>JAOPTO010000770.1:0-643684 GCA_033822845.1 Tetrapedia diversipes
ACGTACTGTCTTCCGCTCACTTGAAGTCCCGCGGCAGGAATGCGAGAAAAGTGGAGGGGATACACGTATTCTCACGCACACGTTCAATTCTCGCTCGCTATTCGTCGCGGCAATTACAGACACATGGGTACTGCCTGACAAGGAGGTCAGCGCGTTAGAGAGAGATAGTGAGAAACAAGCGGCAAACAGAGCCCCATTGGCGTAGATGCAACATATTACTATTATACAATAGTTATATCTAATACAGGATGACAATTTTTACTAGTTTTTTTACAATATGCTAAGAAAGCATTGGTTGTATAATTACCATTAGAAATAAGTAAAATTCTTTTTAGAAACAAAAATAATGGAATAAAAACTTAATTTAGAAGTACATAAAAATGAATCTGCATTCATTTCACAAAAAGTTATATATATAAATTGTAAAAATAAATGTACAATATGTTACCTTATTCGTCATTGGAACTTATGCTGGAGTCAGACTCAGCATCAGATTCTTCATCCGTTATGAGATCTATATGAGATCGCTATGGTTTCAATGAACTTTTAATTTTAAGGAAGATACATCGTTCCTTTTAAAAGTTTATACAACGAAAAACATGCACACTTCTATTACACACATATTTCATATAAGAAATTAATTTTTGTTTATACGATAAAACGTATTTCATTTTCAACAATCTATTTATCTATTCCAGCTATACAAAAAACCGTTAATATTACATAATATCCTTTTTTATATTAAATAATTCTTATGAAATAAAACAGGAACTTCATGCATTAAATGTAAGCATAAACAAAACCTCAGTAATTTGTAGTTTCCAATCTTTACATTTATATACGTATTGAGATAGGAACGCAGTTAAAATCTATTCCTACTACTATGGCTGAGCGCGTGGCTAAGGCTCAGAACGTGCGCTTAAGGTGGGGATGGGCGGCCCGATCCCTCTCTGCCCCTGTGCCGTCCCGCGGGACTTCAAGTGAGCGGAAGACAGTACGATAGTTGATGCTTCTTCAGAACTGTTTCACAATTTCGACGTATATGCATTAACGGCGCTATCGGGAACACGCTTGGTAATGGAGACGTGTACGTAGCCTCTCGAGTGTGTAGGTACTCGTACCGATTCTACGATGTCTACCAAGTGCCAAGTCCACGCTACAGTCAGTGCATTCGATACTCGCCACCAGTTAACGTGGTCAGTGCCCTCTGAACTACGAACTAGCAGTGATTCGTTTATCTCGCAGTTTATTTTCGTATTTAACAACAATTCTCGTGCATACTAAGTTTTTTGTTCATTGTTTTTGAATAGAAGATTCTATTTCTGTGCATTGTGGTATATATCTGTGTGAAATTTTCAAGAAATGTTCGGAATGTCGATTGTCTGGTCCAATAAGGTTTATTCAAACGTGAAATTTCGTTAAGTGGCTTGAAATGAAAAACTTTCTCTCAATCGACAATGATACCTAGTTGTCCGTTTAATGTGTTAAAGCCATGTTGTTGGCCTACTTCATGAAATAATGTTTATTTTGTTCTTAGAAAGCATTAATTTGATATTTGCTTACAAATAAGGATTATAATTTCTTTTTTCAATAAGGTTAACTTTCACTTGTAATGTATATATGTACATATATAAAATTAAAATTATCTATCATGGTATACCTTATCTACAATTGTGAACTGCGAAAAGTGTGTAAACAGTTTGTAATAATTTACCTTCAATAACCGTCTATATACTTTCAAGGTTTTGGGTTTTTTCCAAATCAAATTGCCAATGACTCATATGACCAGACTTTTTTTCTGGAAATGATCATTTTGAAACATTGTTCTCGTTCACTGGAATTGGTGAATCTAAAGCTATGAGTAACTCTATTTATAGACTGAAAACGGTACACTACAGTTGAATGAAATGAGTGCTCATGCGTAGTTAGTTATAATTGCACAATGTTTAATTGCAACATTGTTTGTTTATATTAACTGGCAGGTCGTGTTAAATAAAAAAATACGTTGTACTTAACCAGTGCTGTCCTTTCAGCTTGTTTTCGCCGACTTCGCATTGAATTCTATTAATACGTCGTGCACCTAATGAATCTACTCTTGTATAGTACTTACTAGTTCTGCTAATAGAACGTTTTAAATGTAGAATAACACTACGAATGTATATTATTGTTATTGCAGAAATATATTGAATTACACTATTATGTTTTCAAATAAAATAAAATTTCATGGTTTGGATTAAAATACACTGACTTACTGCAAACATACATAGAAGAGTAAGTCTATTTTTCATAAAGTACCATCACTTTGATAAATATCTTACTATATAATAAAAAAAAGATAAGTAATAGAAATTAATTAAAAAAGTGTGGAAATTCAATTTATAATTCGAATTATAGTATTTCTCATATCTTATTCATTATAGAAGTTACAAAATTATAGCTAAATTGTATTCATGAAACTGTAGCTAATAAATATTCCAACTGCGTATCTTTTCAAGCTTCCTTTCCAAAAACACAAGTTCAAACAAAGAAATGTTGTTCAATATTTTTGATTTAATCCTATCTCCAACAAAAATTTTCTTTCTGCTTACAGCATGTGGTTTTCAGTGACTCTCAAATAGCACATCGTTTTGCATACTACGTAAAATAAATTACAAACATTTCACCATACTTCAATGTTTGCTTCAGATAAACTCGTACATTAATACAGTATTACCAACACGTTCTTAACGTTTCTTAACGTTTCTTAACCATTCTTAAACGTGTTTTTTTTTCTATATCATATACTATTTTTGCTTTTTTCTTTTTATATTTAAATCTGTTTATGTTAGTGAGACTACGTTTGAAAATATGAATAATGATTATGTTCATAGTTCGTTTGTAAAATAATACAGAATTATTGAAATTGTAAATGCAGTCTACATTATTTACATTACTTGTTTATTAATTTGGTCATATTTTCTGTTTTTATTGAAAAAATCTGAAATTCATGCATTGTATTTAATCATGTTGGTGCATGGTTAAATACATATTAAATTTTCGCAAACTTTTTCAGCTGTTCCTTGAAGTAACCGATAATTGTATAATTACATTCGTAATGCTTTCTGATACATCTTTTTCTTCCGGTATTTAAGATTGTATCAATCATTCGCGCCAGTTATATTTATAATGCAACGTGAAGAATAAGTCTACGTGATCTGAATCGCATTTTATCTCGGCTGCATGCTGTTCGTGTGTTTTATTTTTATTTCGCAACATCGTGACAGATATGCTTGCTTTGTTTGCGATGACATTAATGCTTTCTTAATAATTTACCGTTCTCCGTAAGCCTAGAATACAATGCAATCTTTTTATGAAAATAATTATCACCGACTCGATGGAATTGTTTTCAATTTCAGCCAGTAAATCGTTTGAATAAATTAACGTTTTTCATTTTATTTACCCTTTTTCAGTTTAGTTTAATCCTAATTCCTGGTTTAAGTATATTCAATTGTGTAAACTTCATTACACGAGCTAAATCCAATGAAGTGCAACTATGATAGACAATCGACAGGTTCGAATGTAAGGTGCCAGAGCCGTGTTACTTCGATGTTAGAATGTTTTAAATCTTTTTAGACGTATAGAAAAATTCGTACAATGGTGCTGGGTAGCGAGAACGATTATTTGAGTGGATACAAGCGTAATTCCGTCACCGAATGGTTGCAGAAAAACAGGACAAGCAAAAACTACCGGTAATATTTTATATGCAACATGCTTGTTTGTCTTATTTATTCGACGGACGATGTGCTTACAACTAGCTAAACGTAATAAACGTTATACAAATCTTACATATCGCGAATATGGAAATGGTGTACATACTTGTAAACTTAGACAGAATATGTCATGGACGTTTGTGTTTTATAAACATAAACTGATAGATGGAGATAGTAAAACGATAACGTGCTGATATTAACGATATCAATTGATTACAATAAAGGTGTACAGTAGAACCTCTCTTATCCGAACACTCGTTATCTGAACGTTGTATTCAGATATTCTATTATCCGAACAGAGTGTCGTCTGGTAACAGTTTTTTGTTTCCAAAGATTACAAAATTTAACAGTAACAAGCATACAGGATATACAAATATTCAAGAAAACTAGAACTCTATTTATCCGAAATGAAAGGGCGACAAGAGCGTTAGGATAACCAAGTACTTCGGATAATAACAACTCATTGATCATCTCTTCCGCTACAGTTTATTTGTTCGCATAAGTGGATTTCTAGTCTTGCTTACTATTTCTTATAAGATGTAGCGGTAACTTCGTACGTTTAAAGCCACAATCTTTAAAGTTATGAAATAATTACTAACGTAAAGATTCCATTATTCTAAGTAGCATACTGGGTAAACGAATTGATGAAGTTGAGAATGTGGAGAAGAAAGTGTGGGATCAGGAGACAAAAGGGAGAGGCATAATTTGCGAATAATATTTTTTAAAATAATTTCAAGCAATTATGATTAGAGTTGAATGTCGCGTCAAAGAAATTTGTATATTTCATATGCACTTAGGTGAATTGTTTGATTATGTGTGACGCAAAAATGCTGGTTCACACAAATGGCTTGCCATATGACGAGAGTTCTGGCAACAGCAGCTGAGTAATACTTTCGGTGAGTCGGCTATGCGGCGTCATTGGTTCCAATAAGTTCAGTTCGGATAAATGGAGTTCTACGTATATATAATCTTCTTAATATCCATTTAAATAAATGAAGTTTAATATAAGGAAAAGTAACTGTTCTATTATTCAGAACGCTTTTGTCTTCCTATTAGTTCATATGTGCCCATAATTATGAAAGTAGTCTAAGTCAAAATTAAAAAAAAAATGAATTTATCAGTTATTTTACACTACATTATTTTAAACTAAATTAATTCAATGTAATTTTTACAATATCGTCAAAAATGAACTATTAGATAGTGGTTGTAATTTCAACATTATATGGAAGTCATTTAGTGTTAATTATGAAAGTGGTCTAAGTCAAAAATTTAAAGAAATTATATGAACATAACTTTAAAATGACAATCAAACAATAACAGAAACGACAATACTTTTCGGTCTGCGTAACAATATATGGAATTCATTTAATTCTATTTTGTAAGTGCACTAATTCAGTTAGGCTCTGTCGAACTATTTATTGGCGGAAAAATAATTTCTTCCAGTAACGGAAGAAAAACATAAAGATATTATGTGTTTACTATCGTATATCCCTCCAGTTTTTCCGGAACATTTTAAGAATCTAAACACTCATAATAATAAAAGCTTAAAATAATAAAAATGAATTATTTTTTAAAAATAATTAATAAACGTTCATGAATTATTTCATTAAAATTATTGTTTCTAATAAAACTCGTAGTTTTTTTATTTCTTTAAGTCATTTATAGGACATTCAGTTAATTTTGAAAATGGTCTAAGTCAATTCAAAGTTTAAAAACAATATTTTCATATGAAATTCACACAAAATTTCATATTCATAGTAAACTTCCATTAATCAAGACTAATAAAATTATAAATTAAGATATTGCATAATATAAAAATATTTTTTAATTTAATGGAATGCAATTAATTAAATATCTGGAAACAAGAAATATATGACTTAGACCACTTTCATAATTATGGGCATATACATATATGGGAGGCTTTACTGTATTTCATAAAGAAAAGGTGAATTTGTGTTAAACGGGTTCCACCTCCGATTTCAATGATTTTTAAATATGTTACCCAAAATGTTATTCTAAGCAACTTTTTCCACTGCATATACTATGCGTACTGTTTTAGTTTCCGGGATTTTCGCAAATAACTTTACAGATGCAGCTAAATTCTGAATGTTGTTATATACAGGGTGTTCACGTTATTACGAATCAAAATTTTTCTTACACAAATAGCAAGTAAATGTATTGAAAAATTGAAAGAGGCAGAAATTTTGTTGCTTTTTGTAACCAAACCAATAGTGTGTATCAATTTTTTATATTTGCTATTATTTTCAAAAACCGAAAGCGATTTTCAATTTTTTAAACGGAATGCTGTTTTCTTTTATATCATCAGTAAATGTGTATCAGAACAAATTCAACAATGTGGTATGCAGTGACTTTCAAGGTCATACAAGGTCAAAAATGCAAGAAATGTTTCGATAATGGAACTTTTAGATAATAGAACAATTATATTTTCTTACGCTACACTTCGCCTGTTCAAATGTGTATTAAGAGAGTTAACAGTTTGTTTAAATATTCATGTATCCCATATTTTTTTATAGTTAAATTTCATGAATTTTAAAAACAAAAAGTTACTATTAAATGGCCCAGAATTTGTATTTATAAATATAGCGTAACTTTCTATAAATAAACTAATTCTTTCGAGTTAGGTAGGTTTATTTGGGTTTTTGTTTAGCTTTTTATGCATGATAGGATATATTTTAACTGACCTTAAAAAGTTGAAGTTACTCAGTCACACAGTTTAATATTTTAATAACTGAAATAAATGTTCCTTTCCATCTTTTTATATTAAAAAAAATTCTGTGCAACTTAGGTGTGTATTTTCTTTAAAATCTTGTGCCTCAAAGAGTTAAAAGAACTTTCGAATAATAGAAAAATTACCTACGTTTATATTAAAATTCATTTATGTGAATGGATGTTAAGACGGTTAACAGCTTGTCTAAATAATTATATATCTTATAATATAATATTTTTCACTCTTAAATTGTATAATTTTTTTAAATAAAGAATTATTATTAAATGAAACTTTTATCGGATAATAGAATTTCTGGTTACAATATTCGAATAATGGGTGTCCTAATGGGATAAGGGAGGTTTTGCTGTACATACTGTTTAAAAGTGTTTAAAATTTAAGGCATGCATCACCTGCTTCAAATGACCGAACTTAGCATTTGAAAGCGAAATTGAAAATGTAAAATGGGTATTCCACTACGTAACAAAAGTAAACCAAAAGAGAACTTCTTGCAAATTAATTATTTCTTGATAATCAGTAGAGTTTTCCTTCCATTATTTTTACATTTCATTTGACAGTGTGTCGTATTTTCTTCGAATCTTATTTTCCACAAAATTACTTTATTCTTTTATAACATTTCGTTGTTCGATTGTTTACCAAATCAGATTCTTGCTTAGATTATTATTAAAGTTTCTTTATTTAGTAAATGCTGAATTTTTGTTAACCTTTCTTTTCGAACATAATGTACGAAAAACCACCAAATACTTTCAAACTGAACTTTTTTCCATCAGTGAAAATATACTCTTTTTTTATTTTGTCTTACAATGTACTTGGTTCTTTTCAAACTACCAATGTTGTCCTTGTGTTTTGTTATTAATAGTAATTTGCATGCTTAATTTTCTTCTTCTAATGTTTTGACTTGTATACCAAAGTGTATGATAAATGTTCTGGAACATTTGGATTAACGCCAGTTTCTTTCATTATTTGTCTTGCGGTTAAACGAGAATTTGATGTTATATATATACGTGCAGTGACTATCCATTCGTTATTTCACAGAGCAGTACCGTTTTTCAAGTAGCTGTTTTTTAACATTTAGAAGACGAGCAAATGGGATATTATAAATTAGTAGATTTATTCCAAAAAATTAGTATAGAAAAGTGATCAGATAAAAGAATTTTCGAATAATAGAATAATTACTTTTTCATACATCAAACTTCATTTATCCGAATGAACATTAAGAAGATTAACAGTTTCTTTAAATATTTGTGTCTCTTGTATCAGATTCACTGCCAAATTTTATAATTTTTTAGGATAAGGGACTATTATTAGATTACACTCTTTTTAAATAATATTCAGATAATGGGTGTTCGAATAAAAAAGGTTCTACTGTACATGAAACGTAAGATTTACATACAATTTATTATATTTGAGGATTTTAAGCACATAATTGGGACCTTTCTCTACGGGAATGTAAATTAATTGAACAAAAATGAAGTGAGGAAATTGGGTAAAAATGTGAAATAGAAATTTAAAGGCTACATACAAAATGTAGTTGTGACCAATTAGGTCAATAAAAGGTGGCAAATGAGAAAGTGTTTTACTTGAAACCACTATGTAAATTTATCTGCTTTCCATTTATCTAGTCACTGACGTTAGATATGCAGATTTCGAATTAACACATTTGATTGGTCAAGCAATACAGTTAAATTTCAAAGATTTAAAACAGAACAATAAATATTTTCAACATTTTATAAACGTCAATTCATTTATTAGATGAAATTAGACAAATTTTACAAAATTCGCGATGTCTCTTTTTGGTAGTTTTTTTTTACTATTTACCAATGCGATTTTTCGAAATAGGCACTTAAAATGTCTTATATTGAGTAAATTCTAAATGTCTGGAACGGATTAATTTAATATACATTATTTCAAATGGGAGAACTTAACAACTCAAAAATCGAAACGTCTCCTGGAACAAATTGTGTTCGTACCTCGATGGTCCACTGTATAAATAAGTCGAAAAAATGATTTTACAAAAATCTAAATACAGTTACCATGGATGTATTAGCCCTTTGCACTCGAGAGGTGACTGTTAGTCACCAAATGATAGTTTCACAAATTGTCAGACTTTAGTTAGTTTGTTTATTAATCAGGCTCAGAAATTAAATAGTCAATTTGTAATTTTTTATATATCACTAAACTATACTAAATAACGTTTAATATAGACGAATTTTAGTAAACATTTCGAATTTGAAAATTTTTGAACTTAGTATCATTAAACAACCAACAGTCACCTCTCGAGTGCAAAGGGTTAAAATTAATAAAATTTGTTGTTATAATAGTTGTAATAATTGTAACATTTATGATAACAAATTTTGCGTACTTTAATATGTCCATGATAATTATATGCATAATGAATGTCGTGATTTTGTGTTTTCGACTTATTTATGCCTTCTGGTAAATAAACGTAAGAAAAACTGATACTGTTTTCAGAATTTGTTTAACTTCGATCAACGAGTAAATTAAAGCGTTTATTGGGTGTACGTTACGAAACGAACAGTTACAATGAGTATTGTTGTTTTTAGAACGATATACACTGTAGATGGAATTTAATTTGCGATTTGCATCAACAATTCGGATGATCTCTCGATAACTATTTTAGGGGCCAAATGAATAGTTTGTTCAAGGACGCTTCTCTGCCAAACGCCACTGCGTTTTTGGCAACTGCGAGCCATACCTAACAAACCGTCTTATATGTAGTGGTTTGGCTGATTAACAAAATTGTTCTATGGGTGGGCATTTTCGAGTCTTCGAATGTATTTGGTATAGTCGACGCAAAAATATGACGTGTTCAAAAATTATACTAATTCTCATTACACTAACAAACAAACACTGTCTTACATTACTGTATTCTTATATAAATATTACAATAAAAATATCTAATTAAGTTTATGCTATATGAAAACATCTAAATACAGTGCTTCGCCTGGAAAAATTGTCAAAAGACTAATTCCTCATGGATTTCAAAAATCTTTTAATATGTTATTAAGGGCAATATTTTGAACAACTTCTTCCTGTAACAAAATTAACGGTCACCTTTAGTTACCGAAATATTTGCAAAAAATGAATGAATTTGTTGAAAAACTATTCGATCATGAATTGGAACAAAATCTTTTTAATGTCTTCATAATAAAGTACAAGTAGTTGCAAAATATCAAGAAGGTTGCAGTAACATTGAAAAAGAAAAGAGAATAATAAAAAGTAAAATAAATAATCTGATATTACTGTATGGAGGTGCATGTGAGGTGTGTTCTATGTACAGTGGCTCCAAAAAGTATTCGTACACTGCATAAGGAAATTCATCTACTTCTGAAATTCTGATTTCAATGAAAATTTTATGCGTGTACAGAGCATGGTGTGTCCTGTGTGGAGCAATTTTTTTGGCGGCAAAATATCTTTTAAGGGAACTGATAACCAATCTCAAAGTTTCAGCAATTTTTCACGCTTTGAATACAAGCTTTTTTGTGTTCTTTTTTTATTATAGGGCGATAGAGTATTAAAAATTAAACATTTTCTATTTGAAAGGTTTTGCTTCATCAAGTACCATTACAAAGTTATCTTTAAAAAATGAGAGTAAACTCAGAAACTTCAACGCTGGTTTCACCCCTTTAAAATGGCATTTAGATGAAAAGAAGAGATTAATTCATACGTATACTATTACGATCTGCATACCCACAAAGTTTTATCAAATACTTCTATTAGACTCAGAATTTCAGGGTTAAACGAATTTATTTGTGACATAGTGTACGTATACTTTTTGGAGCCACTGTGTGTGTGTAATATTGGGGCGACGTGCTAGGGCTATTGTCTACACTGCATAGTGTTCTGAAAAACACTTTTTCGATCAGAAACTATGTATATTTTTCTTTGGAATTAATTTCGCGTATAAATCCAGTAAACGTTGTCATATTGATTCTGCATTGTACTTACGCACGTGAAAACTCTATAGTGCTCGAGTGTTTACAGTCCACACGTTCCACATGTAATATGATATCTCCGCCGTTGTGAACGCTTACGAGTAAACAGAAATTCATTGTATCGGTAGCAACCATTTTTTGCAAATATCTCGAAAACTAAAAGTGACCACTAATTTCGTCTGAGAGATATTATTCAAAATATCGTTATTTATAATATATTTTAAAATTTTTTAAATCAGTGGGGGAATAGTTTCTCGCTTGGAACTGAAGAGGAACATTTATGGAAAAGGAACATGTTTTTTTGTTATCTTCCGTCTCGGTCGAACGTAGAAAGAGATAGAAAGAGAAAGACAGAGAGACCGAGAATCGAGCTCGGTCGCCAAGTAGTGTAACATGATATGGCTTCGAATATCTGTGTGAAACAATTACTGAGAAAAAGGCGAAACTTTTTATTTTTCGTTTCTTTGGCATACAATTTTGAATAATATTTACTTGCATAAAGTAAATTTCAATTTGTAATTTACGTTATTGTAGTTACATAAATCAATTAAATAAAATAGAGTTAGGGTACACTCATGAAGTTCATGGCCCCCTAATTCTTCCATTTTTTTTTTTGCGTGGCTCCCAAAATCTGGTGTCGGGCCTTTAGGCTCCTATTTAGAAACCCTGCTTTAGATGACCGGGAAATGGGGTATCACATATCAGTAAATATATTCCAAAAATAAGTAGGGTAAGGTTGCTTAAGTCGTACCTTAAACTTAAGATTTA
The DNA here is from genome assembly GCA_033822845.1 of Tetrapedia diversipes. Classification (NCBI taxonomy): domain Eukaryota; kingdom Metazoa; phylum Arthropoda; class Insecta; order Hymenoptera; family Apidae; genus Tetrapedia; species Tetrapedia diversipes. Next base: position 11,220 of record JAOPTO010000770.1, read on the forward strand.
TCGAATAGATAGAAATTAAATGTGTTATTTAAAACTTGTGTTAATATTGTTGTTATTTATTGTAACGAAATTGGAAAATCTATATGTTTTCATTTAAAATAAACTATATCTTTAAAAACTTACATTGGTACGACAAAAGTAATTGGTTTCCTAAGTCGTACCTAAGAATTCAATAAAGCAACAATAATGTTTAAAACGTACAAACGTACAAACATTACACACAAATTTTTTTATTCTTTTGTCAACTCCAGCGCATAAAGCGTGAACCCATAATTTGCATTTCAAGCATTTAATCATATTTTCCTCCCGATCTTCTCCACAAATAAAATAAAACCAATCACTTTTCTTCTTTTTAATGTTTAATACCAATTTTTTTTTATTTTTCCTTTTTATTCCTATGTTTCTTTTATTTGCCGCATTTTTTGTTTTCTGTATTCTGCGTTGACGTTATTTCAACTGATGAGGTAGAGCATCCACGGAATACTTTGCTGTGATTTACTATGGGAATAGGAGCTAAGATATTTAGGGATGTTATATTGTCTATGAGCTTCATTAAATTCAATAACTATTTTCGATAATTTGGTTAACGCCTCTTCCATATCTTCTTGTTTCCATTTATTATAAATTCGCTTTAACTGCCTTGACATAATTATGGTTTAAAAATAGGAACGAAAGCAACGTTAATTGAGGGAGGGTATAAACAAGAACCAGTACCTGTGTGATTTAGGAACCTCATATCGGTACGACTTAAGACACGACACAAGTTACATTTAAAAGTAATGTAACCTAACATTGAATAAAATTAATATGATTTTGTTTCGACCAAACGATTATGTAAATTCTTCCGAATTTATATCTAAGAAGTAACACAAGTTTAACAATAATTAATTTGCAAAATGAATTACAAAACATAGGCAGAAAATGATTGGAAAATTGAAATAAGCTTGCCTGATCAGCGGATTTATAACGAGGCAGACTTACGGCAGAAAATGAAATGTAAAAGATTTGATTGACTCAAATGTATATTTTATTGTGGTTACATGCGCAGTTATCGCTGTAGTTCATTCACAATTCAAGTGGTACGACTTGAGCAACCTTACTCTACATATGTAATTACTTTTTCAAGCTCTCCCGTTCTATATTCTCTTTTAATGTTAAAATACAGCCTTTTTTAAGAATACTGGGAGAAAAAAATAAACACATTTAGAGTGAAGTTACTGAACCCCAGAATTACCATTTATGTATGTATACGATAATTGTTCAAGTAAAAACATAAGAATTTATTATTGCAGGCAGTGAGAGCCCAGTTTTTGGTCTGGAGGGTAGTGGAACAGGCGCAGTCGGTGGAACCTCCTTGAGACTTGCTCCGCAAGAACTGCCTAACGAGATTTCTGCTCCTTATGAAGTTCCACAATTCCCGATCGAACAAATCGAAAAGAAACTTCTGATACAGAGGCAACTAACGGTCAAGTAAGTAACGGTAGTTCAGATTTATGATTTTATTTAACCCTTTGAGTGCTAAAGACGTATATATACGTTTTTAACTCTATCAATATAGACGAAAGCCGTAAATATACGTCCCCACGTATCCATCAATATATACGAAATTTTAAAAATACGAAACATATTTTTACTGTTTTATCGATCGATTTAACATGGGATATAACATGTTAAATAGCATATTTTTGAGCATATATTTGAAAATTATTTACAAACTTCAAATGTATACAAAGGGAAAAGAAATACTGACGATCCGTTACGTCTCATCGGAAAACATTTCCCAAGTATACATTTAATCCCTCTTCGAAAAAAAATAAATCATGCGCGAAGGTGCGTAGTATGCAGTAGACATAAAATCAGAAAAGAAAGCAGATATGAATGCAAAGCATGCGATGTAGGTTTATGCGTTGATCTATGTTTTGGAATATAGCATACACACACTGATTATTAAATGTTTCTTTATCTCTTTATATTATCTTTATTTGTTCATTACCGTTTGATTATCTTTACGCTAAAATTGTCAAAATGAATTTGTTCCTTGTTATTAATTTTTTATTTTTTTTTTATATTTAAATATCACCTATTGTTTTTGAAGGAATGATGTACAAATTAAGTTAAGTAAATTAAAGTAGTTTAAACAGTTACTTAAAATGAATAAAAAAACGGATATTTTAATTTTTTTGTAATCATTACTTTTTAAACCCTAAGAATGGTACTAAATCTCCGGGTACTCTTTTGGTCAGTAGAAAGTCGCAGCGACTGACGTGCAAATAACGGGCCGTCCGTATTGATGGATTCTTTCGAGAGCGCGCCGTAGTCAAAGGGTTAATTTTATGTTTCTTCGCTGGCGAGTGATATCAGCCATTCCGAAAGTTACCGAAATGAATGCAACCAGTGAAATGATGTAAACGCTTTAGCTTTCATCTTTTACATTTGCGGGGTGCTAATCACTAGGCAATGGAAATTCAATAACTTAACACGTGTTTATTTCTATTTTTATAGTGTCCATGTTTGAACTGTTGCAACTTTATAAAAAGAGGTCTCACGACAATCTTTTTAGGATCATACTCTTCTTATGGATCATTCTCTTTGACAATTCTATGTTAAATTCTGTTAAAAATCCTTTTTTTTTTAAAGAACAATTGAAAAAGTGAAGATAGTGTAAAAAGTTAACTCGAAAAAAATTTAACGGTTCTCGTTTGATAGGAAAATTTTTCTTGCAACCAAAATCTGGGTGAATTTGAAGATCAAAGCTTCTTTACAATAACGTTTTCAAAAATTGAAATATAATTTTTTTTCACCATTGTATTTTACTTTGTACGAGATCCGTTTTTACCAAAATTACTAGTCTCTAGCAGAATCCAATACATCCCTCGTACAAAGTATGATACAATGGCGAAAGAAGATTACATTTCAATTTTTAAGATCATTATTGCAGAGAGGAAGCTTCGGTCTTCAAATTCACCGTGATTTTGATCGCAAAAAAGATTTTCGTTTCAAATGTGAACCGTTTTATCTTTTTCAGTTTATTGCAAAAAATAAGTTTCACTTTTACCGGTTCTTGATAAAAAAGGATTTTGAACAGAATTCAACATATGATGGTTAAAGAGAAGGATCTGCTTTTTAGAATGACCCTTAAAAGATTGTGGCGAGAGTTCTTTTTACAAAGTTACTGAACTTCAAAGATGGATACTATTTCGGTTGAACGTGGACTCATTGTCAGTTTTGCTCATAACTATATATATACAGTAGTGGACAAAAGTTTAAGACGACAGGACAATATAAAACATAATTTTATAGTTTGCAAATATTGTTTATCTATTTATTTTTATTATCATTGTAGTAAAACAATATTTATTGATTAGCATAGAATACAAATTTTATTTATACTGTTATTTCTCATTAATTAATTTACCTTTTTTTCTTTGACCCTTTCGTCTTAAACTTTTGTCCGCTACTGTATGTATTTCTTTCTATATTTGATGACATAAGAGATAAAGGTGTCGCTGTTGGAGCTCTGTTTTTACTAGTGCTTTGTTAGATGGCACTGTTATGTTACTGTTTTACGGTGGAACCTTGTTTATCCGAATCTCTATTATGGGAACCATTTTAAACCCTTGACGTACAATGACGTTTGAGAGACGTTATTCATTTCGTTTGTCATTGTAGACTTTGACGTCTTCGGTAGACGTCGTTCAGTATATAGACCGTTTAGTTTGAAAGTGGTGTAAGTCCATTTTTAAAATACATGAGATATCACGTAATTTATGCTTAATTCAGTGTAAACTTTTTATTTATAACTAGTTAGTATTTAATTTTTAAAAAAATTCCCATGCTTTGTCTAATTTAAAATGGTCGATAAAAGAAATTGCGTAACCATTGATTATGAAAGTGGTGTAAGTCCAATTTCCAGAGACAAGTATCAGGCATTACGAAAAAAGAACTTCCTGTACACAGCACAGGATTATCATGATGTCATAAAAGAATGTAGACAACATAATAAATTCATTTTACATGAAATGAAACAAGAGGATTTCGTTTCAACAAAAAATTTACAGAACGCAATCAAAAAACAGATAAGCAAAAATACTAATGGAGAAAAAGTAAATTGGCTGCAAATATGTTGGATAAGGTTTCTCAAAAGTGCATCATATACTATTTTATATAAAACATCGATGGGGAACAAAGAATTTAAGACTAAGTTTATTACACGTCCGGGATATTCGAAAAAATCACCCTGGTGCCTTTATATCACGATGCTAGGCCTATTACTTATGAAAAATATAAGGATATGGATCAATTATTACCCTATATACTTCTTGTGCACCATGAATATTTTAAAACACAGCTACAAGAAGATATGTTAATTTTAACAATATAATTAATGTTTAAAATTAAAAATACTACTTCTATTTTATATCTTGTTATTATTTGTAAATAGAATTACATTAGTATAAAATATTTTAAATGATATTTGATTTTTTTAAATTGAAATTAAACGATTTTTACAATTGACCAATTTTGAAAGCGGTGTAGGTTAATTATTTTAGTTAAATTCGTCTGATATAAATTTCTATAATCAAATTACATATCCTTAAATCAATAAAAACATTGCCAAACTTGATGTAATTAATCTATATTTTTTTATTGAGAGATATACTAACCTTTAATTTTCTCTTGCACCACTTTCAAAATAAACGCTCCATATTTCATCGGATTATTCAATTATTTCACTCGTGTGTCGATTCAGTTCTGTTTCGAATGTTCAAAATGCTGCCCCCTTGCCCTTAAATAAAATGAATTTTAAAAGAAAATGTTCTATTTCCAAGCTTGCATATAGCTGTTCACTTGAGCCAAATTAACCGTTTAGGATCGACGCGCTACTATAGTGGCTTTCGCGGATATCATCTCTTTATATAACATACCCAATTGTATTATTAATTATTAAATAGGGAATTGTAAAGGTTAAAGTATGCGTAATATATTTTGAAGAAAATTATAATTTAGTCGTCAAATATTTCATTCGTTTTATATTTTCAAGGGTATATTTGGAGACAGCATCATTAAGGCTAAATAATACCCTTTTTAGCAAACGTACTTATTGCCATGTCAGTTTCGGGTTTTTCCCATTTTTTCTATGTTCCTTCGATTTGGCCTGGCTTCCTTAAAAATTTCAGGTAGTTTACGCGATTAAGGTTATCCTCGGTACATTTTACTTTCGACCGATGAAACAAAATATACCTGAAGTCGCTGGAAACATTTTCGACAGTCAACAATATCTCCCACCCCAAAAAGGGAACCAAACACCCCACTCCTGACACCTTTATATAAGCGCATAACATCCCTCCAGCGAGAGATTTTGTAAAAATACATTAAACAGTAACGTTCAACCACGCTCGTGTAATAGAAATATATTCAGTCTTTTTATATCTAAAAATATCAATCATTTCTTGTACTGTACCTGCATCAACCTCAAATATTCGAGTGTATAAGTTACCACTCGAAGTGCACAACGTTTAATTTTAAAAATTATTAAACTCTATGTGCGCCCTGTACAAATGTACTCGCGTAGAGAACGGCGTTATCTGTCACATACTGTTGTGTTGTACCGCTTATGCGTAATTCGTGTCAAACTCCGCCGTCCAGGGAATAGGCTTCGCGCACAATTCAGCCGTACCTAAAAGGTTAAGTAGTATTTTTCGGACGCGTCAAATTCCGTTTTATTTGTATGCTAAGGGGCTAAGCCCAGTTTCTGATACACGAACTTCTAAGTAAACCTCTACATATTAGCCGAGCTAAGGTCGAGCGTAGTCTCAGTTATAAGAGCGCGTATTCTGAGTAGGATAAATAAGGAAGAAAGACAAGGAACAGTTGAAACGGCATACAAGATATACAGAGTGGGTCACCACATATTGTCATCTAGATTTACATACGTCATTATTATTACGCGCAGCGAAAAATGTTTCAGACGAAGTTGAATGGTTTTGAGAAAGGCACATTCTGATGGTACTAATTTTTCTGTAGGTGGACATGTAAATGACATATGAAGATCATTAACCCCTTGACATACAAATAAAACGGAATTCGATGCGTCCGAAAAATACTATTTAATTTGATTCGATTCAACAGTTATGTGCAAGTTTAAAAACAGAATATTTTATTTTGAAATTTGCATCGCTGTATGACATTTAATCAGATTGATATATTAAGTAACATTATAAAATAATAAATTAGTAGCTCTGTAAAGTATGAAACATTTCAAAACATTTTGGAATACATAGATAAATATGAAACAAATGACCTCTCCCAGATTGTATGTCATGGGCTTAATGTTTTTTTTTAAATGGAGTTATATATTTTTTATTGCATCAGTTGATGCCCCTTCGAATTCTTTACAAAAAGGTATTAACCTATTTACGTTGAAAAATCATTAGCTTAGAAGATATTTTAATTCAAATGTTAGGAAATCGTGACTTTGTGGTCAATATTATGAATTCAGTGTGATAACTATTTACATTACACAATATTTTCTGCGTTGATAATTCTTGCTCTCCTGCTTATTGTGAAATGTACACATTTGAGTATACCCTGTATATTTGTAACTTAAAGCCATTATAATCCAAGTCCGTTTAACAGAAAAACTGATTAATCTTCCTATTAAAAATTTGAAAATTAGTAAAATACAATAATATTAAAGAAATAATAACAATTACATTAAAATAATTAAACTAAAATTAAATATTCTGTCAATACACTGTCTGGAAAATCTTCTACACCTCCATATTCGAAATTTCTGTAATAATCTTTGTATTCTTCTGGTATCCATTGCAAGATCTGCATTAAGTCGTTGAATTTAGAAGTAGATATGTTTTTGTTTTGCATTCTAAGTTGTGGTAAAGTTTCCGGGATTCGACTTGTAGGGCTGCGTTTACAATCAACTATTTGAAAATTTTGTTAACCGAATGAATTTTTAAAACACAATTTTCCAATCCCATCTTGTTGAATTTAACCCTGTTGCATTCGAGAGGTGACTGATAGTCGTCTAATGATAATAACTTAAAAATTCTTCAAATTCGAAATATTTACTATGATTCGTCTATGTTAAACATCATTTAGTTTAATTAAGTGATATACCAAAATTTACATATATCACTATTTAACCTCTGAGCCTGCCTGATAAACAAACTAACTAAAGTCTGAAAATTTACGAAACTATCATTTGGTGACCAACAATTACCTCTCGAGTTAACCAGTTAACTGCGGAATTTATTTTTAAAAGTTCCTCACGGGGCGCGTAATTAAAATCAGTTGAGGTTTACTGGTAATATAAAGGAAACATACCACTAAATAATATTTGTATTAGATTTTATTGAAATTTTGAGCGTTTATATTGAATGGTAATTTTTTATTTTTCACACGGTGTATACACATTAACCGCATCGAGATGAAGATTTCGATTGACATGTATATACGTCGAACGCAGTTAACTGGTTACTATCAAACAGCGTTTGAAATTTGGAATTGCTTATTTTCTGCGGTTCTATTTCGAAAGCTCTTTCGCTCTTCTTTCCTCTAGATTTCTCTTCTAATAGCATAAAATCGAAGAAAACCGGACTTTTGCTTTTTAAAAATTCAGAATACCTTATAACTTTGTCATGAAAATAAAATGACAATTATTTTCCAACAGTGAGATCATTTTTGAATAATGAAATGGTCTGCATAATTAAAAAAAAAAACAAAATAAGTATTGTAGGAAAATGAAATCCTCTACTCGGGCAATTTTCAACGGCGTTAATTATTAACCCCTTAACGCACACGTTTTTTGAAAAAAACTCGGCCAAAAAAAATTAATTTTGTTTTATATAAATAAACATACTTTAGAGCATTATCTTAGCATAGAAGTAAAAAAAATAGAAAATTTATCAAAATCTTTATTTTAATTTTGGATTTTAATTCACATTGCAGAAAACAGCCGAATATTGTAATGTTACACGTACATCAACTTTTTTGTCTGTCTTTTCGAATTGTTATTTCGAAAAAAAAACATTTTTATCAGTAAAAATATTTATTTATACTTTATTTATAATTCTCGATTATATTTCTAATGTGAAAAATTATAGCAGTATAAAATACAACGCCGCTCGAATTAACTCGAGCGCACAAGTTAAGGGGTTAATAATAAACAAGTTTAAACGTGTAAAATTGTTTAAAACATATTGTTCAACGAAAAGAGTATCCACTAAAATGCTTATTTTTTATAAAAAGTTATTATTTTCCCTATATCTAATATTTATGAAGTGTACGCATAAGATTTCGCGCCCGATCGCATTTTCTCTAATTTTTAAGCAACAGAATATAAAAAATAAGTAGTCATTTTTAGTTTTGTTAACTGTATATTTGTATTTTTATATACCACAACATGTTTTTGTTGATTTGTCGCGGCACCCTGGAAAGCCTCGAAGGAAAGATCATAATTAAAACGGCTGTAGGCATTTTCCTACAGTCGACCAGTAAACATTTTATTACTCCATTTACCTGGGCGCCGAACACCGAAAGTTTGAGCGGTTAACCATTTTTGTCCGCGCGTAGTCCCAGGCTTCCTTCGACAATTTCCAGGTTGCCATCACCTCCTTGCCCTTGGCGGGGGGATACCATATAAAAAGACAGTTTTTCGGAAGTTAGTCGTTACAGTCATCATAGTCAGCAAAAGTTTATTCAGGTCCGTGTGGTTGCGTTTGTTATATCTGTAGGAATGCGATCGAGTGGATGCGAGTTTGGGAAAGTGTGAAGAGTGAGTGCTTGAGTTGGGCGATTGTCGTGTGAACGCAGAATGTTTGGACTTGAATGTTTCTAAGGCGTGAAAAATGAGCATTTGAGAAAACGTTGCGACTAGGAAATTCTGGGTGGTCGTGACCGAATGCGTAGAGTGAGAAAGGTTGACAATTAGAATGAAAGGAAACGAGTGTTTGGAAGAATATATGGCGGGGAAAATTCGAGCGCGTGACAGAAAATGTTTGACTAACGTGGAAGAAAGGTTTTGACTGTGAACGTAGAAAGAGTGTGATTCTGAACGTTGAAGTTGCTAAGTTGTAAATTCGTTTAAGTTGTTATTGTTAAATTGTTTTAAATATACATTTGTTAATATTCTAATCACTTCACTTTTATTTATTCACACCTGAGTCCCGTCTTTCGCACTACTAAAATCATTAAAGTAGAATTTTCCTACATATCGTTAGTTTGTTATATTGTTTAATAAAACGTTACTGGTTTTGTTTTACTTCTGATTTAAACACGCACCCTCACCTCAGATTTATGTATGTTTTTGCTACTTATAAATTGTAGAAGTCAAAGTTGTATCAGTGTACAAATATTTCTTATATCCACTGTATGTATAACTCAATTTCGAAAAAAATGGACGAGTTAGTCCGGCTCTCGGATACAGATAATGTAATCGTTTTCCATTTACTAAACACCGATATTTCTATTATCTGACATAAGACGAAAAAATAGTGGGGATACCGATACAGCTCTATTAACTGAACTACTCGATTATCCAACCTGCCTTGTCCCTCAAACAAAGTTCGGATAAACGAGGTTTCACTGTACAAATCCACTGTGAATGAATTATCCGGAACGCACATCTGAAGTGTAAAGCCTAAATTCACCTTTAACCCGTGCGTTATATATTAAAGATTTAAAGAAATACGAAATCAAAAAAGATATAATTTATTAGAGGCTACGCAAATTCACAGAAATACATGAGTCGGTTGCCTAGGATAGGAAAGTGGAACTTTCTGCCATACCTGAAGTGTTAAGCTCTGCGGTTACTGTGCGCGTCACTCCACTAAAATCAACAGTCACATCTTCATGAGCGCAAACGTTAATAATACGGTGAATTTTCTCGCTCGTGAAGCCTTTTATACATCATAAGCTTCCGCGTTATCCCTATTTTTGTAGGGTTTCTTCTTGGAACCAGCTAAACGATTAATGTAAAATCAGATTTTTGCGTGCAAGGACTATTTGCATCAGGACTACATCGATTTGACTGCTTAACACTCGTGTTCTTTTTTTCTTTTATTCAATTTATAAAGCCGGCCAATTTTCTTAATGGAATTATATTTTGGCTATACAAGGTGTCTAAAATTCAAGGAGGCCACCTAAATATCTCTTTTGATATTGGCAACTTGAAAAGTGCTTAAGGTACAATTTAACATTGACCATATCGGCAGTTTATATAGGGTGTTTCAAAATTAAGCGGCCGAAATTGAGATATACACTCCCGTCCATAAGTATCCGGACAACTACCAAATTCATGTAAATAGTGTATTTATGCTACAATAATATACTTATTTCTCAATGAAAGCAATTTTTATTGAACATTTAGTTATAGTAGAAGATATAGAGAACATAGTATAAACAATTCTTTCCACCAAATTATATAAAATTGTTTAAATCTTCTTTTCATCCATACCTCCTCCCCGTTGCGAAATAACCGCTTGCACTAATCGAGGTAGCCTTGCGACAACTTTTTGCAGTGTTTCCGTTTTAATTTCTCCTCAAATTGTTTCCAACATTGTCCACAATTGTTTTTCACTTTTTGAGTACTTGTCTCTCACTTATCTATCCAATTTGTCCCACAACTTCTCAATTGGATTAAGGTCCGATGACTGTGGGGGCCACTGCATAATTTTCACTTCCTTTCTTTCTTCTAGTTCCTTTAAATAGTGTTTACATATTTTTGCACAGTGTTTTGGATCATTATCCGGCATAAATACAAAATTATTACCAATAAGTTTTTTTCCTGAAAGAATCGCATTGTCTTTTAGAATATTCAAACATTGCTCTTTTTGCATTATTCCTTCCACTTTCACTATATCGCTCACATTATTAGCCCCAAAACTACCCCAAATCATAACTACACCACCACCATGCTTGATTGTGGGCAGAACACAGTCTGGAAGAAATTTTTCATTGACTCTTCGACGAACGAAAGTACGCCGCTTGTTATCAAATACTTCAAATTTGCATTTGTTTGTCCAAAGAACTTTTTCCCATTGGGAAATGGTCGACTTGCATGAGTTGTTTCACAGCAACATCAGGATTAAAGGACAAAATAGTAAATCCACAAAAGAAACTAAATTTAAGAAATATTTATGCGAATTAATTGTGTAATTAGATGTGTCCCGTGCAAGAAAAGTCTCATGGGATTAGATCCACATATCGCAGTGGCCAATAGTATAAATACCAACAATTTTCAATCTTAAAAGTAGAAATACTTCAATATCATTCATTCCTAAGTCCTATAACTTTAGAAATAGATATCTCGTGAAGGAAACATTTATGAACAAACTTGTTTACCTTTTTGGCTTAAATTCATATCTCAAGTATGGCCATATTTTTATTTTTGTTTTTGAGTGTAGAATTTAAATCAAATTTTGTGAAAATGGTTGCAAAGACAAAATCTTAGAGAAAAACATTGCTACTGTACGTAAAAGAATATTTTGCGTACATTTTTTATGTCGTTTTAAACGGAGGATATTTAGATGGTCTCTTTCAACTTGGTCAGCTTGTATGATATCGCATTTCTTTTAGTCACATATGTGTCCATAATTATGAAAGTGGTCTAAGTCAAAAATTTGAAAAATTTGAGTTTATTAGTTATTACAAATCAGCCGACGACGATAATGGCAACGATGGTAACACATTATTTGAACGAGAAACGCAAATTCATTCGTGAATTTGTAAAAAATGAACCGTTACATTGTGTTAGCCATTTTGCCATGTTGACCAAAAATATACGGAAATATTAAATTACTTCCATTATACACCATCACTAAACAAGTAACAAAAGAAAAACGAAGATATTATGTGTTTACTACCACCCTGCATCCCTCCAGTTTTGCAGGAACATTTTAAGAACCTCAAAACTCATAATGATAAAAGCCTAAAATGATAAAAATGGATTACTTTACAAAAGTAATTAATAAATGTTCATGAATTATTTTATTAAAATTATTGTTCCTAATAAAACTTATAGCTTTTTATCGCTTTAAGTCATTTATAGGCCATTCAGTTAATTTTGAAAATGGTCTAAGTCAATTCAAACTTTAAAAACATTTCCGTATGAGATTCACAGAAAATTTCACATTCTTAATAAATTTTCATTAATCAAGACTAATAAAATTCTAAATTAAAATATTGCATAATATAAAAATATTTTTTAACTTATTCAAATGTAATTCTTACCGACATTTCACGTATACCTATTCCTACTGCGACATTTCCACGTAAGACAGACTGCAAATTTTTCTCAGAAAGTAAACAATGAAAAAAGAAGTGAATATTGAAAAATGTATTATACGTATATTTGAGGAAAAGTCTAAAATTTAAAGGCGATTCAATTACGTTGTATATATGAAATTCTAATCACAATTTTAAAAACGGTCATTTGACCGGTCGTGGTAGGAATAGTGTTAAATATCTCGAAACAAGAAATATATGACTTAGACCACTTTCATAATTATAGTCACATATAATGTTATGTTTTACATTTTTAGCATAATATAGTAGAAAACGTAGCATCGAAAATGAAATGATACAATTAGTTGTATAATTCAGGAGATATAATTATCTATTCGTATAAAAAAGTGCTGAAAGTTTTGTATAATACATTTTTTATTTTAAAGTTCTACCATTTTAGAATATAGCCTGGAGTTTATCGGTTTTTTATAGCCGGATTTAGAAACTCGTTTTTCGGATACATTTATAAGTTTTGCAAACCGGTCTTCAAATTAAAGGAAACCGGTTTTAGATACTAGAACTGACATGTAAAAATAATTTAATTATTTGATTAAAAATATTAATATTTTGGCTTGTATATAATTAAGTGTTTGAGACAACCAATAAACGAATAAATAATGTAAATTTATTAGTTGATGTCTTGAAAACGATAAAACTAAAGTTTCTGTTTCAGATATTATTTAGACATTTATTTTTATAATGAAAAGTATTTTCAGGCAAGAACGAGATTAAGTAATCGTTTAGTGGATATTTATATTTCTTTTAATCCGTATTTCCTAAATTAAATGGTCTGAAATGAAATAAAAATTCATAATTTATATTTTGTACGTATTTTAGTTATGTTTTAAAAATTGAAAAGCTTAGAAATAACTATTCATTTTTTTTGCTGTTTTAATTATATTTTGTTCTTTTTCGTTTTGAAAATTCAAAAACTGGTTTAATCAATTTTTTTGAAAACACTGGAATTGAAAATCGTTTTTTTAACAGTAGGTTTTTGTACGAAACATAATGTAGTTTATACTGTATCTTGAATTCCTGGACTTGATTTTTTAACATTCAACATCATATTATACTTTACTCTCTTATCAGTGTGAAACATTCAAAAGGTTACTAGCTACTAGATAACCCGATTTCTGAGTTAACCCTTGATTCGAAGCTTAGAAGCGGTAGTCGAAATTGGCAAGTTTTGCTTTGTATTTCGCAATCGGTTTAACTGTGTTTTATTATTAGATTTAATCTCTTATAAGCATTGAATGTATGCTTCACAGCATTCTCTAAAAGTGGTTTTCGAAGAAATGCTTTGAACGTCTACCATTTAAGACAGTAATTCTCAGGAATTACATCGATGTTCATTATATGATGTATTATCCTGTTTATCCGGCTTAAACGGGACCGGACCCGATCCGGATAACCGAAAAGATCTGTTAGAAATTGAATAGAGAAATGCTACGAAGCAAAAATTAACCATAAACCTTTCACTTAACGTACTTTCACAAGGGCTTCTTTCAAAAAGCTAAGCAGCATCTGGGATTTTAGAAAGTTTGAGAACATTGAGAAATAGAACAAAGGGGCTGAAGGACCCGGACGGAGTTGTAGGAATTTTTACCACTGCGTTCTCCTAGTCTTGTGACAAAGCTTGCTAGGTTCGGTCAGAATTGCTCTTCTTTGTGTTACGTAGAAGTAATAATAAAGTATCAAAGTGTTATGTCACAAATAAGAGTTCATTTCATTTACAATGGCTCCAAAAAGTATTCGTATACTATGTGACAAATAAATTCGTTTAATCCTGAAATTCTGAGTCTGATAGAAGTATTTGATAAAACTTTGTGGATATGTAGATCGTAATAGTATACGTGTGAATTAATCTCTTCTTTTCATCTAAATGCCACTTTAAAGGGGTGAAACCAGCGTTGAAGTTTCTGAATTTTCTCTCATTTTTTAAAGATAACTTTGTAATGGTACTTGATGAAGCAAAACCTTTCAAACAGAAAATGTTTAAATTTTAACCCTTTGAACTCGAGAGGTGACTGTTAATCGTCCAATGACACCAGCTTCAAAAATTTTTAATTTTGATATATTTACTAAGATTTTCCTATATTCTAGGTCATTTAATTTAGTTAAGTGATATACTAAAATTTACATATATGGCTATTTAACCTCAGAGTCTAACTAATAAACAAATTAAAGTCTGAAAATTTGCGAAACAATCATTTGGTGACTAACAGTTACCTCTCGAGCGCAAAAGGTTAATACTCTATCACCCTGTCATAAAACAAGACTACAGAAAAGCTTGTACTCAAAGCGTGAAAAATCGCTAAAACTTTGAGATTTCTTATCAGCTCCCTTAACAGATATTTTGCCGCCAAAAAAATTGCTTCACGCAGGACGACACATCATGCTCTGTACACGCATAAAGTTTCATTGAAATCAGAATTTCAGAAGTGGATGAATTTCCTTATAATACAGTGTACGAATACTTTTTGAAGCCACTATAGCAATATAAAATCCCATTTCCAATAAGATCATTAACGACGCGGATAACATAATTGATATGTACACCCAACTCTTTTTTTACACGATAGATACGTTCCTTAGAAAAGCGTGCAAAAAAAAGTCGTTTAAAAAAATACGTGCGACATATGGTACATTTGGGGATATGTTCCACAACTTTAAAAAATCGTGTAAGATGAAAAAACTCTAAATATTTTCCCGAAAAACCGTGCAAAAGAAGTAATAATGAAATCCATATTGCACAAGTATTTATCAAACAAAAGCAATTCACTTTTTTTACAAAAAAAAAATAAAATTAGAGTACAGTGAAAATTCAATCCATAAGTATAAAACATACAAAAATTCAGATTGAAATTAGGAATAAAAATCAATTTTGCAACTATTCATTGCTACTTAATAACAAGCGTGCACGTTTATTACGGACTGGGCCAAAAATGCTGTCATCAGTAGATATGTCAGATATGTTTAACACAACTGTCGGGTTTCATTCAAATGAAGAATTTCGTTCGTTATTAACGGCCTCTGTTGGTTTTTTTGTTGTTATACAGTCTTTTATTAACGGCTGGCTATTGGTTTTTCTGATTGCTTATAACAAAAATTTTTTAGGGATTCGTGCTAGAACAAAAAATTCATTTAAAAAAGTGTATTTATTTTTATTGGTGAACCGCATTATTCCAAAGTCGTGTAAAAGAAGAGTTGGGTGTATATGTATATTATAGGAAATGTTACTTTTATTAGGGAGAGATGGTAGGATTCAGATGTGGGTAAAACAAAGTGAAGTTCTTAGACAATATATATGTGTATTTAAAATAGTTTAATAGTAACAATTTAATAGTATATAATTTAAAAGTATAAACGACTTTTCAATTTAGCAACTTCGACGTTCTTACTTCTTTCACAATCATACTCGTTTCCTTTCTTTCTAATTGTCAACCTTTCTCACTCGATGCATTTGGTCACGTTCAGCTGGAATTCCTCAGTCGCGACGTTTTATCAAGTGCTCATCTTTCGCGCCTCAGAAACACTCTAGTCCAAATATTCAACGTTCACACGGCTATCACTCAACTCAAGCACTCTTCACATTTTCCCAGAATCGTACTCACTCAATTGCATTTCTACAATATTTCATTTACATATATCCTTTTATATATAGGAATATATATTAGCAGTACACACATTTATCTTAACACTATTCCTACCACAACTGGTCAAATGACCGTTTTTGAAATTTCGATTAGAATTTCATAGACACAACGTAATTGAAACGCCTTTAAATTTTAGACTTTCTCTCAAATATACGTATAATACATTTTTCAATATTCACTTCTTTTTTCATTGTTTATTTTTTGAGAAAAATTTGTAGTCTCTCTTACGTGGAAATGTCGCGGTAGGAATTGGTATACGTGAAGTGTCGGTAGGAATAGTGTTAACACTTTAACGACCGCGTAACTTATTGCACACGGACTCCTGATCGGCTCATTTTGGCGCGGATGCATCGCTAATGAATTGATCAGAATGGTTTTTTTCGAGTAATTGATAGTTTAATATCTCTTTACAGTATACGTACGATATCGCTCGAAATAGTCACCTTCGTGTAAGGAAACATTACAAAATTTACAGATTAATTGAAAGCATGTAAAAGGCGATTAATAGGCTTGCGGTCGATAAAGTGTTAAGCGAAACGTTAATAGGCTTAATAAATAAAAATAAAAGTTTCGAGACTTTCGACATAAACAGACATGGTTTACTCACGATCTTTAACCCTCCACCTGCGGTCTCTGGGTCTTTCGTAATTCATGCTGAGTACCTTGAAAGCGATAACGCATACAACGACGGGCGCTGTCTGATAGGAGAAAAATGACGATCACACTAATACATATACGTTTCCGTCAGAGTGTCGAAGTAACGAAAC
Organism: Tetrapedia diversipes; assembly: GCA_033822845.1. NCBI lineage: Eukaryota > Metazoa > Arthropoda > Insecta > Hymenoptera > Apidae > Tetrapedia > Tetrapedia diversipes. The sequence goes on from JAOPTO010000770.1 coordinate 27,943, forward strand.
TGACGACAGTCAATTTTTGGCAACGCTCTGAAGAAGAAACGTGTGCAGCAAATCGAAACAATTCTTTATTTCAAAGTTTACTTTATATTTCCGTACTTTTATTATTGTTTTAGCATTTTAGCATTATATTTTAGTATTTAATGTTGTCTTTGTGTAGACAATGATAATAAATATATAGCCGTGTGCGATAATTATGAAAGACCCATTTGCAGTGGCCATTCGAGAAAAATCCTGCAAATTTTATATAGCATACGTGACAATACGTAAATATACAATAAATATAGCTTCGACGTTTGATAATTCACGTTATTATTATTTGTTCCTATACGCTCCTCTATCTTTCTATGAATCGGGTGATTGTCACTGGATACAGTATCGGTGAGGACCTCGGTCTCCAGCAATCGTAACTTTGGGTAGCGTAGCATTGGTGAGCCGCTTGGACGGCTCTAAATATGCATTAGTGGAATATCCGTGAGGGTCTCGAAAGACCCATGGCCAGACCGCCAAGCTTCAGTAGTCGGAGGATTAATACATCTTTTGCGGGTAAGATATAAATCTTTTTCCGATTTCTCTAAGGCGTCGAACACTGTGTGACACCTTTCAGTGGGTTACACTGGATCGTTCTGGCACACGCGTCTGTGAATTTCTTGCAAGTGGTTTTATTATAATTTACCATTGCTACTTAAGCGAAACATTTATAGGCTCAGTAAAGAAAAATAAAGATTTCGAAATTTTCGCCACAAATAGGATTCATTACGGACGAAATCGATGTAATCTGTCCTCGAAGAGATAATCATTGAGGTATACAAATGAGAAAGGGGTAAAATCATTAAATAAAACATTTGTAGCAATTGAAGTAACAACAAATTAATATTATTATTTATAATTTCTACTTATTCACGTTATATGAGTTACTTGTAGGTTTTACTGGTTAATAGCACTCAAGACAAAGCTCTCGATAAAACATAAGATCATATCATATACAGTAAAGTCTCTCTATGTGTGAAAAATATCCCTGCTCTTCAAGTACAATTTTTACACCAATACTGTTAGGGATCGATATGTATTGTCTGTATTATAAAAACCGGCTCTTGTTTATTAGTACGGGGTCTGGGTCTGTCCATTGTGTATTCCCTGGGTCAGAGCCTAACCCACCCGAGTGACTTCTACCAATAATTTCCCTTTCCCGAACTTTTCCCTCCACCTTACAATCGTCCACTTCCCGCTCCCACTTCCTATTTTCCAAACCTTTAAGGGGCCATTCTACTGTGACGGCCCGAAATCAAGACGATTTTTGGGGATTTTTTGTGGGTAAACTATACAACATATCATTTTACGGCTTAGGATATTTGTTTATTATAACCTTAAGTTTATTTAAAAATTTTTGCGAGCCAGGAGAGCATATGTGTGTAAAATTGCAGAACGTTTTTTATGACGTCGTAAAACAAACAGCCTTCCATGGCTGCCATGATTCCAGCTGTTGTAGTGATTTGAAAACAGAAAATAAACAAGATTCTTAATCTGTATGAGCGTGGCTATCGTCGGTACCAGAATGGTTTGAAAATACTGAACAGAAAAAAAATGGCGCTGGTCTAAAGAAAAATTTTTAAATTTTGGTAAAAAAATCGGAATATTTTACATTCCCAAAATTCGAAAAAAATTCCAATCGAAGCAATTCTGGTAGGGACGAGAATGACACATCTAATGAACACATCTGCCAAGCGGGAAGTGAATCGGTCAATCCGTTATGTAGCTATCGTGGCAGCCATTTCCAAAAATGTAGTATTGAGAAAAACGCGTTTAAAGTTTCAAGTAATGTTTTGGTGTATATAAAAAGTTTGGATCATACTTATAAGCTAATTAGCTATCCCAGGGCCGTACAGTACACCTTCCCTCTCTTTCTAGAATTCCTATAGTGTTCATGCTGCAGTTCTACGCGCTGTCAGAGCCTCTTTCGACGCCTACTGGCTCTTTATCACTACGTGCCCTTTGCAGATGTTATCACGATTATCAGCGAAAGTTTTGGTTATTGGGCCAATTACGATTCCCATAGAGTTCTTCATAACATTGTTAATTTTTCGAATTCTGTTAAATCCCTTTGGGAACAAGTTTTTAACATGTTAAAGTCTAAGAAAATGCGAAAAAAATTCGATTTTTTCAATCCGTCACAGTAGAATGTCCCCTTAAAAGGCGCTCGACCTTCGCCCATGAAAAGAAAAACAGAAAGAAGCAAAGCAAACGAAGAAGCATACTACTATTTCATAAATCGCGTCACCCGGGGACAAGAGTCAAAGTGATAGTCAAGGAAGTGGCATCATCGCACGAGCCGGAACGATACATTAGCTTAACATTTTAAGAAACGTTGTTGTGGTCGATAACAGATACCCCCTGGAGCTCGGTCACCGATATCTGCATAGTGTAATTTGATTTGCTGTTTTATATCTGTGGGAGGGTATAAAACACAATACTAATGCAATAATAAATGTTTCTTAATTTTTATCTTTTTTGTTTACCAAACACGACACGATTCGGATGACATTTAATTATACAATAAATAAAAACAAAATCTATTATTGGAACTGATCGACTGCAAAAATGAATTGTTAATTATGATCGTATAACAATAATGCTACATATATCTCTAGACTGTTTTACCTGCACTTTCATAATTTTTCAATGAAAACATTACCAGACTTGATATAATTAATCTATATTTTTTTATTGAGAGATATGCTAACCTTCAATTTTCTCGAAACAAGAGGAAATGGACTTACAACCACTTTCAAAATAAACGGTCCAAATGTTTGATACAGTTCCTTCGAGCACTTGCAGATGTTCTATGTCACCACAAATATGATATTAAAACTTTCGTTAAAAAGTTAATAATACGAAAATTTGACAATTCAATTAGTATGAGTTTCATCGATACGTCTTTAATCTCTGCTGGCTATCTCTCTTTTCGCTCACTGTCCTTTTATAAGGTCGACGTGGCCAGCGAAGGAAAAATATATCCACCCCTCTCGATAAGCAATGTTTGAGCTCCGAGACTTTTACCTACAGTGAAACTTTACTGTAAATGCATATCGAAACTGATATGAACATATGGCATAGAACTGTCGAGATTAGCATGATAGTCCAATATCGAAATACAGTATTGCCGTTATAAACGATCGAAAGCCACCTCGCGTTAAATGTTCGTTTTATTCCATGTACTATAGGGGTTACCGTTGGACCGCAGGAAGCAAAAATTTTGTCTTCACATTTCTGACATTTCTCTAATTAAAATAACACCAAACACAATATAATTTTGAGACGAGGTGTGTGTGGTTTTATCAAATGTTACAACAGAAACGTGTTGGGTTTTTATCGGAACAAATACAACAACAAACGGATGTGGTTGCACGGACTCGGAAAATGCTGATAACTGTTCGTGCGTTCCGGAAAATTGCCGATAAATATATTAGTCCCCCGCCAAGGGGCTGTCTGTAACTCTGTGGAGGTGGTGGCAATCTGGAAACTATCGAAGGGAGCCTGGGCCTTCACGCGGACAAAAACGGTGTCCGAGGCCTAGGTAAGAGCAGCAATAAAACATTTACTCGTCGGCTGTATGGAAACGCCTATAGCCGTTTTAATCACAGACTTTCTTTCGAGGGTTTCCAGGGGTGCCACCACAATTTGAATTATATTTACTTGTTAGCGACAGCGCATTTTGGGTGGTCGCTGAAAAGGGCCTAGACCAGTGATGGGCAAAGTACGGCCCGCGAAAGTATTTAATCCGGCCCGCCGAGGGTCCATCGACATGGATAGTATATGGCCCGCTCGAGATGTATAAAGTAGATTCTACTTAGTAGAACAATAGATGCATAACCTATAGGTGAAGCTAAACTAGCCGCGTAGTTCATGTGTTGCGTAATACGGGGCGCAAAAATCAAAAACAATTTCATATGTCTCACACGCCTACCATGGCAGGGCCTTCGAATAAAAGTTAAATTAATTATTATTTAAGGTAAAAGGTAATTTGTAACATTTGTGTGTAATGCACTGCAATACACAGCAATGCAGTAATGTTTTTATAATATTATGATTAAAAGCTTTAACACAAAATGCATTTTTTCTATAATTCTGGTCCTTCTCTAGAATTTTTTAAATTTTGTGGCCCCCATTAAAAAAGTTTGCCCACCACTGGCCTAGGCTGTAATTTAGGCTAGTGATTTAGGTATTTGGTGTGCCTGACGAGAGAACATGTTACAAAGTATGAGTGCAACCCCAAGGCGCCACTTGGCTGGCGCCCCGAAGGCGTGCAGTCATCGGGCGCCAAGGGATGTATTGTTTATATTAGTGTGGGAAAGCCTAAACATTGCGAGCGACCCGACGTTACGTCGCCAAAAAGAAAGGACCTTTGTCCTGTAGGATCTGGCCACGGAGCGGGGAAGGCTATGTAGCCTTCTGGAAAGAGGACTGTGATGAACCCCACGGCACTTACCTCAGAATCGCGAACAAGTATAGACAAACCTTTCTTTTGTTCCTATTTTCTTTAACGTGACTCTAATACAGTTATGGTCAATAACGTAAATTATGTATTGGAATTTATTATACACAAGTAAATATTATCCAAATTATCCAAATTATATCGTTTTTGGTCTCATTTGAATCAAAGAAACGTATTGAAATATATCGAAAAAATTGTTTTGCAAAAGAAACGAAAAATAAAAAGGTTTCGTCCTATCCTTAGCAATTGTCTCATACGGATATTCGAACCCGTAATCATGTTATGCTAACTGGCGACCAAACTTGACTCCCAGTTTCTGTCTTTCTTATTTTATTTCTTCCTATGTTTGGCTGAGCGCTGTAACACAAAAAAGAAATGTTTCGATATATGTTCCTCTTCGGTCCCAAATGATGAACATTTAAGGTGACAATACTGTAATAGAAAGATTTGTATCGCAAACACTGTGCTATGGATAATCACAAGTGAATTATGACTCATTACAAATGTAACCACTCGAAAAGAATTAGACATCCGATCGGTCAAGGAGGAAGCCAAGAAAGGAGCTAAAAGCCATTCGTAGATATTATATTACCACCCTAATAAACTGGCTAGAAGAAATCTATAGATAGACTAAGAAGAAAGAAAGAAGAAGAAGAAATCTCTATATATAAAAAGACATGTCCTGACTGACTGATTGATTCAATATCGCAGGACCTAGATTACCGAAACTAGAAACATGAAATTTGAGACAATGGGTCTTTTATGACGTAGGTACTCGCTAAAGAAGGATTTTTTTTTATATTCCACCTCTAAGGGAGTTAAATAGGGGTTGAAAGGGTTTTTGAAAATCCGCCAATTTTAAAGCAAGCACTAAAAAATAGTGCGGGTAATATATAATATATACTCCCGTCCATAAGTATCCGGGCACTTACGTATTTGCGGAATTCGCATAAATATTTCTTAAATTTAGTTTCTTTTGTGGATTTATTATTTTATCCAATAATCTTGATGTAACTGTGGTACAACGCATGCAACTGGATCATTTCCCAATGGGAAAACGTTCTTTGGACAGACAAATCCAAATTTGAAGTATTTGGTAACAAGTGCCGTACTTTCGTTCGTCGAAGAGTCAACGAAAAATTTCTTCCATACTGTATTGTGCCTACAATCAAGCATGGTGGTGATGTAGTTATGATTTGGGGTTGTTTTGGGGCTAATAATGTGGACAATATAGTGAAAGTTGAAGGAATAATGCGAAAAGAACAACATTTGAATATTCTAAAAGACAATGTGATTCCATCAAGAAAAAGACTTATTGGAAATAATTTTGTCTTTATGCCGGATAATGATTCAAAACACTGAGTAAAAATATGTAAAAACTATTTAAAGGAACTAGAAGAAAGAAAGAAAGTGAAAATTATGCAGTGGCCCCCACAGTCACTGGACCTTAATCCAATTGAGAAGTTGTGGGACAAATTGGATAGATAAGTGAGAGACAAGTACTCAAAAAGTGAAAAACAATTGTGGACAATGTTGGAAACAATTTGGGGAGAAATTAAAACGGAAACACTGCAAAAAGTTGTCGCAAGGCTACCTCGATTAGTGCAAGCGGTTATTTCGCAACGGGGAGGAGGTATGGATGAAAAGAAGATTTAAACAATTTTATATAATTTGGTGGAAAGAATTGTTTATACTATGTTCTCTATATCTTCTACTATAACTAAATGTTCAATAAAAATTGCTTTCGTTGAGAAATAAGTATATTATTGTAGCATAAATACACTATTTACATGAATTTGATAGGTGTCCGGATACTTATGGACGGGAGTGTACATAAAAACCCGAAAAGATGGTTAAAAAAAAATTTTCGCATACTTGGTATAGATCACGTTTTCCGACTTAACCTTAGGTAATCTGCGTTGTATTCAGAAACATGCTGAAATATCTATATTATACTTCAATCCATAATCGGTGAACATCACGTTCCTCGTCTGGGTTTTCGATACACGAATATATCTCGATTAGTGCGAATAATAAATTCTAAGAATTGATTGCATCAATCGAATTTGTAGTATATGAATACTTCAAATACAGTAATTGGCTGCAATTTAATGAAAATGTAAAATACTCGTTTTCATATGTCTGCTGATTTACAATCAGAACATATTTATTGGTTTTTAGAATATTTTTGGCAACTTAAACTGTTTTGAAAATCCGCTGATTTTGAAGCAAGCACTATAAAAATTAGTAAGTATTTAACTTTCTGGTTGAAATTAAAGTTAACAGCTTGCAAAATTGCACATCTCTTGAAAATAGTTAAAAATGAAATTGAAGTATTTACACGCGGGCAACAGCTAATAACAGATAAACGCAAGTTCGCACGATTCAAGCCATCAGATACAAGTGATAGATTTTAACGTTTAAAATATATAAATTATTTTCGTAAAAGAAAATTCGCGCCATTGGATCTAGGATGTGTATTTTATTTTCATGTGTTAAAATATTTGTGTATTGTTATATCATAGCTGTGCAAAGTTTTTGAAAACAATGCAGGAAAGCAGTAGCAAGGTATAGAAAATCTTCAAATTTAATGACTATTATATTCATTTATGATACGTATACATTGTTTCCCATGACGATTTTTTTTTGTTTGTTTTGATCTCTGATATGACTCATCCAAACGGTTATTTTTAAGTCCATACAGTAGCGATAAGGATAATTGTTTCTAACTTCGTTAGTAGTATAAATTTACATTTAAACGTAAATGATATTTTAAAGCAAACGATGAAAGCAAATATACTGAAGAAATAGTTCGAATACCGATAATGCTGAAGGAAATGTAACGGAACGAAAATTAAACTAATAGAAATGGAATATATAGGGTGTCCATAAAGGAGGCCACCTACGTATATCTCGTTTATTTTTAATGATATGAAAAATTTGTACCGTTTCAAAAAAGAAGAACCATGGAAAGAAAGTTTTTGCAAAAGAGATAATGCAAATACCGGCTGAGAATTGATTGTATTATTCAAATGCTTTAAATACAATAATTGATTTCAACTTGATGGAAATTTACGCTGAAAGCTTCTAAACACCCATTTTCATATGGTTACTAAGTTACAACACCAATTCCATATATTTTTGAATTCAAAAGGATAAATATTCATATATATAAATTTTAGTATTATTTATTTAAATTAAATCAATTTTAACAGAAGTAAATTCTAATAGCATTTGGTATCGCCTTTTGAGTGCAACGGCTTAAAAAGGAAAGAGATATTTAAGTGGCTTTCTTCAGCTTGGACACCCTGTATATAAATGTATTTTACTGCCACGTATACGTGTACTTGATAAGGACATATTTATACCATCTTATCTATACCCAGGATTCTTTTTGAACATCTTTCATGTCATTAAAAAGGAGACACATTTAAGTGGCCTTGTTTAGCTAAACACCCTGTGTATAGGTGTATTTTACTGCCACGTATACGTGTACTTGATAATGACATATTTATACCATTTCAAACATACTCAACATTCTATTTGAACATTTTTCATGTCATTAAAATGGACACGCATTTAAGTGGTTTCCTTTAGTCTAAACACCCTGTGTATAGGTGTATTCTATCGATATATATTCATGTACATGATAAGTACATACTTATACCATCTCGTCTACGCATAATATTTCTTTTCGGACATCCTTTATGTCACTAAAAGCAAGAGACAGACTTAAGTAGCCTCTTTCAACTTGGACACCCCGTGCATAGACGTATTCCGCTGATACGTGTTACATGTACGTGATAAGAACGATGTGGATGTGACTTGCCGCGGCGGAGGGATGCGGGAACGGTACAGGGGAAGGGGTTGCTCGCGAGCGGACCTCACGGTCGGTCGTTCAGTAATCGTGCGACCATCGAAGTGGTAGGAAGTGCACAGGACGGTATGCATTGCGTGTGACGTAAATCATTTCCGGTCCACCGTCAAGAAATATCACGCTTGCGTTGGACGACCGCGTAATCCCTTTCTCTCTCTCTCTCCGGTCAGCTTCACGATACATTTCCATGATCTCCGGCGAGACGACCAATTCTCGAAGGCCGTTCTTATCGACAGAGTGTATCGAAATTTCGTTTCTCGCGAACTTATGTGTATTTTACTGTGCTGTAACGCCTCCGTACACTAAGGAGGACGTATATACGTATCGATGGATATGAAAGGGAACGGAACGAGATCGATCCACTCGTCGTCGTGCCATAATAGGCAGTCAAACATATTCGCATTTTCCCCTGTGCTACTTTCCAATCTCTCTGCGCCATAAAGCGTTGAACGAATTCTCATAAGTGACGCGTATATACGTTTCGTTCGACGCGACAGCTGTGCGATTTTTTCAATAATCTGCAATTACTCGTTTCTGTGAATACTGGGTTATCCAAATCGAGTGTCGCATTTTTGAATTGAAATAAAACATAGATTGTTTCAGATATTCTAGATTTCTTTACCTTAACACCATAAGTATAATATCAATTAAAATTTTTTATGGAAACTTGATAAATTTATTGTGATACACTTTTGCAAATTTACTATGACTTTTACTACAATCAGTGCGCTTTGTTTCCCTCATACTATTTTTAAATATAATTTTTTTATTCGATATCTTCATCACAAATAAGTATACCTTAATCGTCAGTAGTTTTAATGAGAAGTTTACTGTTTCATAACATTAATCGTGGAGCACTATATTATTCAGATGACCTTCTCGACTTTTTTTCGCGAATCCTATTTCTTTCGTCCAATTTTCGATTACGTTATGGCATAATCGTAGCTGTGCTTCGTTAGTTGTTACTACAATATTGTTTCTCAGCTCGTCAGTCGTTTATGATCCATATCCATAAATTTTGCTTCTTCAAGAATCCCATAGCAAAAATTTTAATACGGTTAAATTTCAGAATCTGTTTCGTTAATCGTGACTACAATATAATTTCTTAGCGTGTCAATCGTTTTTCGATTTTCTGTCCTAAGTTTTACTTTCTGAAAAAATTCAATAGGGTTAAACTGCAGAATTTTGCTGGTCAGCTGATGTCTGTCGAATGTCTCTGATAATTTTCAGTAATCCTATAAGTGTTACCTGGCAGTGCAGCGTTCCACGATGACTTGTCTACAGTCAAAAACGACGTATGTGAAGTAGCATAAAAAGAAAAGAACCGAAATTTGGTAATGTTGCTTGTCGCAAGATGTAACGCTCAATTTGGATAACCCTGTATTTATTTCTGCGGAAAGGTTTAGTGGTAGAACGTGATAATAGTGAAAGTTTGTAGGCGCTCCTTCTAAGTAATAAGTTCCGCGTAATTAGTTTACGGTGTCGTCTATTGATCGACGGCATGTTTCTTTTCATTCATGTTACCTGATATACGTAGTGCCATGATTAACCCTTCGCGCTCGACAGACAACTGTTAGTCTTCAAATGATAGTTTCGCAAATTTTCACACGCAAATGGTTAAACAGTCATACATGTAAATTCCAGTGTATTATTGCTTGGCTATATTGCTTAACACGTTGAATGCCACTCCAGTTTTATAGAGTTTGCCCGTGGCGTCACGATGAATTTTCTATTATACGATACATACACTGTTGAAATATTACCTACCACAAATAAGTGTAACTACTTTTAGATATTTTTTACTGCATTTATTTCTATACACCATGGCGATAATGTGAAATGTTATGGTGGATGGTAATAATGAAAAATTAATAAGTACTGACATTTTTCTAAATTATGTATTTCTATCAATTTGAGCGCGCCGGTCACCAGTGACCCCCATGGCATTCAACGTGTTAACCCTAGAACTCCTGAGTCTCGATCTGTTACGCGAACTTCTAAAGGGAGGATTCCTCGAACCCATACTTCTTTTTATACATTTATCCTGGGAAAAGTTGTTTTTTGGAAAATTTTTTGGAATGTTAGGATATGCTATAGCTTGTAAACGAGACAACATATGTTTTTGCGTTCAATTTGTATTGATTTATGTATGTTTATAAACTTAAATACTATTATAAATAGTATAGTAACGTACAGCTAGTTTGAACTTAATTCTTCTGATAAACATGAATGGCAGAGTATAGTATTAAATGAATGTTTTTGGCAAACATGGTTTTTGCAATTGTAACAACTTTGCATTGATTTTAATAAACTATTATATTTTATGCGTCTGCTTTTAGCCTCCAGTATACACTCATAACATCTTCCCTTTTTCGTCGGTTCTGTATCTTTTGGTATTTTAATTCGTAGTGTCTTTCCAGTTAAAGTTACTAATTAGTTACATGGTTTTATTCTTCGTTCTGTAATTTTTATTCTTTGGAGAAAAGAAGAGCGTGAGGGTCCACTTCGCGTGATCGCCACCGTGAAGCCAGTTATATTTCTCTTATACTTACTAATTTTTTACACATAGCAACGGGAACTTTTTAATATCAAACTTAAATGTGTATACAACAATAAATAATTTTAAGAGAATTTTTTATAAAAAGAAAATGAGCTAATTTAAGGTTTTTCAATTTGTGGGTTCGAGGACTCCCCCCCCCCAGGAGTTCTAGGGTTAACACTTTCACAACCCTGTGACACCAAAAATGTAAAACTTGCAAAGTTGCGTTGCAGTTGGGGAACTGTTTTGCTACCTATCACCAAAAAGAGAAATATTAAATATAAATGCAGAATTTAGTTACAATGGAGTTATTTTATTTGTAATAAAAAATATATTATATTTAAACCATAATATATTTTAATGCTTTTTTTAATAACCCCGATAAATCACGTTTATCTACGTATTAAGCTAGTGAGGAGAGATCGATTATATTATAAACAAGCAGTTAAGTTTATTAGGTTGTCGTAAATTTTGTTTTATATAATATTTGTTTGTTTTAATAATTATCACACAAAGAAAAAATATTGTTGTACAATAATGTCGAATTATTTCGTGAATTTACGTAAAGTTTGTTTGCATTAATTATTCAAAAATATTGCCGGCTCCTTGCGACGTTTCACTGCGCAAACATGCGGTCGTGAAAGTGTTAACCATTTGCACTCGTATATCTCAGCGTATGCGGCGTCACAAGTTTTACCGTGGAATTTTCATTTTTTTTAATTATACTCATGAAATGTTACAGCTAAGTATGATAATAACGTATTGAAAAAGTTTTGTTTTGATTGAATAAAAAAATAAATTCCGAGTTGGCGGTAATTCATGGTCATATTAACCCTTTGCACTCGGCTGTCCCCTCTCATGGGACATCGTAATCCTAGCATATGATAGTTTCGCCAATTTTCAGACGTTAGTTCAGACCCGGACGTTAAATAGTCATATATGTAAAGTTTAATATACGACTTAACTAAATTAAATGAAGTTTAATATACGTGAATCATAGTAAATATTTCGAATTTGGAATTTTTTGAAGTTGGTATCATTAAGCGACTAACGGTCACCTCTCGAGTGCAAAGGGTTAACACTATTCCTACCGACACTTTACGTATACCTATTCCTACCGCGACATTCCCACGTAAGAGAGACTACAAATTTTTCTCAAAAAAAAAACAATGAAAAAAGATGCGAATATTGAAAAATGTATTATACGTATATTTGAGAAGAAGTTTAAAGTTTAAAGGCAATCCAAATACATTGTATCTATGAAATTCTAATCGAAATTTTAAAAACGGTCATTTGACCGGTTGTGGTAGGAATAGTGTTAAATTCGAGTGCAAAGGGTTAACACGTTGAATGCCACGGGGGTCATCGGTGACCGGCACTCAAAACTTGGCAGTGGCGCCATGGGGATCACTGGCGCGTTCAAATCGATAGAAATACATAATTTAGAAAAATGTCAATACTTATCGATTTTTTATTATTACCATCGTTAATGCAATGGTGTGAAGAAATTAATGCAGTATAAAGCATCTAAAAGTAGTTACACTTATTTGTTGTAGGTAATATTTCAACAGTGTATGTATCGTATAATAGAAAATCCATTGTGGTGCCACGGGCAAACCTTGTAAAACTGGCGTGGCATTCAACGTGTTAATAATCGCCATATTGCTTAGCTAAACTGGATGACGTTTAACTACGAGCGAATCTTAATAAATATTTTGCATACGAGAATCCTTGAAGTTAGTATAATTAGACGACTAAGTGTCGCTTCTCGAGTGCGAAGGGTTAATTCGCTATCCTTTATCGCACGTTTGCAGAAATTAAACAAAACAGCGCTACTCCTTTCCGCTAATAAGCTCCGACTGTTTCGACACGGCAGACAAATACATTCTCAACCGGTTATTGTGTGGAAGCAATACTGTGAACGAAACTACTTAATGAATTAAACTGTGTATGCGTTTATTTTCGCATAAATTTGTTCCGTTGCAAAGCCATGCGTAATACGATTTATAAATATGGTAAATATCTACATCTGTACGCTAGTATTCGATAGTAAAATTACCTTAAGAACTCTTGTAATCAGAACTTCACCTATTTTGCATGCGTCCATCACGATAATTGTGATCCTTGATGTTCGTTCGACGATAGAATATACGAAGACTGAAAGTCGCTTGTCAACTTTGTTACACGATACAGTAGTGAGTTCTAAATATCTGATTGCAACAGACACGATTGTAAATTAGACAATTAGCGAGGGAGGAGACGAAACGAATTATCGATATGCTTAAAGTTTCGAACGAGAAAGCAATGAGAATAGGATTAACGCGATGAAACGAGCAACAAAATAATCAGAAAATAATTAGAAATTTGAAATATTGTTCTGTATTTATCACTGAATGCTCGTGTGATCGTTTCCTCAACTTTCATCGAATAGAAAATAAAAAGAAAAGAAAACGAATTGAAACGATGAAAACGAAATTAACGATAAAATAAGCAACGAAATATTAAGAGAACGTTAGAAATATTATATATTGTTCTCTCTTTATTATCGAATGCTTGTGATTGTTTCTATCAAGTTGCCGTAAATAAAGAAAGAATTAAACCTGTGACAGAGAAAAGGTTTCTTTGTGAAACGTTTCATTTTTTGGATGCTATCAGCGTGTATACAGCGGACGTAAAATACAAGAGGGATTGTGTAACATGTTCGCTGGCGCGAATGAATCGAAACGATGGCTCAGGGATAATAGAATACTCTTGAGGTAAATTAAAACGCCCTAATCATGATCGCTCACACCCTCTCTAAACAAACAAAAAAAAAGTTGCCTCGTTAGGTATATACGTACTTCAATTATATTAGCGACTTAAATGTGTTAGTGGTTGTCCGGTGATATTGCTAATTCGATCAGCAACGATGTTATTATTTAATTTATGGAGAATAAATGGCCGATATTACCATTGTTCAAATTGTCACCTGCATATACGATTCTCGTATACGTATCACATTTTTCATTAAAACGACGTCGATTGTAATTCACTCGCGTTTCGTTTGTGAATGAATAATTATAAAATTGTTTATCCTGCTTTAAACTTCAAATGTTTTCAAATTATTCACATTTTTCAACAACTTCAATCATCATTTTTTGCAGTTCATCGTTTTTACAACGGTTTTTTGTTTTAAGGAATTATTTGAATATTTCAAGTTAGGATATGAAAATTCATAGGAAACAAGTTTGGAAGATTATCTCGTGTTTCAATTCAGTTAGCTCCTTGTGCAATCATTTTATGCAAATACAGTGGAGTCTCCCATATACTAATAAAGAGACAAAAGTGTTCAGACAAAAGAATTCTCAAATAATGGAACAATTGCCTTTTATTAGATATATATATATATATATATATACTAAACTTCACTTATTTAAATGGATATTAACCCGTTGCCGCACGCTTTTAATTTGATGATCGTGCTCAGAAACACATTTTTTTTTTCAATTGTTTATGACCGCCAGATGAAATCAAGTGTGAGTTGTATGTTTGGAAATGAAAATTATCACATTTGGCTACAGTTTTTCAAAAAAAAACTCTCGACGGCTATAACCGTCATTTGCTCATCATGTCATTTTTTCTCTTCCCAGAGCAAATGACGACTATGACCATCGTGATGACTATACAGCATTTGCTTTATTAATTCAAAATGATTCCTATGAATAAAACAGAGTAAATAGGTGTAATCTTAACACAAGAAAATTAGTTTGAAACAAATTTATCATTTTTAAGTTATTTTGGTTATAAAATAGTATAATAATAACCGCATAAAAAAGCAATTAATATGCTGTCTGGCATGCTATAACATTTTTTCCACGTGTGTTACTCAATAATTAACAAATGTATGTGTTGGTACACTTCGTGCTAACGCTGTTCTTTTTTTTATTGATTAAAATGTGCACGACGACTATAACCGTCATTTGCCTACATATCGCAAAAGATCGGACGGCTATAGACGTCATTTGCGGCAACGGGTTAATAAAAGTTAACAGCTGGTTTGACCTGCAACTACTATGATAGTCATTTTACTACGTAGATGAGGTATTGATTAGTGCTTGTGAAGAGGTATTACAAACTTACAGCTAAAAAATTGGAACCGGTAAGAAGATAATGTTTTTAGTTACACTTACTGCGTTATACTTAACCCATTCACTGCCAACGACGAGATATCTCGTCGTCTACGCTGCAATTTAGATTGATTACAAATGGCACTCAGCACAGGAATTTTATTCAACGACGCCAGCTACGAGATATCTCATAGTGTCTTTTTTCCATTTTCAAATTATCATAAATGCTATTTCAATACTATATCTGTAATTTAACCCAAATGATAGTTTCGCAGATTTTTAGACAGTAGTTAGTTTGGTTATTAATTAGACTCAGAAGCTGAACAGTCATATATGTAAATTTTAGTATATCACTTAACTAAACTAAATGACGTGTAATCTAGGCGAATCATAGTAAATATTTCGAATTTGAAAATTGTTGAAGTTAGTATCTTTAGACGACTAACAGTCACCTCTCGAGTGCAAAGGGTTAAATTCGGTAAGATAGGATTGGAAAATTGTGTTTTAAAAATTCATTCGGTGAAAAAAAATGTTCAAATAGTTGATTGTTACCGAAATAAACGCAGTTTTACATGTCGAATCCCGGAAACTTTACTACAACTTAGAATGCAGAAAAAACATATCTACTTCTAAATTCAACGACTTAATGCAGATCTTGCAATGGATACTAGAAGAATACAAAGATTATTACAGAAATTTCGAATATGGAGGCGTAGAGGATTTTCCAGACAGTGTTTTGACAGAGTATTTAATTTTTGTTTAGTTATTTTAATGTAATTGTTATTATTTTTTTAATATTACTGTATTTTATTAATTTTCAAATTTGTAATAGGAAGATTAATCAATTTTTCTGCTCTCCTAACAAATAACGTAAACGGTCACCTCTCGAGTGCAAAGGGTTAATATTATTAGATTTTGCTAAATTCCATGTTTTCTTTAAAATAAAATCTTGGCACTCAGGACAAGTCACTCAGTTTGTCTGGCAGTGAATGGGTTAAGCAGCTATCCAAGTTACATTTTTTTAAAATTAAAAATCACTGATCCAATACACTCCAGCTCAACAGTTACGGGTTAACTCCAATGTTTAAACAGTTGTACACCCTATATTATTTTTCACTGCTATATTTCATAAGTTTTTATAATACACAATTATTACTAGATAAAGCTCTATTGGGATAATAGAATAATTCAGATAACGGGTGTCTGTATTACATTTAATATCAGAATATTTATGTACTGATTTGTGTACAAATAAATGAACTTAACGCGCCACATTAATCTCTCAAGTTTAATTCTTTTTTTATAATGATTTGGTCAATTTTTACAGAAATTCAGTTTCGTAAACTCAGTTGAAGAAATGACTATAAATAGAATCCTTTTGCTCTTTAATTACTTAAAATGCATTCTGTGCTTTTTTTGCACGTTTAAATTTCTCATAAATATATAAAACTCCCCTACATCCATTCATAACATACAAATAATTAAGAATAATGAGCGATTATCGTTATACTCATAAAAACTCGTAAACTTTGACATACTTTTATCGACCATTTATTTTTCGTAGATGTAATGTTTCAATGTAATTTCAGTTTCATCCTAATTAAGTCTTCATTACCTTCCCTCTTCTCTTCCTACTCTTTATCCTCTCCTTGCTTCCCTCGCTCTTCTCCTTTTGTTCTCTCTGTCCTCTTTTCTCTTTTTCTTCAAAAACAACTTGAAAATACGAAACTTCTGCTTGTACAAATGAGAATAGAGTGAAATAGAATTGTTTCGCTAAAAGTACAGTAGAGCCATCCGTATAATTAATTATTTTTATCAACTTTTACAATAAACGTATAAATTATTCAACAAAAATATTAAATTATAAAATATTAACATATTAAATATTTATTAATTTATTAATATATTAAATATTAACATTAAATATTTTTAAACTAACTGATAGGGAGACAAAAGTGTTGGAATAAAAGAATTTTAAATGAAAATTGAAGAGAATTTCATAATTTTGAAAAAGAATGGAACAATTACATTTTCTTCGCTAAATTTAACTTATTTAAATGGATATTAAGAGAGTTAACAATTTTTGAAAATCATTTTAAAATCATTACATATCATAGATCTATATGATTGTTAAATCTAAATTATTTTAACTAAAAAGATATAATTCGACAACGCCAATAGAATTCTCGAATTTTTATAATATTCGAACAACGAGTGTTCGTGTAAGGGAGGTTCTACTGTACTCTGACAATGTATGACAGTTAAATTCGTAGATTTACGCATTGTAGCAGTCGTCCAGCAGCGATTACGTCTTGTATAGTATTTTATTGCAAAGTGTTATTATTTTAAAGGATCGATAGTTCCATAATTAGTTTTTGTTCCTCTATTGTAAATTCATTAAGTTCAGTTCAAGATTCATGCATTAGGAATATGTACTCACGCTACAGTCATCTTGTTCGTAGATTAAGTAAACAGTTGCCAGGAAGTATAAATTAGTTACGAATTAGCAAGTTAAATATAAACTGTACGGATTCCAATTTGTAGTATTTATAAGATACCAATTTTCAGATACAATAAACAGGTTGATAATATTATCGGTTCGTTTAAATGGTTGTTGACTGCACTGATGGGCCAGTATATTTTTATGCTCGACCAACGAATGCAAAATTATTAAATAAATAAACAACTGTATCGTACGATTGTGTTATCTTATGTTGTTGTTTAAGAGAAGTTTCTGAAAATTCTAACATTTCGTTTGTAAAACAAGCCATATGTTTACGTTACGTTTATCATACTTATAATTTATTCTTTTTCTTTTATACATACAGTTATTGTTTACTTTTTAAATTTATTTTTTCGTTAACGAGTCGTTTAATTTTGATATATGTCGTGTATTGTTATTGCAATATTGCTTTGTATATTATGAGAACCACGTGCTATTGAAATAAATATTTTTTACGTCAGTTCTATGTTAATTTCCATATCAAGTGAAAAGGTCATAAAGTTATTCGTAATCATAATAATAAGAAGAATGATTTATATGATTATAATTATACGAAGAGCTATAGCTCTAAATATGCCAGTGTATTTTCTATATACTTTGAACAGCTGAAGAAAATAATATTTTAAATATAATGTGTGCGTTCTACAAGTAGCTTTGTACTTACTCTTAGTATAGTTAAAAATTAAATTGCTTAGCATTTGTCAGAATTACACATAATACAAGCCTAATGCAAAGTGTACTACGATATTTACACCGAAATTAAGCATCAACGTTTTAACGTTTAACCCTTTGCACTCGAGAGCTGACTGTTGGTCACCAAATGATAATTTCACAAATTTTCAAACTTTAGTTAGTTTGTTTACCTGTGAGGTTCAGAGGTTAAATAATCATATATGTAAAGTTTAGTATATCACTTAACTGAACTAAATGACGTTTAATATAGGCGAATCTTAGTAAATAGTTCGAATTTGAAAATTTTTGAAGTTAATATCGTTAGACGACTAACAGTCACCTCTCGAGTGCAAAGGGTTAACATGTATTAGTTTTATAATATATAATATCAACCTCTCTGATGTAGCAAACATGCGTTTCCATGAATTATACCGAACATTGATATCTTTCATAACACCCTCAGAATACGATTAATTTCTCGTTTAACTAATATATCGATACTTGTAGCGGTCCTAGACATTTAAACATGAGAATAAAAAATAAATTTTAGTATAAACTTTTTTTATGTACTTGTTATTTTACATCCTTTATACATGTTAGTTATTGTTTTGCGTTAAAAAGAAAAAAAAAGAAACTGTTCGTCGCTTGTTCTTTTTATTGCTAGCTAAATTTCTGTGCTCTCTCTCTTTGCGGGACGAAGTATCATAATTCAAAGTATTCTTTCAGAGCTGCCAAGGATTTAGAAGAACGCCGTAGCCATTATGAACCGTCGATTGGTCCTGGTGTACCGGACGATGTCGATCATCTCTTCAATCTCGAGGAAAACGATTTCGTGCCGCATTTTCAAAGGGTCTCCATATCCGGCGAAGATACTTCCGGGGTACGTTGAAAACCATGCGACAGTGTGTTGAGCTTCAATTATAACAGCCAGTCAGCAGCTAGCTTAACACATTGTATGCGGGAACCCGGAATTACAGTCTTTAAGACGCCACTCGTTGTTTGCGGGACACTGTAATCTATTGTTACGAAAAATTTATAACGATAGTGGGTGATTGTCATCACAGTTAACATAATTTAACCCTTTGAGTGCTATGGGCGCATATATGCGTCTGACAGAAGTTGCTCGTAGGGACTATGGACGCATATATGCGTTTCTCAATTTTTATTTCGGTAATTATTTAGAAAAGGGGGGGTCTCATCGATTTCGATGATTTTTTATGTTGTAGAAAACAATATTTTGAACAACTTTTTTCTATACATATAACCGCCGCTCGACTTTAGTTTCTGAGATTATTGCAAAAAGCTATTGCTACTACTACAATGAATATTCCCTATAGCTATGTGACTGGTAGCGTGTGTGGAAGCATCGAGTCGCCGGTTGTTTATGGTTTCTATACATACATCGAGGCGAGCGGCAATGGACGCGTATAACGGGTGTGTTTAAAAACTCGATTTGAGTAGCCGGTCGCCGCGAGGCCGGAATAAGAGAGCCTAAGTCAAACTAGATTTAGCCTGACACATTATACATTATTCGTCGTTGGTCGCTATGCCGTTATTTATTAAAAACAAGAGATAAGAGACGATCGTGAGCTGTCGCATACAGGGTCACAGACGCGTACATATAGATAGAATTCATTGTAGTAGCAACAATTGTTTTGAGGAAAAATCTCGGAAACTAAGGCCGAGCGGCGGTTATATGTATAGGAAAAAGTTGTTCAAAATGTTGATTTCTACAATATATTTAAAAATCATCGACATCGATGAGACCCCCCCTTTTCTAAATAATTACATTTATTTCCTTCACCTTATGACTTTTTCCGTGGCCATACATTTCGGCGTTAACCTTTTAGCGTTGACGAAAATTACTCGTAAAGACCATGGGCGAAAATATGCGTTTGCCAATTTTTTCGATCTTTCGCTTATTGCAACGCGATTGTCAATGTACAAATAATAATACTCCGTCTCCAGCGATAGCGCGCCGTCCTTTCGAAGCGCTTCGGCCAAGAGTATTCAGCACTCAAAGGGTTAATCGATTACGCGCCGTCGCGAATATCTTGTTCTGCCAAGCTTGATATACCCGCGACAAGTAGCAAGTCACACTCGACTAGCCCCGCATGCAATGTGTTAAAAAGTTTCCTTTCGACTCGCGCGTCAATGTTTCTCTTCTCGTTGTATTCCCTCGAGGAACAAAATAGGAGTATAATCAGGTGAAGTCTTTACGGTTCCCCTTCTTCTCGTATTCTGCCGGCCTTGATTCCCCTTCCATCCCTCCACTCATTCTATGAACGGTGAAGAGCGTTACCTGATCGTGTCACAAAGTCCTCCTATTCCTCACGACTTGCAGTCTCCTCCGTTTGTCCCGCTTTTCCACTGATCTGATTGCGGGGATCGAGACCGAGTAGGGAGCGGAGTAACGGATGTGCGGAAGTCCGTAGTTTCAATCAAACTGTACTCTTATATGTGCTGCTGCATCAGGTAGTAAAAAACACTCGATACCATCTGTTATTTTCCCCAGTCACTATTACCAGCGTAGTTTGCTGGTGCAGGGTAAGTAGGGGGCCCCGCCAGCGATCAAAGTAACAGGAGCGAGGGTAATGCTACCTCCACATCTGGTAACACTGGCCGTAAATGCAGCCTGACTCAGCCTGTGACGTAGTGGGAGAAATAACGGGGGTGGGGAGAAATAAATGTTTTTTTGTACTATGCGTCCACAAGGAGAATGCACAGTGCGTTTACATTCCCACTCCTGTTGCAGTCCACTGACCCTCCTACTATTACAAGCAGTGATCGTTATTGATCGAAGACAGTGACAAAGATCGATGGCAGTCAATTCGTGACTGAGTGAAACAGAATATATGCCGATGGTGGTGAACGAGTATTTTGTCTCAATCAGTCACCAATTGATTGTCGTCTATCTTTGCCTCAGTCTTCGACCAATAGTGGATAATAGCTGTGTTGGTAGGAGAGCTAGCGAACTATAACTGGAATGGCGATTTAAACACGCTACGGCGAATAATACTACAATGTGCGACAGATGGGACCGATGTTTTGTAAGAATACTGCTCTGTAAGGAGCAGTCGTTACTTTTCCCCCACTCCTGCTCAAGTAGCATTCACGGCTGACGAACTTCGTCGCTCATAGTGAGACGGAAGGGGAATCTGGATCAGCAGAATGCGAGGAGAAGGGGAAGCGTCAAGACTTTACCAGGCTATCCTGATGTCAACAGGAACTTTCTTTCAATGGTTATTGTGTTTAATTCGTAACCAAGCTTCATCACCTCAACAGCGGGAATGACTATCTCTCATTTATCAAAGCAGAAATAGCTAACTGAATACAGTTGGTGTAAAAAGTATATTTGTACACCTAACTAAAACATTGTCAATCTTCAAACCGTTGTAACTTCATGAGAAAAAGTCAGAATAATCTTTTTAGGATCATTTCATAAAGGCACACTCCCTACATTTACATTCCTAAATTAAATTTCTTCGAAGATGATTTTATTCTAAGAATCAAGCGAAAAAGTGAAGATAGTTGTGCTTTAAAAAATTATGATGATTCAGACAATTGCAATATTATTAAATAAATTTTGTAAAATCATACATCAGTTTTTGGACAGTCGTAAAAGGGAGATTCCAAACATTAAATTCATCCTGATTTGGCTACTCAAAAAATTTTATTAGATTTTTATAGCAATTTGAATCTCTATATTTTTCTAGAGTAAAATCATTTTCATTTTTCTGTTTGCTTCTTTAAGTGAAAGCCTTCTTGAGAAAATTCAAGTTAGGGATGTAAAATTAGAGCGTTCTGCCCTTAAAACTTTTTCACAAAGTTATAGCCGTAAAAATACAGCGTTTTAATCACATGTACGAATACATTCTAAACTGACTGTGATTAATTGATAGCACATTAAATATATACCTAACAAGCTTTTCAGAATGTCGCATAATATTTTTAGATTTTGATACTCTTGAAGAGGATTGCCTCTATAACCCCCTTCTAGATCCGTCACTGATCATTTTGTTTCTCACACTAACTAGTGCTCTTTCTGCATAGAATCCATTTTCCTCGTGGAAAGAATATCAGTGTATGATTAGCTAATATTTATGAAAGTCATGAAGTTGTAATTGTTTCATTAGAATATTTTAACGAGTATCAGAAATTATTAATTACTAATATCATCATCTTAATTAATTAATATTTGGAATAGCGGAGAATTCTAATCTTGCTAGGTTATGTTGAGCTATAAACGGTTTGTTATTATTCTAGTGTTACGTGATATATCTAATATATCGAATGAGTTGATTAGGTTCGTACGTAAAATCTGTACTACGTAAGAGATTAAACATGTTTTGAAATCTCTTTGAGAGGAAACCCCAAGAGTGTGCTCCCTTACGTAAGAAACCTTGTTATGTACACCAATCACTTACTCCTTCCGTTACGAACAGTGACAAACGTCGCGAGCTCAGACACATCGTAAAAAGCTAATTTAATTTTGATGATTATTAATAATTCTAACTCTTACAGTTACCAGTTTGTTGGAATTGAGACCTCTTGGGGGAATAAGAGTTTCCTTATTTTTTTAGAATGAAATATTATATTAAATTTTCTTATTTAAGTAGCTTTTGTCAACTTTAATAATTCATCCTGTCAGAAACCGTATGAAATTATGCCTGAAGAACAAAAAACGTTATAAGAAATAAACAGTAATTTGATGTTTTAGAGTTATATATTAGAATGCTACATTTTTAAAAATTTTCAACGGTTTTTATGGTCCGGTCACTAAAAGGTAAATGAGTCGTGGAGAGAGGTGTAACCCCCCCCCCCCCCCCCCCACCCGAGGTATCAGACAATTCCACTTATGCGCAAAAGCCTGACGCATGTAAACGTTGACTCGCATATTACCAAATGATATCGTGCTTTCTTTCAGCACGCTAGATGTCGTAATATACAATTTTATATTACTTTACCGATTTTACAGAACCATTTATTATCATCGGTATGTAATTTTTTAATATCTACCCACACTATTTGTTAAATACGAAATATGCATGATTTTTAATTAGAAGAGATGAAATGATCTGTTAATTTAATCCAACTGTGTATTATAGTGTCTTGTACTAGACAAAGAGTAATGAAAACCAATTTGGACCGTTGGACTAGCGGAGAGGGTAAGCCCGTGCCCATTCTTTTTTACTGATCGGACCATAACAATAAACACTGAGGTAAAAGATTTACTAGTCCACATTTAGACTATCTTCTCTAGTATCTTACCAAATACAAAGGTGTATACAGTTTAATTCCGAAAAAAATGGACTTGCTTTAGTTTGATTCTCAGATACAGATTTATCATTGAAACGGTGAAAGAAAATACAGGAGATCGGTCGGTTATTTACCAGTATAAAGTAACTTCATTGATATTGTTATGAGAACTGACACTGAACGAACTATTAAATAGAATGTTAAGGTCTACCTGTGTCAGAATGGAAATCGAAAAGACAGTCAGTTTTTATGGACAACGACAGTATCGATTAGATAAATGAAGACGTTTTTGGCATTTTAAATAGTTTGAAAGTATACGTACGTCAGAATATAAATTGAGAAGCTAACGTTTAAATCCTAACCTCCATTTACAATTAACCAAATGAGCTACTATCTCCCCCCTATAAAAAAATACTTTTGAGTCATTTTTGAATATAAGCTGAATTTAATATTCAATAACCTCTTAGTGTAGGATGCAGTTGAAAACTGTATGATTGAGAAAATGTGTAGTTTTTGGGTTGAACGATAGATGAGCAAAAGTATAGTGTTTCTGAGGTTTGAACGAACGATGTTCCGATTTATCAGCATATGATGACACAACAGCATGTATATTTTACTTTTAATGCTTCTGTCTTCGATATTTTTGCATATCTTTGCAGAATATTCCTGACATATCAAATGTCGAAAACATGTAAAAAGAGAAGGAAACATTCTAAATCTTATCGGATATCTAATTGTATACCTCTCCTTAATGTTTCTAATTGTAAAACGGGAAATTTATTGACTGTGTTATTTTCTGTATTTTGATAATTATCTTTGTTTTAATATTTCTGCGCGCATACATAGTAATTTGATATTTATCTCGGCCAATACGAAATCTGCTCGACGAATTAAGTTGTACCGTAAAGTTTTAAATGCCTTGAATAATACGGTATCTGGATTAAATGGGACTGGGATAACGGAGGCTCTAAACTACGCGTTATCTGTGTAGTGTCAAACGGAGGAAGCGGAACACACCTTTCTTACTCCTGTGCCGTACCACTAACCTACTTCTCATCCCTTCGTACTAACTTTTGCTTCTGATCAATAGCACGAAGTAAACGAAACTTTCTTGCCGAAAACTGCTCATCTCAAAACTTCAAACTGAGGGGCTTGAACGTTTGAAGTTATCGTGAAGTATTATATTAAATGTGCCCATATTATGAAAGTGGTCTAAGTTAAAATTTAAAAAGAAATGAGTTTATCAGTTATTTCACATTATATTACTTTAAACTAAATTAATTCAATGTAATTTTCACGATATTGTCAAAAATGAGCGATTAGATAGTGATTGCTATTTCAACATTATATGGAATTCATTTAGTGTTAATTATGAAAGTGGTCTAAGTCAAAAATTTGAAAAATTTGAGTTTATTAGTTATTACAAATCAGCCGATGGTGATAATGGTAACGATGGTAACACATTATTTGAACGAGAAACACAAATTCATTCGTGAATTTGTAAAAAATGAACCGTTACATTATGTTAGCCATATTGCCATGTTGACCAAAAATATACGGAAATATTAAATTATTTCCATTATACACCACCACTAGACAAGTAACGAAAGAAAAACAAAAATATTATGTGTTTACTACCACCCTGCATCCCTCCAGTTTTGCAGGAACATTTTAAGAACCTCAAAACTCATAATGATAAAAGCCTAAAATGATAAAAATGGATTACTTTACAAAAGTAATTAATAAATGTTCATGAATTATTTTATTAAAATTATTGTTCCTAATAAAACTTATAGCTTTTTATCGCTTTAAGTCATTTATAGGCCATTCAGTTAATTTTGAAAATGGTCTAAGTCAATTCAAGCTTTAAAAACATTTCCGTATGAGATTCACACAAAATTTCACATTCTTAATAAATTTTCATTAATCACGGCTAATAAAATTCTAAATTAAAATCTTGCATAATAGAAAAATATTTTTTAACTTATTCAAATGTATTCCATTAAATGTCTCAAAACAAGAAATACATGACTTAGACCACGTTCATAATTATGGGCACAAATATAATACTCTCCCGGAGAAAACATACCTTTAAATGATAATATTGTTCTATGATTGTTACTATGATCAGATATAGTGGGATATCCTATAACGAATTAATTCGTTCTAAAACCTTGTTCGTTATATAGAATTCATTTGTCATAATAGGATATACTGACATATATGTATGTGTGCCTGAACATACATATAGTATGTGCATAAGTATACGTATGCATTTAATCCCTTTCCTTATGAATCTAGCAATGACTGTATGTGCTGCTTTCGATGAAAGCTTTTCTTATGTGTGAACAGATGCAGTTTCAACATAGGCAAATTTGTGAACAAACCAATGGACATTAACCCTTTGCACTCGAGGGCTCCAGAGCGGAGCCATTTAAAATTTGTCTTCAAACTCGAGGGCTCCGTTATGGAGACAATGTAAATAACTTTCAGTTCATAACAAGAAGTACAAAGACAAATCGTGTATAGGATATTTCACTCTTGATTTTTTTTATATATTATAACATTTGTATCCATAATCAATAATGACTTTTCTTTTAATGCGTATATCATTTACTTATACGTGAATACGATCTTTCCACGGAAATTACTTCGAGTTACTGGTAGTATGGATGAAAAAAAACTTCGAGTGCAAAGAGTTAATATTGCTGCATTTGGTATTTATTAAAACTACAAAATTCGATAATTATATTTGATTTCATTTTTATTAATTTTTTATTTCATATAATATTTTTATGATTATATAAGAGGCAATAGAAATTTCCGTAGAACGGAACAACGTGTCTGACACGAGCTTTTCGCTTTTGGCCAGGAAAAGTCATCGCGTGTCTAATACGGGGTTCTCATTTTTGGTACAGACACGTCTCTCACACGTTGTTTTAAGGCAAAGGGTTAAGGATCATATATATGTACCTTCTTAACATGAAGCACGTAAACAGAAAATGAGTATAAAAATAGGAATGTGTAATAGAACAGCAGAATGTATCTTTATTTATTTAGTTTTGATTTAATAAGAGAAACTGTTCGTTATAAAGTTCTACGTTATAGGGTATCTCACTGTAAATTGAAAAATGGAAGAAATATTACTTTTTACGAAAATTATCAGGAGCAGTTTTAAGCTTTTAATTACTAATTAAAATAACGCATTCGCCTCAAATTTCAATGCTTCATCATTATTTCGAAAATTGGAATTACAATTTTAAGCCCCCATATTCGCGGTGTATCAGTTCCAAAGTCCTCCGCGAACAATAATTGTAGCCACGGATAATAGCGAACGATACATATATATACTGTAGATTTATTTATACATGTACAACGTATGTACATATATTACGTATAATATGTATCATTGGTATTATTTAATAATAAACTGAAACACAATTTGTAGTTTAAGAAATGTATAAGAATAATATGCATAATAAAAATTATGTCATAATAATGTAAAGTTTATCTGATTAGGTGAACTTTATATATTTTATGTACGTACATGTACATATGTTATTTACATACATTATTTTTATGTACTTACATATTTACATTATTATACATACAATAGTAATCTAATGTTAATATATATGAATTCAAACTGATATGACCGAGTTTCGGATAATTCTTCGAATTACGGTTAATCGCGGAAACCGTAAATGCCAGAAACGCGGATTTGGGACCCAGCGTTGTCAGAAAAATAAGCTGGATTTCAAGTCGAAGTAGTGTGGGTAGGTAGCACGATGCGGCGGTTTTCGTTGTTTCGCACCGTGCAGCGGAATGAGGGACATAACGGGTGTCATAAAGCGAAGGCATTTGTAGGTTTGCTTCGCTTCGCGTTTGTCAAAATTAAGATAAAATAGCGGAATAAAATTCCACGTTCGATACATTTATTTCTGTTCTTTGTTTTATAGCATCAATCGTCTTCTCGTTACCACCCCTGAGTGAACTCCGCCACTTTTGTTCAAATTTTCCTTCATTAACCCTTTTGATACGGGTGAGTTCTCCGCCATGATATCACTGCACGCTACGCGACACCGATCGTCAGGAGTACCACGGCGGAGAACCCAAGCTGCTTGAATGTTTTCGAACGAAAAAATTTGTGTTCAAAGGGTATTTCAGAATGTTTATAACGTCTTAGCATACGTTCTTTAACCCTTTGGTCTATAACCACGAGTCTGACTCGTGGTAAAGAATTTGTGCCATAAGCGAAAACCACGAGTCTGACTCGTGGTAAAGAATTTGTGTCATAAACAAAAGCCACGAGTCAGACTCGTGGTGTGGAATTTGTGCATAAGATGCCGCGTATTATTATTAACCAGTTAGCTGTGGCGCCTCCTTTTGGGAGTGCGCACCTATATGTGTCGCAAAAATCGAGCGATGACGAGTATACTCGTCAATCACAGAGTAAGTGTCGCCGTTAAAATATTGGATCAAAAATATGGGTTTATTATATAAAATTGGCAATTTTATTACTAATATGCACTTGTTTGGTTAACATAAACATATATTACATACGTATTAAACAACAAATGCAAGGAAAATTAAATACATTTAAAGGTAAGAATTTAACTTCCTGCTGGGGACTGATATTTAGCGAAACAGGGCCCTGTCATGAATCAGTTTCCCGATTTTTATTTTTACCCCCTTTTACGCTAACATTTAAAAACGTTATCATCGCACATAAATAAATTCGTTTTACGAAATGATAAGCTGTGTCAGTCAGTGCATACGGGGACGCATGAGTTCATTTCAAATTATTCATATTGTTTATTTGTTTGTTTTATTCCGGTCTAACTTCAAAATATTCTAAACATCTTGAAGTTTAAGAATATGTTCTACTTTTCACAAAAATTACAATTTA
Source organism: Tetrapedia diversipes (assembly GCA_033822845.1). NCBI lineage: Eukaryota > Metazoa > Arthropoda > Insecta > Hymenoptera > Apidae > Tetrapedia > Tetrapedia diversipes. The sequence goes on from JAOPTO010000770.1 coordinate 56,297, forward strand.
AATAGCCAATGGTCACTACTTTTTACGCATGACGAGTATACTCGTCATGACACAAAATCCTGCCACTTCTCCGTGACGAGTATACTCGTCAATCACAGCTGACTGGTTAAAACAAGCGATTGGAGTTATTCCACATCGATTATAATTCCTTTGATTATGATTACACCCTAGACGTCTTAAAATTACTATTTGTACCTAAACATTCTTTATTATTTCACAATTCCTTTCGTTGCACTGAAATATATGTCATGAAAAGTATACATTTTGCGCTAGTTTGGGTACACAGCTGAACAGTTGAATGGCACGACGCGCGACCGACTTTCTTGTTTACTATAGCTCGCGCAATTGGCAGGTATCGTGTAGGCCAACGGGTTAATTTACAGTATGAGAGGAAATAACATTATGCAATATAATATAATATAGTGGCATCTTATGGAAGGTCACTATAGTAGCCCATAGTATCTCAGTGGCATCATATGGAAGGAGGCCACTATAGTGGCCCGTAGTAGCGAAAGGGTTAAGAGCAGTCTGGAAAAGGCTTAATGCATAGCATTCTATGACTTGGCTCGTCTCGCAGATGCCTCGAACGATCACCCGCTAACATGTTTATAATTTAGAATTATAATGTACACCCGTTATGTCCACCACTCTACTACACGCTATGAGACAAAGACCGCGCGTCACGCTATCTACCCCCACTCCTTCGGCTTAAAATTTAGTTTATTTTTCTGGCTACGATGACGGAGGTTCGACTGTAATTGTTTTGTAGGAAATAGTGTACATAAAGTAAGTATATACATATTTTTTAAATATTATTCGTACTATAGAGCAGCATCACATATTTTGGCATGACGAGGTCATCTCGTAAAACGAGGCGAATGGGTTACAAAAAAGAACCTTGTAAAATTCAAATTTATGAAAATCAAATCTTTATAATTAAAACATGATAAAACGGATAATATTGAATTATTAAATGTAGCAAATATGATATTCTTGTAAAATCATGAAATGTATGTTTTTAAATATTTTTAGGTACCCCTGGAGGACCTGCAGCAGGCATCACAGTTGCTGGTTCAGGCACTGGCAATACGTGAAAAGTACATGAGCAATTCAAAACAGTGTTTTCCTTCTATAACATCACGATTTCTACGTAGTGTTGATAAAAGACCAGTAAACAGTGACGACGAAGTACAACACGATGATCGTAAAGCAATTGCTGGTATTTATTTCAAATTCATAATATAATATCCGCGTAATCCTTTCGACCCAAACCTTTTTTCTTTTCTTATAGAAATTGATAGTACAGATTTGGAAACTTTATGTGACAATTTTTAAAACTATGACACGTAGCCCAACCAGAATGGTCAGGTAAAGCCTTTATGTTTTTCCTTCTTCTCGCATTTTGCCCGACCCAAACAGTTAGCGACGGACTGGGAAAAAATAACGGGTGTTCTCTTGTACTACGGTACGCGGCAGATGGCTTATCTTACGTAAGAATATACAATAGTGCACGGTTGAATTTTCACGATTTATTTCCACTCTTCCCCACTACAGTGTCTTGAGTTTAGCGAAACTTGATCCAGCAGACGAGGTAAAAAAATCGATAAAACGAAAAGAAGTGAGACACACGCAGTACAAAGAAATGCGATATTATATTTATTTCGTCTCCTCCTATCATAACTATTCCGGTCCAGTTTTATGGAAAATACGCTACTTAACCCTTAACGAACGAGCGCATTTTTCTAAAACTATGACCAGTAGGTCGACGGATTTTTAGGAAATTAAGTGCTTCATTTCTAGAGCGAGAAAATGTGCATAATTAATATCGCTTTATTGGATTTTATGAAAACTTACAGTAATAATAGGTAGTATATGAACAGATATGTCCATACAAAAGAATACTGAAGTGAAAATTTCAGAAAAATAATAGGAATTGAAATAAACAAAGAGATGCGTGTATGTAATGTATAAATTTGTATACATTTATAAATTTATTTTTTATAGATTAACGATATATTTATACGAAATTACTTATATTTTTTTTGGGTGTGGTACTTTTCTTTGCCATGTTTTATAAGGCTTAAATTATGGATAGAAAAAATAAAAATAGCACGCATATACGTATAACTTCGTTTCTCTTTCTTCTAACAGCTAGTGCTCCGAAAATGACGATAACAAACTTTATTGACCGTATATAAAATGATGTATTTTCGCTCAATCCTCGGAGAAAAATGAGTGGAATACGCTCCAGAGCGCGACAAAAAATAATTGCCGATCGCCCTTAATTGTTGCAGGTATAATTAAGGCCAAACCTAATAGATTTCCTAAAATATCACGTCATGCCGCGTGTATGGCGGCATTCGATTTTTTTAGAATATTTATAATGTCGCGAGTATGGCGGCATTCGTTCGTTAAGGGTTAACATTTGAAAGTTTCACTGCTGGGCTCCAAATTTGATGGAATTCAACCGTGCACTATGTTAGGTCTGTAAGGGGCACCTGTTACTTCTCCCCACTCCGCGGTTCTGGATGCGCGCTCACGGCTCACGCAGAGAGCGGAGAGATAGAGGGGGAGTCAAAGCTGGCAGAATGCGAGGAGAAGGGGAAGCGTAAAGACTTCACCTCGCCACCTTGGTTCCAACTTACTTAACACTTAACCTACTGAATGGGGAGATCTCCAATTCTTCCCTCTGCCATTGGTTCTATTTACATTTGTTATTAGATAGTCTTGAATTAGTCTTGTACTTTGGAAGAGCAAAAAATGCATTTGATGAACTTGCGAACAACACTAGTTCAAGTCTAACCAATAACAAAAGTAAATAGAATCAATAGCCGAGGAAAGAATGGGAGATCTCCCCATTCGGTTGGCTAAGTATTAAATGGAACATTATATGTGTCCCAGTTAAGATAAAGATAAAGTAGATACTCATGATCCGTTAGCACTGCGTTACATGTATTATGGTTAAGGTTAGGAGAGTGATTAAACCTAGAATTACCCGGGTAATTCTTAATATCAATTGTATTATGCATGTAAATGAGAAATTTTTGTCACAGAGACTCCTGCAATCGTGAAGACTACTTGCATAAAAACAATACTATGCATTGTTATTCTACTTATTGTCATGATTTCTGGTGGAAAATAGTATACAATTTATTCTTCGGTTTTAATTTTATTTATTTTTTAGATTTTTATAAAAATTATAAAATGATATCAAATAGATTTTATTTAAATAAATTGAAGTAGTGCAAAATAATGCATCTACAAGATGTATACATTTCCCTTCAGATAACATTGGTCAACAGCAAATATGTATCCTTCATCCGAGTAACCAATTTTACTCTGTATTATGAAATTTTCAATTCTCAGAATGAAATATTAAAATGAAATATTGGCTCCAGTTTTCCTGATACTACGATTTTAAGTTGCGATTTGCTATAGATGCACGGTCGGAACATCGAGAAACGAAGTGAATGGACCTGAATTAAAAGATGCGTGATATCAAGCGTAGACAAACTTGAACAAATTTAAATTTCTAAAACATATAGCGTTGTTCATTTCAAAAGTTAAAAATCAAAAGATTCATTTTGTTTCAATGTATTATACACATCTCCTTTATTCGACTCTACTTATTTATTTATTTATTTATTTATTGAAAATAAATAAAAGAACACGTAACGCAGAGCTCCTAACACACTCAACGCACATTCCAACTTCACGGCAAATTCAACGCCGAACCTCTCTCTCTCTCTTTCGCACGCGCGCGCGCGCGCGCACACACACACACACACACACACACACACAAAATACAAAATCACGGATATCTCAACAGGAAAACAGAATAAAAAAATTTTAAACATCCATTAGAGAAACAGAGGTCGGTAAGATTACCACTGTTGAAGTCAAACACTTTCTTCTGCCATACGCTCGCATTTTCCCCGTCATATATTCTTCCAAACACTCGTTTCTATAATTGTCAACCTTTCTCACTCGGTGCATTCGGTCACGGTCACCCAGAATTTCTCAGTCGCAACGTTTTCTCAAGTGCTCATCTTTTACGCCTTAGAAACATTCGAGCCCAAACATTTTACGTTCACACGACAATCGCCCAACTCAAGTACTCTTCAGACTTTCCCAAACTCGCATCCACTCGATCGCATTCCTACAATAATTATAACATAATGTTGACCAATAATGTTTTAATAATCAGATTCTGTATGAAATTTCTTAAAACACCGATAAAACTTGGCTTTTGGCTTCGTTTTTGTGATAGATCCAGTGGCCGGTGACTATAGTCATCCGTAGTAGCGAAAGGGTTAAGTCAGGGGTGGCAAAATCTCGTCAAACAATTCGATCCCGGATGGAATGAAGTACCACATGAATGACACAGCAGCCCATGCCATTTAGGGGCATGTGAATTAAATAAATCATAGTTCATATTTTTGGAACTGGAGCCAGATAATTTTTTACTTTGCCATTTCCTGTCTCAGCAGACATAAATAAATGAAGAGGAACGCTTAATTATAAAATATGTAAATTATTATTGAAAATTTGTTGACCAGTGTAATCAGAAAAATTGCCGGGTCATGTGGTATAGGGAGCCGGTAAGTTGGCGAGCCTGAGGAATACGGGTCTAATTGGTCGTAGCCTCTATAGGTCTACCTTTCTCAGCACAGTCATAAAAATAAGTCACACATATTTTCGTTATTGGCTGAAACAAAGAAAAATCGGATCGTATCGCATCGCACGACTAAAACGATGGGGTGGTGCGAATAAAGTACCCTTCTTGCTCCTAACTTACCAGCTCCATATAGTACATCCCGTTGGGGTCGAAAGGGTTAAAATGCTTACAAGGAGAGCGCAAGTCCATCAGGTCACCGATTTAATTGAAACTTTGCAGACTTGTAGATCTAGTCATACTGTTCACGAAAATATAGCACTATAGGGGCAAACGCTCAATATTTTTCGAGATAATTATGATTAAAGTTTTATTATTACGATAAGTAAAATTCTGTTCAAAGCATTCAACAAATAGTATAATGGTTTACCGAGAACGGGCAAGGATTTGTATGCCGCGATCTCAAGTTCAGATCCGTGTGAACTTACTAACTTTTTTTCCTTTCTTTTTTCAATGTATCTTTTTCATTTTCTGTTCATTTTTTGTTTTTTAATTTATATTTTTGTATTTTTTCTGTAGCAAATAAAATTGAAGTTTTTTAGTAAGACATTTTATTTACAATTTATTTAAAATTCAACATGTTTTCACAAACCAAAAATGAACAGAAAATAAAAAAGATACATTGAAACAAGAAAATAGTAAATCCACACAGATTTGTGAACTTCAGTTCACGGCGTACAAATCCTTGTACGTTCCCGGTAAACCACTGTAGTACTTGCTGAACACTTTGAATAGAATTGTACTTACCGTAATAATAAAACTTGAATCATAATTATCTCGAAAAATATTGAGTGTTTGCCCCTATAGTGCTATATTTTCGTGAACAGAATGACTAGATCTACAAGGTTTCAACTAAATCGGTGACCCGAAGGACTTGCACTCTCCTTGTTAGTCCTTCCTGTCAATCTCTCGGTATTGTTAAATATGTAATGTTCTTGCCTTAAGGTAAATAGTCGCAGTTAGAAGTTGAGAGTGGTATCATGGATGCTCGATCTAAGATGCTCACTGGAAAGGTCCTTCTTTTTTTTACTATCCTTCACTTAGAATCACTCCTCGCATCGTATCATCTTGCGTGCCCATGCGTATAAAAGCATAAAATGTCCCATCGGAAAGACTCCGCTTATCGTTACAAGTAATTCACGCCAATTCGATCGAAAATCGTAATCTTTATACTTGCTCTCCGTAAATATTGTTATTAACAGATCATCCTGTCCACGCACCCGCATCACGAGGCGACCCATGGGAATGCGTGTTTCCTCCGACAAAGAACTACAAAATTGCTCCTGTTAACGGTGTCTTCAATTTGTATGCAAACGAGGAGAATCTGGCCAATGGGAAGCCGATCCCTTACTTGTATCCTGATCTAGCGACTTTTGTCAGGGATATGAACATTCTTTGCGCGATGATCGCCGATGGCCCGTTAAAGTCGTTTTGCTACAGAAGACTGAGCTACCTTTCGTCGAAATTTCAGCTGCACGTACTGTTGAACGAGCTTAGAGAGCTCGCCAGTCAGAAAGCTGTTCCACATAGGGACTTTTATAATATCAGAAAGGTGAGTGTAAGAGAGATATGTAAAGGGGGTGCAACATATTTTGGAATACCAGTTTGTTTTTTTACTTTTTTCGATTTTTTTTCATTCTTGTCTACTTTCAAGGGAAGTTTACGAACCCGGAAATTCAAAAAAATATTTTTTTTATTTTTATATTATTTACTCTACCTGTACACGAAGTTTCATATTTTTTTGAATTTCCGGGTTCGTAAACTTCCCTTGTGAGTTAGAATAACTTCCAATATATCTTTGTATTACATGTGAACTAAAATCGCACGCAATTGCTATTTTCCTTATTTTCTCTATTAACCCTTTGCACTCGTATGTCTCAGCGTATGCGACATCACAAGTTTTACCGTGGAATTTTCATTTTTTTTAATTATACTCATGAAATGCTACAGCTAAGTATACTAATAAACGTATTGGAAAAGTTTTGTTTTGATTGAATAAAAAAATAAATTCCGAGTTGGCGGTAATTCATGGTCATATTAAATTCGAGTGCAAAGCGTTAAACGAAACTAATATGCGCTCAAAATTAATGATTAAAATCTCAAATTTAAATTATATTATGATACACATAAAATATGTAACTTTAACTATTTGTCTCTTTTAAATTATCGAATAAGTGCATCTGCCGTTTTACACACATCGCAAGAAAGTCATATATTGTCATTGTGCAAAAATGCATCAACACTAGGTTTACGGGACCCGTTAACACGTTGAACGCCACGTCACCCAGATATGGGTGACGGCTATGTTTCTTGTAAACGGTTGACACTTTTCTAATTAAAACAAAATTTTGGAGGTAATTTATACTAATTTTATTTGTAACACAATTATGATAAGTATATACGATATACAATAACAATAAATTATAAAGTAAATATAACATTGCGCTGTTTACACTCCGAGTTTCGGGTTTAGGTCTTGGGAGAAACTCCATCGATTTACGCTGGGCGTTCAACGTGTTAATTAGACGGGTTTCGGACTTCGTGAGTAAAATTTACAAAAATAGTTACTATTATTTCTAATAACTTTTGCTGCGTTTTATCGATGGAGCGATACAAATATACCCAAATCTATTTCCCTATCGGTTCTGTAATTTCAAATTCTTTTTTATGTATACCTATTCCTTAACCCTTTGCACTCGAGAGGTGACTGTTAGTCACCAAATAATAGTTTCGCAAACTTTCAGACTTTAGTTAGTTTGTTTATTAGTCAGGCTCAAAGATTAAATTAGTCATGTATGTAAATTTTAGTATATCACTTAACTAAACTGAATGACGTTTAAATAAATATATGTATATAGTAAATATTTCGAATTTAAAAATTTTTGAAATTAGTATCATTAGATGACTAACAGTCACCTCTCGAGTGCAATGGGTTAATATATGAATATTAGAAGTAGATATACAAGAAATATCCGCAAATCTAGTGTTAAAATCAGAGAGGACCAGTTGAGGTTCTACCTTTTCCAGGTGAATGTCAATCCTAAGCCTTAAAGTTTACTTGCATTAGTCGCGGATTAATTTTCGTTATTAACTTAATTTGCAGTAGTCACAGGTTAACTTTAGATAATGTTAATGACTTTTTAGATACATCAGTATTCCAGATATGTTGCACTTCCTCTGAATGTAGGATAAAGAACCAAATACTGGCACTTTAAGGACAAATTGTAACATTATTACAATATTATTATTATTTTGTTGCTTATCGATTAAAAGCATACGTTTTCCTTTTTATTTATTATTATTTGAAGTATTTACTTCAAGAAAAAATTTTAGTGACTTATAAGAACTCTTTCATTATCCATACTATTACACTCTATTATTATGTATAATTTAATTTAATAGTACAAATAAAAGTGTGCAGAAGGATATTACTGAGATCAGAAGATTAAATAAAAACAGTTAAATAAGCTGTTGAATTGTTTATTGTTTATAGTTTCTCAGATATATACCTACATTATCTAAGGAATTAGATTTTATTACATTAGTAACTTAAATATATAACTTTTCTTTATTGCTTTGTTTCCTCTCTCATTGATAAGAAACTTGTAGTTTCTACTTTTTTACTGCACACTAATTTTTTTATATCATAAGGAATGAATAGCAAAAGATTAGATGCTGCCTTTTTTATCATATTATTTACACTGGGAATTATATGCCAAATTTAGTTTGAGTATAATTTTATAAGAATTGTTTAGTCTGTTAAAAAAATAGTTTAGTCTAACAGTAATTGGTTCTCTTATTCTAAAAATAGTAAAAAATAGATCATAAGCTGACGTAATTAAACATGTTATGTTCAAAATAATTCGCCTCTAGTAAATTGAAATACATTTCAGGTTGATACGCATATTCATGCAGCATCTTGCATGAATCAAAAACACCTACTCAGATTTATCAAGAAAACCTTGAAGAATCATGCAAACGAGATCGTTACCTGTTCTAAAAACGGAGAAACGATGACTCTCCGAGAAGTGTTTCAATCGATGAATCTAACGACCTATGATCTCAGTGTCGATATGTTAGATGTTCATGCAGTAAGTTAGCGTTGATTTTTCGTGTACGGTCAGTCGAAAAAATTTCCGGTAAGCAAAAAAAAAGAATAACATTTTTCCTTTCTTCTCCTCATCGATTTCGATGATTTTGAAATATGTTATAAAAGAAGAATTTAGAATAACTTTTTCCTTTGATGAAGTTGGCGATCGGCTTTGGTTTCCAAACTATTTGCAAAAAATGTTGCTGTTACTACATTGGATTTTGTATTGTGAACTCAATATTGGCTTAATTGCTTAATTGCAGCAGTCTCGTCAAAGATATCACAACGACCAGCAACCGAAATACACCACGGGTGTTCAAGAAAAAATTATTTCTTATTCTTCCATCGCATCAGCCATAGCAAATTGGTCAATATTTTTTCTGTAATGCTTAATATTTAAAACTTACAGGCATGCACACCTTCATCTAGAAACTACCCCGAATTTATAATTATGACATTGAATTTAATTGCAATCATAGATTTATAGACACCAACGTTATTGTGGCATAGGCAGCCGTTTATGATAGAAAAACAATTTATTCAAAATGTTGTCCTTTGTAATATAAGTCACCCGTTATACATTTTATTTGTTGCTTTTTCACGATGCACTTATATAATAAACGGTAAATAAGTGACGGTTCATGATGCTCACATTACTATAGACGGGATTAAACATAATAATAAAAATAGCAACAGTTTTTTGCAGATATCTCAGAAACAAAAAAGCGGAAAAGAAAAAAATTGTTCAAAATATCATTTTTATACCATATTTAAAACTAATTGATGAAGATACGTTCTTTCCCCAACTTCACCGGTCTGTTTTGTAGTTTTGTAATAATGCGAGATGGAGCAAAACTTTTTCTGTAAAAATTATTTTATCATCCTATTGTAACAAAAAATTGCCAGACAAAATTATGTTCAAACTATGAAAGAATACTGCAATTTTTGGTGGTTGACTTCACCTCTTTAACGAAATTTCCTATTGGCAAAAAATTGCTTCACGTGTAAATCATTATGCTCTACGTACATACAAAGTTTGAATAAAATTGGAATCGACAAGTTAATGAAATTTTCTTTTTTGTGCTGTACGGGCATTTTTTCGACTGACTGTAGACGTATCTGTATGTATTAAGAAATAAGCTTATGAATATAAAATTTACAAATTCTCTGTCTTCCGTTTTAGGACAGAAACACGTTTCATAGGTTTGATAAATTTAATGCCAAGTACAATCCAATCGGTGAAAGTCGACTTCGTGAAGTGTTTCTAAAAACGGATAACTATCTGAATGGTAAATTCTTTGCGAGTATTATTAAGGAGGTTGCTAGTGATCTTGAAGAATCGAAGTATCAGAACGCGGAATTACGTCTTTCCATTTACGGTAAAAATCCTGAAGAATGGGATAAATTAGCAAAATGGGCTATTCAGAGCGATGTGTATTCGGACAATGTGCGTTGGCTTATTCAGATTCCTCGACTTTAGTAAGTTCATTTGGCATGTATTACCTGTTACAATTAACACTAATGACAAAATAATTACAACATACCTGTATTATTTCTGTACAGTGACATATTTAAATTAAACAAACTGATGACAAACTTCCAGGAGATATTAAATAATATTTTCCTTCCTCTCTTTGAAGTTACTAATGACCCTAACTCTCATCCAGAGCTACATAAATTTCTCCAATATGTAAGTAAAATAACAAGCAACCTTTCACAATGTTCAGAACTGGTATGATTGATTTCCTTTTTCTTATAGGTAATTGGATTTGATTCGGTTGATGATGAAAGCAAACCTGAAAATCCTTTATTTGATAAGGATGTCTGTCCACCCGAAAAATGGGATGATATTGAAAATCCTCCCTATGGATATTATCAGTACTACACTTATGCTAACATGACTGTCTTAAACCATTTTAGAGTGTAAGTTAGACTTTGTGATTACTGATTGATACTGTTTATATGTTTAAATAAAGATTAGGAATATCTAACGCAGACTATTATATTACTTTTCAGAGAACAAGGTTTGAACACCTTTGTCCTTAGACCCCACTGCGGTGAAGCTGGTCCTATTCAACATCTTGTCTGTGGTTATATGATGGCAGAAAATATTTCTCACGGCCTTCTACTTCGAAAAGTACCAGTACTGCAATATTTATACTATTTGGCACAAATTGGAATCGCAATGTCACCTCTTAGTAATAATTCTCTCTTTCTGAACTATCATCGTAACCCGTTACCAGAATATTTAGCAAGAGGATTATGCATAAGCCTTTCCACGGACGATCCTCTTCAATTTCATTTTACTAAGGTTAGTAGTATAACGAGTTTAGTTTACTCAAAGTACACAATAGCGGATGTAGTTGTAGGCTAAGTAGACTATAGCCTAGGACGACAGCTTTTAGAGGATGATAAATTTGAGGAAATTATTTTAGAAAGATTAATAAATTTTTACAAAAGAATGCTTAAACTTAATAGTTTAAGTGTCTACGATCCCTCTCCTCCTCCCTTTTCTTTTTATTGTAAAGTAGTAAAAATATGATAGCCTAGGGCGGTGAAAACAAATCCGCCTCTGAAACCATATTTCTGTATAATCTTCATATTTATTGTATAATTAATATAGGAACCACTGATGGAAGAATACAGCATCGCTGCACAGGTGTGGAAGCTGAGTTCATGTGATATGTGTGAACTGGCGCGTAATTCAGTACTTATGAGTGGTTTTCCACACAAGGTATGTGTCATATAAATATACATTGGGTAACTCATTTTGGTAGTTATTCAGAATATGGGTCTTGGCACCGATTTCAGTGACCTCGAAGTATATTGTTGAGGACAATATTTTGACCAAATTTTTCCTATACACATGACTATGGATCACCTGTAGCTTTCGAGATATGCACAGAAATATTTTTGATACTATGCGTCATATTTTCACAGATTCTTCAAATGAAAATACGCTGTATACCAGTACTGGACAAAAATATTGGCACAGCACGGTCCTTGAAATAAAAATGCTTGTATCTCCTAAAAACGATGATTTGAAGAAAAAATTGCTGAACATATTCAATATTATCTATTCTAGTTTATTGTGTGAGAAGAAAGTTAAATTATATAAACAATTATAAAGTCTGTTATCATAAAACGATAACAAAAATATGTTTCTTGAGCACTATATAGGAGGGCAGAAGTATTGGCACAGATCGCAATAAACAACGTATTGCTGTTGTTTTTAACAATTGCCGACTGTCATTTCGAAATAACGAAGAAAAATTCCCTGTTAATCATTTGTGTTAATCACAGTGTTCTACAATAATAGCAATAAAAATGAATGTACAGACAATATTTGCAAACCATAAAACTACGTCTCATGTTGTCTCTCGTCTTAAACTTTTGTCCTCTGCTGCATATAACACTGCCTATATTTTAAACACACTACCCCAAAGTCCGGATATGAGCACTTCTACAGGATTGGAATAACACCGAACCAGAATTTGCAAAAAAATTAACTCAGTGCTTCGAATACTAAAAGAGGTCATTAAAAGAAAAGAGCGGTCAACAAAATATTAAGACATTGTTTTTTAATTAGTTATAAGTATTATTATTCTACTGTGCTAATACTTTTGTTCACTCATAAGGTGTTTAAAAAACATGTTTTTGTTATTTTACGTATAATTTTATTTATGTTATGACTTCCTTTTCGCAAAATAAACTAGGATAGATAACATATGAGTATGTTCAACAATTTTTTCTTCAAATCGTCGTTTTTAATAGATATAAGCATTCTTATCTTAAGGACTGTACTATGCCAATACTTTTGTCTAGCACTGTATGTGAAGCTAAAATAGATGTTTGTTATTCTGAAAACCATATTCCGAATAATCATCCCCATTTTGATTGGTAAATGCGTATATCATGAAAAATATATGTAATTGGAAAACTTGGTTAAAGGCGATTAAAAAATTGCAGGAGTATGTTAGAAGATATAGATTAAGCTTATTTGATGAAGTTATTAAGCTATTTCAAAATTAATTGTATATTTTCATTAGACATATGTAGGAATAACTTTATTGGAAAATTTGAACTTACAACTATAAAATATAAATAAACTTACTATTAACAGAATATATTTGATAGGTTAGTGTAGAAAATACATTATACGATGCTAACTAATGATTTTCAAATATCAGAAAACAGAAAAATTATCTACTCCAACAACAGAACTCGATTTCTTACTATTATTAATATAACATATTCTTTCATTATTGTGAAGAAAAAAGATGTCTCCAAAAATTTGTCAAAGATAAGCTGTTCTATATAAAATATTTTATTCAAAATGAACAAAATTATTGTGTAGTTAATTTAAAAGAAATAAAACACGTTTAAACTTTTACGTGTGATAAATGTATTGATTAAATGTATTATTCTTAAAAAGAAACTTACGTTTAGTCATATGTCTTGATTATAGTTGACAGTTTCATAATTGTGTTTTATACATTCTCGCAAATGACGATATTTTTTTGTAGACAATTTGAATTTTTTTCATAAGTAACAGCATTTTAATGTATGCGTTCTTAAATCATCTGTACTACTCGTCAATGCGTATAATATTAACGCCAATATCGTATAAAATTAAATAAGTAAATGAAAAAAATTTTCGATTTTCTTAAATTTTATGTACATATTCTGTAATACTTTCAGTTAGTGAAATCATACTTCAGCATTTTGACAACCTGTATGCCAGTTTTAATCTTTCAAAAACGGATATTTTTCAGCTTGATATAGTTTATAGGATACGTTCATTTATGAATTAAAATAAATCACACTGTGTCCAATCTTTTACATGAATAAGTTAATACATTATTATTTATTTTGCAGAGTAAACAATACTGGCTTGGGCCAAATTATACCAAAGAAGGGGTAGCTGGTAATGACATTACTCGGACAAATGTGCCAGATATTCGGGTGGCATATCGATATGAAACATTAGTGGACGAATTATCGAATATTTTTAAAGTTGCCGAGAAACCGGACGCTGTTCCATTTTAATTCTTACAATTATAGAGATACACATAAAGATTCTTAAATACTGTAGTTACCGTATGATTATAAATACAGTAGAACGTCAATTATCCACATTAATTGGGGAACAAATGCATTCAGATAAACGGTTCTTTGGATAATTGATCTGAAAGAATCAAATTTTTGATTATGTAATAAAGCAAACAGAAATTAAACAGTTTCCAAATATAGATGTTTTTTACGTGAAAGAATTATAGCGACCTTTCTGCCCTCACCATTAGGAGGGATCAACCGACGACCTCTTTATATATACGAGTTCCAACTTATCCCTTCTAATCCCTCGGGCCAGCTGAGTAAGCCTTACTGGATGAAAATCCACTAGCCTGGCCCCGCACGAAACACTGCTTCCCCATTCCTTTTCCTTCCCTCCTTTTCCTTATTTTAGCAACGGCCACAGAATAAGTATATAATAAGAAAAATACAGTATAAGAAGAAATGAAACATTTTTAGATACATATAATGAATGTATTTGAACCTAGCTTATATTTGGATAAAAATTTGGATAGTCAACGTTCTACTGTGTAATATCTATGGAATACGACAAACTGAAATGAAAATTATTTATGAAATGAGTCTTATACGCCAGAAATAAAATTACGTGATTTATTCTAATAATCACTGTTAATTTTCGACGACTTTTTTGTAAGATTTTTTTTTTTTATTAATTAAACGTGCAAGAACATGAATAACAATGCTAGAATTCTTCTTCTTTACACTAGGTAGTGAAATACGATGCCATTTATTTAGATGTCATTTGAAGTTTATATAATTATAATAATGTTGGATAGTAGACTTATACCTGATTTGAAACATTTGCGTTTTACACTTTAAGATGTCTAATACAAAAACGGATTTATTGTTAAGAGCAAGTGTAAACTAAGTTACAACAAAATGTCTTTCACTCAGGTTGCAGAATTTTAATGTAAAACAGGGAAAAATTAATCTTAAATTTTTCATATATGTTGACCAATTTATAAATAGTTAAATACCAGATAAGGCTCCAATTTCAAATGTTACTATCTTTATTATTACATTCAATTGAATATTATTATATGAATTAAACTGAAGTTGAACATCATTGAATTTTTTTCTGTAAAAAAAAAAGAATAGATAGTGTAAAGTATATCTTATAACAAAGATTCATCTTTCGTATTTTAATTATATTAAATCAGTTTAGTTTCTTTTAATTTTAGCATTATTTTATTATCTTTTTGTACATTTATACAGAAATTGTATGTCTTTTATTTTGAGATTGTATGTTTTATTAGAATATGGATAGTTATCTTGTAGTTATAATTTCATATTATTATAATGATTATATAAATAATTTTCATCATTGTTAATATAAGTAAGAAATCTGAAAGCATTAGATGAATAGGTTTAAACTATACTCTTCACAAATTACATTTATATAATAGTGAAATACTTAGAATTTATTTTAAAACCATTAGGATGTAAGGGTATATTATTTTTAGTTTTCAATTTAATGATTACTGAGTTTTTATCAGCAAACTATATGATAATACATAAACATCCATAACCAAACCTAATATTGAATATAAATTGTTGCTAAACAAAAAGGTGTATGTACTTTATAAAATATGTTTCATAAAACAAAAATATATTTGTTTTATTGAAATAGTTTTGTGGTGTTGATATTAAAATGATATGTAAAGGATTTTACATTCTAAAAAACTTTCTAGACAATGTTACAGCTTAAATTCAATTCATGAACTGGATAATAATAACAAGTTTAGATAAGTAGTATATAACTGAAGAAAATTTGTATATACACATTTACTGTGTAAAAATTACATAGCAACAGCATCATAGCTAGTAGCACAAATAAAATATATGTTTGTTACATAGCTTGAAATTAATGATCTTTATAAGCCATTAGTTACTATATTTATTGTAGAAAATTATAGCCAAATTATGTACTTTCTTCAAGCAGAAAAAATATGTACATTTTTATATGCATTGTTTTATATGCGTATTGATTAAACTTATTCCTATAAATAAATATGATGAATATTAAAGCACAATTTTTGTAATTTAGTAGAACTATATACACCTATCCCTTGGTTTACACGGTACTTTATTTACACGATTTTACTTCTACACAGTTTTTAAAATATTGAATTTAAAAAAAGAGAACAATTTCTGCAATCGTTTTTTAATTTCATTTATTCCAATCTAAAATGCGGATTTCCCATTTTGTATGTACAATCAAACGTTCACCAGTTTCGTTCACAGCTAGTCATCCGCGAAGGGCTTTTCAGCTAGTAGATTAGGATATATAAAAAAATGACATACTTGTAATTGTTAATTCTTTATTGTTCATTTTGACAAAAGTCAGTCAGAAAGTTCATATCTATTCACAATAGAGCCTACTGAATTCGAATTAAGACGGAGATAAGAATGTTCAGAAAGCATTACCAATAATAAATTTTTACAAAATATTATACATAACAGAAATACATAACATTTTTTAATTGGTGGACTAAACATGCACTCCAATTAGTTCCCTTAGGGCTTGTGAAAAGTGTTGCCTTCCTATATTAATATTTTTGTCATACAATGGTTTAAATCACATTAATATACATTTCTAGTTGTTTCTTTAATTATGAAATTTAATTAAAGCATTATATGTTAGAAGAAGAATTTTATGTTGGATTTATATAGTTTTTAATTTTATACAGAAGAAAATGTTCCATTTTTGTTTATTATTCTTAATGGTTTTAAGTGAATTCATAAAATATTGTATTCACTTATATTAATTAATTATATTTATCTGGATTTTTCGAATTACATTAACACACACTATTGATTTTATTTATTACTGAACTTTCTTAGCTTTCTCTGTAGGTTGTAGATATTGCGAAATCTTTGTTAATATTTCAGTGAATATCATTGTACCAGTAAAGACTAGGATTGTACCAATCCAGTGATGGATTGTAAAAGGATTTTTGAAATATATTATAGAAAAAATTAAAGAAAAGAACTTTCTTAGTGTTATTACCAAAGTTACCGTAAGAGATGTACATTCTGTTGTTAATACAAAAACAGAACTAATGCACATGTATCTAAAATTATTATTAAGGATTATAAGTTAAAATTTAATTGTACAAAAATTAATATTTAGATTTTTTTACATCAATAAAAGGATACTGCGTAAGAATATTTCCTATAAGATATAAAATTAATTTTGGTATTTGTACATCAATATCAACAATTGATATCTTTACTGGATCAGATGCTAGAGCATATACAAAATGATCCCAGATATTTGGTGCTAATGTTAAAAAGAATGGTATGGGCAATAAATGCTAAAAGCATATATTTGATATTAAAGATACATAGAATCATAAATTTGTGAATAGGATAAAAAAGGAAAATTAAATACAACTCTACCGTATAATATAATGCTTCTCTTGCATTTTTTCCATATCTTTGATGCAATACTTCTTGATAAATGCCCATTCTTGCAGATACAAATAATGCAATAGTTAATAATGATATTCCTAATATCCACCAAAAGAAATCATCCCATGGTGTGGTAGGTACTTGTTCAACATTTTTAGCTTGCAAAGATTTAATTTCTTTGCCACTAACAATGGTGCAAATAGTAATTCCAAGAGTTATCATAAATACTGATAAATATTTACTAAGTGTATATTTTTTCTTTAAAATAATAATACCCATAATCATATTAGCTATCAGAGAACCCTGGAGTCAAACACATAATTGATAATATAATGCTTACTTAAAACTTTAGATTTTATATTTAAATACTTACAGCTCTAAATATCATGTGTAATGGCATTGGTATATTAAAATTAAATGCATAATTATTACAAACATTTGTAATAAAAAACATTGTTACTAATATAAAATAATCTTTTATTCCTATATTGGGTTTTACAGTCCCACATTTTGAAGTAAATAAAAATCCTTCTATCGATATAAAAAGGAACTGTGAAAATGTGATTAAATTACCACTACCTGGGTCATCTCTGAAAACAAAATACAAGTTATATTTATAAACATAAAAAATAATTATAATTATGAAATAATTAAAAAATAAGTTATACTGACTTAACAAGGAGCTCTAAAAAAACGACGTTGCTGCAACAACCAAGAAAAACGCAGAATATTGCAATTGTCGCGCGCATATTTTATTATTTAATGTATTATAAGATTTAACCTAAAACTATGAGGCGCGCTTTTTTCGTCTTACTTTTCTGCCTTCAAATCATGTAAAAAACCTGGCTAACGACGGTAAACTATCAGGAACTCACGATACATAATAATATGTCGAATCATTTAAACGTCACATACTTTGTTCCACGCGGAAACATGAAAATAAAAAATGCAGCGTGTACATGCGAAGGACTTTTAGTGTCTCCACTAGATAACGTCTTCACTAGTTTTCCTAACTGACTGTGTTATCTTCAATTATGAATTCAGCAGCGAATAGTGTATGAATGCTTGTAATGTTCGCAAGAAATTTACAAACATCGCTACTAACACAAACTTAAATTAACGAAGAATTCCAGAATATTTATAGTACATAGATATATGTTATATGAATATTACACATGAAGGTTATATTACACAGCAGTCTATAATCTACGCTATAAATATAGATACCGATGAAACACTTTATCAAACCACGCTTTAGAATCTGAAAGACGGAAAAGTATAGTTCATCTACGGTGCATAAGCATTTTTCCACCTCTCCAAAAGATAAAAGAAAATATCAGTTTAGGAGTCATTGAACTTTCGCAAGTTCATTTGTGATACTTTGAAATTCAAATATCTTTTAAACTGATAATTTTTTTTACAGAAATAATCCTGAACTAATACTATTATATGTATAGAAAATTCTGAACAAAATTGATTGATGTAACAAAAAGTATAAGGTTCTATTTAAAAAAATTAATCTGACCTTCATATGAAATTGAAATTAAAATCATTCAATTCCTGTTTAAATTTTTTTTATATCATCAGTGCCTGTATTGTCAAATTCATTAAAATTCTATTGAAATTTTGACACTGTTTTAACCCGCATTTTATTTCATATATTTATGTACATATATTTTTTGTTATATTTATTTATTGCATATTATATTTACTATTATACTGTATTATGTGAAACAATATTTAAATTCAATAATGATTGTAAAGGTTAAAAAAGTTTATTAGAAACGAAGTTTCTAATGTAGATCAAAGGTTGTTTTGTCACTAAAGCCACTTGCAAAACCATTTCTTTCGTATTTTTGAGCAATTGGTGGAGTATCGAGAATATCGTCGTACGCAATCTATATGACAAATGTGTTCGTTTAATAAATATTTTATTATAAATAAAATACTAACAGAATTTAGATGAGAGGGAAGTACGGGGTTTGTAAAAAAAGAAACAATGTACGTAAGTATAATGAAAGTATGCAATGAAAGTATAATTGCTAGAAACGCATTTTTGAGCAGTTTATGGACATTGTGGCAGTATTCTTGCTAACAAACTATTAAGTCCGCGAACAAGGAATTGGAAAGAAATACAGTCAGCTCTCCTATAACGCGATTAATTCGTACCGCGCTATAAGAAACTCAGACTAAAGCTGCAAACCAGGTTAATTCGTGTCGCATTATATGGAAATCGTGTACCGCGTTATATGGAAACCGTGTTAAAAGAAACTCAGGATTAGTACAAATCGGATTATTCGTACCGCGTTATATGGAAACCACGTTAAGTTAAACTCAGAAGTAAGTGAAATATAAATCAATTTGAGTCGTTTTGCGTTATATGAAAATTGCATTATAAAAACACCAAGTTATGATGTATACGGTTATAAAATACAATTTGATAAATACTGTGCGCAATTGTCCGGTTCAACTGATCCCGGAATGAATGACTGATTGACGGATTGCGCCGTGTCGCCTGCCAATTTCTTTTTGGGTGACTAGTTCAAGGAACGTCCGAATGATGACGTCCGCAACACGATTGTAAGACGTTACGTTGAATGATACGTTGCGAAGTAAGCACGAATTGTACGAAATGATGAGCGTTACGAATGATATGTACATAAGAACGTTTATGAATATACTTGTACGAATGAAACGCGTTGTGGATAAGTTCCGAACGACTGAACTTTGAAGTTGGTAGAATGATTGTGAATATTTGTACGTTGTGACTGCGACGTTTGTGAAAGCAGACCGTTTGTAAAAGGTAGAATAACATTTTTGAATGAATCGCGATGCCGAAGTGACTCGGTTTTATATGAAGGAGTTCGACTTCTTATGCTAATTGGTTAACACGTTGAATGCCACGCCAGTTTTACAAGGTTTGCCTGTGATGCCATGATGAATTTTCTATTATACGATACATATACTATTGGAATATTACCTACAATAAATAAGTTATAGTGTATAACTATTTTTCGATGTTTTATACTTCATTAATTTCTTCACACCATTATATTAATGATGGTAATAATAAAAAATCGATAATTATTGACATTTGTTCAAATTATGTTTTTCTACCAATCTGAGCGCGCAGGTCATCGATGACCCCCGTGGCGCCAGTGCTAAGTTGAGTACCGGTCATTGATGACCCCCATGGTAGTGAACGTGTTAAAGTTAAAAAGTCAAGCCTCTAATCAGCGTATGTCTTGAGTGCCACCAACCCCTGTTCTTGTGCCCTTAGCACGCGTTTCGAGAACGAGGGTGGGGTGAGCCACTCGGACCGGGAAGGTTTCCCGAATTTTGGCAACGAAGGGGAAAGTTCTTCCGGGCCCGTGTACCTCTCGCATGTGGGTACCGGCTAGGCGCCGGGCCTTTCAGAAGTCCCTTATTTATGACACGCTCTTGGCTACTGAAAAATTACGGTGACTCAAAAATTAAACTATTGTCTCTTTATGGACGTTAAGAGGGTTTGAGAAAAAAGGCAAAAATAGCATTACCGACACGCTCGTGTCATAAATATGCCAAGGAAAACTTTCCGCTGTTGTTCCGTAGGATGGAACAAATACAAAAGGTAAGATATTATGTTTAGTACATTATAAAATTATTTTTATTGAATTGAAGAGTTTATGTAAGGAAATGATAAAAAAAAAAAATGAAACTAAAACTAAACTAAACTGAAAAATTGTCTTCCAACAAAAACAAAGAAAACTTATGTGAAGTTACGTATTACATAATTTGATACGTATCAAACGTTTTTAACACTCATCCTCGCTGTCAAATATGAGACGCCTAACTCTTCTTCTTTTAATGGGCCAAATGTCTTTTTCACTTGGCAAATTTTTATGTTGGTTTTCAATTGTAGCTTTTTTCCTACATATCTTTCTATAGGGAGCTAAGCAATTTCTTAACTCTGTTTTAAACTTTGCGCTGCACACCGTTGAACGATCAGTTTGAGTGAAATGAAGTTCTAATTCTTTACCTAAATTTAGCCCTTCTTTCACATCATATAAATTGAGATTTGAATACAAAGTAACGATTGTGACGAATACATCCAAAAAGTATGTCTGGAGATATACAAACAGTCGCATCGCAATCTTATAAAGACGTCTGATAACTGAAATTGGAAAATGGTGATGTACCTTCATCAAAAAGAAGGAAATTCCCCATTAATTTCAACTGTAAGCATTTAACACATAGATAATTTCATGCTGTAAAATATCTTCTTAACACTTAGCCGACCGAATATGGGGAGATCTCCCATTTTGCCTTCAACAGAGCGCTGCAATTGATTCTATTTGCTTTTGTTATTAGTTAGTCTTGAACTAGTACTGTTCATAAGTTTTTCAGAATACAATTCTTAATAAATTCAACATCAGCTTAGGACCAATTAATAACAAAAATAAATAGAATCAATGGTACTGCTTTGTCAAGGAAAATATGGGATTTCCCCATTCGGTCAGCTAAGTAGGCTAAGGTTGCTCAAGTTGTACCCCTTAAGGAAAAATCCGCATAAAACTTAGGATTTATCGAATAAATAGTAATTAAATGTGTTATTTAAAACTTGTGTTAATATTGTTGTTATTTATTGTAACGAAATTGGAAAATTTATATGTTTTCATTTAAAATAAACTATATCTTTAAAAACCTACATTGGTACGCACAAGTAATCGGTTTCCTAAGTCGTACCAACGATAGCCTAAGTCGTACCTAAGAATTCAATAAAGCAACAATAATGTTTAAAACGTACTTCTTATTTACCTGTTTATATAACACATAAGTATTCAGTTAGTACAAACATTACACACAAATTTTGTTATTCTTTTGTCAACTCCAGCGCATAAATCGTGAACCCATGATTTGCATTTCAAGCATTTAATCATGTTTTCCTCCCGATCTTCTCCACAAATAAAACAAAACCAATTACTTTTCTTCTTTTTAATGTTTAATACCAATTCTTTTTTATTTTTCCTTTTTATTCCTGTTTCTTTTATTTGCCGCATTTTTTGTTTTCTTTATTCTGCGTTGATCTTATTTCAACTGATGAGTTAGAGCATCCACGGAATACTTTGCTGTGATTTATTATGGGAATAGGAGCTAAGATATTTAGGGATGTTATATTGTCTATGAGCTTCATTAAATTCAATAACTATTTCCGATAATTTGGTTAACGCCTTTTCCATATCTTCTTGTTTCCATTTATTATAAATTCGCTTTAACTGCCTTGACATAATTATAGTCTAAAAATAAGAATGAAAGCAACGTTAATTGAGAGAGGGTATAAACAAAAAGTAATTTCTTAAGTTGTACCAGTATGATTTAGGAACCTCATACCGGTACGACTTAAGACACGACACAAGTTACATTTGAAAGTAATGTAACTTAACATTGAATAAAATTAATACGATTTCATTTCGACCAAACGATTATGCAAATTCTTCTGAATTTATATCTAAGAAGTAGCACAATTTTAACAATAATTAATTTGCAAAATGAACTACCAAACGTAGGCAGAAAATTATAAGAAAATTGAAATAAGCTTACCTGATCAGCGAATTTATAACGAGGCAGATTTACGGCAGAAAATGAAATGTGAAACATTTGATTGATTCAAATGTATATTTTATTTTGGTTGTATGCGCTGTTATCACTGTAGTTTATTCAAAATACAAGTGGTACGACTTGAGCAACCTTACCCTAATTCTTGATATCCAGCTACACAAAACTTAAGATTACGTTGAAATTTTAATCCACGCTCCATCATGAATAAGAAAATGTTGTTCCATACTTGTAGCAAATTTCAAGCCCTCGCGAATTAAATCAACTATTAACAGCTGAACTTCACCTTCGTCTTCTGTATTCTATAGTTGTATTTTGTTGCTGCATAGATAAGTTTCTGTAAGACATTGTCAAAATTAGAATTAAAAAAAATTTTTTAGGAATTCGTACTAGAAGAAAAGATTCATGTAGAAAAGTGTATTTATTATTATTGGTAAATCTCGTTATTTCAAAGTCGTGTAAAAAAAGAGTTGGGTGTACTACATAGGTTGTAAATGTTACTGATTCGATGTATTCAGTTACATGTGCTTAAAACCATATAATTCTCACATTATAATTTCACATATTCTTCTTTCATACTTCTATCACTCGATTTAAGCACTTTTTCCCCTCGAAACACTCTTTGTTTATTGTACAGATCCGAACGTCTCGAACGATTCGTTATGTACAGTACCGATATAAGGTAAAACACAAAATTCTTTCAATGCTTATGGCTACTTAAAGGCTACAAAGTATAATTAATTAATCTTTCACATTTCAAGATATAAAAAATAATCATTAGAACTTGAAAATACATAAACGAATATGTGTGAGCTGCTATAAATTTTATTAATCTAATACTTTACAATATTTATTTCCTTCTAAACGACATACAGGTAACCCTCCTATAATACGGTAGATAGGTTCCTAGAAAATGTGGTGTTATGTGAAACCGTGTTGTATGATGCCCAGAGCCAATACAAAAATGGGTGTTACGTTCCAAAAACTTATTAAAAACAATTTTTTTGTTTTATTCTACATAAACAACTTAATTTTTATTAAAGATATAAATGTATGTACAACACAAAACAGAAAACAACAAAAATATTATTTTAATTTAATAAATTTCTTCGTCGTCACTGCTCAGTATAATCAACCGAGAACGTTTTTTCGGTGAAACGATATCGCCTTCACTTTCAGAACTTTGTTCTTCATTTAAAGTTCTTGCACGTTCCTCCCTCTTAAAAAATTCTGTAATTTCACTTTGCTTGTTGGTTCTTACCAGGTCATTGTAAATTTATCGGTATGGAGCTAAATAGTTTTGCAGCTCCCTTTTGAATTTTCGACTTCTTTCAGCGGAAGGTGAAAAAAAAATGACAAGATATTCAGCTGAGCTTAGGCCTTCTTGTAATTTTTTTAATGTTAAATTATTAACTCGAACGGTTAAGACGGCAACCCTCGTTTATACTAGAAGTACAGTGTTGTATAAAGATTTTTGCAATTTTCTTATCGTATTAGACCGATACCGTGTTATAGGATGCTGTGTTGTAGGAGGGCTACCTGTACTAATATTAACATAATCACAAATCTTTTTGACTTCGATGCGCAGAAAAAACAGCCTTCTTTTGCAATTCGAATAAGTAGCTTTTGAACTTTTCACTTTACTTTGATGTACAGTGGCTCCAAAAAGTATTCGTACACTATGTCACAAATAAATTCGTTTAACCCTGAAATTCTGAGTCTGATAGAAATATTTGATAAAACTGTATGGGTATGTAGATCGTAATAGTATACGTATGAATTAATCTCTTCTTTTCATCTAAATACCATTTTAAAGGGGTGAAACCAGCGTTGAAGTTTCTGAGTTTTCTCTCATTTTTTAAAGATAACTTTATAATGGTACTTGATGAAGCAAAACCTTTCAAATAGAAAATATTTAATTTTTAATAATCTATCGCCCTGTCATAAAAAAAGAACAGAAAAGCTTGTATTTAAAGCGTGAAAAATTGCTGAAACTTTGAGATTGGTTATCAGCCCCCTTAACACTAGATTGCCGGATTGAGTCAATTTGACTCACTCATGATTCTTTTGCTTAAAACATTTTTTTTTAACATATGTTGGTTTTTAATAGAATTATAAAATGTATAAAAATGCTAATTCCTTCCTGTCCCCACTCATTAATTTCAAAGATCTATATGTTTCAGGCAAAATAGGTATATACCCAACATCCGGCAATCTAGTGTTGAAAGATATCTTGCCGCCAAAAAAATTGCTCAGCGCAAGACACACCATGCTCTGTACACACATAAAGTTTCATTGAAATCAGAATTTCAGAAGTAGATGAATTTCCTTATAATACAGTGTACGAATACTTTTTGGATCCACTGTATACCGTTTCGATAAGAGTTAAGTGACAGTCTTTTGTGTTCGCGGTGTAATTTTCAATCGAAGTCCGCCAGCGTTGTGCAATACCAATTCGCTGGTGAATCGAAGTTGATCTTCAGCATCCAAAGACTCGACTTGAAAGTTTCTTAATATGTACAAAACAAGAACTTTAACGATCATCATGGCGTATTTCCATCCTATACAGTTGCGGGAACCAGCGCTGAAGGGAATGAATGCGTAACAGGGATACTTTGGTCCGTTAGGAAGAAATCGTTCTGGTTGATAAGTGTCCGGTTTCGGGAAATACCGGGGATCACGATGAAGAAGAAACGAATTGACGATAATCGTAGATCCTATTGGAATATCATGACCCACTGGAAATGAATTAAATTTACTTTTTAAAACTATACTATTGTGGAAGTAAAAATTTCAGAATTATATGTGTAATTTGTACTTACAAATTGTAATAGGGTTGTAAATTTGTCTCGCGATAAGAGGTGCCACTGGGTATATTCTCCAAGATTCCTTTATGCACGCTTCTAGCCAGGTTAATTTACCTAATATATCTATAGTTAATTCCTTTGTTCCTACTACCTCGCTACATTCTTGAACGATCTTTTCCTGAAATGAAAAGTAATACAATTATTGGGATACAGTCGAGAAACACTTGTGGTGACATGGAACCTCTGCGGGTGTTCTAAGGGGCTGCATCAAATAGTTCACAACAGGGCCTGAATGTCGTCCTTCGGCCTAAATGGTCAGTCAATTCTCATTGCCACGGGTGTTTGATTGCAATCTGATTAAAATTCGGAAAACACTCACAGAGTCCTTTGCATTTCTCCACATTTTCCCCTCCCGACGCGTCCAGGGAATATAAAAACCAAACTTCCCTGGGCGCTACAGTTAGTCAGTCCATATACATCCTGATACCACATCAAATCAAGTTATATATCATAACATAAATAAAGACTCTACACACTATAATTCGAAAACCTCTACGATACTACAATTCCATATGCATCGGTGATTTGGTCTCTTGGTAAGGTAAAATTTTTGTTTAAATCATCACTAGATAATGTGAACACCTATAGGGTAAGGTTGCTCAAGTCGTACCACTTGAATTTTGAACGAACTACAGCGACAACAGCGCATACAACCACAAGCAAATATACAATTGTGTCAATCAGTGGCACTACCAGACGAACCAGCAAACCTTTTATATATTTTAAATATTATAACACCCTATACACGATGTCTGAAAGATCCAGGGAGTACATGTTCGATTATCTTGAATCCGACAACATAGATGATGACGACAGTGCTTCAAATAGTGAAAGCGAAATCGGTACAAGAAGTGTTGGAAATAAAATACGTCCCAATGAATAAACAAAAATCAACCTCTTCGAAGTAATATTTATGTCAGGTCGAGCTATCGGCTGAATAGGTTCTAGTAACGGGTCAAGTGTCTTACCTTTACTATGCTGTATGCATGAATTAGAGGACCCTAACGAACTGTGTCCTTAAGCTTCTTCTGTTCATTCGAGTCTTGCCTCTCGCTGTGTAGAGATAGGGTTCAAAAAACTATATACCTTCCTTTGGAAATAAAGTTTAGTGAATTCTTAAATAGAAGAGTTATCTTTATTTTATTCCTTTTTAACCCATAATCTCCAATAAAATCAAATCTTGTAATATAAATAAAGACTCTACAGGGTTGTCAAATCTTCACCGATCCATATGTGTAGAACCAGACTTTAGGTGATAGTCTTTACAAGTAACTCCTTTACATCCTGCACATGGTTTTAAATCTATGCCTCGAAGCAATGCATTATCTTGTAAAGTCCTCTTAGTGAACAACGAAGGCTAATCTATACTCTAACTGTTCCTATCTTCACTTGCATGCCGTCTTTCCAGCTTTTCATGGTATGCAAGAAAAGTGCAATTTTATGCTTGAGCGAAACAGGAAAGCGGGGGGAAAGAGTCATAACCGGCTTGCAAGACAGCAGTTCGTCGACCCTACTCTAATAGGACGACTTGTGGCTACCAGTTTTCCTGGTGGCTAGCATTTTTTCCTTTTTAATCCATAATCTCCAATAACCCATAAAAAGATTACTTGTAAGCTTCAAAAGCACTTTGACCCATGAGCGGTTCAGTGGAGTTATGAATTGGAAGAGTGCGTTGACCACTCATGTATAGCTCAGGGGACTATAAACGTTGTTAATACTTTCGATATTAACGTATTTCATGCAGCATGCTTCATTTAAGAGTATTACAGGTTATTATATTTCTAACTATCGAAAATATGAAGAAATGCTGATAAGTTGTTCGATTTTACGGGGGGTAATAAAGTTCAATTCCAATTTTTTTTTAATTGTTACAGTATTTTTTTGCTATAAGCTCACATCTGGAAACCGGCGCATCACATATACAGTAGTGTCCATTTTTGCATCCATCGCAATCCTCATTTTCTTCGAAATTTTGCAACAAGCTTCAAATTAAATTTCATTTGACTTTGACATTGTTTCGAGTATTACAAAAAATAGATGAAATTTAGATGAAAGCATCCAAATTTGGTGTCGACTACAAACGCTAGAATGGGCACTATTGTAATTAAGTAGATGTCAGTAATTGGGCCTTCTGTCCTATCAGAAATCAATCGCAAACGACTTTTTGTAGGACAGTTATGAGAAAAAATTGTTTCATCAGCTTCATCGGGAATCATTTGAATACAGAAGACTACGTTTGACTGTTATTGTTGGCTGTAAGGGTTGTTTTTCTTGAGTCTTTGTAGTTGAAATGTGCCATTGGGTGCCACCCAACCTAACAAACCCATATAGTTACGGAAACGTCGTATATTGACTTAACGTGCGGTACTTGGTCAGAGACACTTATCCACACGGTCCCTATGGGCGCGGGATTGAGATACGCTCAATCAGCACGCAAGCTGCGTGACACCACGCAGTTGCTACTAGATTATCTGGAAGTGCAAGCTGACAGAAACCTTGGTCGGGCCGGGCCTTTCTATTAAGTTGAGTCATAAGTAGCTTCCGATGCAGCTAACAATAAGTAGAATCTGTTGTTCGTATCTACCCGCTATGAGTTACCATAACAAGAAGTTTTTGTTTTCACTATATAGACGAGGCTTTAGTTAGTCTTTTATGAACTATTTTGTGTGATACACGTTACGTTAAACTGTTTTTTTTAATCTCTGAAATGGAGAGTTAAAAAGTACATATTTGTCATGTAATGCTTTGGGAATTTAAACAAGGCAATAATGCTAAGGCGACAGCTAAAAAAATATGCAGTGTATATGGTGAACGACTAATAATCGATTGGGCAGTTAGAAATTGGTTTATAAAATTCCGTTTTGGAGATACGACCTTAAAAGACGAACCAAGGGCGTGACGTCTTTCCGACTTTGACGACAACCTTTTAAAAGCAATATCGAAGCAAAATCCACGTCAATCATTAAGAGGTATAGCAGAAAGGTTGAATACATCATAATCAACTGTTAATCGCCACCTGGAGAAATTAGGGAAAGTCAACAAGTTAGGAGTATGGGTAGCTCACAATCTCAGTGAACAGAATAAAGAAGATCGCATATCAATCACCACAAGTCTGCTTTCACTGGTAAAAATTAAGCCTTTTTTAAACAGGATTGTAGCAGGTGATGAAAAATGGATTACCTATGAGGATATAGTCCACAAAAGACAGTGGCTTGATAAGGATCAACCATTCCTATCAGATCCGAAAGTAAATATCCATGGCAAAAGATTTTATTGTGTGTATGGTGGGATTGTCAAGGAATAATTCACCACGGGTCGTTGAAGTCAAATTTAACGATTACTGCAGATAGATACGGTCAACAGTTGCAAAGAGTGCAAGAGAAACTCCATGAAAAGCGTCTTGCACTCGTCAATCGCAAAAACGTCATTCTTTTACACGACAATGCGCGACCACATACAGAAAGGGTGACTCAAGAAAAAATTCTTCAGCTTGAATGGTCTGTTTTACCACATCCATCTTACTCCCCGGATTTCGCCCTAACAGACTACCACATTTTCTGTTCTTTATAAAGCTTTCTGAATGGAAAAACCTTCAATTCTGAAAAGCAAGTCAGGCAGGCTGTCAAAAATTTCTTCCAGTTCAAACCAACCACATTTTACAAGGAAGGAATTGATAAACTGCCAGGAAGATGAGAGAAGGTTATATATAATAGTGGTGAATACATAATAAATTAATATAATTTTGCTATTTAATGAGAGCAAAATAAATGTCTGATAAAAAACGGAAGTTATTAGGGGGACCGGAAAGTAATGTCGTTTCTGCGCATGTTAATATTTGATCGTCATTTCTCAGCTCATTGTGTACTTCAAAATCATACCAAAGACATTTTAAAGTTATAGAGACTTGTTTATTTGTAAATAATTGAATTAAAATTTCTTTTGCAATTTTGAGTGATATAGCTAGCCAAATACCAGAAGAGGTAGGTATCCGACATTGCATGCTTTTTGAGTTTCGCAAGGGTAGTAACTCAACAGTTGCTATCAAAAACATTTACAATGTATACCCAAATGGATTAGACGTTCGTAAATGTCAGAGGTGGTTTGCTAAGTTCAAATCCGGTAATTTTGATCTTTTTGACTCGTATCGATCAGGGAGACCAACAACTTTAAACAATGACGTGTTAAGAACGGAAGTGGAAGCAAATCCATGTAAGACAATTGAGTAAGTGTTAGACTGTCTTAAACAATCTTGATCGACTATCTAAGAACATTTGCAACAGATTGGGAAAGTAAACAGAGCAGGGTATTTGAGTCCCGCATAATTTGTTCGAAGAGAACAAAGCTAACCGATCCACCACATGCAACCTGCTGCTTTAACAGCATAATACAGAAGCGTTTTTTGATTGCTTGATCACTGGAGATGAAAGATGGGTCCTTTATGGGAATCCAAAACGCAAAAGGCAGTGGCTCTCTCCGAATGAATCGCAACGAAGTACTGCTAAGCCAGGTTTACACCCCAAAAAGGCCGTTTTGTGTGTTTGATGAAGTATTCGCGGCGTTATTCATTTTGAAGTGCTGAAATCCGGACAAACTGTGAATGCAGACTTTTACTGTGAACAGTTGGATCGAGTAAACCAATCTTCAATTGTAAAGTGGCTAGTGATTATTAACAGAAAAGGCGTTATTCTGCAACACGATAATTGCATGACCGCACTGTGCAAGACAGACCCTGGAAAAAATTAATGAATTGAGGTGAGAGGTTCTGCTTCACCCACCATACTCGCACTATGTTGCACTATCAGATTTCCATTTATTCCGATCTCTATAACACTTTTTAAGTGACAAAAGATTTGCAAATTTGGATGACATACAAAATGCCATCTCCAGATATTTTGCTCAAAAACTAATTGATTTTTATCAATCCGACATTGAAAATTTGCACACTAGATGGCAGAAGATTGTTGATAACGAGGGTGATTACATCATTGATTAAAAATAAAAACTCTTTAAAAATTTATGTGTTTGAATTTATGTGTAAGAAAACGACATTACTTTCCGGCCTCCCTAATACTTTATTGAAATGTGTATAACGAACAAGAACATGACATGAATTGGACAAAACACACACACAGAGACGATCGCTTCCTCTATTTTCAATGTTCTCTTATTTTATAACCATGATATACATAAATCATACAGATCTTTCTATTCAAATTCTGTCATGACTCAAAATGGCTCTTCGAAATTCGAAAACACTGATGATTTTGAAATGATTGAAAAAGGTACCATAAACAGAGTATATCTTGTTTGCCGCTTTCGTGGCATTTTTGCCTCTCCGGAGAGAAAGGCTAGTATTAAATGCCTAAAAGGCGTGTAAAACTGACAAAAATTAACGTATCGTATCGAAATTTTGTTTCAAAAATGCCTGAAGTATTATTGTCTTTTGCGATATGTACACATATTATTTGTTCTCAATTATTCTTATACAGGGTGTCCCAGGTTTTAATGTTCAAACTTCGTCAGTGTATTCCATGGCACAAAGTAAGAAAAAAATGTTATGTAAACATAGGTCATATAGAGCTTTATTAAGAAGTTATAACAAAAATTCAGAATAGGAATAGTAATCAACTTGCTGTTACTGCGAGCATTGGTTTCGATAGATCAACACTATTGTGTTTTTCAGTGTGTTTATGTAAGCTATGTTTCCTGTCTGAGGTCACCAAACATTGAAACGAATTTTCGCCAATAATAGCTTGTGAGTATCGCAACAAGGGCTGTCGTGTGAATAGATTCAAGCGGACACGTTTAAGCCTTTCGCTTCAAGCGCCGCTTATAGGCGGCGTCCACGAGATGACCCGTGGGTACGAGCACCGCTTATAAGCGGCATCTAAATATATTTTGTATTTTAATAATTTTATATTTTAATAATTCTGTATTTTAATAATTTTGTAAACCTTTTCATGTTAAAACTGTAAATATACTTGTTACATTAGAGCAGCGATTGTTTTATTCAGCACAATTGTTATTTAACCAGTTAACTGTGGCGCCCCCTTTTTAAAGCGCGCACTTATATGTGTCGTGAAAATTGAGCGATGACGAGTATACTCGTCAATCACAGAGTAAGTGCCGCTGTTAAAATATTGGATCAAAAAGATGGGTTTATTATATAAAATTGACAATTTTATTACTAATATCTACTCATTTGGTTAACACAAACATATATTACATACATATTAAATGAAAAAAACAAGAAAAATTAAATACATATAAAGATAAGAATTTAAATTCCTGTTGTCCTGTGGCGGACCATCCCTGAAGGGATCTTATAATAAATTAGCTTTCCCACTTTTGCGTTTGTCCCTTTTACGCTAACATCTAAAAAACGTTATCATCGCACATAATAAATTCGTTATGTGAACTAATAAGCTGTTTCAGCCGGTGCATGCGGGGGCGCATGAGTTTATTTCAAATTATTTATATTTTTTATTCGTTTGTTTTATTCCGGCCTGGCCTCAACATATTCTAAACATCTTGAAATTTGAGAATATGTTTTGTTTTTCTCAAAAATTACAATTTAAATAGCCAATGGTCACTAGTTTATACGCATGACGAGTATACTCGTCAACACACAAAATCGTGCCGCTTCTCCATGACGAGTATACTCGTCAATCACAGTTAACTGGTTAAGACTTAGAAAAACGCGC
Source organism: Tetrapedia diversipes (assembly GCA_033822845.1). Classification (NCBI taxonomy): domain Eukaryota; kingdom Metazoa; phylum Arthropoda; class Insecta; order Hymenoptera; family Apidae; genus Tetrapedia; species Tetrapedia diversipes. The sequence goes on from JAOPTO010000770.1 coordinate 88,736, forward strand.
ACTGTGCATATTTCTGACGCGTGCTTCCGTTCAGAGACGGTACTTCGGCGGACTGGACAGCCGAAGCGAAAGGGTTAAACGCTAAGAAATCGGTAATTATTTACTTCAGAGGCCTCAACTCCGATTTTAATGATTCTGAAATATGTTATAGAAGAGAGTATTCTGAACAACTTTTTCCTGTACATATAATCGTCGCTCGGCCTTAGTTTCCGAGATATTTGCAAAATTCCTTCCGTGCTACTACATTGAATTTTTGTTATAATTTCTTAATAAAGCTCTGTATGACCTATGTTTACATAACATATTTTTCTTATTTTGTGTCATAGAATACACTAACGAAGTTTGCACATTAAAACCTGGGACATCCTGTGTATTTAGACCTGCCTTTATCCCACCTATCAAAAATCGACACGTACTTTCCAGACAACCCAATAGAACAAGTAGTTAAATGAACGTAAGCTTAAGCTGAAAAAGTGCGCGAAATGTAGAAACAGGATTCGCGTAAATGATTTATAGTTAGGCAATGTTAACACTCCAACGAGCTCCAATGAATGCTCTGGTAATTAATACAGCGAAGTACGGATCGTTTGGGTATCTCGATGTGAAATTTATTATTTTTTCAATATTTGTCAGTATTCGCGATAATGGAAATTACAGGGCGTAAATTATGACGTGCCGTGCATTTGCAACGTACAATCGTAATGTATAAGCGACTTTAACGTCAACGATTCATTTCTCTTTGAAAATCCTTTTTATCTGTATTTTTGCTTCGAAAACGGTGAAACGCTCTTGTGCCGTGATTAATCGTGTTATCGACAAGTAATTAAAATGTATTTATGAAGCGAAGGAACGTATCTAACGTGTAAACAGCGTAATAACAAGCATAACTTGGTCATAATCATTGAACTTGTGTATCTTCACGATACTCTGAAAAATTTAAATGTGTGAAAAGCCCAGAATACACCAACATGGTGTGCAAAAATATGCAAAGTAAACTATACGTTATTGCAGTTGGAGAATCAAACAGATCTTTGTTTCAACATACTATTTCTTTAAACATACTATTGGAGATTATGGATTGAAAGGAATAAAATAATGATAACTGTTCACTTAATATTTTAACTAGACTTTATTTCTAAGGGAAGGTATATCGCTTTCTAAACCTGATCTCTACACAGCGAGAGGCAAGACTCGAATGAATAGAAAAAGGCTAAAGGACACAGTTCGTTAGGGTCCTCTAATTCTTACGCACAGCGTGGAAAGGAAAACCACTTGACCCGTTCCCAGAACCTCCTCAGCCGATAGCTCGACCTTACATAAATATTTCTTCGAGGCGATTGATTTTTGTTTATTCGTCAGGATACGAATTTCCAACACATACTTTCGAAAATATGAATTTTCATAAAAGTCTACAGTATTAGCGTTATTTTTTTTTTCTTTTTTATTTATTCTGCGTTTATGATCCTAATTGCTTCATCACAATTATTTAACCCTTAACGAACGAGCGCATTTTTCTTAAACTATGTCCAGTAGGTCGACGGATTTTTAGGAAATTAAGTGCTTCATTTCCAAAGCGAGAAAAGGTGCATAATTAATATCGCTTTATTGGATTTTATGAAAACTTACAGTAATAATAGGTAGTATATAAACAGATATGTCCATACAAAAGAATAGTGAAGTGAAAATTTCAGAAAAATAATAGGAATTGAAATAAACAAATAGATGCGTGTATGTGATGTATAGATTTGTATACATTTATAAATTTATTTTTTATAGATTAACGATATATTTATACCAAATTACTTGTATTTTTTTTGGGTGTGGCACTTTTCTTTGCTATACTTTATAAGGCTTAAATTATGGATAGAAAAAATAAAAATAGCACGCATGTACGCACGACTTCGTTTCTCTTTCTTCTAACAGATAGTGCTCCGAAAATGACGATAACAAACTTTATTGACCGTGTATAAAACGATGTATTTTTGCTCAATCCTCGGAGAGGAATGCGCTCCAGAGCACGACAAAAAACAATTACCGATCGTCCTTAATTGTTGCATGTATAATTAAGGCCAAACCAAACAGATTTCCTAAAATATCACGTCATGTCGCGTGTATGGCGACATTCGATTCTTTTAGAATATTTATAATGTCGCAAGTATGGCGGCATTCGTTCGTTAATGGTTAAAATCATACGGATTTCGATACACTTATCGACATATCACTGATGTTTATGGGGTTAGTTTCATTGTATAAGTGTTTATCAGGCCATTCAAATGTGAAGAACGATAACTCGTACAAATATACCAATACTATTTTGGCTACATTCATAGCAAACGTTTCTCTTTCTCGTTTTTGACGAGTTCAAGAGGCCATCGAAACCAAAAAAATAGCAATCGACGATTTTCAGAACACTTACCTTCACGGATAATTGTCTTGTCGCAGTTTTGATGATGTGACAATTAAACGTGCACTACTATACAGTAGCGGACAAAAGTTTATGACGAAACAGTCAACAAAAATAAATTGATTGATTTATGAGAAGTAGTATAATAAGAAAAATTCGTATTCTATGCTAATCAATAAATAGTGTTCTACCATAATAACAATAAAAATGAATGTACAGACAATACCATAAAGCTATGTGGACAGGGCGCACATAGAATTTAATAATTTTTAAAATTAAACGTTGTGCACTTCGAGTGGTAACTTATACACTCGAATATTTGAGGTTGATGCAGGTACAGTACAAGAAATGATTGATTTTTAGATATAAAAAGACTGAATATATTCCTATTACACGAGCGTGGTTGAACGTTACTGTTTAATGTATTTTTACAAAATCTCTCGCTGGAGGGATGTTATGCGCTTATATAAAGGTGTCAGGAGTGGGGTGTTTGATTCCCTTTTTGGGGTGGGAGATATTGTTGACTGTCGAAAATGTTTCCAGCGACTTCAGGTATATTTTGTTTCATCGGTCGAAAGTAAAATGTACCGAGGATAACCTTAATCGCGTAAACTACCTGAAATTTTTAAGGAAGCCAGGCCAAATCGAAGGAACATAGAAAAAATGGGAAAAACCCAAAACTGGCATGGCAATAAGTACGTTTGCTAAAAAGGGTATTATTTAGCCTTAATGATGCTGTCTCCAAGTATACCCTTGAAAATATAAAATGAATGTTGTTACAACGTAACACTATGTTCTACATTGTCCTCTCGTCTTAAATTTTTGTTAGCTGGTATCGATAAGTATCGATGTAGTATCAGTCTCAACACTAGTTATACAAGAAGAATTCTCGTGCAGCACGATTTCCTATCGATTACGCGAATTCATACAACGTGTAACGTATTGTGGCGTACATCACAGAATGGTAATACGGAGCGGAGGAAAAAGGTACCTGTATTCGAGCGCTCGGGCCCCGGGGGTAATAAACGAATCAGATATAGTTCGAGGCCCGATGCAGCTTGGAAGAACCTTTTCTTCCTGCTCTTATTTCCCTCAACCCTGGAGGACAATAAGGCGTCAGGCCGGAAAAACGGAAGTTGGGCCAGGCATTCCTTATTCGAGCCTCCTAGTAAAAGAGTCACGCGACAGTAGAGATAATATATTAAAGTTTATACGAAATACGCACAAGTAAATTTATTTTCCTTGACGTCTCCACAGTATTAACGCGTTATATGAAAATCTATTGTATATGAGAAACGGACCGGTATTCTGTCCTCTGAAACACCGGTTTTAATGCTGTAGACCAATGGTTCTTAACCTTTTCGAGATACGGAACACCTTTGATTACAGGAAAAATGTGCAAAACACTAAACTCTCTAAAAACGGTTATAATGTGACATAGTGTAGAAAAAAGGTTCTTAACCCTTTTAGTGGCAGGCGAAAAAGAGGTGCCTATGCGAGAATAACCGGCCGAATTTCACGGTTTTACTAGGGTTTGAAAAAATGCTCATAAAAACCAAACAAGAAACAATATTTACATCATTCAAAAAGCAGTATATTAAGGATGAAATAGAGAACAAAACAATGATATTAATTTTTCTATATTCATTGAAAGTTATATAAATAACAAAGGTATAAAAGATCATAAAGAAAGTAAAAGTTGAGTTCTCTCTTACAAAACGTATTTGTACATACAAAAAGTCATCTTTTCATCATAATTTTATATAAATCATTTATTACAAAGTATATACTTTGCATTTCCAATGTATTTTGTAACAAGATAAATAATATTACATAATAAAAATGAAAAATAATTCTAAGGTATACGGTACTTATGTTAGATTTCGTTAGCTCCAAGCGATAGGAAAACGTCGTCGTCCACAAAGAGTTAAAACGAAAAACTATTTTTTTTAATTCTCTCGTAATTAAATTAGACCATTTAAAATGTATTATAAATTTATTTTGAGATAGAGTTCTCCTGCAATGCGAATAGTAAAGCGCTACAAGGCGCGGGCCGATATATCGGCTGTGGCGCTTCTCGCCAGTGCATCAAGAGCCGATATATCGGCCTCCGGCACTAAAAGGGTTAAGATTATTTATTATTATTAATATGAATAATGGCAAAAATATACAGTATACAGTAAATTATAATTATTAAAATAATTAATTATTTAAATTATTTAAATTTTACGATTCTACAATTCGGTTTTCTATTCAACACTGGTCCCTTTTCTTTTTTGAGGAAACCCTTATATTATATTATTATAGCTCGCTAGACATTGCCGACCCATCAGTGAATTGTTTATCACCAACTGTATTTTCCAATGGGCCTCACTGTCGTCTAGTTGACCCACACTTTTACTTTTCTGGTCCTTAAAACTACGATACTACAATCGCAACAAAAAAAGAAAGCAATAGTCAAAAAAAAGGTACTTATGAGAACTATAAATCTGTAGGTGTATAACAAATCGCATCTTCTTTCCACGGAAGCTTTTGAAATATTTTTGTAATTTTGCGAAACGCTTGTAGCGAGCACACGGAACTTCAGCGATTGAGAACCACTGCTGTAGACTTTCACTATTTTATCGTGACATTTAGCGAAGAATGTACGATTTAGTAAATTGACGAACTGGGTTGGGAAAGCTTGCTCTATTTTTGGTAATGGTCCCCAGTGTCAGACTTTATCAAACGCTTTTTCTATGTCCAAAACCAGAAAAAGCAAAGTGAATCACGAGGCGTATACTCTTCGAAACAAAAAGCAGAGACTCGCCTCTCGATAAGTTTCGATCGCGGCGAACCAGTTTTTGTATCGAAATGCTTCTTCTCTTGTTTGTCCCCATTTCTGAACTGGCGACATCGTATCGGTGGCAAATTATGATAGTTAACGAACGAAATAGCGCGAGATATCGCCGATGCCTCGGCGGAGAATCGAATCGAGGAGAGTGGAAATGAAATTAAGGGAAGGCTGTGAGTGAAAGCGTCAAAGCTCAGTGACAAGGAGTACAGTAGCGGACAAAAGTTTAAGACCAAAGAGTCAACGATAACAAATTAATTAATTTATAAGAAACTAGCTGTTGCTCGCACGGAAGTACTATGATTTCTATTTTAACTATTTTCAAAAGACGTCCAATTTTGCAAGTCTTTAACTTTAATTTTAACCAGAAAGTTAAATACTTACTAATTTTTACAGTGCTTGCTTCAAAATCGGCGGAGTTTCAAACAAATGTTCATCCCTTATTTTTATTTAAAACATTGAAACACGTATTTCTTTATTTCTAACCAAAAACCTAAATACCAGTTTTCATAGTGTTTGCTTCAAAATCGGAGAAATTTCAAACAAACTTTCATCCCCTAATTTAACTCCCTTGTGAGTTGATTTTCCAAGGACGTTGAAACACGTATTTCTTTATTTCTAATCAAAAACCTAAATACCAGTTTTCATAGTGTTTGCTTCAAAATCGGAGAATTTTCAAACAAACTTTCATCCCTTATTTTACTCCCTTAAGGGTTGATTTTCCAAGGACGTTGAAACACGTATTTCTTTATTTCTAATCAAAAACCTAAATACCAGTTTTCATAGTGTTTGCTTCAAAATCGGAGAATTTTCAAACAAACTTTCATCCCTTATTTTACTCCCTTAAGGGTTGATTTTCCAAGGACGTTGAAACACGTATTTCTTTATTTCTAACCAAAAAGCTAAATTCCAGATATCATAGTGTTTGCTTCAAAATCGGAGAATTTTCAAACAAACTTTCATCCCTTATTTTACTCCCTTAAGGGTTGATTTTCCAAGAACGTTTAAACACGTATTTCTTTATTTCTAATCAAAAACCTAAATACCAGTTTTCATAGTGTTTGCTTCAAAATCGGAGAATTTTCAAACAAACTTTCATCCCTTATTTTACTCCCTTAAGGGTTGATTTTCCAAGAACGTTTAAACACGTATTTCTTTATTTCTAATCAAAAACCTAAATACCAGTTTTCATAGTGTTTGCTTCAAAATCGGGTAATTTTCAAACAAACTTTCATCCCTTATTTTACTCCCTTAAGGGTTGATTTTCCAAGAACGTTGAAACACGTATTTCTTTATTTCTAACCAAAAAGCTAAATTCCAGATATCATAGTGTTTGCTTCAAACTCGGCTGATTTTCAAATAAGCTTTCAACCCCTATTTAACCGCCTTAGGGGTGGAATATGGGAAAATCCTTCCTTAACGGATGCCTACATCGTAAAGGGAACCCATTGTCTAAATTTCATGTTTATAGCTTCAGTAGTTTAGTTAGTGTCTGCGATAATGAATCAGTCAGAACATGTCTTTTTATATGTATAGATAGATAAATAACACGATAAACAAAACATCTTTTAACACCACTTTACTGTAACTACTACAACTAACAAATCACCGTCCAACACCTACTATATAATTGCAAACAATACCAAAGCCAAAGAAAAAGATATAGATTAAACCCAAACGCTACTTTGACCTCTCAGAAACACCAAAAAAAAACATTATTAGCTACCTGAAAGAAATTCGACTATTTAACAAAATATAAAAAGGAAAGTTCAGTAAGTCGCGAAAGACCTGAAAGTCAATGCGAATCTATAATAAAATTTAATAATAAAAGAAAATTAAACCATGATAACGATAAAAATTATTATACAATACTTGCCAACCATAAAACTGTGCTCTACATTGTCCTCCCGTCTTAAACTTTTGTCCGCTACTGTATATGGGGGTGAACGTCGAGTTGCACGATGGGAAATAATAGGAAAGCACCAGGACAAAGGGTGAACAAATGCTCGTCATACCCGGAACTATCACAGAGAGCGGGCGTGACAGGTCGAGAGACGCGCGTTTAACGCGGCTATGGGTTTCCATGCTCGCTGAGATCCTTCAAACATATCAAGATTGACTTAATTAGCTAATAGAAACGTGGTTCTCCCCGTACGTGTGAGCGAATAACGAGGAAACACAAACGGTCTTTGTGTAATTACAGTGGGGGACGAAAGTTTAAGGCCAAAGGGACGACAAGAATGAAGTAATTCATATATGAGAAATAGTACAATAAATAAATTTCAATAAGTACTATATTATTTTGTTAACAATAGAAATGACCGTGCAGACAATATTCATAAACCATGGTACTCTGTTTTGTAATATCTTCTCGTTTGGACAAAAGCTTAAGGCCAAAGGGACGACAAGAATAAAGTAATTCATATATGAGAAATAGTAAAATAAATAAATTTCAATAAGTACTATATTATCTTGTTGACAATAGAAACGAGCGTGCAGACAATATTCATAAACCATAGTACTCTGTTTTGTAATATTTTGTCGTCTGAACAAAAATTCAAGATCTAAGGATCGACAAGAATGAAGTAATTTATATATGAGAAATAGTAGAATAAATAAATCTCAATAATTACTGTATTATCTTGTTAACAATAGAAACGACCGTGCAGACAATATTCATAAATCATGGTACTCTGATTTGTAATATTTTCTCGTCTGGACGAAAGTTTATGACCAAAGGGTTGATAAGAATTAAATAATTCATATATGAGAAATAGTGCAATAAATAAATTTCAATAAGTACTATATTATTTTGTTAACAATAGAAACGACTGTGCAGACAATATTCATAAACCATGATACTCTGTTTTGTAATATTTTCTCGTTTGGACAAAAGCTTAAGGCCAAAGGGACGACAAGAATAAAGTAATTCATATATGAGAAATAGTAGAATAAATAAATCTCAATAATTACTGTATTATCTTGTTAACAATAGAAACGAGGGTACAGACAATATTCATAAACCATAGTACTCTGTTTTGTAATATCTTCTCGTCTGGACGAAAGTTCAAGACCAAAGGGTTGATAAGAATTAAGTAATTCATATATGAGAAATAGTACAATGAATAAATTTCAATAAGTACCATATTATCTTGTTAAGAATAGAAACGAGCGTGCAGACAATACTCATAAACCATGGTACTCTGTTTTGTGATATCTTTTCGTCTTAAACTTGTGAACACTACTGTACCTTTTTTGTCTCTTGTTTTCTATTTTAAAGTATTTATAATAACTTTAAGTAATTATTTAAAAAGACACCAACGATATAACCACTGTTTGCTGTTAGTTCTAGAGTTATAAATACAAGTATTTTCAATACCATGTATTATATATTGCACTTTCGAAGTTTGAGGTTGATTTGAGGTTTGGAATGGGGCACTCGAAACCTGAAAACCTTGAAACCTAAAAGGTTTCCGAATTTACAGATTTTAGCTGCGATATGCTAGAATCAAGGACACATTTACTATCTCACTGTTTAAAAGATTTTATTATATTAATAAATCATTCACTACAGCCACCATGTTACCTAAAAACAATTATTTCCTTGAAATTGTCTTCTACGATGATACATTATTTAAAAGGGATAATATTTAATGTTTTTATTTTATTCTAATATTTAATATTTAATTAAATTTAATGTTTTTTCAATTATTTCAGAATTACAGACTACGAGGCTTTTTTTATTCTTTAACTTATTGTTAGAAACGCCCTCTATGTAAAAATCACTTTTATGTATAATGATATTATTACAAAAGAAAATTATAACGATTAAACGGAATAGAAGAGAATAAATATTTCTTCAATTTCTTGAAAAGTACTTGTACAAATCGTGTAACTGGTACTGATTTAATGAACGGATGCTATTCATTCCTCGAACGACTGGAACGGGCAATATAGAAACGATATAAAGCGTGAAGTGAAATGCGCGAACTGACTGCACATAATTAAATTTCGTAATCAAATCAGATCTCCGCGTGTCTGATTAGCGTGCTTTCAGACGGAGACATGAAACAAAAAGTGAGAACACGGAAATGTATACACACACCATCCTTCCGCAAGTATTGAGGCATCTGTTACACGATTCCATAAAAAAGGTGATAGTTTATCTGAATTGTATAACTTATATATCAAATTTGGTAACACTGTACTGATATGTTTATATATATTTATATAATATTGAGATATTTAATATTGATATATTTATATAATACTGATAAATATTGATACATTTATATAATATTGATATGTTGAATATTGATATATTTATATAATATTGATATTGAGATATTTAATATTGATATATTTATACATATGATATTGAGATATTTAATATTGATATATTTATACATTATATTGAGATATTTAATATTGATATATTTATACATATGATATTGAGATATTAATATTGATATATTTATACATATGATATTGAGATATTTAATATTGATATATTTATACATATGATATTGAGATATTTATATTGATATATTTTATAATATTAGATATTTAATATTGATATATTTCTATAATATTGAGATATTTAATATTGATATATTTATATAATATTGATATGTTTAATATTCATATATTTGTATATTGATATGTTTAATATTCATATATTTTTATAATATTGATATGTTTAATGTTGATATATTTATATATATTGATATGTTTCCTGTTGCTATCTTTATATAATATTGATCTGTTTATGTTGCTATATTTATCTCCTATTGATATGTTTCCTGTTGATCTCTTTATCTACTATTGATATGTTTAATGTTGCTATCTTTATCTCATCTGCTATGTTTCCTCTTGCTATCTTTATATCCTATTGGTAAAGCCTTATATGTTTCCTCTATTCGTTTTGTTCCTTTATTAAACAAATTCTATATCTTAAAAATATATATAGTTTCTATACCAAACTATTTTTTTAAAAAAGGTTTCTCACATTTTCATTTTTTTATAGGTATTCTAAGATTTGTCGTGAGTAAAATGAACACCCTGTACATTATCCTTGTACATTGATGAAATTTTTATCATCATATTATTAATGCATGAGTTCTTTGTGGTGTGTGCTTGTAAATTGGATAACAGTTTCGAAAGAATTTCACAATTTCTTAACGACTTGTTAGATTCACAGTTATTCAAAATTTATTCATATGTATTCAACATAATTACTGTTTTTAAAAATACGGTCAGAATATTCTTTTTCCATAAGTAGACATAAAACTTGGATATAATACTTATATAAAAACAATTAAAGTAATACATAAGTAAATACTTTATACTTTTAAAAAAATTGCATTTTATTTAAAAAAAAAATAGTATAACCACTTTTTTCTTGATATGGCCATTTTTATTCTTTTAGAATTGTTTCAATTCATCTCAGTATAATTCCTAGACTTTTTATAAGTTTTTCGTAATATTTGACCAAATATTAATTATTAATTCCATCAATACTACTACAACATTTACGATTTTTCAACACACAGTAGCGGACAAAGGTTTAAGATGAGAGGACAATGTAGAACAAGGCTTTATGGTCTTCAAATATTGTCTGTACATTCAGTTTTAATGTTATTATGACTGAACACTATTTATTGATTAGCACAGAATGCAAATTTTGTTTATCATGCTATTCCTTATGAATTTGTTTAATTTCGTTGACTTTTTGGTCTTAAAATTTTGTTCGCTACTGTACCTCGTAGGTATTCAGTGGAGTTATGATCGAATGATTCTAGTAATTTCCAATTTCAAGCTACAACTGTAAAAACCGACAAAATGGTTTAACATATTTACAAATATATAGAAAATAATTTGTACTTATTTATTCTATAACTATTATATATTTTTTAACGTTTATAAACCAGAATGCATATACACATCGAAATCAACAGAACCAAATGTATTAGCCTGTTTATATATTTTCATTTATTTGAAAACTGTAATCTCAGAATTTATTGCAATATACAGTAGCGGACAAAAGTTTAAGACGACAGCACAATGTAAAACATAGTTCAATAGTATGCAATATTGTTCATACACTTATTTTTATTGTCATTATAGTAGAACACTATTTATTGATTAGCATAGATTTTTAATTATCGTGCTATTTCTTAAAAATTTATTTATTTATTTTCTTTGACCATTTAGTCTTAGCTTTTGTCCGCTACTGTACGTCTATACGAAAGGAGCTGAATGACAAACAAAATAATGCATTTTGAAATCTCGAATTTACCATGATAGTATCGTCTTCGTCGATTTTTAATTATCGTGTGTTGTTCTTAAAAATTTATTTATTTATTTTCTTTCACCATTTAGTCTTAAACTTTTGTCCGCTACTATAACTTAGCGAATATCCATTGTAAATAATTTTACAGCAGAAATAAACCTGATATGAGGTTTCAAATGCTTAACCAGTCAGCTGTGTTTGAGATCTATATCCGTCATGCAGAAAGGTAATATTTTTGCATCATGACGACTATATCCGTCATTCGTAGAATTTAATTGCCATTTGCTATTTAAATTGTAATTTTAGCAAGAATTAAAATATATTCGTAAATTTCAATTTGTTTAGAACTTTTAGAGGTCTATCTCAACCAAGATCAAATATTTTCCCGGATTATATACCGTCGAATTCTGTAACAACAAATAATCCATCACGAAGGTGTGCACTTTGATACAAAAAAAAAAGATTAGTAAGGAATCGCGGTATTGGTGTGCGACGTGCAAAGTGCCACTGTGTCGTTCCTTGTTTTCGTGAATACCATTCGAGAGAAGCGGTCTGTGTTATCGACCGCAACAACGTTTCTTAATTCTTAAGGTGACGTATTGTTCCGGCTCGTGTGATGATGCCCCTTCCTTGATTATCACCTTGACTCAGATCCCGGATGGCGCGATTTTAATGAGGAATAATATTATACGTTTCGTTTGCCTTGCTTCTCTTTATTTCTTTTTCTGGTTTTTGGGCGAAGGTCGATCGCCTTTTTAAGGGTTTGGAAAATAGGAAATGAGAGAGGGAAGTTGACAACTGTAAGGTGAAGGGAAAAATTCGGGAAAGGGAAATCACTGGTAGAAGGGGGTGGTCACCCAGATAGGTTAGGCTCTGACCCAGGGGATACACGATGGTCAGGCCCAGACTTCGTGGTAATAAACCAGAGCCGATTTTTTATGATACAGGCAATAAATATAGATCCCTAACAGTTTCGTCGAGCTAAATGGCACGGGAAGGGGTTAAATAAAGCAAGAATTACGATGTAAAGTAAAACCATTGCGCATTCGCATCACACAGCTAATATTCACGACATTTCACAAACTTACCTTCAACCTCACTTCCGCTCGGTTTCCATCATACTCAAAAGCGGAACACTTGTTCCTTCGCCTCTCCAATTTTCCTCAATCTGTCGAAAATTACTTTTCTTCTTCTTCTTCTTCCCCCTGGCCGTGCTCGTGCAACGGCAGTGGGCACGACCGAGTAGAAACGTCGACGCATAGCCGGCCTATCGGAGACGCGGCGAAATCCTATTGCGCGAAATAAAATTACACACGTCCGTGGATGACACGATGCTCGAGCGTGACGACATATAGACGCAAATAAAATTATTCCTTATTATGTTATTTCTACCCTGGTCCCGGTCTTCCCGGCGTCCACCGGAAAAGCTCGGAGCGGACACGCTGATTGGCTCCAATTGCAGCCTCTTCCTTCTACCTTTCACCTCGACCTCCCCCGACGACCTTCGCGGAAATATTTCCGCGTGCACGACGATAAAAGAGACGACGCACCGGCAACGGAATTCCTCGTCGTCTCTTCCGTCCGTCACCCCTCTGTCTCCCCCCTTTTTTCCCTTTTGCTCCCTAGCAACGAACCTTCTTCCGGTGAAACGCGTTCCTCCACGGGTCGAACACCGTCCCCGGTCGTTATTGTAACGGATACCTCGATTACGTGGCGCCTCTGCGAAAACGGGAGAATTTAATTTCACCTTGCTTGATTGGATCATCCTTTAAAAACGTGCCTCTCGAAGACCGCTCTTGATTGTCTCCCTCGGAGCTCCCTCCTCTTCTCCCACCCCCCGACGCTAACATTTCTTCCCGCTTCTCTTTTTGTCGTTCCACCGTTGTAAACTTCACGAGAAGATGCTCCTGTACCATTTTAAGTTTCCGGGGGAATTTTTCTTCCCCAAGATCCGTTTCGATAATCAGCTGTCTGCCACAACGAACCGTGTTCCCCGGCGAAAGGAATTGGTAGGGGGGAGGGGGGTGGGCGACAGGGAGGGCAAAGCCGAAGGAAGTGACCCAAGAGGTGGCGGGTGGCAATCTCGAGCGCAAGGTTCGAATAAAAAAGCAGCTAGAACAAGCAAACGAGGCCGGGGCACCGTCTTATTACCGACTCGAGACAACTTATTTTGCCCGTTCCAAGAGACTGCGATGGGATTTCAGAACGAGGCGGCAGGAGGGGGGAGGGGGTGGTTGAAACAAAATCAGAGCCGGGTCCCGCGGCGCGTTTCAAAATCCCGCAGGAGGTAGACGCTATAGCCTGTCGTTTAATTTCACTTCCTTACCTCGGACTTCTGTATAATCTGACGTGAGGTGAGCGCAATTTTCCGAAGATCCTCGGGTTTCCTTGCAGCTGTATCTCGCGCGGAGGGCGGCGTGCGTCGAACAGCGAAACGTAGACTACGAGACGCTGTGGGAGCCCTCCGTTTGGTTAATGCCGGCAAAATGACTCTGGACTCATGTTTATGTAAGACGCTTCTGTTATCTGCGCTTATGGAATATCGTCGCTTTCCGTGGGATTCGCTGCCCTGGACGTGGGTATTAAAATTATAAGAGCGATGGAAATAGGGTACGGATGGCGAAGGGAGATGTCAGTAGTGGAGATAATTACGAGTGACAGGGTTGAGATTAACGACGCTTAGTGATAGATGGGGAAGAAGATGAAGAGTGGGGAACTTTCGCGTGTGTGTCTGAGCAGAGTATCGGATCCTCGTGTAAAATAGCGTTATTATAAATTTCATTTCACTTCGTTTTGATTTTCTACTAAGTATATTAAAAATTTCATTTCACTTCGTTTTGATTTTCTACTAAATATATTATAAATTTCATTTCACTTCGTTTTGATTTTCTATTAAATATATTATAAATTTCATTTCACTTCGTTTTGATTTTCTACTAAGTATATTATAAATTTCATTTCACTTCGTTTTGATTTTCTACTAAATATATTGTAAATTTCATTTCACTTCGTTTTGATTTTCGACTAAATATATTATAAATTTCACTTCACTTCGTTTTGATTTTCTACTAAATATACTTATTGTTTTGTTACACGAAAGTGTATCGTGCATTATTTAACAACAGTTGGTATCAAGGTTTCGGAATTAGGTGGAAATTATAATCATGAGTAATATTATGTATACGGATAATAAATACAAATAATAACATGAAAATAACATAATCATAAACTTTATTGTTTTAATAACACTAAAACTAATACCCATAATATATTATAATAATACCCAGGGGGATTTACCCTGAGATATATTAAACGGTCAAACAAGAAATAGGATCCTAAAAGAACTACTGAATTGCTTGTTATTTTTAAATACAATACAACAATCAAAGAGTAGATGGTAAAAGAATAAAACCTGTTCGAAGGCATATTGCATACCTGAAAATTTTCATAATGCAAAAAATCTTTTTTAAAATCTTCTTCGAAACACAGTCAAATATCGTCAAAATTAACAAAATGTATATGAAAAAAATTAAATTTTTATATACGTTTAGTAATAAAATCATTCAATATTAATATTTAGTCAATTAATTTCTTTAAATCTAATATTTTGTCTGTCTCCTTATTTATTAATATTCATTTATAAATTTTAGTTCAATAATTTAATTTAATCATATATTATGTGAATAATAAATTTCTCACTAATATCGTCAAAATATGTATTTTCCGTAAAAAAGAAATTCGTACTGTAACAGTTTCTAATTTCTAACAAAGTGTCGTGCATCACGAATGTACGAATGAGAAAAAGAAATATTGATAAAATATTCTTCGTATAATCGACCACTTTGAACGGATAAACTTTGTAACTAAAACAAAATTTGTCCTGGCTTCTCGGTGCAAGCATCTGTGCCCTCGGCGGGAAATGAAGGAAGAAAGGGAAGAATTTTTGAAATTTTTTCGCTATTCGTCCTATCCAGAAACAGATCGATACAACGCCCCGTCAATTCCGAATCTACGAAACGCCCTGCCGATACAGGGGCGCGAGGCGTGACTTAAAAACCAAGAGATAAATTGAAATTCCCGAACAGCGCGAGGGCAGGCGTGTTCCTGTTTGCTCCTCGGCATAGAACGGGACCGAAAATCGGGACCTCTTCGAAGAATGGTCGACGGGAAGAAATGAAAGGCGGTCTCCGCCGCGGCTGTTGAAACGTTGAAGAGGAAAAAAAAGACCTTCGCCGGGTGCACGAGGGATACGCCGAAGTCTGAGAGCGGTTTCGGGGTGAAATCGAACGGCATAATAATGCCGGGTCGAACGGACGGCTTGAATTTTGAAAATGGATGCGCCTCGAGCTCGATCTGCTTCGTGAAATAGAAATGAAAGCACCATCGTAGCTACCAAAATGCTCGTAAATTGTCTGAGAAAATAATATTTTATCCCTCTGTTCACCCTCCTCTTATTCGTATATTCAAATCACATGGTGTATACGCAGTGCCGAACTAAGATTTTTAGAGGCCCTAAGAATTTGACAGATTTTGAGGTCCCCTAATACTGAGTGTTTACTCCAATGCACCGTATAGTTTCTCAAACAATTTCATAAAATAAAATTTTATTTGTTAAAATGATAATCGATAATCTGTTGGGTTGGAGGGAAAGTTCTGTCGTATTTTCCGTTTCCGTTAATTCATGTGGAACCCAAACACTTTGCTTTAACACAAACCCAAAAGATTTAATGTGATTTCCAACAGCTGTATGATGAATATCAAACTCTTCTGCAATTTCTCGACTTGTTAAATGTGGATTATTTTCCAACATGGATCGCAAAACATCATTATCGATCTTGGATGGTCGTCCAGATCGATCACTTTCTTGGAGGCTCAGATCCCCGGAACGAAATTTGCTAAACCATCTTTGACAAGTACGAACATTTACAATATCTTTTCCAAATACCGCACATAAATTTTTACATGCAACCGATGCGTTGCTTCCTTTTTGAAATTCATACAAAATGCAGTGTCGTAAATGCACTTTATCTACTGACATGTTTTTCACTTTAAATATCACAAGTAAATGATGAACGGTAAAAAAGGACTCCTTTTATATTATACAGCAGGTAAAAAAACAAAAAAAAATTCCCAATGACTCACTAGCCAGATGTTTCTTTTATTTACAAGAAAAATTACCTGCCTGTTTAAAATACGACAGAACTTTCCCTCCAACCCAATAATTTTTCAAAAACGATGATCTATTTGGATACAGAAGTCATTGTTCGCTTAATAATGTAACGTTATTTTTAATCGACATATTCATAATATAGTTATTAGGTGTACAAGTTAAGTTTAGTCTTTCATCTTTCGATGATGATAAAGGCTATTTACAATTTGAATATCATAACGGTATTTTTAGAGTCTTATAGTGTAGACATCTAATTTTCCAAAATATGAGAAGACTGCTTGATTCGATCAAACATAATCTAGGTAAACAATAGTTTAACCCTTTGCACTCGAAGTCTTTTTTCATTCATATTACCAGCAACTCGAAGCAATTTCAGTGGAAAGATCGCATTCACGTGTAAGTAAATGATATGTGTATTAAAAGAAAAGTCATCGTTGGTTATGGATACAAGTGTTATAATATAAAAAAAAAATCAAGAGCGGAATATCCTATACACAATAATTTTTACGATTTGTCTACGTCCTTTCGTTATGAACTGAAAGTTATTTGCATTGTCTCCATAGCGGAGCCTTCGAGTTTGAAGACAAATTTTAAATGGCTCCGCTATGGAGCCCTCGAGTGCGAAGGGTTAAACGATGGCGTGCAGCAAGGATCACACTCGTCATTGTGTGTTCTTCACAGTTCAGTTAAAAAAGAAACGCCGCTAAAGCTGTAGAAATAATCTGTAATGTTCTTGATGAGAATGCTGTAACACATTCCACCAGCAAATACTGATACCGAAGGTTCCGAGAAGGAAATTTCGATCTTCAGGATAAAAAAATGACCTGGATAACCGCAACGATTCAAGAATGAGGAATTGTAATCACTTTTAGATGAGTTCATTGAAACAAAACAACTTAGTTTTATCAAATCAGGTATCCGTTGTCCAAAAGATGAGCAAAGGTTATAGAAAGTGAGAGAGATTGCTTCATCCACTAACCTTTTGGCATAAAAATTTAAATGAACTCTGAACCTGCCAAAAGAAAAAAGACTAAAATCAACTTGTACATCTAATAATAATTAAGCAGTTAATAATAATCTAATAGTAATCTAATAATAATCTTAAGTAACAAATTTGCAGATTGGATTGGAAACTTAGCCATCCAACGATTTTCGTGAATCATGTTAGCATGAGAGAAACTTTTAGAACGACCTAATATATCCTGTAACGTCTAACAAGTATCAAACAACCTTCCCTTGTCAAGAATCTTCCACGATCCATCAAATTCCCCCATTTCCTTGAACATTCTTTTCCCTCCTGCCTATGCCGCCGCGCCGAAAGAATTGGTTCACTAAACAAATTCCCATGAGAAAAACGTACAACACTGTAATGTTATAATAATAATATTTATTTATTGCTGTAAATACGGGAATATAATTACAGTACTATGTATAAATTTGATTCGTGGCACGACTCTGCTACACGCTACAACGTCTAGTTCAACTCTGCCCCTTTTGGCCAAAGAAAACTGTCCCTGGCCCTTGGCCTTTCTCCCACCACATACTTCGGAAAAGTCCCTCGAGTATGGCCATATTTGGGCATATTCCAAAAACATGACCATATTTGGGCATTTTTCAAGGACCTCGCGCGTCACCAACGGTTTTCCCTAAGCAGGCCTGAACTCTCGTTGTCCAGCCCTCACTTTCTCTTAAACTATAAAATTAACCACGATACTACAATAACTTGTATATTTGATTCATACGGATTTGAAGTTGAGTCCGCGGCGTACAAATTCATGTACGTTCCCGGTAAACCATTGCAGTAATTGTTCAACACTGAATAGAATTGTACTTACCGTAATAATAAAACTTCAATCATAATTATCTCGAAAAATATTGAGTGTTTGCCCCTATAGTGCTATATTTTCGTGAACAGAATGACTAGATCTACAAGTGTGCAAGGTTTCAACTAAATCGGTGACCCGAAGGTCTTGCACTCTCTTTGTCAGCCGAGTCACGCTGGGTGACGAACGTGTTTAACTCCAAATTTTCCTCACCTTATCTCATCCTTATTACTCCGTTTTACCGATCCTTTAAAAAACTAGAACGAAACCCAAAAAGCAGACTTGTCCTAGAACAGCCGAATCGTAGAGTTGTATTAACTCTGAATAACCTTGCCGTACAAAGCTCTTCTCTTAACATTTAGCCGACCGAATGGGGAGATCTCCCATTTTTTCCTTAACACGTTGAACGCCACGTCACCCATATCTGGGTGACGGCTATCTTTCTTGTAAACGGTTGACACTTTTCTAATTAAAACAAGATTTTTGAGGTAATTTATACTAATTTTATTTATAACACAATTATGATAAGTATATACGATATAAAGTAACAATAAATTATAAAGTAAATATAACATTGCGCTGTTTACAGTCCGAGTCTCTGGTTTGGGTCCTGGGGGAAACTCCACCGATTTACGCTGGGCGTTCAACGTGTTAACAAAGGGCAGCCGTTGATTCTATTTATTTTTGTTATTAATCGGTCCCGAGATAGTGTTGAATTTATTAAAAATTGTACTTTGGAGAATTTATGAACAGTACTGGTTTAAGACTAACTAATATCAAAAACAAATAGAATCAATTGCAGGGCTTTGTCGAGGAAAAAATGGGAAATCTCCCTATTCGATCGGCTAAGTGTTAAAAACCCCTCGCGTGTTACGCTCATCCTCGCTACCGGAAATACAACAGAACTATCGTTAGACAATACAGGTAACCCTCCTATAACACGGTAGCTAAGTTCCTAGAAAACGCCGTGTTGTGTGCAACCGTGTTGTATGAGACCCAGAGCCAGTACAAAAATGGGGGTTACGTTCCGAAAACTTATCAAAACCAAATTGATTTTTTAATTCTACATAAACTACTTAATTTTTATTAAAAATATACGTGTAAATATGTATGTACAACACAAAACCAAAAAAAAACAAAAATATTATTTTAATTTAACGCAACCTTAATTTAATAAATTTTTTCGTCGTCAGTATAATCAACTGAGAACGTTTTTCCAATGAAATGATATCGCCTTTCACTTTCACAACTTTTTTCTTAATTTAAAGTTCTTGCATCTTTTTCCCTCTTAAAAAATCTGTAATTTCACTTTGCTTGCTAGTTCTTACCAGGTCATTATAAATTTTTTATAGAGCTAAACAGTTTTGCAGCTTCCTTTTGAATTTTCGGCTTCTTTCAACGGAAAGATCTGCATTCAAGAAAAATGATTCGAGATTTTCAGTTAATCTTAAGTGTTCTTGTAATTTTTTTAATGTTAAATTATTAACTCAAACGGTTAAGACGACGAGCCTTCGCCGCAGCTGTAGAAGTACAATGTTGTACAAAGGTTTTCGCAATTTTCTTATCACGTTATAGCAAAACCGCGTTATAGGATGCCGTGTTGTAGGAGGGCTACCTGTATTATAGTTACTACTGTTTATTCCAACTGATCTTTATTTCTGTCTTTCACTAAAAATACAGTACCCTGCAAACCCTCCTTTCTCACGTTACTAAAAATAAGTTGAATTCTCTTGAAAATTCTATTTGTGTATGAAAATATGTCTTAAATTCAAATGGTCTTTCAATTACCTACGTTTCCGAAGGGTTCCTGCAATTTGTGCATCGTGTTACAGCGAAACCGTGTTATAGGATGCTGTGTTGTAGAAGGGCTACCTGTACTCCATTCGAATAATACAACGCCTGGATATAGCATTCGGATAACGGTTGTTCCGATAAGAGAGATTCTACCGTAGTCAGCTTGAAGGTAAAAAGTCTGAAAACGCTTTCCAAAGATAAGAACAACGTACACATTGGGAATATGTGAACAAATTTGCGAGCCACTGTATCAACCGCGCCATCGAATGAATTATTCACCGTACCACGAAAATCTCTGCATCGTCGCAAATGAAAGGCCAACGAGGCACGGCCCCGGCAATATCGTCGCATAAATTTCCACGATTCGTGCCTCCCCCCCATCCCTTGCAGGAGGTAGGACAAAGAGGACGCGATCGCGACACGATCGAACGGGAGTTAATTCGAGAATTCGAGGATGAATACGTTGGAGAGCACCCGAGCTATTCCGGATCGGCGAGCAAATTGCACGCCTGTTGACGTCACGTCCGTTTCCGTCGCCGGCCGATTGTTATTGCATTCGAACGATAGCCGGCCCTTTCGAGAGTCAGCCGCGATCAGGCTGTGCCAGGCCGCTTATGCCACCCTTTTTAGTTTCATCTGCTTATTTCGCGGTTTAGCGTGCTCCCGCAGCGGTCCCCGCTGTTCGTTCCCGTGAAAATTCACGGAATCGATGCGAAATTTCCTCCTATACGAAGCTTCAAGCGTACAGTACCGAACAAAAGTTTTTACGCTTTAACGGCCGCTCTTGTAACAAGCAGCCACGTTGAGGTTCGTGCAAATTTGTACAGTTTGCAATGGGATTTATTACAGTTAATCCTTGTATAATACGGTACTTCTGCAGCATGATTTCACTGTAACATGGTTATAAAATTCCGGAAATCCTTGCGAAAACATGACATTCTTGCAACGTAATTTCTCTCTAACAATGTTGGATAATCGTGTTTGATTTTGAAAAGCAGCAACGAAGAAATGAATTGTAAAAGTATTTCTTTCAACAGTTACATAAATATAATGAATTCGGTATACGTAGTATAGTAATGATCTAGTAATAGAAGTTCTGTTAATTTTTGAAATATACTCTTGTTTCGCGTTCCTGCCGATTAGTAATCTTATAACACGAGTTAATATAGAAAAATTCTATAAATGATTTCAGTAGAACGAAAGATGGAATTCAGGTGTGAAAAGATAAAAGTGAAGTGATTAAAATATTAATAAATGTATATTTAAAACAATTTAACAATAACAACTTACACGACTTTACAACTTAGCAACTTCAACATTCTTTCTACGTTCACAGTCCAAACCTTTCTTCCACGTTTGTACAGGGCGCACATAAAGTTTAATAATTTTTAATATTAAACGTTGTGCACTTCGAGTGGTAACTTATACACTCGAATATTTGAGGTTGATGCAGGTACAGTACAAGAAATGATTGATATTTTTAGATATAAAAAGACTGAATATATTTGTATTACACGAGCGTGGTTGAACGTTACTGTTTAATGTATTTTTATAAAATCTCTCGCTGGAGGGATGTTATGCGCTTATATAAAGGTGTCAGGAGTGGGGTGTTTGGTTCCCTTTTTGGGGTGGGAGATATTGTTGACTGTCGAAAATGTTTCCAGCGACTTCAGGTATATTTTGTTTCATCGGTCGAAAGTGAAATGTACCGAGGATAACCTTAGTCGCGTAAACTACCTGAAATTTTTAAGGAAGCCAGGCCAAATCGAAGGAACATAGAAAAAATGGGAAAAACCCGAAACTGGCATGGCAATAAGTACGTTTGCTAAAAAGGGTATTATTTAGCCTTAATGATGCTGTCTCCAAATATACCCTTGAAAATATAAAATGAATGTTGTTACAACGTAACAACGTTAGTCAAACACTTTCTGCCTTCACCGTCAAATACTTTCTGCCCTCACCGTCCAATACTTTCTGCCCCGCGCTCGCATTTTCCCCGTCATATATTCTTCCAAACACTCGTTTCCTTTCATTCTAATTGTCAACCTTTCTCACTCTACGCATTCGGCCACGCCCACCCAGAATTTCTCAGTCACACTGTTTTCCAATGTTCTCATCTTTCACGCCTTAGAAACATTCGAGCCCAAACATTCTGCGTTCGCACGACAATCGTCAACTCAAGTACTCTTCAGACTTTCCCAAACTCGCATCCGCTCGATCGCATTCCTACACATTTCTCCTGGAAAAAGCTGTCTTTTGGAAAATTTTTTGCAATGTTAGGATATGCTATAGTTTGTAAACAAAACAACATATGTTTTTGCGTTCAATTTGTATTGATTTATGTATATTTATAAAATTAAATACTATTATAAAACAGTATAGTAACGTGCAGCTAGTTTGAACTTGATTCTTCTGATTCTCCTGATAAACATGAATGACAGAGTATAGTATTAAATGAATGTTTTCTGCAAACATAGTTTTTGCATTTGTAACAACTTTGCATTGATTTTAATAAACTATTATATTTTATGCGTCTGCTTTTAGCCTCCAGTATACACTCATAACATCTTCCCTTTTTTGTCGGTTCTGTATCTTTTGGTATTTTAGTTCGTAATGTCTTCCCAGTCAAAGTTCCCAATTAGTTACACAGTTTCATTCTTCATTCTGTAATTTTTATTCTTTGGAGAAAAGGAGAGCGTAAGGGTCCACTTAGTGTGATCGTCAGCGCGACGTGGCGTATCGTCATCACGGCGCGTACTCAGTTATATTTCTCTTATGCTTACTAATTTTTTACACATAGCAACGGGAACCTCTTAATATCAAACTTAAATGTGTATACAACAATAAATAATGTTAAGAGAATTTTTTATGAACAGGAAATGATTCTAATTTAAGGTTTTTCAATTAGTGGGTTCCAGGCCCCCCTCCCGCCCTTAGGAGTTCTAGGATTAAAATATAAAATTATTAAAATTCAAAATACATTTGGATGCCGTCTATAAGTGGTGCTCGTGCCCACAGGTCATCTCGTGGACGCCGCCTATAAGCGGCACTCGAAGCGAAAGGGTTAAAGTGAAACAATTTGAAAAAAAAGAACGTTTACAAAGACTGATTGCGGAGTACTTTCATTTATTCTTCGAAACAACCATTCTTTGACATCCATACTCTACTCGGAGGTGTCCGATGTTCAAAGCTAAAGAGAGAAGGTTGTCACTGAGGCGCATGTTCGTATAAATAAATGAGGAAACAAGAGCCGGTTTGGAGAACGTAAAAAGGGAAATGGTCGGAGAACGTAAGAACGGTGCAGGACTGTTGCACCTCTTTTAAATATGTTTAACCCGCGCCTGTTTTCATCATCTCTATCCATCTCTGTCCCACTTTCAATTTTAATTGTTGTTATTATGCGAACAGGCTCCGGACAGAGTTGGCCTCTTTGATTTGATTTGCTTGGAAAGCGAGGGCGGGGGTGCACGTTGGTGATTTAAAATGAGAAATCCAGAGTGAGCGAACGCTTATGACGTTTGCGACCTTATTAATACGCTCGACGAAGCGATTTTTCATTAAGCCGATCTGAAAATATATGAGCGCGCTGCACAGTGTGTCGACCAATGGATAAAATTCGAAAAATTAACTTTTTCTCGAGGAATTTAATTATCTAATTCAGTTTCGGGAACTTAGATGTTATTAGAACATCGTCGTAAAACAAATAAACTAGGTTTATAGTTATTATTCTTTATTAACGAACTTCAAGCCCTTTAGAAAAAAGAAGATAATGAATTTATATCGTATACAGGGTGTCCCAGGTTTTAATGTTCAAACTTTGTCAGTGCATTCCATGAAACAAAGTAAGAAAAAAATGTTATGAATTCAGAATAGGAATAGTAATCAACTTGCTGTTACTGCGAGCATTGACTTCGATAGATCAACAGTATTGTGTTTTTCAGTGTGTAAGCTACGTTTACCATCTGAGGTCACCAAACATTGAAACGAAAAAGTTTCAATTGATTCTATTTGTTTTTGTTATTAGCTAGTCTTAAACCAGTACTGTTCATAAAGTACGATTTTTAATAGATTCAACACTATCTCGGAACCGATTAATAACAAAAGTAAATAGAATGAATGGCTGCCCTTTGTTGAGGAAGAAATGGGAGATCTCTCCATTCGGTTGGCCAAGTGTTAATATTCTAATCACTTCACCTTTATTTATTCACACCTTGGTCCCATCTTTCGCTCTTCTAAAATCATTAAAATAGGTACGATTTTTAATAAATTCAACACTATCTCGGAACCGATTAATAACAAAAGTAAATAGAATGAATGGCTGCCCTTTGTTGAGGAAGAAATGGGAGATCTCTCCATTCGGTTGGCCAAGTGCTAATATTCTAATCGCTTCACTTTTATTTATTCACACCTTGGTCCCATCTTTCGCTCTTCTAAAATCATTAAAATAGGTACGATTTTTAATAAATTCAACACTATCTCGGAACCGATTAATAACAAAAGTAAATAGAATGAATGGCTGCCCTTTGTTGAGGAAGAAATGGGAGATCTCTCCATTCGGTTGGCCAAGTGCTAATATTCTAATCGCTTCACTTTTATTTATTCACACCTTGGTCCCATCTTTCGCTCTTCTAAAATCATTAAAATAGGTACGATTTTTAATAAATTCAACACTATCTCGGAACCGATTAATAACAAAAGTAAATAGAATGAATGGCTGCCCTTTGTTGAGGAAGAAATGGGAGATCTCTCCATTCGGTTGGCCAAGTGCTAATATTCTAATCGCTTCACTTTTATTTATTCACACCTTGGTCCCATCTTTCGCTCTTCTAAAATCATTAAATAGAATTTTCCTATAGTCTTGAGTCGAAAATCAAATACTTTTGAAGTTATTCATTTTGTCCTGAACGTCCATACATGTACCTGATGCACTGCGTGCCGCGACGAATAAAGCGTGAAATTGTCGTTGCCACCGGAAACAGGAGAGCCAGACGGGGACAAACGAAGGGTGGACGGCGGCACGGCGAGAGCGAGCTTCGAATGAAATATATAAAACGGGAAATCAAATTCGTGTTGCAAGCTCGCGGCTGTCGTCTCCTGGATAAACTATTCTATAAACAAGCGAAGCGAGTCGATGCTCGACATTGTTTCCGGTCACGCCGCATGCTGTCGCGCTGTAGATTTTTGTTTCGAGAACCGGATCGCATTGTTACGGACAGCGCGGGGATAGGGGTGCGGGCCGTTTAAAAAAATACCCGCTATATCGTCGGATGATATTTACAGAAAGCTGCAGCGTTGATCGTTTGTGTTGTTACGTAGATGAAAACTGGATAGGTTGCTTTAACTACGACTATATTTTTCGTTGCGTCAACCTTCGAATCGGGAATAAAAACGTGACGCTGCGTCTACGCTACTGCTCGCGAACTGTGTCGCGTTGCTAAGCTCCTTTGATCGAAATGATGGCCAGGAATAGTCATTAGGAGAAATTTATGATCGTTATGTTCGCAGATAGTTAAACGACAATTTGGTTAACCCCTTGCACTATTTTGATGAGTGTGACTCGTGATGAAAACTTTAGGCCGAACATGAATATCACGAGTCTGACTCGTGGTCTTAATTTCGGGCAAAATTTATATTTAATTGTTTATTTATATTGTGTCTTTCCGGTTTAGGTTTGATATTAGTGAGATAATCAGAAAACTTATTTGAGTTCAAATACTACTACCGCGGATTTGCTTTTACATATTTTTATTTCGTTATTAATTAATTATATTATTATTACTTATTCAGAATTTGTTTTACTCTTATGTGATAATTAAAGTATATATAAAAGTTTTTGATTCAAATTCATTTGAATTTCACAAGAGTTCCATCGCGTGGATAAGATGGGTCTGAAGTTTCGGCACGCGCGCTCCACCGCTCGTCCTTCACAACGACAATTGAGGCAGCCGCGTTTGGCCTGACTTTTTCTGAGGTTCCGAATAGTGCAAGGGGTTAAGGAACAACGATTAACGAGCTCCTTAACGAACAACGAATAAGGACTTATACGGAGTAGTGAGACTCTGAGCCGAAACGCTTCGCGTCGACGGCGTGCAGCCGGCACTAACTGTCGCTGGGGACTGAATACTTTTTCACGCAATCTGAATCTGTTCGGCGGTGTATTCAATTGTAATATTGTACAGAATCAAATTACTGTTACTTTATCCACTCCAAAATTAATATTTTTCAATTTTTTAAATATTTTTTATCTTCAATATATATTATTTATTCGTCAAGGGTAAAGTTTTAAAACGCCATCATTTGATAATTATAATGTATTATAAAATATATAAAATGAAATGTACAAAACGAACTCCAAACCATACATAACTTTTGTCAAATGGCAGATGAACAGATGAAACGAATTTAAGATATAGGGAAAACTGACGAAATAAACGAGATTTTTCTTGTTGATAAGCAACAAGGTATGTTGTTTCTGAGTGTTACACGGATATGATAAAATAATTTCTTGAGAAATTCAGTAAGACAGCAGTAAATGATCAAAGCCGTCGCCGAGCGCAAATGTGCGCCCATAGTCTATATCGAAGGCTTGTGCTGGGCGCATATATGCGCCCGTAGCAGTCAAAGGGTTAACGAATAGAGAGTAGGGAGCATCTTAAACAGCAAAGTAGCGAACTCCTTAATAAATAGGGAGTAGCGGACTCCTTAACGAACAGCGAACATTGTTTACTCGGAAAGCGGAACATTAAAGGGACCGCTTGCGAGCTGGGATCGTGTCTAGGCAACGAAATGCATGTTAATGTAAAGAAAACAGGTTCTGTGACGATTCACAAATTTCTCGCCAACTTCAACCTGGACACGCCCTGGACAATTCACGGATTGTTCACGAGTAGCTCATGAACAGTTCTGTCCAGCGTTTCGACGTTACGCGTTTCCGGTGGCCTTCGTTCTTTTATCACGATCGACCCTCCGAGGGCACACCGATGAAAAGCCGTTTCGAACCCGTTCGAACGGATGCGCGAGGAATTCGCCCTCGTAAATCGTGTCTTCCAATTTCTTCATCCGCTCTCGGAATCACGGTGAAATAATGGCCTGTGGTCCTCCCACTGCTTTATCTTCGTTCCCGTTCTGCTTCAACGTGTCGCGCCAGGTGGTCCAGGTTGTTTCATGGCGGATGTAAGCAGCCGAACTTCGCGATTTAACACGTTCCGTGTCGCTAGGAGGAAACACAAAGGTGGTTGCAAATATTTTACATGGACGAATTCGTCGCATTAAATGGGAAAGACTGCGAGAACATGGGACCGTGGTTTTAACCCCTTGACATAAAAATAAAACGGAATTTGAATTTTTTAATTTGACTCAACTGGACAGTTATTTGCAGGCTTAAAAATCAAAACACTTTATTTTGAAATTTGCATTGCTGTATAATATTTAATCAGATAGACGTATCAGGTAATATTATAAAATAATGAATTTGTAGCTCTGTAAAGTATGAAACATTTCAAAACATTTTGGGATATATAGACAGTTGTTGACGTCTCAGAGACGTCAAAGTCTGCAATGGCACATGAAACGAATGACGTCTCCCAGACGTCATTGTATGTCAAGGGGTTAACACGTTTCGTGCCACCGGTGGTACCACGCAGACATATTTATTTAATGCGCTGAAAACATATACTTTATTACAAATATAATTCTGTAACCTATATTTCTACCTAAAAAATGAAGCATTATACAAGATACAGTATACAGCAAAACACATACGTTTATTTAATTGTTATATATACAATAATTAATAATTACATTTAATGATGCATTTAGTCAAAATATTAAATGGCCTGAACGACAAATCAGGCAAAAATGGTTTGGCACGGAACGTGTTAATATGGACTAGAAATTGTTTTCTTATGACAATTACTGTGATACGTCAGTAGTTAATAAAAACGCATCAACTAATGCTTCCTTACGCCGCCAGACAGTACTAGTACAATTAGCATATTTACTGCAACGAATAAGTGGAAATACTATTTTTAGTCCGTTGAAAAAGCTTTTAACTTTCATTTGCTTTCTTTCTTATATTATCTGAAAAATGCTCTACTTAATTGTACAATGTTGGAAATTGAATACAGAAATACTACGAAGCAAAAATTAATCATAAACTAGCTTTCCCTTAACGTACTTTCTCAAGGATTTTCTTAACCCCTTAACCTACAATGACGGGCATAGCCCCCGCGTACAATGGTCGGGCAAAACTTAAATATTACGGGCATAGCCCGCGTACGATGATCGGGCCAAACGTAAATATTACGGGCATAGTCCGCGTGCGATGGTCGGGCCAAACGTAAATATTACGGGCATAGTCCGCGTACGGTGATCGGGCCAGAAGTGAATATTACGTACAATATTTGATACGCAATTACAGCAATGTCCCGAACGCTGCGCGAGCTTGCATACGATTTCGGCACAATATCTTCGAATCTAAATCGTAGGTTAAGGGGTTAATCTACATCTGGAATTTTAGAAAGTTCGAAAACGTTGAGAAACAGAAGTAATATTGTCCAGCTAGCTACCATACTCGCGACACTGTGTTGCCGCGTTCTCCAGTTCTTTGCTGTTTATATTGAAGGCCAGTTATATAAACACTACCGATAATTTTATTCAATAAATATATATATAGGAAATTTCTATTTTGATGATTTAAGTAGAGCAAATGATGGGACTCAGGTGCGAATATATAAAAGTGAAGTAATTAGAATATTAATAAATGTATTTTTAAAACAATTTAACAGTAACAACTTAAACGACTTTACAACTTAGCAACTTCTACGTTCACTGTTAAAACCTTTCTTTCTGCCACGCGCTCTCATTTTCCCAGCAATATATTCTTCCAAACAATCGTTTCCTTTCATTCTAATTGTCAACGTTTCTCATTCGATGCGTTCGGTCACAACCACCCAGAATTTCTCAGTCGCAACGTTTTCTCAAGTGCTCATCTTTCACGGCTTACAAGGGAAGTTTGCGAATCCGGAAATTCAAAAAAAATATGAAACTTGGTGTAAGGGTAGAGTAAATCATCCATAACACAAATCTATTTTTTGTTCGTGCCGAATGTCATTTTCAAGGGGTGATTTCATCCCTTAAAGACAATGGAAAATTATCTTTTTCCTCGAATTATAAACGATCGAAGCTTGTCAACCCAACCGCGAGTCTCGAATTCCGGCTACGACACTTATTCGGTTTTGTTGGACGGAAACTTCGAGCTGACTGAAGGGAATCGAGGAGCAAGGAGTAGGCACGAAGCGATGACGGAGGGAGAGATTCTCCAGGGATGCGTGGGATGTTCTCGTTTAAGGAGTCGGCGAAAACGAGGGACGAAACTGGTGTGCGATTTCAACGAGTCGGAAAACAGTGGCGAAAATGGGGAAACCGGAGCCCCTGTTACGTGTTCCCTTTCAATATGTAATAGCAATTATTTTTATTCGGCTGTTAACCAGTTAAGTGTGTTTGACGACTATATCCGTCATGGAGATATGGCAAAATTTTGTGTCATGACGACTATATTCGTCATGCGTAAAATTTTGTTACAATTTGATATTTAAATTGTAATTTTGGCGGAAACTAAATTATATTCGTAAAGTTTAATATGTTTAGAGGTCAACACGAAATAAAAAAAACAAATGAAAATTATAAATGATTTGAGTTGGATTTATGACTATATCCGCCATCGCCTGATTATCGCGACACACATTGGGGGGTATTTTGTAAAGAGGTCGCCACACTTAACTGGTTAAAAGATAAAGGAAAATAATTGATTTTTATTTAAAACACTAATATCTGTTGAGGAAAACGACAATGTTAAAAATATATAAATGTGTTTATTTTGTGTAATAATTCTCCGATCCCATTCGCACGTCCTATTCTCATTCAATCAATAAACAAAAGGTGTACACTCACGATCCTCATTCAATTTTTTTTCATTCTCTACTCCATTCACTCATATTTTCATCCTTCTTGTTTTCCATACATTCCTTCCCATTCTAATTTCTTAACCGTTCATTCTAGAATCTCTTTCACACAAACAAAAACATACACACGTCAATAAACTAGCAATCACCTTCACAATATCTGTGTAGTGTTATAAAATATTTATTTACTGTTGTAAATAAGGGAATATAATTACAATATTGTGTATAAATGTTATTCTTCGCACAACTCTGCTACACGCTACAACGTCTAGTTCAACTCTGCCTCTTTTTGCCTGGGAAAACCGTCGCTGGCCCTTGGCCTTTCTCCCACCACGTATCTCGGAAAAGTTCCTCGAGTATGACCATATTTGGGCATATTCCGAAAAAATGAACCCAAGCAAGTCTGAACTCTCGCTGTCCACCCCTCACTTTCTCTTAACACTATTCCTACCACAACCGGTTAAATAACCGTTTTTAAAGTTTCGATTAGAATTTCACATACACAACGTAATCGAACCGCCTTTAAATTTTAGACTTTTCCTCAAATAAACTTATAATACATTTTTCAATATTCACTTCTTTTCTCATTGTTTAGTTTCTGAGAAAAATTTTTGTAGTCTGTCTTGTGTGGGAATGTCGCGATTGGAATAGGTATACGTGAAGTGTCGGTAAGAATAGTGTTAAACTCTAAAATTAACTACATGTATGAAAAATTTTATGCATTTATCCGAATAGTTTAGACGTTAAAGAGAGTTGCTGCTCCAAAGGAAATATTTTTCGTTAGACTTGAAATCGACTTAACAAGCACAATTAAATTCGTTTAAACACCTTTTAATCCATTTCAACGAAATTTGATACGAAGTTCCAATTTATTCGCTTAAAAATTCTGAACGTTGCTATCTTATTTTTTATTCGCCCCAAGATCAAATTCGTTTCAACCCTTACTTGTACTGCTTTCTAGCGATAACTGCGGTAATTAATTACAAATCGGTTGCTTACAAATTTATAGCAGTTAAATGGATTCACAATTGTTCAAGAATCAACCAAATAGGTTATCAATAGGTTTCAATTTCTTTTAAAATTATTTTCAACCAAATTTCCGCACCAATTTCGATTTATTCATTTAAACGCTGAAAGTTGAGTAGCAATTGCCACTCTGCAGAGGAATATATTTTATTAGCACCAGAGTCAAACGAACAAACATAATTGAGTCCGTATCAACCCCTAGCTCTGTGCTGGTGCCTCGTTATTTACTTCGTTTCAACTTTCAAGATTTTTTTCCATCAATGCCGATGGGGATGGGCACGATAGAGAGATCGTAAATAAAAGAAACGCCAAGGGTCGACTGACTTCGGTCTTCTTTATTGTATGATCTTCAATTAAAGAAGCCCGAGAGAAGCCTGGCCGCCCTCCATCGTCCAGGCTAAATTTATTTGCCAGTTAAAGGCACCAGAACCGACCAATTACGAAGGGTACACGTCGATTGGCTTACCAACACCGGTCTTTCCTCCCCTTGGTTCCTTTCCTTGTACCGCGAAAATATTACGGAATCGACCGATGCTTAGCCTTTGCTTTCGTCGAACACCCGACCATCGTATCGATTGTCTCGGATACACCGGCAATTCCCACAATTTTGATCGTCGATTTCGACTTGATTTATAATACCGTGCAGTTAATGGACTCGCCCTTGTTAATCGAATTAGGGACACATACATTTTAATTCTCTGTTTTGATTCATGTTACTCAGTGCTTCGAGAGAGGATAAACATGTGAGACACCCGTTATATTTTTTACGTACTTGGACGTATCAGAATAACGTAGATAAAAAATTGTGTAAATGTAAACAATGTGTGTTTTACAAAATTTCTAAATTTTTAGTTTTTCTAAATTCTGTTAGAGATTGGCAATAGGGAAGTTAGCAGTATGAGACGATGTTGTTTTAGAGAAAAATGTGTTATAAAATTACACTAAAGTATTAACTTCTGTTTTAAGCAACAATATTTTACTTGTACATTTGTGATCTTAAGTTCAAGTAAAGACTAGACTTTTAGAGTATGACCGATTATTTTCTAAGTACTGCTTTAACACTATTCCTACCACAACCGGTCAAAAATTCATACACTGTATTATAAGGAAATTCATCTACTGAAATTCTGAAATTTTGATTTCAATGAAACTTTATGTGTATACAGAGCATAGTGCATCCTGCGCGGAGCAATCTTTTTGGTGGCAAAATATCTGTCATGGGGCTGATAACAAATCTCAAAGGGCGATAGGCTATTAAAAATTAAACATTTATTTGATAGGTTTTGCTTTATCAAGTAACATTACAAAGTTATTTTTAAAAAATGAGAGAAAACTCAGAAACTTCAACGCTGGTTTCACCCCTTTAAAATGTCATTTGGATGAAAATAAGAGATTAATTCATACGTATACTATTACGATCTACATACCCACAAAGTTTGATTAAATACTTCTATCAGACTCAGAATTTCAGGGTTCAACGAATTTATTTGTGACATGGTGTACAAATACTTAATACTGTATATTAACTTCCACATAATCTAGAGAATTCTTAACGAAAATGGATTGAGTCCGACTTTTGAGCATCTTCGTCGTCGTTACGTCTCTCGTTAACATAGCGTGAACGATCAATTTTGGCCTGTTCCACTGATTAATTGAATCTCGAAAGTAACATCCGATGCCGTGGGTTGGGGGCCACTTAACGTTCCCCCGCTTTCCGGTCTACGACGCTGAATATTCCGAGCTTTCATTAATTGACCAAGATATCCGCGTGCAGATTAAATTGGCTCGTGGCAGACGGGCCCGGACGCGAGAAAGTGAATTGCAAATCTCATAAACCCGCAGGCACGGAGGGGTGGCTGGTGTCCCGGGATTGGAATTATCTTTCTTCGAGGTCGGCCGGCCTGGCGGCTCGTTAAATTCCCACCCTTATTTGCGATAATGTATTCCCCACGCGACCAGGGAACAATCTATTTCGAATCTGCTAAGAGGCAGGGGATATTTGGACAGGTTGGAGGGGACTTCCGGTTGAACACGTTGCTGCGGGAAGTGGTTATCGTCGGAAACGACGGTCTTTCAGGAAATGAGGGCAACTTTTTCCAAACACCGTAAATCTTTATTTTCTTATTTCTTCGATGGATTTACTAGGTTGTTCGGCACATTTTATTAATATTTCAACATCCCTAAAAACATCCGTTGGTATATTTTATTCTTTAACGTGTTGAGTGCCACGCGATTTTATAATGCCGCGTCCACACTGCTGTTCGCGAGCAGCGAGCAGCGAACTCCTCAGCGAACAGCGAACACTGTTCACTCGGAAAGCGGTACACCAAAGGAATTGTTCGCGAGCTCGAAGCGTGTATGGACGCGTTCGTAACACGATTTTATGGAACTCGACTAGCTCTCAATTGGCGTCAGTTTCTACCAAGCATTTTTCACAGTCTTCGTATGACATTCTGCTAAAGTTTTTAAATCCATTTTCGTTCTGTAATAATTTGTTCACTAAACTGATTCCACCAGAGGTTTTTCTTGTTGTAAACACTTGTCTTTGCCAACATCGACGCTCTCTTTTTTTTCTATCATTATTCATTTTTATTATATAATATGCAGATGCTGCAAGTAATAGATCTTGTTCAGACATTCTTAAAGTCTGTACATTGACATCCGTATGTGACAAAAGTTAATAGCGAACTTTCCATGAATTCAAAGCGAACAAGCTTATAACTGTTCGCGAGCTGTTCGCGAGCTCCAGTCTGGACATGCTACGGTTTCCGTTGGCGAACAGCTTGCGAACTGCCTGCGAACAGTTCGTGTGTTGCTCGCGAATTTTTCAATGTGGACGCGGCATAAGGAAATGCCCGTCAGGCCACCCGCGCTGGTATCGTGGTACAGATGCGAAGCACACCACTAGCAAATTAGAATTTACTCGATGCAAGTGTTTAACACTAGGTTTACGGGCATTTTTTATATACCTATCTCTACGAGCACCCGTCAAATTGACGGGTAAACAAAAATACGTATTTTCTTTAAAAAATCGGTTTATTCAAATTAAATTTGAATTGAACAACATTAGGTTTCACGTTTAAGTAAATTATTAATAAGTAAAAAATCGTTTCTTCAAAATTATCACGGAAATTATAACAATAATATTAAGCAGTAATAATAATTAGTTGGTGGTCTGTGAATCGAAACATTATGAAGTCAATTAGTTCGTTGAACCGTAGTTTATTTAACTTTTCCTCGAAATTGCTTCTCACCCGAGACCGCTTGAGAACTGCTTACGTGTCTACGGGTCGAAATAAGTAAATCTAGCAAACCGAGTACTATAAGAAGAGACAACTTTCGAGTTTCCTTCTTGAACACAGACAGGCAAACGTTGAAATAATAACAAGCGAAGGAAGAGAAAGAGCGACTCGTAATAAGTTATCTCGGTTACTTCAAAATTCCCGGCATCCTTAGGATGCCGCTAGAACTCGAGGAGCTGCGGTTTCCGGTCGCCGTATTCTTCTTTCAAGACTCGAATTGCTCCATTCCCCTTTCCTCGCCTTTTTATCGAGCAACTTGCACTAGGCTCAACGAAACAGTCTAGCTGATAAATTATTTTTTACCCTCCAACGAACGTGTACAACGGTAATCGAATTAAGAATTAATAGGCAGTTAAATGATGTCGACGCCTTGTTTCCATTTACGGTCGACTACTTTAAAAATTAAAACCAACAAGGAAACATTGGCGGCTAATATATACAAGGTAGGTCGCGATAAGTGTGAATAATAAATCCCAAGAACTGATTGTATCATTCAAATTTGCAGTATTCGAATTTTTTAAATACAGTACGGCAACGTCTAATAAATTAATAAATTACGGCAGTGTACCCACTTTTATCGTTTTCTAAAATATTTCGGATAAAAGTTGTATTATTGATGACCTATTGATTCTATGAAAAAATTTCTAAGAAGATCGTTTCTTGTAACTAATTTCTATTCTATTTCGCTTAATAATTTTAATTTTATTCGTATATATGAAACCTATTTATTTCATCATTATTTTTAATTCAGTAGTATTCTATGATATATGAAAATCAATATGAAAATTATATACAGGGCGTTTGGACGAAGCAGGCTGAAAATTGAAGGGGTAACTCTGTGCAGCATTCTAAGACGAAAATCAAGAATAACAATATTGCGTTTGACGCTTTGTTTATTAATTATAAGCAAATAAATAAACGGGCTATTTTACGCCTGAGAGTAGGCAAATAGGCAACACAGTAGGCAACGTCGATGGCTACGCAGTGATGCTCCAATTGCCTGCTCTTAGGCGTAGAATAACCCGTTTATTTATTTGCTTATAACTAATAAACAAAGCATCAAATGCAATATTGTTACTCTTGATTTTCGTCTTAGAATGTTGCATAGAGTTACCCTTTCAATTTTCTACCTTCTTCATCCGAACACCCTGTATAGATGTATATAGAGAAATATATGTGTACATAGAAAAACGTACAAAATTAGAATAATTGCAATACTTATGTATTATAGAATACTATTAGCAGAACGTTAAATGCAGAATGAATTGAAGTCTGTATTTGTCTAACAAGGGAAGTTTGCAAACCAGGAAATTCAAAAAAATATGAAACTTGGTGTACAGGTAGAGTAAATCATCCATAATACATACCTATTTTTTGTTCGTGCCCAATGTCATTTTCAAGGGGTGATTTCACCCCTTAAAGAAAATGTAAAATTATCTTTGTCCTGGAATATCTCGAGAATGGTGAGAGATATAGAAAAAGAGTTTAAACAAAAGTTGAATGCTATTTTTATGTTTACAAGAATGTATGAAAAGATTTTTCGAAAAATCGATATTTTTTTAAATTTAAGGTCTGGTGGAGAAGGTAACTCAAAAAATATCGATTTTTCGAAAAATCTTTTTATACATTCTTATAAACATAAAAACAGCATTCAACTTTTGTTTAAACTCTTTTTTAATATCTCTCACCGTTCTCGAGATATCCGAGAAGAAAGATAATTCTCCATTCCCTTTAAGGGGTGAAATCATCCCTTGAAAATGACATTGGGCACGAACAAGAAATAGGTATGTATTATGGATGATTTACTCTACCTGTACACCAAGTTTCATATTTTTTTGAATTTCCGGGTTCGCAAATTTCCCTTGTAAGTAAGATATAATTCTCCAGAAAACAGGGCAGGGTGTAGAAAATTAATTAGAGCGAAATGATTTTCTCGAAATTTTTTCTCATAAACGAACAGGTCCTTCAATAACGGTATAGTTTCTACATAAAACCAATTTTTTTTTATATTTTCTGTAGTTTACGATTTATAAATACTTATACCAGAAAAGTGGCTTCTTTGAAACTTTCCCTAAAATAAAAAAGTACCATTAAACATATACGATATGAATTGTGCATGCGGTCAACTATGCAAAGTTTCGTCAAAATCGATTTGTATTTGTCCTCGATGATTCTGTTGCGGTTGTATTACCTCGATTGTTTCTGGCGCGCACAAAGTTTCAAATACTGCAGTTCTATCCCGGAATCTCGCGTGTAATTCTCTTTAATTAATTTACAATCGATTGGAAGCAAATGCTTAACAACTATTTGGTCATACGTACTGGTTTAGTGAAGGGCCGAACAGGAAAATCGAATGAAATAGTTAAGAAACGATTATTCACGTGACAAATAATAGAATTACGACCTATTTCAACTAACACAGTACATAATTAATTTGTAATACATATAAGAAACGATTTCTGGGGCTCTCTACGTCTAGTAAGAAATTATGGAAGTTACTTTATAGGAAGTACGTTACAATAGTTCTTAAAAGTTGTATTTTTTTTTTTATTATCGAAACTTTGAAACCTCGTATGAGGCTTAAAAAAAAAGTGTTCATCAAGCATTTTCTTTTTGTCAAATCTGTATTAACACTTAAATCGTGTCCAAAATTAATTTATAGTGAGCGTGTTAGTGAAATTCATTTGTGTATCTAAACATTTACATAATATATGTTGATGTGTGACAGTGTCAGACCTTGAATTAATTCATCACATTAATCATCATTTGAAGCTTATGGATATATCTCGTTACTTAATAAACTCAGTCTCGAATATGCTGTTCTAATAGTTATACTTGTAGCGACAAATATTGAGGTCACCACGGAATAATCTTCGAATGACAAACTATAATACTGAAGGGGTTAAGCGACGCACGGATAATTGACGTTTTATCGTATTCAACTATTATTTAACACGTTGAATGCCACGTCAGTCATCGGTAACTGACAGTGTAAAATATGATATAAAACTAAACGTATTGGATGAATGTCCATATAAGTATTTCCTTCTAAACGTAAATATTTTCCACTACGATAAGAAACAATGGGCTTAACTCTTTGCGGACGAGTGTCGGATATATCCGCCCAACTCTCGCGCTCCGACTGGTGTTTGTCTGTTGTAAACGACACGTATAAGATACGCATGGGTATACTAGCCTAAGAAGTCAAATTGGCCTAAATTTGTTTGTTTATGATTTTGTTAGACTTTATGAAAAACTTATTTAAATACAGCTTTAGTTTTTATAACACAAACGCGCAACGTGACTATTTTCTTTACTGCTCCGTCCGCAAAGGGTTAATATTTTTAATACCCCCTTCAACGAGAAATGTTAAACGTAAATCATTTGTAAATACCGCGTTATACGAGGTTATATGAGCGCGTAATAAGAGGATACTCATACAACGCGGTTTCCTATAACGCGGTAGATTCGTTCCGCGTTATACGAGGGATGGCTGTATTATGAACAGACAGACACACACACATAGTATTATCATGGATCGATGAAAGCATGGAGAAGGTGAGAAACTGCTGGCATTCATGCAGCTCGATGATCGACTGTTTTCAAATGGAATATTCGACACCCGCCAATTTCTTCCGCCCAATCAATAGCCATTGTTCAAAATTCGTGTACAATTTGCCGCGTGCTGGCGTGCCCTACCGTGGCCACTATTGATTTCTGCACTCTCTCCTGGAGAGCCCCTTCAAACGAACCAATTCGTTCGTGCTCCACTTTGTTCTCTCTATTCGTCTATCTCCTTTTTAATCCATCGAGGAAACTGTGACTCTGACGCCACGAACGTCCTCGCGTTCCGCTCTTTCCTTTATTACACAATTTCTCCGCGAAACTTCCCGTGCAGATTCAAAAATTTGAATCTTCAACTTACCCAATAAGCAGGTCGAAAGATCTATAACTGGAACTTTGTAGGACAAAGTTTATCCCGCCTCGCAAGCTTCCTCTAGACGCAGAATTTTCGAGTTCCGGTAGCTTCTCCTACCGTATGTCTCTTCGTATTTTGTATACGTTACTATATTCCGCTTTTTACCGTACTGTTGTGCTTGTTTATTTATTGAAAGGAATGTTAGGAATTGCGTGAGTGGATTAAGATACTAAATACACTTAGATTTATATGGTATATATATATGAATAGAATATTTATTGCAAACACGTGGCTACACCCGTTACCCGTACAACGCAAGACCGAGCTCCGATAGTCAACCATTCTTTTCAAATTCGACTCGGCCTATTCACCTCGCAGCTCCCTAACCACGTGACCCAATACAATACAGTGTGCATTGATACACATGTATTCTCAACATTATTGTATGTGTTGTTTTATTTATTTTAATGATATAATATATAATATTGTAGGATATGAGGGTGAAGGGGAAAAAACACGAATCTCATAAACAAAGAAAATTAACAGTTTATTCAAAAAAACACGCAAGAAAGTTAATTTATTGGAAAACGCACAAGAAAAAGAACAAGAATCTGAGCGGCACTGCTTTCCGCGACTGTTTTTCTCAGGAGCGCAAAAAACGACTGCTCCCAAATTTACAGGTCGCAACAAGTTCACCTAAAACAATCGACTATCGACACGGCGACGAGCCGTGTCATCTTTATGACGGCTATTTTACGGAAAAATACTATGTCTTTCCAACGGTTACTCCATGGAAAAATCCTACAATATGTACACTGGAGTTATTGCTACGTGTTAACCGTTCGACCGACAAGCCAAAAGAGGCACAGGCGAACAAAACAAAACTGAAAGTAACAGATCCAACCCAGATAGGGTATCATAAGGCATCACGCTATAGTTGTGTAAGTGTGGTTACAATTGTGTCTGTGAGATGTCATGAGCAGCATTATTCCAACAGTATGCATAATTATACTGGTATCGTGCAAACTATTTATTATTCATTTATTGTAATCCTTGTCTGTTCGACTTAGGATGGCTTTCGGTTTACATACAGTGGCTCCAAAAAGTATTCGTACACTATGTCACAAATAGATTCCTTTAACCCTGAAATTATTAGTCTGATAGAAGTATTTATAACAATAAAACTTTGTGGGTATGTAGATCGTAATAGTATACGTATGAATTAATCTCTTCTTTTGATCTAAATACCATTTTAAAGGGGTGAAACCAGCGTTGAAGTTTCTGAGTTTTCTCTCATTTTTTAAAAATAATTTTCTAATGGTACTTGAAGAAGCAAAACCTTTCAAATAGAAAATGTTTATTTTTTAATTCTCTATCGTCCTATCATAAAAAATACTACATAAAAGCTTGTATTCAAAGTGTGAAAAATTTCTGAAACTTTGGAATTCGTTATCAGCTCTCTTAAAAGATATTTTGCCTCCAAAAAATTGCTCTACACAGGACACACTGTGCTCTGTACACACATAAAGTTTCATTGAAATCAGAATTTTAGAGGTAGATGAACTTCCTTATAATACAGTGTATGTATACTTTTTGGAGCCACTGTATACATTTCCATTCAAAGTTGATTTTTGTGAAATTCTTGTGGTTTGTCAATAGTTTCTTCAAACTCCTAGTTCTTTATATGTCGCATCAGAAAAGTCTTCAGTTGAAAATGTATTGTAGGGTACATATAACAATGAATTTCATTATAATACAGTGTACGAATACTTTTTGGAGCCATTGTATATAGGACGTATATTAACACTTAGCCGACCGAATGGGGAAATCTCCCATTTTTTTTAAGGGCATAGCCCGTAGTTGATGATCGCACCAAATATAAATGTTAACGGCTGCGCCCTCCTAAAGTTATAAATATTTGTGGAATATTTGATAAGTAATTACAACCTGATGTAGTAATTGTGGTAAATGCAACTACTACAAACCGTTTATTTATACAAAAATCAGTAATACAAAATTAATGATCTGCAATGGTGTGATACAAGTCATGCAAATGATTCGAAGGCGAGCTTGTTTTCGGCCCAAAATTCTCGAATGTAAATTGTAGGTTTAGGGGTTAAAGAATAATAAAGACTTGTAAGACGCCCTCCAAAGGTGTTAAATTCGATACTTGTTCGGAATCTAACAACGTGTTTCTGTCCCTCTCTGTTGTTCCTACAGCCGCAAAAATTGGTTATCCCGGAAGGAACAGTTAACACTATTTCTACCAAGAGGTGTCAAAAGACACCTTTTAAATTTTAACTT
Source organism: Tetrapedia diversipes (assembly GCA_033822845.1). Taxonomy (NCBI): domain Eukaryota; kingdom Metazoa; phylum Arthropoda; class Insecta; order Hymenoptera; family Apidae; genus Tetrapedia; species Tetrapedia diversipes. The sequence goes on from JAOPTO010000770.1 coordinate 129,565, forward strand.
AACATTATTCTCTAAATTTAATCATTTCTTCACAACTAATTTTTTGACTTTTCGTACAACAGTTGTTAAATTAATTCAACGATATCATTTTTCTCCAGCTCATCCTGCATCTAAAAATGTGCATATAGTATACCTATTTCTACCAGTGAGGTGTCTTTTGACACCTTAAGGATTTCATAACAGTGTCTACTTTTAAACCGTTTTACATATAAATATCAACACCATTTTGCAGCATCATATCAATTGTAATCTGATTAGGGAATCCCGATTTCAGTTGTAACGGAAGATATTTTGATATTTGCTTGTTTTTCGCCATGTTGCATTTTGCCAACCACATCCTTTCCAAGTAGACAAAAAAAGTGCCAAATAAAGTATTGCTCAGGTAATAGAGCAACAGGAACTTACTTGCGGTGCGAAAAGTATACGTGTGGGAAGTGCTTAGTAGAGCAACCATTGATTTGTAAAAACTGTGGTATTGAATAACGAAAAAATTTTATTACAATGCTGTTTTTATGATTATTGTTTTTTTTTTTTGTTACAAAGATTGAATTTTTATATATGAAACTGAAAGTTCGTTAAGTTAATGATATTACAATGTTTGATTATCTTTCTAATAAAAATAAAAAAATGAAGAAGGTAATATTTTTTAACTATTGTTCCCGTTATATTGCTCAAATTATCTATATTTAACGGATAATTTGAAATCCCGACAGTTTTCGCCATTATTTGCATTCAAACGCAAACGTGTCAAAAGACACCTTTTGGTCAAAATAGGTATACAGAAAATCGTGGTAGAAATAATGTTAAAGGCATATTCGTATCGTGCGAGCATTGCATGGCTTTCGGTCATTTTCACCTTGTCCACTGGCGCCACCCTTTGGTGTAGCTTTGCATAATCTCGCCGAATGAAATGAATTATTCAACGGTATAGAACAAGATGAAACTTGATCTCGGCGAGAAAATGGTGCCGGGTGAAAAACGTGGGATCCAGTTTGCTTCGCGAAATTGAACGAATCATTCTACTTTTCTGCCCTCGTATTAGTAGAATCCCTCTTATCTGGTTAAGCCACGAATGACCGACATCAGTGCGGCGCGGTGTGCTCGAAATTGTCGTATCGGATGGATAAAAATCCATGAATCGAAAGAGGAAAACCATGAACTGCAAAAGAAATGATAGACTTATCAGGGAATATTGTTTTAGAGAAGAATCTATTATAAAATTAGGAAGAATGGTTAATGAATAAATATTCATGGCGTATAAGCGTCAATTGTAACAATACGAACAGAATTTATTCATGAACCAGCTCTGGTTTTGTTAATTGTGACCATAAATTTTCTACAGCAGTTTGTAAATGCGACAGCTGTACAATCGGAACCTCGCGTTGACAGGAGTCGGATAATAGGAACTCAGAGATCGTCAGTGAACAGGATGCTGTGTCAGATAGACGGAGTCCAAATAAACGGAGTCCATTGTATCTGCATGATAACGTGATGGTAATAAACATCGGCCCCTTTAAGACCAATACAGATTCGATCAGTTTGCAAACAGCCTAACAGAAAAATTTCTTGGAACAATGTGACTAGATATTCGTATAAGATATACAGTGGCTCCAAAAAGTATTCGTACACCGTATTATAAAGAAATTCATCTACTTCAGAAATTCTGATTTCAATGAAACTTTATGTTTGTACAAAGCATGGTGTATCCTGCATGGAGCAATTTTTTTGGCGGCAAAATATCTTTTAAGGGGGCTGATAACGAATCTCAGTTTCAGCGATTTTTCACGTTTTGAATACCAGCTTTTCTGTGTTCTTTTTTTATGACAGGGCGATAGGGTATTAAAAATTAAACATTTTCTATTTGAAAGGTTTTGCTTCATCAAGTACCATTACAAAGTTATCTTTAAAAAATGAGAAAAAACTCAGAAACTTCAACGCTGGTTTCACCCCTTTAAAATGGCATTTAAATGAAAAGAAGAGATTAATTCATACGTATACCATTACGATCTACATACCCACAAAGTTTTATCAAATACTTCTATCAGACTCAGAATTTCAGGGTTAAACGAATTTATTTGTGACATAGTGTACGAATACTTTTTGGAGCCACTGTATGTATTTGACTCAACGTATTAACAATACAATCGCATCATATGACATGCGTGTTAACCTCTTGTGCTATCAATTAACACGTTCCCTGCCGGACATTTTTTTTTTAAACTTTCCGTTCAGGCCAGCGTGGGGCGTATGCGCCCCACGTTTTTTTTTATGGTTGACACAAGCATGTTTTTTGTGGTATAATACACAATATTTCAGTAATTTAAAACCATAAATTTAAAAGAAAGGCATATTTCAGATCATGGACGAATAAATGCGTTTGTCAATTTCTTCGATCTTCCGCTTATTGCAACGTGATTATCAGTGTAAGTACCAGTAACATCGCAACCGCCGTCCATACGGAGCATTTAGGCCGAGAGTATTCAGCACTCAAAGGGTTAACTCTGAAATTCTGAATCTGATAGAGATATTTGACGAAACTTTGTGGATATGTAGATCGTAATAGTATACGTATGAATTAATCTCTTCTTTTCATCTAAATGCCATTTTAAAGGAGCGAAACCGACCTTGAAGTTTCTGAGTTTTCTCTCATTTTTTAAAGATAACTTTATAATGGTACTTGATGAAGCAAAACCTTTCACATAGAAATTGTTTAATTTTTAATACTCTATCGCCCTGTCATAAAAAAGGAACGCAGAAAAGCTTGTATTCAAAGCATGAAAAATCGCTCAAACTTTGAGATTCGTTATTAGCCCCCTTAAAAGATATTTTACCGCCAGAAAAATTGCTCCACGCAGGATACACCATGCTTTGTACACACAAAGTTTCATTGAAATCAGAATTTCAGAAGTAGATGAATTTCTTTATAATACAGTGTACGAATACTTTTTGGAGCCACTGTAAATCGACGTATAAAACACCTCCGGTAGATCCCAGCTAGTTCGAAATCTCTTCATTTCTTAGAGGGAAGGATCAAACGCGGAGTCGCGTATATTTCCGTTGAAATCAACGAAGGAGAGAACAGGGAACGAACCGACTTCGCGTCTGGGAGGAAATTGGGTCTGTTTTTGTGAAAGGTGCAGGATTTTTAACGAGAAAAAGGCGCGCTGTGCCCTAGATACACGGTCTTACGATTAATTTTCAACTGGCTGAAGACGATCCAGGGAAAAAGGGAAGAAACAATTCTCCTGCTGGAATAATCCGTGAAACACCGTCGCTGGTAAATTACCATTTCGACGTCCGTGACTTGACTCAGATCATGAAACAGCTAAATATCATTGTTGGAACGATTCTTGACGGTTGAATCGGGCTGTTATACCGGATTGAAAAGGAATCGTTACTCTTTGCCCTCGTTCATTTCTCGATTAGCATATTTTGCTCTTCGTGTAGAGAACTTTGGCTATTGTCGTGGAAAAGGGTTGAAATTCTTTTTAATTAAACCAGCTTGCAGCTTGAAACCTTGCGCCGCAGCGTTGTACGTTCGACTGAAATGGAAATACGCGTTAGTTGGGGAAATTCGACTGTAGTCACGTCTCAGGTGAGTCTAAAATGAGTATGTTTGCCGAGGGACTCAAAAATTAAAAAGAGAAAAGGGATGGAATCTCTGGTTTGATGGAATATTGCTTTAAACTAATATTAAATAAGTTGAGAAAATATTAAAATTATATGATAGTATGGTAAAATGGCAATAAATCATAAATTCGTACACATATATGTAAATAATATATGATGTGATAATACAATGTAAATAATATGTAAGTAACAATTTTACCATATATTATACAGGATATCCCAGGTTTTAAAAGTTCAAACTTTGTCAGTGTATTCCATGGCACAAAGTAAGAAAAAAGTGTTATGTAAACATAGCTCATATAGAGTTTCTTTAAGAAGTTATAACAAAAATTCAGAATAGGAATAGTAATCAACTTGCTGTTACTGCGAGCATTGGCTTCGATAGATCAACAGTATTGTGTTTTTCAGTGTGTAAGCTACGTTTACCATCCGAGGTCATCAAACATTGAAACGAATTTTCACCAATAATAGCTTGCGAGGATCGCAACGAGGGCTGGCGTGTGAATAGATTCAAGCTGACACGTTTAAACACTAAGAAATAGGTAATTAGTTACTTTAGGGGCCTGAACTCCGATTTTCATGATTCTGAAATATGTTACAGAAGAGAGTATTCTAAACAGATTTTTTCCTATACATATAACCGTCACTCTGCCTTAGTTTCCGAGATATTTACAAAATTCCTTCCGTGCTACTACATTGAATTTTTGTTATAACCTCTTAATAAAGCTCTATATGACCTATGTTTACATAACATTTTTTTCTTACTTTGTGCCATGGAATACACTGACAAAGTTTGAACATTAAAACCTGGGATACCCTGTATTAGTACATACTTAATAATTATATAATACTACATGTTATCTGTTATTACAAAATTATTCTTAATCTCAAAAATCATTAAGTATTGAACTAATTTTTAATATTTTGTGCTATACAAAGCACATGTTAAATGACTTTTGCAGACCTAAATTCTTAAAATACATATTTTTTTGTAATAATATATGATATATATATAATTAATATATTTCAAAAATGATTAACAATAATATATAGATGAAGTGTAAAACTAAACGCAGACATGATGAACAATGCGTATAACAAATTTAAAAAAATGTATGTTTTGTTTGTATTTATGGTGCTCGTAAAAGATTCAAGTAAAGCGAGAAAAATATTCTGTAATACTGTAATTTTTCACAATTTTACATAATCGGTTCAGTGGAACGGCGAATACAAATTTGGTTCTGTCAGTGTCAGAGAAACGCTACATCTGAATCTGATTGAGCGTGTATGAACATAAGGTTAATTGATTCTATTGTAACAGTGTCAGCAATTGTTCACCTGAGTTCAAGCGATAATAACTGAAGTTTAGATTGGAATATAATCATAGTCCTTAATATCCATCTTTTGTCTAACATATACTTTATTAAAGAATAACTACTTTATTTACTTGTGAACTGTACCTAAACTATTATACATATCTATATTAATATTAGGTTGGAGGGAAAGTTCTGTCGTATTTTCCGTTTCCGTTAATTCATGTGGAACCTAAACACTTTGCTTTAACACAAACCCAAGAGATTTAATGTGATCTCCAACAGTTGTACGATGAATGCCAAACTCTTTTGCAATTTCTCGACTCGTTAAATGTGGATTATTTTCCAACATGGATCGCAAAACATCATTATCGATCTTGGATGGTGGTCCAGATCGATCACTTTCTTTGAGGCTCAGATCCCAGGAATGAAATTTGCTAAACCATCTTTGACAAGTACGAACATTTACAATATCTTTTCCAAATACCGCACATAAATTTTCACATGCAACCGATGCGTTGCTTCCTTTTTGGAATTCATACAAAATGCAGTGTCGTAAATGCACTTTATCTACTGACATGTTTTTCACTTTAAATATCACAAGTAAATGATGAACGGTAAAAAAAGGACTCCTTTTATATTATACAGCAGGTAAAAAAAACAAAAAAAATTCCCAATGACTCACTAGCCAGATGTTTTTTTATTTACAAGAAAAATTACCTGCCTATTTAAAATACGACAGAACTTTCCCTCCAACCCAATATATACAACAATTAAATAAACTTATGTGTTTTGCTCTATACTGCATCTTGTATAATGCTTTATTTTTTAGTTAGAAATATAGTTTACAGAATTATATTTGTAATAAAATATATGTTTCCAGCGCATTAAATAAATATGACTACGTGTACTGCCGGTGGTACACGTGGCACAAAACGTATTAACGAAATGCAAAAGTAAATCCCAACGAATCAATTTAACTCAAACATGAGAATCGAAGTTTAAAAGAAAAAATAGAATTTTATTATAAAGAAAGTTCAGTCGATACAATTTTTATATGTATATTCTGTTTCTAAAATACATTTTCCGCAGATTTTTTTATTACACTTAACACAAACGCCCTTACTTCTATTTCTTTCACATGATACTTGAGCTTGACAAAATCATAAGCGAATCAAATTAATTCACTCCGGCAATCTAGCATTAAGAAGCGTCGTGAAATGCTTTTCGTGATGAAGGATACCGTTAAGTAACATTAGAAAGTTTGTTAAAATTTCACGAATCCTTAAAATACTCTGTCGTAGAATCGTTCGATTCCTTTTCTCAGTTGCCTGATTCGACGTTGCTCGGTTGATCGAGCAAAAAAGCAAATCCGACCAGGAAAGACCCTGCTCCCGAGGGCAATTAGAAAGAGCCGGTCGGGTTCAGAGGCAAGAACGATTCTTTGGCAATTAGGGTTGGAGATCGCGCGGGAAGATATCCGTGGAACTCCGCCAGATAAAAACGCCACCGGGCTGATCCGTATCTCGAGGGGCTCACGCGCCCGATGCACTTTCACCCTTGCAGTGGTTCGCCTGACGTTTGTTGGAAGCAAGCCGGAGACTCGAGCTAGGCAACGAGGATCTTGAAAATCCCTTGAAATTAGCCAGCTTTCCGCGTAACGAGCCAGTTGTGAAAGCCGACGTTCGTTTTTCAAAGTTATTTGAAAGTGGCGTCTACTTTCGTCGCGTCGAATACGAAATTTCAGATGCGTGTGAATTAATCGGTTGCCACTTTTATTATTTTATCGCTTTCGGATCTGCGTGATTCCATGGCATTTTGAAATTTAAGGGGTGTTCTGACACCTATCAAATTCATATAAATACTGTATTTATGCTACAATAATATACTTATTTCTCAATGAAAGCAATTTTTAATGAACATTTAGTTATAGTAGAAGATATAGAGAACATAGTATAAACAATTCTTCCCACCAAATGACATAAAATTGTTTAAATGCTTTTCTCATCGATATGTCTTCCCCGTTGCGAAATAACCGCTTGCACTAATCGAGGTAGTCTTGCGACAAGTTTTTGCAGTGTTTCTGTTTTAATTTCTCCCCAAATTGTTTTCAACATTGTCCACAATTGTTTTTCACTTTTTGGGCACTTGTCTCTCACTTGTCTATCCAATTTGTCCCACAACTTCTCAATTGGATTAAGGTCCGGCGACTGTGGGGGCCACTGCATAATTTTCACTTCCTTTCTTTCTTCTAGTTCCTTTAAATAGTTTTTACATATTTTTGCACAGTATTTTGGATCATTATCCGGCATAAACACAAAATTATTTCCAATAAGTCTTTTTCCTGAGGGAATCGCATTGTCTTTTAGAATATTCAAATATTGTTCTTTTCGCATTATTCCTTCCACTTTCACTATATCGCCCACATTATTAGTCCCAAAACAACCCCAAATCATAACTACACCACCACCATGCTTGATTGTAGGCACAACACAGTCTGGAAGAAATTTTTCGTTGACTCTTCGACGAACGAAAGTGCGCCGCTTGTTACCAAATACTTCAAATTTGGATTCGTCTGTCCAAAGAAATTTTTCCCATTGGGAAATGATCCAGTTGCATGTGTTGTTCCACAGCAACATCAAGATTAAAGGACAAAATAATAAATCTGCAAAAGAAACTAAGTTTAAGAAATATTTATGCGAATTCCGCAAATACGTAAGTGTCCGGATACTTATGGACAGGAGTATAACTGGGAGAAAATTGAAGGGGTTACTTTATGCAACATTCTAAGGCGAAAATCAAGAGTGACAATATTGCGTTTGACGCTTCGTTTATTACTTATAAGCAATTAAAGAAACGAGCTATTTTACGCCTGAGAGTAGGCAAATGGGCAACACGATAGGTGACGTCAATAACTACGTGCATTTTCGTAGCTATTCAGAGGTAAGCTGTATTCTGCACGTAGTTACGACTGAGCATCACTGCGTAGTTATTGACATTACCTACCGTGTTGCCTATTTGCCTACTCTCAGGCGTGAAATAGCCCGTTTCTTTAGTTGCTTATAATTAATAAACAATACGTCAAACGTAATATTGTTACTCTTGATTTTCGTCTTAGAATGTTGCATACAGTTACCCCTTCAATTTTCTCCTAGCTTCGTCCGAACACCCTGTATAAAAATCGTATACATGTAGATGTGTTTCCAGATATTTGTTACTCGTCTACTAAAAGTATACGGTAGATTTTATATCTTTAAGTATTTTTTTAATTATTGTTAGTATTTTAAGTTTCCTGTATTTTTCAATTATTATACTTTTAGCACCTTAGATGTCGCTACAATTTTTATACACTTGCGTTGTCTATGGTGTTTATGATATATCTGCTTTAAAATAATTGGAAAATAAAATTAAAATATACGCTAATATCATTCTACAAAGTTGGAATTTTTCCTTGAGAAACAATATACGAAAAATGTTCCCAAAGAAAACTTATTTTTAAACGCAATCAAGGTGATGAATATCTTAAACACGTCGAGCATCAACACACATTTCGAGTATAATTGCCACGGATACCAAAGTTAATTTTCAATAACTTTAATATATTCAATGCACAACAAAAAAAGAGATTATATTGTTTTTATTAAATATGTTAAACATTAAGAACATCAGTTGTAGCGAATTCATAACTTATTGTCGGTGCTGAAGTTAATCCTTTCAGTATAGCGTTATCGGAGCTTACCCTTATTAACTTACTTAGGTATTTAATCCCTTGAAAGTCGTAGAATTATGTTCAACTTGCTGTTTGCATCTAAAGTTCTTGATAGCCACGTTTCCTATTCTACAATCTTGTTCAAATCTAACCCAGTTAGATCGCCTGAATCATTAAGACGTCGTATTTAATTAAACAAGGAACATCATAACACCTTATATGGCCAGTTAAACTGCCTCAAACGAATCTTAACACTAAACCGGCATTTTTTTATACCTAATTTTACCATAGGGGGTCATTTGACCCGTTATGAAATAAACGTTGATTTTTCGTAAAAAATTCTTTATTTATTAAAGGAAATGATTCGCAATATTTTTGTAGGCATTGATCTTTACTCTCTGACTCTCAATACAGGACTTCTATTTCGTTTAGTTATAGACAACTCGTTTGAAGGAGCGTTACTTGTAAATTTTCAATAAAAATCCTTTTTGTTTATGCGTTACGTCGTATAGACCCGATTGAGCCTCGTTCAAGTGCTCACCACCGAAACCAAACACACATATTAGATTCAGATAAATGAAACTATAACTTGAAAAGTGTATTCCAGTTCAGATATAAAGTTCCAGTTGGAGAACTGCAGAAAAATATGTAAATTTCGTAAGGGGTCAAATGACCCATCGTGGTGCATAAGGTATGCAATGAATTTTTCTGGGTAAAAAATAAGCTAAAAGAAAAACGGAAAGCAAAAAATTGTACAATTAGGTAATATAAGAATTTACAAAAGGTCGGATGAGCGAAAGAAACAACAATGAATGTACAATTTATAAAGTAAATTTGGAAAAAGGTCATTTGACCCTGCTTATTACGTTTAGTGTTAACAAATATGGCTTTTTTCTCGACTTTGTCTATTACTTATATACATTTGAATATTATGTCAAAAAACGTAGCTTTTTATTCCATGAACTTTACTTACAAAAACCTACTATTCTATTTTACGTAATTTAGGTATACATAAAATGATCTATACGCGTTTATAATATATGAATTAATAAATAAACTATAATAATATAATTATAATTAATTCCTACAAAGATTAATATAGTAAAGTATTCAAGAATATAGTTGAAGTAAAGGTGTTGTACTGAAACTTAGACAGTATAACGTGTGCAAGTTCCGAGAATAGAAGTTTTGGATAATAGAACAATTACAATTACTTAAGTTTTGTTTATTTAAATGGATATTAAGAAGTTTATTTATATACTTACGTATCCTATATTGCTCCAATTTCATAACTTTAAAAAATAAAAAGCTATTGTAGAATTTCTGGTTGCTACATTCGGATAATGGGTGTTCAGATAAGGGAGACTTTACTGTAAAGTAAAAGTAGCATTATATTTTAAAAAGTACCTGTACTTATGCTACGTTTTTAGAAACGAGTACATATCTCAGTTTCGAAAGCATAAACACATTTCTTTCGTAAGTGTTGAGGGGTTATGTGGAATAACTCGTGAAACGGAAAAGGGACTATATATTTATTAACAAGAATAACGATGGTGTCTACACGACTGGCGCACAATACAAATAGCAAAGAACTGACGAACGTGGCGACAGCATAAACATTTTATACTTGTCTACCGTGTCCCAAAACCATTTCGACAAGTAGAAATTCAAGTAGAAATTCAGGTAGAAATAATGAAGTCCTATACCTCAACCATAAGAAACGGTTAACACATTGTATGCCGGTGGCATCTGAGGCATTTAAAACTGTAGGTGAAGAAAATATTTAAAATTTTATACATTATTGTAAAACACTAAAATTGGTTTGCATATTCATTATATGCAATTTAACGATAACGAAAAATAGAAACCAACAAATCGCCAAACAAAAGAATGTTGTATTATCGCAAACCCGGCGCTAAAGCAACAGACTTCCAAACCCGCGTTTTCGCGGGGCCGGCATACAATGTGTTAATAATTAACGATAGATATATAGTAGAAAAGAAAAAGAATTAAAAAACGCTTAAACGAAGTTTAGAGAGGGCGAAAAATATTTTTCGAAGAGCACGCTGGTCGTGACGTGGGAAATGATTGGTATGAAAGAGTGTGGAAAAAAAAGGGACGTGAAGATATAGGTTCGAATTTTCCCTAAGACACAGCGACGCAGTTACGTCCAGGTGGATAAAGAGGGTTCGTAATTGGACCGGATGAAAAAAGATGCTACGTAGAGTCCCTGTGACGATTAAACGGCGGTCGTTTGCAACTACGACTGTCTAGAATCTTGCTGGAGAAAAAGCGACGTTAGCTCCTATCAAGCTCACAAATTGTCGCAAAAATATCAGCTCTCAGGATCGCTCGGAATGATCGGCAAAAATCGAATGCGAAGACGATCTCGGTAATTGCATGTGCGAGAAATATTTTAATTTGGCATCGATCAATTGATCAGTTTGACGTATCTCGAAAGGAAAGGTTCGATTCTCTTACCCAAATTAATTAAATGCTCTTATTTTTATTTATTCTGTAATTTTATGATATTATAATATTTTCCAAGTGTATGTAGGAACAGCATCTTTGTTAAAAATTGAAGTAAACTTTGAAAGGTACCTTTTATAGATGTACGGTGAAATATTAAGGACAGCTAACTGATTGTTATTTTAAACGTATAATTGAATAAACATATATTTTGGTAGAGTACAGATCAAGATATAGCGAAGTCATAAATTAAATGTTTTTCATGTAGCCAATACAATAAAGTTTCAAAGTATCGGTATCCTTGTCTAGAGCTGTGACATTAAATTCGATAGCGGAGACTAGATAGACTTTTGTTTTTCAAACGTTAAAAACTATGTAGCTTTCGGGAGAAAACTAAATTTGGGGAAAAAGTGGAGCCGAACGAAAAAAAAGTGTTCAGATAGAATTAGGCTCAACAACGCCGAGTAACACTGTATAAATTAAAATACACGCATAAATTATTTCTGATAAACGCTATGTTTTAGAAACCCACAGTAAAAGCAACATCGGTTTACAGTCCTCTGTGTCGCAATATCGTCGATCCTTTGAAGTTCTGTCTATCATATTACATTGTTCTAGCTGCATGAAAAATATTGAATTTACCATCTCTCTATATCTTAATCTCTATAACATACAAATAAGAAAGCACTCTCTATCGATGCCATTCTCAGTTCTTTCATTTCGTATAATATACAATGTCGAGCTCGTTTCACACCCCTAGATGAGGAGTCCTTTTTACTACCAACCATGCTCTCATTCCTTAGTCCCACTTTTGCCAACCATCTACATTGACAACCATATAACGTTTCCTTGCAAGCATTCATCGCAGAATAAAATCAGTCGCACTTATTTTGAAAATTGGTTCAACGTTACAGCCCTCTGTGTCGCAATATCGTCGATCCTTTAAAGTTCTGTCTATCATATTACATTGTTCTAGCTGCATGAAAAATATTGAATTTACCATCTCTCTATATCTTAATCTCTATAACATACAAATAAGAAAGCACTCTCTATCGATGCCATTCTCAGTTCTTTCATTTCGTATAATATACAATGTCGAGCTCGTTTCACACCCCTAGATGAGGAGTCCTTTTTACTACCAACCATGCTCTCATTCCTTAGTCCCACTTTTACCAACCATCTACATTGACAACCATGTAACGTTTCTTACATAGTATTAATCGCAAGCATTCATCGGCACAATAAAATCAGTCGCACTTATTTTGAAAATTGGTTCAACGTTACAGCCCTCTGTGTCGCAATATCGTCGATCCTTTGAAGTTCTGTCTATCATATTACATTGTTCTAGCTGCATGAAAAATATTGAATTTACCATCTCTCTATATCTTAATCTCTATAACATACAAATAAGAAAGCACTCTCTATCGATGCCATTCTCAGTTCTTTCATTTCGTATAATATACAATGTCGAGCTCGTTTCACACCCCTAGATGAGGAGTCCTTTTTACTACCAACCATGCTCTCATTCCTTAGTCCCACTTTTGCCAACCATCTACATTGACAACCATATAACGTTTCCTTGCAAGCATTCATCGCAGAATAAAATCAGTCGCACTTATTTTGAAAATTGGTTCAACGTTACAGCCCTCTGTGTCGCAATATCGTCGATCCTTTAAAGTTCTGTCTATCATATTACATTGTTCTAGCTGCATGAAAAATATTGAATTTACCATCTCTCTATATCTTAATCTCTATAACATACAAATAAGAAAGCACTCTCTATCGATGCCATTCTCAGTTCTTTCATTTCGTATAATATACAATGTCGAGCTCGTTTCACACCCCTAGATGAGGAGTCCTTTTTACTACCAACCATGCTCTCATTCCTTAGTCCCACTTTTACCAACCATCTACATTGACAACCATGTAACGTTTCTTACATAGTATTAATCGCAAGCATTCATCGGCACAATAAAATCAGTCGCACTTATTTTGAAAATTGGTTCAACGTTACAGCCCTCTGTGTCGCAATATCGTCGATCCTTTGAAGTTCTGTCTATCATATTATATTGTTCTAGCTGCATGAAAAATATTGAACTTTATCACCTCTCTATATCTTGATCTCTATAACATACAAATAAGAAAACACTCTCTATCGATGCCATTCTCAGATCTTTCATTTCGTATAATATACAATGTCGAGCTCGTTTCATACCTCTAGATGAGGAGTCCCTTTTACTACCAACCATGCTCTCATTCCTTAGTCCCACTTTTACCAACCATCTACATTGACAACCATATAACGTTTCCTACGTAGTATTAATCGCAAGCATTCATCGCGCAATAAAATCAGTCGCACTTATTTTGAAATCAAGTCTTCGGTTAAAGGTTAAACTTTTGACTGCTAGTATATATTTGTTTAAGATAGAATGATGTAGAAGTTAACATAAGGCTAATGCTGAAATATTTTTGTAAGACCTACGGTTACTACATCGAATACCCATTTTACCCAGTTCTAACACCAACCGAACATTTTACGGGAGAAGTAAGGAGAGAGGGTGAACCTAGAATTACCCGAGTGAACTTAGTATTACCCATGAATTCGACGGGTAAAGGTGGATTTACGAATTCTGGGAATTATAAAAATAAAGAAGAAATGTTAAAAGAAAATCTTTAACCGTTTGAGTGCGGCGAAGCGCTATCGCGCTGCTGTTTGTTACTATAATGAAAGCGGTTGCGTTCATATTAATTTCAATTTGTATTAATATCATTCAATTATGGTCCGTGATAATATAAAAAAAAATTATTTTCATTTTTTTAAGATAAGTGTTACACTGATAATTATAAAACGCACCATGTCAAATTTTACTTTATCTGAAAATGACTATAATATGAAGAGATAAATCTAAAAATTTTTATTTGCTAAAAATTACTTTTTATATAACAATTAGAGTTAATTATTGCTGTTTTTATTATTTTCCGAAAAAAATAACTATGCATTTCATCCCGCACTTTTAGCATATATACAAGAAAATTTCTTAGCACTCAAACGGTTAATAGAAGGTAGCTTATAAATGTAAAGATGCTTGATTGAAACAAACAGCGATAATTATAATAATGTTGTTGCTATTTTCTTTAATACCACTAACAAATAGCTTTGCATTAACATTTTACATTAACACGTTCGTCGTCCAGCGTGATTCGGCTGAATTTCTCGCTGGGCCCAAATTCGATTGCATAGAAAACTGGGGTAAAAAAATATAAAAACACAAATATAAAAAATTTTAACTTTTTATTTTTATTTTATGCATTTTATATTTATATATATTATACTTCCATACTTCTTCCATTGAATTCCTCTTAAAATTCCATTTTAAAATCCTATTTAACTATAAAAAAAAGAACGTCACCCAAATATGGATGATGTGGCGACGAACGTGTTAAATAGATTTTTAGCAACCTGAATCTAACCCAAACTTTAACTACTCAGATGACATAGAGGTGGAAATAAAATGTTCTAGTTTTATGCGATTCAGCCTAAATCACGCAAACAATGTATTTCAGTTTCAGCCGGTTTTTAACAATATCAATTGTTGACTTTGCAAGGAAAACCTGTTCCTGTGCTTGACGGACCACTATTCGAACCGTTCGAGCCCGACCGCCAGAAAAGTTAAATGCTTCTATTGTCCTTCTTTTTGTGGAAATCCTTTTTACATTGATCCGTTATCCTGTGCTCGATCAACTCTATTAAAATAAACTATCTAGTTACTGCTTAATCGCAATTGTATCAAAAAGCAAATAAACGATGGCAACGATTTTGCTCCGTAGTCATGAAATTTTAAATAGTTATATATACTTTACTGGTACTTCTGGTATACACGTTTATTAATGTAAAATACGTATGTAAATAATCCGTGTAATTAATACATCAGAAATTAATAAAATAATGAGAAGTTAATATTTAATTATCAAAATACTCGTTCAATATTTCCAACAGTTTACTTTAAATCACCATTAATATTGAAAGCACTGTGTGTTATACAATAATGTTAATATTTTCCTGTCCATAATTATAATCCCCGGAAATTTTTATTTTACCGTTTAACCCTTTCCACTCGAGGACTCCGGAGTGGAGCCATTTAACACGTTCGTCGCCACGTCGCCCATATTTGGATGATACTTTTTTTCTTCAAGTTAAATAGGATTTAAAATTGGAATTTTAAAAGGAATTCAATGAAATAAACATTGAAGTATAATGAAGAAGCTAACCTCAACCTAACCTGAATGAAATATATATAAATATAAAATAGATAAAATAAAATAAAAAATAAAAATTTTTGCTGGTATTTACATTTTTTTACTCTAGTTTTCTATGCAATCGGATTTGGTCCCAGCGAGAAACTCAGCCGAATCACGCTGAGCAATGAACGTGTTAAAATTTGTCTTCAAACTCAAGGGCTCCGCTATGGAGACAATGCAAATAACTCTCTGATCATAACATAAGGACAAAGAAAAATCGTAAAAATTATTTTGTATAGAATATTCTGCTCTTGATGATAAAAGATGGTCGCAGCTCGCGGATTACAAAATGTAATAATTTTATAATTTTTTGTTTTGTATATATTATAATATTTGTATCCATAATTAATTAAAAAAATGAGGTGTAAGTGCGTGAGAACAACAAAATATAACAGTAAGAACAATAACAATTTATTCAACGATTTAAAATATAACGAAGCAGCAAAATATAATGAAATAACAATACAACTAACAAATAATAAATATAATCGAACAGACCTGATATTGTGATACATATACCTTATTTGGTCACCATAGAATATAAAGTATGATGATAAAGGTGTGAAAAATGTTTGTGTGGATGAGTGAGTATGACAGTTTGGAGAGAATGACAAAAGGTGAGTGTTATCGTTTATATGTGTTATGAGTGGTGCGCGGTATGATCATCTAATTGTTGTGTATACTGTATGACTGAAGAAGGCGGGAGTGGAGAGACAGAGTGCGAACGAATCAATCCGTAACGGACGATCGTAGAGTGAAAAGCGAGTAATAAAGAGTGAGTTATACAGGGTGTTCGGACAGCCCTGGGCTTAAATTGAAAGAGTAACTCCCTGAGACATTCTAAGACAAAAATCAAGAGTAACGATTTTGCGTTTGAGGCTTTGTTTACGAGTTATAACTAATTAAAGATATCGTTTAATCCGGACCGTTCGACGCTTGAGCATCACTGTGGACTCAGCGACGTTACCGACCGAGTTGCCTCGGTTACCCGCTCTCAAGAGTCGAACGGTCCGGATTAAACGATATCTTTAACTAGTTATAACTCGTAAACAAAGCCTCAAACGCAAAATCGTTACTCTTGATTTTCGTCTTAGAATGTCTCTGGGAGTTACTCTTCCAATTTAAGCCCAGGGCTGTCCGAACACCCTGTATAGAGAGAGTGTGTAAAGAGTGTAATTAAAAATAGTGTTATCACCTTATTATTGTCATTATTATTATTACAATTATATTTGTTATACTAAAAATCGTTATTAGTTATTTAATCCATCAACAGATATCGCTATTGGAAATTGAACACTTTTGTGTCGTCTCCGAAAAAATGGTCTTTTTATACTGTAGCCCCCCGCCAAGGGCTGGCTGTACTTTCGGTGGAGGTGGTGGCACCTTGGAAATTGTCAAAGGAAACCTGGGACTCCGCGCGGACAAAAATGGTCGTCCGCTAGGACCCTCGGTGTTCGAGGCCCAGGTAAAAGGGAGTAGTAAAAAAGTTTATTGATCGGCTGTAGGCATTTCCCTACAGCTGTTTTAATTACTATATTTCCTTGGATGCTTTCCAGGGTACCGCCACAAAAACAATAACATACAACAATGACTTTTCTTTTAACGAGCATATCATTCACTTACATGTTAGAAATATTTAAAAGTTTTATGGTCCGAAGAAAGGTTTGCCTATGCCTGATGACGGTTCTGGGGTAAGTGCTGTGTGGTTCATCACAGTCCTCTTTCCCGAAGGCTGCATAGCCTTCCCCACTCCGTGGCCAGATCCTACAGGACTAAGGTCCTTTCTTTTGGCGACGCAACGTTGGGCTGCTCGCAATGTTTAGACTTTCCCATGACTAACATAAACAATACATCCCTTGGCGCCCGATGGCTGCACGCCTTCGAGGCGCCAGCCGTCAAGTGGCGCTTTGGGGTTGCATTCATACTTTGTTACATGTTCTCTCACCAGGCACACCAGATACCCAGTCATAAATCGGTCACTTGCCTAAATTACGGTCTAGGCCCTTTTTCAGCGACCACCCAAAATGCGGTGTCGCTAACATACAAATATGTAAATATGATCTTTCCACTGAAATTGCTTCGAGTTGCTGGTAATATGAATGAAAAAAGACTTAGGGAATCAACAAAGGGTTAATTCAGACACTGTTCATAAGATTGGCTAACTTCTCGAACGGAAAGTTTCACATTCTGCATATTATAGTTTGTAACTTGCTCTGTCTTTGAATTATTACCGACCATGTTTACGTAATCCATCACTGAGAAAATAGGCTGCCGGCATAGGTGCACCTCTGTGTTTCCGAGTTCGAGTGCACTAATCGGAGTTAACGATTGTAACGTTGCCGCTATGCAGCATTTCCAGCACAGTTTCCGTGTAAACTCAAAGTCGGAATTCAAAGACTGTATCGCAGGGAGAAGCTTTTCGTAGAAACTCGTTCGCGATGCTTTTAGTCCGATGGAGTATTTAAAACCTTGCCGATGAACAGGCCAGAGAGTTACCCCGAGAAACGAGGCCACCAAGCTCTACCTACATTTCCCTCGGAATATTTTTCGACTCTCTAACAACAGGACACACGTAATACTGCGAGCGTTTCTTCCGTTTCTAATTGGTGGAGCTGGTTTCCCGTTCAATATGGAGAAACTTCGAAGCTATTTAGTGCAAGGTATAGAATATGTTAACCGACCGTTTAGGTCCAACTTGTTCAAATATACATGCAGAAAACATCATGCAGCGAAAGTTAATCGAACCACCAGTTTCTTTTTAATGTATTTTCTTAACACATTTGCATCACGACTCTACTTAACTATTCGATTTTCACCGCACTCGGGAAAGCCAAATTGCACTGTCCAGTTTGCATTTTTCGGAATTAGCACGGACTGAAATTCACTATTTAAACTCAAACAAGTCCGAAAACTAGTCTTGTGAGCAATTATATTTCACAGCAACGATTTCGTTTAACGATTTTACGTATTATTTATACAAAACATAAAGTTAGAAGTTTATAACAATTATTTTTTAATGATTTTTCAAAAAGTATAGGCAACCAAATCAGGAAATTAAGGACATTAAAGATGACCAAGGATAAATAAGACGACTCAAACATGGAATCGAAAAACAGATTCTAACCCTTTGCACTTGGTTGTCCCCTCTCATGGGACATTGTAATCCTAGCATATGATAGTTTCGCAAATTTTCAGACGTTAGTTCAAACCCGGACGTTAAACAGTCATATATGTAAATTTTAATATACGACTTAACTAAACTAAATGAAGTTTAATATTCGTGAATCATAGTAAATATTTCGAATCTGAAAATTTTTGAAGTTAATATCATTAAACGACTAACGGTTACCTCTCGAGTGCAAAGGGCTAATATTGTTTTTCTTTTGTGTGGTATAGTTCAAAACATTGTAGTTTATGTAATGACACTTTACAAAGTTCGCAAATATATCAGGTATAGCTATTATTATATGTTGTGCACCACAACAGTAGTTCGTCAGTAATGGTACTTGATGAAGCAAAACCTTTCAAATAGAAAATGTTTAATTTTTAATACTCTATCGCCCTGTCATAAAAAAATAACACAGGAAAGCTAATATTCAAAGCGTGAAAAATCGCTGAAATTTTGAGATTCGTTATCAGCCCACTTAAAAGATATTTTGCCGCCAAAAAAATTGTTCCACGCAGGATACACCATGCTTTGTACACACATAAAATTTCATTGAAATTAGAATTTCAGAAGTAGATGAATTTCCTTATAATACAGTGTACGAATACTTTTTGGAGCCACTGTACGTGAAGTGTCGGTAGGAATAGTGTTAACCCTAGAACTCCTAAGGGGGGGCCGGGGTTCCTCGAATCTACAAATTGAAAAACCTTAAATTAGAATCGTTTCCCTTTCGTGAAAAATTCTCTTAAAATTATTTATTGTTGTATACACATTTAAGTTTGACATTAAAAAGTTCCCGTTGCTATGTGTAAAAAATTAGTAAGCATAAGAGAAATATAACTGACTACGCGCCGTGATGACGGTATGCCACGGCGCAGTGGCGATCACGCGAAGTGGACCCTCACGCTCTCCTTTTCTCCAAAGAATAAAAATTACAGAACGAAGAATGAAACTATGTAACTAATTGGGAACTTTAACTGGAAAGACACTACGAACTAAAATACCAAAAGATACAGAACCGACAAAAAGGGGAAGATGTTATCAGTGTATACTGGAGGCTAAAAGCAGACGCATAAAATATAATAGTTTATTAAAATCAATGCAAAGTTGTTACAAATGCAAAAACCATGTTTGCAGAAAACATTCATTTAATACTATACTCTGCCATTCATGTTTATCAGGAGAATCGGAAGAATCAAGTTCAAACTAGCTGCACGTTACTGTACTATTTTATAATAGTATTTAATTTTATAAATATACATAAATCAATACAAATTGAACGCAAAAACATATGTTGTCTTGTTTACAAGCTATAGCATATCCTAACATTGCAAAAAATTTTCCAAAAAACAACTTTTTCCAGAATAAATGTGTAAAAAGAAGTATGGGTTCGAGGAACCCTCCTTTAGGAGTTCGAGTAACAGATCGAGGCTCAGGAGTTCTAGGGTTAAGGAAACAAGGCATTTTTACTGCCCACATTTCTAGGTGATTGTGCCCAGGTCAGCCGCATAAATATCGAACGACAAAAATATGTCGGCTAGAGCAATCGAGCTATTCCCACGGACTAGCTCGCGCCACAGGTTCAACTTCTATCCGACTTGGTCAGCAGTCCTTACCGGAAGCCATGCTTCTTCGCCTGTAGCCACCGCCCTCGCCTAATTTCCCATTAGAACGATGATTCGTTTGGGATACCGAAAGGAATGGTTGAACGAGTTTCTTCGAATCGAGATTGGTCACTACGTGCAAGCATACCTCCGTTTTATAAATATTAAGACACCTCTATCGAACTTATGCTTAAATTATGCTTAATATAAGTTAGTATCGTTAGAAGACTAACAGTAACCTGTCGAGTGCAAAGGGTTAATTTACAATCGATAAGAATTTTCGTATATATTTTATATTAATCCTATCACATTAGGCAAATATTTAAATTGTAATTATTTATACCAAAAGAAATTCGATAGTTTTGCATAACTAGCTTTGTTATATCATATTACAACTCATGTTTTGTTCGTATAACGAACGTCAATTGAGGACGTAGCCGTAATAAGGACACCCGAGGTCATCTCAAGCCATTTTTTTCCAAACATCGTTGTTACAATTCTTTTTACAGTTGAAAATAAAAATTAGAATGCGTATTTTCCTATTAATAGAAATAATAAAAAACGAGATTTACTAACATTTGAGGATTAATACTTAACACATTCGCGACCGCTGACGTGAATTCACGTCTTTTTAAATTCTATTCCCGATTGCCTATAGGTAAATTGACTACCTATAAAGCAAGTATACTAATTATAAAAATCTTTTTGTTTTAAACAACACATTATTGCAGCATTGATATTTCAAAACAATTTTTACCATTTTCATCCTTGCTTTAACGACACAAGTTTGCGGCAACCAGTTTCAAAATTTCATTTTCGCCGGTACTCAGTATTAGAAACGGAAAAAATTTGCCGGTCGCGAATGTGTTAATACAAATAAATTTAATTTTTTAAACGTTTTACTCTCGAAACCGGGTTTCTGAATTCGTGTCCTTTTTGAAGCTGACGCCTCACTTATTATGCCAGAATTTTGAGACCTTTTTAACTAATTTGATAAAACTTTTGTTTTCATAGGTATTCAAAGATATGTATATATAATATTAATTTATATTATGAAGTTGTCAGAATAAGTAACCAAATTTGTTTCTCTCTGTAAAATAAGAGGTTATATTTCAACTAATGTTATTATTTACAATATATACACATACAAAATTCGCCAATTACCTGTAAAATAAGAGAAACGACAATTAAACTCAATTATTCGTCTCTCTTTTACAACTCTAACTTATAACTGAATTAATATAATTTATTCTTAATAACTTTTATTCTTAATAATTTTCTTTTGTCCTATCTATCTGTTTCTGCGTTATCATTCTGCCACATTCTTGATTACTCGACGAGGCCGCTATCAGGTGACATAAACGCGTGCGCAGAACATATCAAGCGCGCTAAATTCTTGAAGAGAGTATATTCTCTTTACATATATACATGTACAAATAGACAGAATCAAACAGTCTGATTCCAATGAAGTTTAAAAGAAAAAAGTGAAATTTTGGAAAAACCGAAGTTTAAAGTGATAATTTGAAAGCGATCAGTTATATCGGTTATATCGATCTTAAAACAACATACTATACAACGGTTAACAAATATACATTTATATTGAAGTGCATGACAGTTTCCTATTTGTATTATTAATTTACTTATTTATTGCATTCGGTTAATTAAAATCGTGTCATTTCATGAATACAAAAAAATTAAGGATACCATTTCAAGAACTGAATTTGATCTCCAAATTTCCATTACCACTGAATTTACACATACTAATCACATAATGTTCTCTGCTTGATACAAAAATATTGTTGCGAATACACATTTGTTACATCATGTAACGAATTTCTTGAAACATCTTATATACTACAGAAATTTTTATCGTAATACATATAGCGAAGCCCCTTTTATACGAACACACACACATTATCTGAATATCGTACGCAACTATTTTATTATACGAACAGTCTGTCATCTAATGATACTTGTTTATCTTAAAAAATTGTAGAATTGAACAACGAAAGAGTTATTGTATGCATACGTACTTAAATAAACTATTAACCTTCTTAATGTCCGTTCAAATGAATAAAGTTTAGTACAAGAAAAAGTAATTGTTAACAGTCCTGTTTCTCTATTAGTTCATATATGAACTATATATAACTCTACTGTATTACATGCATGAATGCATTGCAAATTATAAATAATTAATATGCAATAATTTTCAAGAAATTTCTGTAACCTTTTAACGATCCGTCAGATTCGCTTAATTTTTTTCGAAAATATTCTACTACTTCTGAACAGGAGCGTAAACGTACCGAGTCAGAAATAGAGAAGAATCAAGGGCAAAAATAACTCGAGGGCGTAATCCTCTGGCGCCGTGAGTCACCGGGAAGCTATTATTTTGCCACGCGGAATTCGTCTCCGTGGGATCGAGTCACTTATGGTGACGGAATAAGGTGTCGGCTTAAAAATTGTGATGCAAGCGTTCAGAGTGGAACGTTCTTCAAATAGACCACTGACAGGAAACTCGAAAGCGGGACAGCTTTCGAAACGCGAACGAAAAAAGGATAGCAAAACGTTCGCTTATGATACGTCTCTTACGATACGTGATCGCGTGAATGAAATATAATATAGTGAATTCAATTCCGTTATTCTTTGCGTTTATTAACTAGTTTGCGATCTATATTGTATCCCTCGTTAAAATTAGCAGTGAGCGAATATTCTATGGGTGTAAAATTTAAAAGAAGTAGATATACGCAAATACAGTTGAACCTCGATAACTTGAAAATACCAATAAGGTAACTTCGAAATCTCTATATTTATTTATTTATTTATTTATTATACGGATAATAACCCATTAACCCCTTGCACTATTTTGACGAGTCTGACTCGTGACAAAATTTTAGGCCAAACATGGATGTCACGAGTCAGGCTCGTTGTCCAGTTTCAGACCAAACATGAATATCACGAGCTTGACTCGTACTCGACATTTCAGGCCAAATATGAATATCACGAGTCTGACTCGTGGTCTTAATTTCGGGCAAAATTGATATTTAATTCTTTATTTATATTGTGTCTTTCAGTTTTAGGTTTAATATTAGTGAGATAATCAGAAAACTTATTTGAGTTCAAATACCACTACCGCGGATTTGCTTTTACATACTTTTATTTCGTTATTAATTAATTATATTATTATTACTTATTCAGAATTTGTTTTAATCTTATGTGATAATTAAAGTATTTATAAAAGTTTTTGATTCAAATTCATTTGAATTTCACAAGAGTTCCATCGCGTGGATAAGATGGGTCTCAAGTTTCGGCACGCGCGCTCCACCGTTCGTCCTTTACAGCGACAATTGAGGCAGCCGCGTTTGGCCTGACTTTTTCCGAGGTTCCGAATAGTGCAAGGGGTTAAGATACAAGAAATTACAATGATACTAGTAATGTTAAACACCGCTCGCTGGTTGGAATGTGTTGAAAATTGAATACAGAAATACTACGAAGCAAAAATTAACCATAAACCCGCTTTCTCTTAACGTACTTTCTGAAGGGCTTCTTCCAAGAAGCTAAGCCACATCTGGCATTTTAGAAATTTCGAAAACATTGAGAAACAGAACAAAAGGGCTGAAAGACCAGGACGGGGTTGTTAGAATTTCGACCACTAGGTTCTGCTAGTCTTGTGACAAAACTCGCTAGGTGCGGTCAAAATTGCCATTCCTCGTGTTACGTAAAAGTATTAATAAATTATCAAAGTATTATTTCACAAATAAGAATTCATTTCATTTGGCAATATAAAACCCCATTCCCAATAGGTATTGTAGGAAGGGAGGGCTGGTAAACACTTCCCTTCTACCGAGGACGCTTTGGACAGGCATAGGGTGGTTATTGTACACACCTCTACCCTAATTTAGGACGCAACAGGAAGGAACCCTTTGATCTGGGTCGATTTATTAACTTCGGAGTTTCTTCTATTAACCTTTTGCGCTATTTTGACATACAATGTACGTTATTGGTAATTTTCTCCTATACTGAAAATAACGTACAGCATACGTTTACTAAATTTTCTGTGCAACTGTACTACGTGCTTCATATTTTGTCGTTTTCCATATTGATAATAGCTCTTTAGTGTTAGATTGAGACAGGAATAGAACTCGTGCTATATAAAGGTATTAATAAATTATCAAAATATTATCCTATATTCACCTCCCATCCGCTTTTGGCTTCATTTGGATCTTGGGGAAGAAGACCACGTTGACTCCATGTGTGTCTGTTGCAAGGAATTTCTTTCTTCGAGTCTCGATCACGAATGTGCTATTGAACACACCCGAAGCAAAAGCTAGCTCCCCCCCCCCTAAAAAAAGGGTACTAATAGCGTGAACCGCGAAGATGTGGCTGCTTGCTAAACCAGGTCTGCATAAGGTCTGATTTCGGATCCTAGACCGGCGAACCGGTCCAACACCTTAAACGACCGCCTTAACACTTATCGTATATACAGAAACTGCACGCATTGTACATATTTTTGGCGCGTGCTTCCGTTCAGTGACGATACTTCGACGGACTGGACAGCCGAAGTGAAAGGGTTAACGTTTCATTCGCATATTCGTTCGAGCTTTCTCGTGTTGATTTCACCGAGAAAATCCGCTCTTCATGAGAGCGAATGTCATAGAGATCGCGAGAATGAACAATGTATTTCTAACAAAATGAACGCGTTGTGAGGATGAAGGGGGGGAAACGAACGGGGCAATCGCGAGCAATTCTGCTAATTTCCTTGAATTATGGAGCAAAGCAGACGTAATACGGCACACGCGCACACCCACACACGCACCCATGCCCCTCTCCCTCTGGGCTCGTTACACGGCCACTCGATAACAATATCGATACGGACGCGATCGCGATAACACATTGTGCGACTCGTTCGCCCCTTTGTGCCCGTTCTCTCGCTTTTGTAACGAGCACGAACAAAACGCTGGCAGAGAATGTATGCAGGGACGGGTGGAGGCGGGGGTGGTGATCGTAAAAGGGAGACCCTTCGCGTTCGATGCGACAGAATTAACAACCGAAGGGCGGTACCGGAGACCGGGTTTCGGGAAGCCCATTTTCGTTACGGCACGCTCGAATAAATGATCAGCACGCGTTTACCCTAAGGACCTTCCGTTACACCTGGCCGCGTTTTCGATGTCCACCTATTACCAGACAATAACGCCTAATTATATAAATGTTTCCGCGAGACACGGCTACGAAAACTGAATCATTTAGGTGGTCATGCTTGGAACCGTTTATAGCAGAGTTTATATGCACAGTTTAAAGCAGTCTAACACGCTAGATACAGTAGAATTCCGGTTATAGAGCACGCGTGAGACCGAGGTAGCGTCGAATAATTGAACTATACCTACGTATGAAACGATAAAAGAAGTGTAATTTAACCCTTTGAGGGCTACCGGCACGAAAGCTACTCGTGTGAACTATGAGTATATTAACCACTTCGGTACGAGCGTCGACTATAGTCGACAGCCACAGATGCACACGCACAGCCGAGTGTCGACTTTGGTCGACGGCCAAGAACTTTTACCTCATCTCTGCAATTGCAGCGTATATGTTCACCTAATAAGTTACTTCGAATGATACCTGTATGTATGTTTAATCAGCAGCAGTGCCGTCCTCTCCGCGAGCTACCATTGTTGATCAGGCTTCGAGGAGCGCTTTAATGAAATGTTCTAATTTTTCATTTATCAAAATCAAATTGTGAACATTTAGAAGTATCGTAATAAAAACATAGGCTCTGTTGGTTTACAAGTAATGTTGGCTGTAATGTAAAACAAGCTTTCCTCGTCACAGATCTATAAAAAAGTAAGACGGATTAACTGTCGGTGCACGAAACAGCGGATGGTGAGTGCCGGCTGTGAAGCCGATGAGCGCCGTACCGAAGTGGTTAAAATTAAGAGAAAACTCGAGGAATAAAACGCCACGTCCGACCCTTACGACGTTACATTTATTTCTGTCCTTTTTTCGTAATATCAATCGTCTCCTCATTACCACCCCTTGCTGAACTTTGCCGCCTTTATTCAAATTCTATTTCATTGACAGTAATCTAGAAAATGTTTGATGCACGGCATTTTATGAATCGGCTCGTCTCACAGATGCCTTCAACGATTCTCCGCTAACAAGCGCGTATATGCGTCCGGCGAAAACTACTCATGTGGGCTACGAGCGCCTATATGAGCTTGTCATTTCTTTCGATCTTCCACTTACCGCAACACAATTATCAGTGTACGAGTAACAATATTCCTTGTCCAACGAACGCAACTGCTAACAGCGCGTCGTCCACGCGGAGCACTTCAACCGGAGTATTCAGCACTCGAGGAAAATCCTTGAACGACGGACTCCAGGTCCATTGTGACCCAGTTATAAATACTGTTGTATCGATTTTTGCATAATGCAAGTGACTTTCATTCGTTCAATATAATTGACGGGAGTAACCATGGCTCCCTTAACACTTAGCCGACCGAATGGGGAGATCTCTCATTTTATCCTTGAATTGTTGAACCTATTAAAAATTGTATTTTGGGAAATTTATGAACAGTACTAGTTCAAAACTAACTAATAACAAAACCAAATATTAGGTCGGGCTATAAGTAACTTCCGATGCAGCTAAGTAGAATCTATTGTTCGTATCTACCCGCTATGAGTTACCATGACAAGAAGTTTTTGTTTTCACTGTATAGACGAGACTTTAGTTAGTCTTTTATGAATTGTTTTGTGTGATACACGTTACGTTAAACTGTTTTTTTAATCTCTGAAATGGAGAGTTAAAAAGTACATATTCGTCATGTAATGCATTGGGAATTTAAACAAGGCAATAGTGCTAAGGCGACAGCTGAAAAAATATGCAGTGTATATGATGAAGTCTAATAACTGATCGGGCAGTTAGAAATTGATTTATAAAATTCCGTTCTGGAGATACGACCTTAAAAGACGAACCGAGGGCGGGACGTCCTTCCGACTTTGACGACATTCTTTTAAAGGCAATATTGGAGCAAAATCCACGTCAATCAATAAGAGGTATAGCAGAAAGGTTGAATACATCACAATCAACTGTTAACCGTCACCTGGAGAAATTAGGGAAAGTCAGCAAGTTAGGAGTATGGGTAGCTCACAATCTCAGTGAACAGAATAAAGAAGATCGCATGTCAATCGTCACAAGTCTGCTCTCACGGGTAAAAATTAAGCCTTTTTTAAACAGGATTGTAACAGGCGATGAAAAATGGGTTACCTATGAGGATATAGTCCACAAAAGACAGTGGCTTGATAAGGATCAACCACCCCTATCAGATCCAAAAGCAAATATCCATGGCAAAAGATTTTATTGTGTGTATGGTGGGATTGTCAAGGAATAATTCACCACGAGTTGTTGAAGTCAAATTTAACGATTACTGCATATAGATACGTTCAGCAGTTGCAAAGAGTGCAAGAGAAACTCCATGAAAAGCGTCCTGCACTCGTCAATCGCAAAAACGTCATCCTTTTACCCGACAATGCGCGACCTCATACAGCAAGGATGACTCAAGAAAAAATTCTTCAACTTGGATGGTCTGTTTACCACATCCACCTTACTCCCCGGATCTTGCCCCAATAGACTACCATATTTTCTGTTCTTTGTAAAACTTTTTGAATGGAAAAACCTTCAATTCTGAAGAGCAAGTCAGGCAGGGTGTGAAAAATGTTTTCCAGTTCAAACCAATCACATTTTACAAGGAAGGAATTGATAAATTGCCAGAAAGATGGGAGAAGGTTATATATAATAGTGGTGAGTACATTATAAATTAATATAATTTTGTTATTTAATGAGAGCAAAATAAATGTCTGATAAAAAAACGGAAGTTACTTATGACTCGACCTAATAGAATCAATTGCGCACTCTGTTGAGGGCAAAATGTGAGATCTCCCCTATTCGGTTGGCTAAGTGTTAACATCTCAAAGATGCTGAAACAAAGTTGCTTCGCGGCGGCGAATCGAACAAATCACCATAACGGAAATGGCGTTCGCGCGCGAAGCCAAGTCAAAGCGACAGAACACAGGTTTTCCGGGTTCGACCGCGGTCGAAGGCCGTATCTCTCTTGCGCTCGAACAACCAGCGAATCCCCGCGAATTTATACGAGCAGTTAGTTCTGGACTGGTTTCGAACGCAGTCCGAGTTTTCCATCCCTGATTCGGACGTGATTCGAGCTTCGGGGATCCCGCTCTTATCCACGATTGCGGCTTGTCCTAAGCCAGTCGCCGTCTCAGAAGGTTGAGCTAGGTCGGTCGTAGGTTAAGCCGGGATAAATACAGCCTCATAACTTGCTCCTCGTTGCCCCTCTTCCTTTCACTTCTTCTGTTCACGTTCTCCTTCTTTCCAATATGCCATCGTCGCGATGTCTTCCTTCAACCTGCGTGCTCTTCACGGACGAGGAAATCCCTCTTACCTCGGTCTTACCTCGGATCCTCTTTCGGTTTTCTTCGGCAAGCACGGTTGCTTGGGCCCTTCGAACCTGTTCGATCTAATTCCTTGGCAACCATCCTCGGTCCCAGATTGTCGGCTTTGTAGTTGCGATTGTTTGCGATCTCCACCTTCGCCAACCTATACTTCCTGATGGTAAGAGAAAATGCAGTATCTCTTTCTCGTCCGCTTTGGATTTCCGATCTTTCGCTGCCCTCCTATGAGGATTTTGGTTCCCAACCTGTGGATCACGAGGTTTGTTACACCGACTATGATGCATTGGAATTTAGCGATAATATCTTTAGCCGCCTTTCTGCTGTACGTGGTTAATATAGAATTTAACTGTTATGTTGGTCGACTGTGACTAGAGCTTAGTTTCTACAAATTTACAGATAACGCAGATAATAATGCTCAAAGTAATGAAAATCCTTTTGTAACCCCCAGAGAAAAGTATACAAAACTCACTAAATTTAGTGTTGATGGAGCTCTAGTTGTGTGAAAAGGTTCAGAAGCATCCATCTAGGTTTCGCCAAATCTCGATGATCTTCCGTAAATTTCAAATCTTTTTGTTGGATTAAGGCTTCTAAATTTTAATCACTTTGATATAATATGTAATTTTTATTCACGTGCTCACTTTGTTATAATTCAATCCGTATCAACTACGCAAACTACGAAACATATAATTACAGGAAAATTCTATTTTAATGACTTTAGTATAGCGAATGATAGGACTCAGGCGTGATTAAATAAACGTGAGGTGATTAGAATATTCATAAATATATATATATATATATAAAACAATTTAACAATAACAACTTAAACGACTTTACAACTTAGCAATTTCAACGTTCAGAACTACACTCTTTCCACGTTCACAGTCAAAACCTTTCTTCCACATTAGTCAAACACTTTCTGCCACGCGCACGCATTTTCCCCGTCATATATTCTTCTAAACACTCGTTTCATTTCATTCTAATTGTCAACTTTCACTCGATGCATTCGCTCATGACCACCCAGAATTTCTCAGTCGCACTGTTTTCTCAAGTGCTCATCTTTCACGCTTTAGAAAAATTCGAGTCCAAACATTCTACGTTCACACGACAATCGCCCAATTCAAGTACTCTTCAGACTTTCCCAAACTCGCATCCACTCGATTGCATTCCTACATATGGAACACATAGATTTTTTCAATCCACATTTAAAACCATTCGTATCGAAAGAAGCGATGTAAAATGAATTGAATTTTAGTCATTTTTGCTGTTTGACAATGATTGGAAACAAGTGCCTTTTTAGATATTTATGCGTTAACGCGTGTTTTCTGTACAGTGTTCATAACTATAAATGGAAATGGCACGTGTAAGTAATGCTCATCAATCGATATGAAAAATCTATGACCATAATCTTATCATTGATGTTTATTATTGTTACTTACACCTGCGTTATTCTACCATTGACTTTCGCATTATTATTTACATAATTGTCAAGCCAATCAAAACCTTTCTTCCACATTAGTCAAACACTTTCTGCCACGCGCACGCATTTTCCCCGTCATATATTCTTCTAAACACTCGTTTCATTTCATTCTAATTGTCAACTTTCACTCGATGCATTCGCTCATGACCACCCAGAATTTCTCAGTCGCACTGTTTTCTCAAGTGCTCATCTTTCACGTCTTAAAAACATTCGAGTCCAAATATTCTGTGTTCACACGATAATCGCCCAACTCAAGCACTCTTCAGACTTTCCCAAACTTGCATCCACTCGATCGCATTCCTACATAATAGATATGAGCGTTAGTTTCACAGATTAAACTACATCAATGATGTACATATGTCCATTAACAGGTGTTGCAACTGCAAAGCCCGCGTATGTTCTAACACGTTCCCCCAAAAACGCTATTTTCCCCATCCGATCTCCTTTGCTAGTCTCGTGGACAATCCTTTCGCTGGTCTCCACTCCAAGATTTCTCCAAATTTTCAAGCTCGTGACTCATTCCCCGTGGTGTACACAGGGGTCGAGGTTCGATTTGTTTCCGCTCTGGTGTCTCCGATAGCCTTTCTCCGTTACCCTGGGGGCGGGCACCTGTGCCAACTCGAACGGATTTCCTCGTGGAGTCCTCTCGGACGCGTTTAGGGTGTTCCTGGCACGGCGCGCCGGCCACTCGAGCGGAAAAGTGGTGTTTGAGGCGCGCAACGTGCTCTGCAAGACAAATTAAGGCTGGCCCCTAGTGGAAGAGGAGGATCGGCGGAGAACGGGAAGAGATTTAGCGACGTCAAAGTGGCTGCCGGCCACTCGATCGTGAATTATGCAAAGTTTTCTTGAGACTTCTTCCTCGACACGACCTTAGCCGGCCCATCGGTTCGGCTCTCCTTTGGGATCACGCTTTAACGATGAAAGGAACCTGCAAACGTGTACACGGATAGGTGTACAACATGTTGACTTAGGTTACATGTTTCCGTAACATTGTACAGGGGCTAATTCCATGGTAAGTTGCACGCGTACGGCTTAAAGGCTAAGGTGGACGAAACGTGATCCGATTAATGATCGATGTTATAATTAATATAAAATCGTGTTGATTATTAATCCCTTGGCATACAATGACGTCTGGGCGACGTCATCGATTGCATATGCCATTGCAGACTTTGACGTCTCCGTGACGTCAACAACTGTCTATATATCTCAAAATGTTTTTAAATATTTCATACTTTACAGAACTACTAATTCATTATTTTATAATGTTACTTAATATGTCAACCTGATTAAATGTTACCGAGCAATACAAATTTCAAAATAAAATTTTTGTTTTTAACCTTTTAGGATCGACGAGTCACTAGTTCTGTTTGATTAAACTAGTGGCTTTCGCGGATGGCATCTCTCTGGACGACGCGCCACTATAGTGGCTTTCGCGGATATCATCTCTTTATATAACATACCCAATTGTATTATTAATTATTAAATAGGGAATTGTAAAAGTTAAAGTATGCGTAATATATTTTGAAGAAAATTATAATTTAATCGTCAAATATTTCATTCCAATGTACTCGCGTAGAGAACGGCGTTATCCGTCACATATTGCAGTGTTGTACCGCTTATACGTAATTCGAGTCAAACTCCGCCGTCCAGGGAATAGGCTTCGAGCATAATTCAGCCGAACCTAAAAGGTTAAAGCTGCACATAACCGTTCAATCGAGTCAAATTGAATAGTATTTTTTGGATGCATCAAATTCCGTTTTGTTTGTATGTCAAGGGGTTAAGTAATCGGTAATCATGGATCAATGATTAACAGGAGCGATCAATGTTATTTTAATTATAGGTCACGATTAATTTAGTAATTATTAATCGTGTGATGATTACAGTTTTGATTATGACTGAATTTTGAAACAATAATTTGTTTCAATTTAAACGGTAAACCGTATTGTAAACATTTTGTTGAAGATACATATTTATTACTATACTTACATATTTTTGCATTTATTTGCTATCGATCACCTATTTGCACGCTGTGAATTTTACATTTATACTATAGGAAAGGGATCTAGACAAAAGCCCAATGGTCCTCCAACCTTTTATATGAACAATAAGCGACAATTTTTCGTTTAATATACGCAAAATATTCAACTAGTTGGTAAATAAATTTGCCATCTATTCTGGGTATTCTCAAGATTATTATTATGAAACACACAGTAGTTAAGATAAAATAACTTTATTGTTTTCCATATGAGATTACAAGAGAGTTCCGTTCCTTCACATCCTCCTTATTTTCTCACCTCGCTTATGTCTTATATAAAAATTAAATTAACGAAAATAAAATAAAGCTAAATTAAAATTAACAATAAGTATAAAAAACAAAATTACAGAATAATAATAACCTTACATACTATTATATTTACACGTGAAGCACGCAGCAGTTATTTTATCTGTTTTAACGGTGCAATTCAAAAATTTTCGCACGTAGACCGGGGCAGCGTTAAATCATTAAAATTAATTTGTACATATGTAAATACCAACGTCAATTCAAATTAGTCAGTAAAATGCAAACTACTTCCTGCAGCTACTACATACGTATACAAACAGTCACTAGCGGTATTTACACGATAAATGCTTTCGTTTGTCCGTATTCACGCTCCAATAAAGGTTGATCGTCCTCGATATTCCGGCGTACTCACAAAACTGGCCACACACGTTCACGCGAACTTTCATTTCCGGTGCTACAGTGGCTCCAAAAAGTATTCGTACACTGTATTATAAGGAAATTCATCTATGTCTGAAATTCTGATTTCAATGAAACTTCATGTGTATACAGAGCATGTTGTGTCCTGCGTGGAGCAATTTTTTTGGCGGCAAAATATCTTTTAAGAGGGCTGATAACGAACCTCAAAATTTCAGAAATTTTTCATGCTTTGAATACAAGCATTTCTGTGTTCTTTTTTTATGACAGAGCAATAGAGTATTAACCCTAGAACTCCTAAGGTGGGGGGGGGGGGATTCCTCGAACCCACAAATAGGGAAAACCTTAAATTAGAATCATTTCCCTTTCATAAAAAATTCTCTTAAAATTATTTATTGTTGTATACACATTTAAGTTTGATATTAAAAAGTTCCCGTTGCTATGTGTAAAAAATTAGTAAGCATAAGAGAAATATAACTGACTACGCGCCGTGATGACGGTATGCCACGGCGCAGTGGCGATCACGCGAAGTGGACCCTCACGCTCTCCTTTTCTCCAAAGAATAAAAATTACAGAATGAAGAATGAAACTATGTAACTAATTGGGAACTTTAACTGGAAAGACACTACGAACTAAAATACCAAAAGATACAGAACCGACGAAAAAGGGAAGATGTTATCAGTGTATACTGGAGGCTAAAAGCAGACGCATAAAATATAATAGTTTATTAAAATCAATGCAAAGTTGTTACAATTGCAAAAACCATGTTTGCAGAAAACATTCATTTAATACTATACTCTGCCATTCATGTTTATCAGAAGAATCAAGTTCAAACTAGCTGCACGTTACTATACTATTTTATAATAGTATTTAATTTTATAAATATACATAAATCAATACAAATTGAACGCAAAAATATATGTTGTCTTGTTTACAAACTATAGCATATCCTAACATTGCAAAAAATTTTCCAAAAACTAACTTTTTCCGGGATAAATGTATAAAAAGAAGTATGGGTTCGAGGAACCCCCCCCCCCCTCCCTTAGAAGTTCGCGTAACAGATCGAGGCTCAGGAGTTGTAGGGTTAAGAATTAAACATTTTCTATTTGAAAGGTTTTGCTTCATCGAGTACCATTACAAAGTTATCTTTAAAAAATGAGAGAAAATGAGAGAAAACTCAGAAATTTCAACGCTAGTTTCACCCCTTTAAAATGGCATTTAGATGAAAACAAGAGATTAATTCATACGTATACTATTACGATCTACATACCCACAAAGTTTTATCAAATACTTCTATCAGACTCAGAATTTCAGGGTTAAACGAATTTATTTGTGACATAGTGTACGAATACTTTTTAGAGCCACTGTAGGTGTGTGAAATCAGCAAATTTCAGTGTTTGATAATTTCGTGTTTCCTCTTTCCGTTTCGTAATCGTACAGTTTTTCCTTTAAACTTTTACATCATGCCAACGTTCCCCCGTCGGAGCAGAATTACACGCGAGCCCCGGCTTCTCTTCCGGTAACAATGAAGGAATAATCGAGCGCACACGCGAGAATGGGAAATGCCATTTCGAACAACACGAGGGGGGAAGGGAGGTGATATAATTCCTTCGGGATTCGGACGCGCGCGAGGGTCGAAGGAAAACGTTGGTGAAAACGTGTGGGACTTGTTTTCTTTGGTCCGTTGTAGAGCTTGCAGCCGGTGAAAAACCGGCGTAAAACTCTCTTTTGTTTCAAATTAACGATTTCAGCTCTCTCGCCTCTTCGTTCTTTCTCCTCTTCACTTTTTTTCCTCCCGTTGCTTGGCTGGAAGTAAAATAAAGGCGAATCCTAGATGAAACGCGTCAAAATTTCACTACAGCAAGGCGTTCACGATAATGTACGCTTACGGCCAAAAGTTTTGGATGCTTCCACTCCATTTGCATTATACGATTTTACCGTTGCAAACATACGTAGCTTCCTTTCAACTGCAAGTAACGCTTTTACGCGGTAGCAAACACTGTTTATGATCCTCGTCATATGATAGTTTTATCTTTTTTGTATCAGCTTACGACAGCTTTACACGTTCCATGCGCGAGCAATTGCTGCGAGCTACAATGTTTTAACCCATTGACTGCCAACTACGAGATATCTCGTAGTAAGCGTATGTACCAAAACAGCCAGCTACGAGATATCTCGTAGTGTGTGCTGCAAGTTTAGATTGCCTACAAATGACCATTTGAGTTAAGAATTACTATAAAGGATGAATGAAAAATATATATAGTGTAGAGAATATATTAATTATCAATTTTTATTAAAAACTATTAAAATGCCTTTTTTAAAATAAGACCGTGGCACCCAGGGCAAGACGTGCTAAATTTGTGTTGCAGTCAATGGGTTAAACCAGGGCTTCTTAAACTATGGGTCGCGACCCCAAACGGGGTCGCGTAGCAAAATTCTGCAATTTTTAATTTTAGATTTTTGTATGTTTCAAAACGAATTCTAAAACTATATATTTTCATATGTATATGTATATGTATATTGTTACCTAATAAATAAATCATCAAAAAGTATTAATTTATTTTTCTTTTATATTTGTATGGGGTCGTCAAGAAACTCGCAATCATAAATGGGGTCGTGAATGACAAAAGTTTAAGAAGCCCTGTCATAGAACGATCAAATTATAGTATTTCCTTGTTACACATTGTATTAGGGAAACGCAGTTTTACGCTTTTTACAGTCTGTTACTAGAGCGAGAGTCACGTAAAAGTACGTATTTAGTAGACTTGTGGTGGGGAACTGGTATCATATAAATACGATTAAAAAAATACTATTCAAAAAGATGTCGTTTTTCTTCTTAACACATTGACTGCCATGGGGGTCACCGGTGACCGGCGCGCTCAGATTGGTAGAAAAACATAATTTGAACAAATGTCAATAATTATCGATTTTTTATTATTACCATCGTTAATGTAATGGTGTGAAGAAATTAATGAAGTATAAAACATCGAAAAATAGTTATACACTATAACTTATTTATCGTAGGTAATATTCCAATAGTATATGTAACATATAATAGAAAATTCATCGTGGCGCCACGGGCAAACTTTATAAAACTGGCGTGGCATTCAGCTTGTTAGTGTCCTTAATTTCCTGATTTTGTTGCCTATACTTTTTGAAAAATCGTAAAAAACAATTGGTACAAACTTTTAATTTCATGTTTAGTATAAATAATATGTAGAATCGTTAAACGAAATTGTTGCAGTGAAATATAATTACTTACATAACTAGTTTTCGGATTTTTTTGAGTTGAAATCGTGAATTTTAGTCTATCCTACTTCCGAAAAATGCGCGGTGGACAGCGCGAATGGCTTTCCCGATCGCGGTGGAAACCAAACAGTTCTCTGTGGCGCGTCCGGTCAGCTAAATGTTAACCCTAGAACTCCTAAAGGGGGGATTCCTCGAACCCATACTTCTTTTTATACATTTATCCTGGAAAAAGTTGTTGTTTGGAAAATCTTTTGCAATGTTAAGATATGCTATAGCTTGTAAACAAGACAACATATGTTTTTGCGTTCAATTTATACTGATTTATGTATATTTATAAAATTAAATATTAGGGTGTCCCATAAGTTTCTTCCCTTTTTTTGATGCAAAATGAATACACGATATTTGTTGTTTAAGGTGAATTTATTATGTTATATATGAACCGTTCTGTTCAATAATCTTCTTCCATCTCTCAGGAAGCCTCATTATGCCCTCTTTCCAAAATTGTTGAAGCTTATTTGCAAAATGTTCATCAAGGTGTGTTTTTATTTCGCTTACGGATTTGAAAGATTTACCACGGAGAGAATTTTTTAAGGAGAGGAACAAGTAATAATCGGTTGGAGCAAGGTCTGGGGAGTACGGAGGATGAGGTAGAACGTCCCAATCAAACTGTAATAATTTTTGCCTTACGGCCAACGCAACATGCGGTCTTGCGTTGTCGTGATGGAAAACGACGCCTCATCGGTTCGCCAATTCTGGCCGTTTTTCTGCTATGGCGGCTTTCAATTGATCGAGTTGATTGCAATATTTGTCAGCATTGGTCGTATCACCTTGAGGAAAGAGCTCGTAGTACACTACACCTTTCCAGTCCCACCAAATGCACAAAAGAACCTTCTTCGGATGAAGTCCAGGTTTCGCAACAGTTGAAGGTCTATTTTCCTTAGACCAAGTGTGTTTTCGATGCACATTTTGGTATAAAATCCAAGTCTCGTTTCCAGTGACAAGCCTCTTTAGAAAAGGATCCTTTTCATGTCGCTGGAGAAGCAAATCGCACGTAGAGACGCGGTTCATAAGGCCGGTCTCCATCAATAGGTGTGGAACCCAAACTTCATATTGATTCGCATATTCCATCTTGATTAAACGCTTATGTACCGTTGTTTTGGGAATATTAGTGGCATCCACTATCTCACGCACACTATATCGCGGATTTTCAGTGAGCATAGTTTTGATAATGTCCGTATCCGTCGTTGCTGGGCGGCCGTTGCGGTCTTTATCTTTCAACTAAAAATTACCAGCTCTAAATTTTTTAAACCAATTGCGGACGGTCCTAATAGTCGTAGTACCACTCCAGTAAACGGTGCAAATCTCCTCTGCAGTGTCCTTTGCACTATTGCCTTTTTTAAAGCAATGAAGCGTAACATGCCGCAAATGCTTCTTTTGGCTCTCCATATTGAACGGTGCAGAAAAAATTTTAAAAGAGACTTTGTCACCAGCGAAACGTACTTTGAAACAGCTCTGGGACGACTGAAACGGATGCCATAAACGGCAAAGAGATAAGTCTGCATGTTTATATAAACACAGCCACTTAGAGTCACTCATAGCGTGGCGCGGAAGAAACTTATGGGACAACCTAATACTATTATAAAATAGTATGGTAACGTGCAGCCAGTTTGAACTTGATTCTTCCGATTCTTCTGATAAACATGAATGGCAGAGTATAGTATTAAATGAACGTTTTCTGCAAACATGGTTTTTGCAATTGTAACAATTTTGCATTGATTTCAATAAACTATTATATTTTATGCGTCTGTTATGCGTCTTTTAGCCTCCAGTATACACTCATAACATCTTCCCTTTTTTCGTCGGTTCTGTATCTTTTGGTATTTTAGTTCGTAGTGTCTTCCCAGTTAAAGTTCCCAATTAGTTACATAGTTTCATTCTACGTTCTGTAATTTTTAATCTTTGGAGAAAAGGAGAGCGTGAGGGTCCACCATACATGGCGTACCGTCATCACGGCGTGTAGTCAGTTATATTTCTGTTATACTTACTAATTTTTTACACATAGCAACGGGAACTTTTTAATGTCAAACTTAAATGTGTATACAACAATAAATAATTTTACGAGAATTTTTTATGAAATGGAAGTGATTCTAATTTAAGGTTTTTCAATTTGTGAGTTCTAGGAACCTCCCACCCCCTCCCCTTAGGAGTTCTAGGGTTAAGATTAGAACGTGCATAAAAATGAAAAACATCTCGCGCTCACTGGTAACGCCTACG
Source organism: Tetrapedia diversipes (assembly GCA_033822845.1). Taxonomy (NCBI): domain Eukaryota; kingdom Metazoa; phylum Arthropoda; class Insecta; order Hymenoptera; family Apidae; genus Tetrapedia; species Tetrapedia diversipes. The sequence goes on from JAOPTO010000770.1 coordinate 167,910, forward strand.
ATCACACTTTTGACCAATGATTTATAAACGAAACCCGTGTCGTGGCCTGCGGACCAACCACGAGGAAACGAGCTATTAAATCATTTAGCTCCCTTTAAATTAGTTCTTACCAGCGGCGATCCGCGTTTTCCGCTTGCTCTCTCGCAGGCTGAACAGCAAGGTGAAACCGGTTTCAACGCGATGCTCGCTTCTCCATCGACAAAAATGGCTACCCCGTCTAAAGTAAAATGAATCCAATTTACCCGCCCTTCCGTAATTACCAATACCAATTCCAAGGGACTCCCTGGAGTGCGTAAAGCACAAAATGGCGCTAGGAATCTCGGTACGAAGACAGTTTTTAGAACGCGGAACGTGTAATTGGCTGCGCGAAGGAGCCGTCTCTAGAGGACGAATCGTGATCTTCGATAATAGTGCTTCGCGTAACTAAAAAAAATCCGTTGGAAGGAACGCGAATCCGATTGGTCGTGGTTCGATAAATGAAGAAATATCCACGCATTGACGTGGAACTAAGGATTGCAATGCCGGACCAAAATTTCAATACTGGTATTCGGTATTTCTTAGATCTTAATACCGGTAGTAGAAATTTTAGAAAAAGAAAGAAAACACAAATGTTTCTTTGTTTCATTTGCCAGTTTTAGTAAAGAGATTAAATATCACAAAAAATTATTTGCAACTTATAAATTATAACTGTATATAAAGAATCACAGAAAAGTAAAGGAACATCTTATTTATTTAAATCATAAAAAAGTGTAAATATCACTATTCAGTCTGGGTTACTATTACAAATTTTTGAAATGTGATCTTAAAAAACATAATGCATCAATTGTTGCTTCTAGAAACGCCTACAATAATAAAGGGTTTATAAATTTTGAGTATATAATAAATCTAAAAAATATTTTGAACTCTAAAGTATGGTATACAAATACAATATGAATAACAAACTCACCAATTTGAAAAATATCGAAATTTTTCGAAATATTGCTCACTTTCTTCACAACTACAACCTTGTTTTCACAGATACGAATATAAGACTACGAATCCTGCGCGTGTGCAGCATCGCTCTGAGCTATAATAGGATAATTTTGGCCCACTTCCTTGGATAATTCACATATTGTATCACTTCTCTAGACTGTGCGATTCAACTTTGTATTCACAGTCTAATTAATTTTGCCCGTTAGGGAAACACAAAAATAAAAACGTATACTATTTTACTATGTTGGCGACCCCTGAACATATGGGGAAAACAATTAAAAAAATTTCTAGTAAATACCGAAAAACGGTAATTAACCGTTTGCGTTCGAGAGGTGACCGTTAGTCACCAAATGATAGTTTCGCAAATTTTCACACTTTAGTTAGTTTGTTTATCAATTAGACTCAAAGGTTAAATAGTCATATATGTAAATTTTAGTATATCACTTAACACGTTGAATACCACGCCAGTTTTACAAGATTTGCCCGTGGCGCCACGATGAATTTTCTGTTATGCGATAGATACACTGTTGAAATATTACCTACCACAAATAAGTGTAACTACTTTTAGATATCTTTACTGCATTAATTTCTTTACACCATGGCATTAATGATGGTATTAGGGTGTCCCATTAAGTAAACTAAATGACGTTTAATGTAGGTGAATCTTAATAAATATATTGAATTTAAAAATTTTTGATGTTAGAATCATTAGACGACTAACTATCACTTCTCGAGTGCAAAGGGTTAAACCTGTGAATACCGATATTACAAAATTGTACAAATGGCTCAAAATACCGGTATTCGGTATCCCGGTATACCGGTATTGCAATCCCTACGTGGAACCTTGAGAAATGTATTCGCGGTGTGTAATGGAACGTGTCCCCTGAAACAGCCTGTACTAATTAACGTATTACACTAGCGTACCCCGAAATTGCGAAAACCAAGGCGTTATATTTTGTATTTATGAAATTTGAAATTCAATGGAAGCACCTGATGTGCTACGCCCGCATAATATCATGGTTTTAAATCTTGTGGAACGCTTATTAAATTTATTTCCTCTATATTCGTGATAGGTGATGGAAACAGTTGCAGCGACTCAGAATGTTGGTATGCGTGTTTCTAACGTAATATAGCCGGTGCGAGTTGGATCACCTGTTTGATCATTCCGTATTCTTTTGTTTTTCTTTGTTCCGTTAATATATAATTTTCCTGTTGCCAGTGTGTCGTTTTTCTCTGCGTTTCGTTTTCGTTTAATGTATATTGTTGTATTCCGCCGTAGTTCGCAGGTTAATTTTGTGTATAAAAGTAATGCAACTTCCAGCGAAATAAAAGACGAAAGTTTTATTTTAATATCGGAGAAATATTCGGTATAGACGTAAGTCCTAAGACGATCTAAACTGTTCTACTTTTTGCAGGGAAGGATTCGGGGCTTTTATAACTTTAAAATGGAGAAGTGGGGGTTGTTTTGGGATAGTGATTAGTAAGGGATGAGGTGTTGCGGACAAGGTTCGGAAATGACTCAGGAGAGTGAAATCATCGGGTATTGGGAAAGGATTTTGGGATGTTTACTGGAGGATGAGTGGGTAGTCTTAACTTAAGATAATATTATGTGCAGGCATACAACAATATGATAACAGTGTCTTTTATTAATTAAACCATTATATAATAAGACTTATTCTTTTTCTCACATATTTCTTAAACCAACACAGAAATTTGTTCGCACGTTTTAAAATTGTAAAAACTGTAGCCTTATATTCTGTATCTTCTTTACGCGCAAACCTGTAATTTTATATGAATTCACTGGATACGTAAGCTGACGGAATACTTCTGTGGGATCAACTGTATACTTGAATGATCGATCGATCGAGCAACCAAAGTTGGAATAACCGTTGTTCTATTGTAAGTTTGTAGTTTTAAGGATCGCGACCGGAAAAGGACACTAAAAGTGAAAGAGAAGGCGACAAACAATCCATCGATAATGTTTTGGTGAGCTTGGGGTGTGAAGAACGTGGGTGTGTCGGTAACAAAAAGGGGAAATGAAAGTGGGTTTTTTTTAAGAAAATTAACATCAGAATTGAACCGAGTGTCAAGTCGAGATTTGAACGGAAAGCCGAGTTGAACGTTGTATTGGGAATTGTATAGACTTGTTGTATACTGTTATTTATTATTATTATACATAGGGCTACATGAGTGTCCATTTGTACAATAGAAGATACAAAATGTATGAACGAGAAAAATATACTAATGACTAAAGATAACATTAAAGCTAAGACTAAAACTGTAACTAAAACTTGAAACGTGGATTTATAATTAAGGGTTTTGTTACCATACTAATAATCCTTTAATATAATAACTAAATATAATAATAATAATAAGGTTTCACAGTAATAAAAGTAGTAGTCATAACTGTGCATACAGAAATACATTAAAAGTGCCTATTCGCTTATTTAAACGTGAATGCATACAAAACTTCAACAGTTAACCCTTTGCACTCCGTTGTCCCCTCTCAGGGGACATTAGAATTTATCAGTGATTCTGGGGAATCAACTTATCCCAGCGCAACCTTTTCAAAAATGCATGTTTCTGTGAAATTTCCTGCTAAAATGGCGCAAGGTATCAAATTAAAATATGGTACACTTATCAAGATATGGATCGTTTATTTTGAAAGTGGTGTAAGTCCATTTTCTCGTACTTCGAGAAAATTAAAGGTTAGCATATCTCTGAATAAAAAAATATAGATTAATTACATCAAGTCTAGCAATGTTTTTACTGATTTATCGATGTATAATTTGATTACAGAAATTTGTATCAGACGAGTTTAACTAAAATAATGTATATTTACGGGCTGTAAATGGACTTACACCATTTTCAAAATTAGTCAATTGTAAAAATCGTTTAATTTCAATTTAAAAAAATCAGATATCACTTAAAATATTTTATACTAATGCAATTCTGTTTACAAATAATAACAAGATATAAAATAGAAGTAGTATTTTTAATTTTAAACGTTAATTATATTGTTAAAATTAACATATTTTCTTATAGCTGTGTTTTAAAATATTCATGATGCACAGGAAATATATAGGGTAATAACTGATTCATATCCTTATATTTTTCATAAGTAATAGGCCTAGCATCGTGATATAAAGGCGCCAGGGTGATTTTTTCAAATTTTGGCGGTCTTCCCGGACGTGTAATAAACTTAGTCTTAAATTCTTTGTTCTCCATCGATGTTTTATAGAAAATAGTATATGGTGCACTTTTGAGAAACCTCATCCAACATATTTGCAGCCAATTTACTTTTTCTCCATTAGTGTTTCTGCTTATCTGTTTTTTGATTGCGTTCTGTAGATTTTTTGTTGAAACGAAATCCTCTCGTTTCATTTCATGTAAAATGAATTCATTATGTTGTCTACATTCTTTTATGACATCATGATAATCCTGAGGTGTGTACAGGAAATTCTTTTTTCGCAATGCCTGACACCTATCTATGGATATTGGACTTACACCACTTTCATAATCAATGGTTACGCAATTTCTTTCATTGGTCAATTTTAAATTGGACAAAGCATGGGAATTTTTTTAGAAATTAAATACTAACTAGTTATAAATAGAAAGTTTACACTGAATTAACCATAAATTACGTGATATCTCATTTTTTTTTTTAAACGGACTTGCACCATTTTCAAAATAAACGGTCCATATATAAAAAAAATGGTGATTTTGAGGAATCGAGAATACGTCCATCCAATACGTCCGAGGTGACGTGGAGTGCAAAGGGTTAAGAAAATTATCTCTAACATGTCTATGAAAATTGACAACGGCGAGCGGCTTGAGGCGGTCCCGCAGCGAGTATCTCTGAACACCTCGAGAAATCTTGCCCATCGAATGGCATTTAACGAACGTGGCATCCTACACGGTCCTACATCGCGAACAAGCACCTTGTTGCATTCCACGCACACGTAGGCGCATATCAAAGTGGAGGAAGGGCGGCGCCGAGTATGCGGGCGGCCATTTAATTTAATCGCCACCGGAGATTCCTACGAGGTCAGAAATTATCCACGTCTGTCGCCTGCGACCCATCCGGCCATTCTCCTCCGCGTCTTGCGGGCAATACGATTCCCTCAAGAAAGTTTTCCAACTGGATGCAATCGTAACCGCGACCGCGTCGAGAAGAACGAAAGTTTCTCTATTCGTTTGCAGCGGCACCGTTCTTCCGTCTACAATCAGCGAGGAAGGTATCCGTAAATTCGTTAATTTAGAATATTGAAAAAATACCAAGATTTTCAGAGATTTTACGAACAGCGATTCATTCGTCAATTAAACTAAATGATGTATAATATAGGTGAATCATAGTAAAATATTTCGAATTTGAAACTTTTTGAAGTTAGTATCATTAGACGACTAACCAGTCACCTCTCGAGTGCAAAGGGTTAATGTGGCCGTTGCAACCATATTTAAATTTTCGAAGGGTTCCGCTTTTACTTTATTTTTCCGGCAAACAAACGTAAATAATCACTTTTTCCAGCGTTTGTTTAATTTTTACGTAAAAATCCCGTTAATGTTTATTAAATATCTATAACTTCAACTTTTTGCTCAAGCGTATAAACACTAACTGCACATACATTAGCCCTCCGCCTGCGGTCTCTGGGTCTTTCGTAACCCATGCTGAGGGTCCCTTGAAAGCGATAACGCATACAACGACAGGCGCTGTGTGGTAGAAGAAAAGTGACGATCACACTAACACATATACGCATATGACTACATATACGTTTCCGTCAGACTGCCGAAGTAACGAAACCGACGACAGTCAGTTTTTGGCAACGCTCTGAAGAAGAAACGTGTGCAGCAAATCGAAACAATTCTTTATTTCAAAGTTTACTTTATATTTCCGTGCTTTCATTATTGTTTTAGCATTTTAGCATTATATTTTAGTATTTAATATTTAGTAGTTTACACTATTCTTGTATTTAGTATTTAGTATTGTATATTATTTTTGTATTTACTATTTAGATTTTAGTTTTCAGCACTATGTAGGAACGTAAAATAAAAGATAGGTCGGTGTTGTCTTTGTGTAGACAATGATAATAAATATATAGCCGTGTGCGATAATTATGAAAGACCCATTTGCAGCGGCCATTCGAGAAAAATCCAGCAAATTTTATATAGCATACGTGACAATACGTAAATATACAATAAATATAGCTTCGACGTTTGATAATTCACGTTATTATTATTTGTTCCTATACGCTCCTATATCTTCCTGTTGAGACACAATGTATCAGCACCGTCATGTCGCCCATTACACAGTTTATGACACGGACGCGGAACGAAGGCTATTTTTGAGTTTAGTATTTTAGTTTATTTGTATGCAGTTAAAAACTGTTTTATGATAATAAAGTTTCGCGTTTCTCGTTCTCAATAGCTGAGGCCGTCTCATAAACGGGGAATTTCCGAAGGGTCCTGACACACATTTGTAACGGTAAAAGACCGAAGGTCAGAACCTGGAAGAATTTTCCGTCGTTGCTAACCAGCCCCACCACCCTCACCACTAGCACGGCCATACCCCTCCTCCATGAGCGATCTAAGGGCTCAGGGAGGAGGGCCTAACCAAATTTTAGGCTCGCTGATTGGTATTTTTTCTGTATTTGAAATAACCAATCAGCGGGTGTGACAATACAGAGGGTGGTTGGTGGTCGGTAGCAGCGATACGTTACTCTTCAGTTCACACAGTCACTTCAGTACACTCAGTCAAGTCAGACACATCAACACAGTAAATACATCAACCATACCCCTAGAAGAGCCGACATAGTCCGTGTCTCTTAGCCTTACCCAATAAAAATACTTGCACATCGTCGACGTGCGAGGAGCGACATTTTTGACGCTCAACACTTCCTATGAATTGGGTGATTGTCACTGCGTACAGTATCGGTGAAGACCTCGGTCTCAAGCGATCGTCACATTAGGTAGCGTAGCATTGGTGAGCTTGGACGGCTCTAAATATGCATTAGTGGAATATCCGTGAGGGTCTCGAAAGACCCATGGCCAGGCCGCCAAGCTTCAGTAGTCAGAGGGTTAGTAAAGCAAATGTCGCGAAAACTTTTGAAATCTCCGTTTCTCGTTCCCTTTTCTCCGTTTCCTGCGATCTGGTGTCAATGTTACAGGATATCTCATCCAAGAACGGGCTGGGAAGTTGCTGGTCGTAGCCGGAAGTTTTAGTTTCGTTGCCAGCTTATCTGGCTTACTTCAGCTTTCCAGAAAATTATAATTCATGCAGTTTTCGTGAGCTACAGAAGCTTCAATACGCCCACCAAATTTCAAACATGTGAAACAAAGAGAAACTAGGGTTTCAAATACGCTATCGTTCGAAGTTTCGAATCACCTTTCAGTTTGTGTGTACAGTCGATCACGAAAGTTCACATAAATCATATCAAGTTTCAATTATTTAAAAAAAAAAAAATGGATTTTCAATGTATTATGAATTTTAATTCATTGATCAAAGTTAACTAAGTTTTTTAAAAATATCAACCTTTCTTACATTTATTTACCTCAAAACATAAATAAATTCAGAGCACAAAGTCATGAAAACTTATACTATACAAGTTATTATTGATATATTAACACTAGGTTATCAAATTGACGAGTTTCAGACTTCACGAGTAAAATTTGCAAAAATAATAATTATTATTCCTAGCAATTTTTGTTGTGTTTTTTGTTGATGAAGAGATACGAGTATACCCAAATCTATTTCCCTCTCAGCTCTGCAATTTCAAATACTGTTCGATGTATACCGTATTCCATAGTATATGTATATTGGAAATAGATAAACAAGAAATGACCGTAAATCTAGCGTTAATCTCCTCGAGACCAATAAGTGTATCTCAATTGTTGATGGTTCCAACATTAATATATAAAGTATTGTATAAACATTTCATTTTCTTTTTTATTCTACGTTAAGTATTATACAGAAGAACCTTCGTTAGGTAAGTGCTTGCCCTAATAGATAAACGAATTCGTTCCGATAAATAGTTCCATAGACTATCAATCTAACAAAGGAATGTCCCAGAGCAACAATTACTGTTTTCTATGAAACTCTAATGTACAATTGTTCTAAAAAAGTATTCAATGTGTGTTTTCGCTCAAATTCTTTCTGATGTATAACTACTCCATAATGTATGAATACTAGAAATAAATATACAAGAAACGTCCATAAATCTAGTAAGTTAATTATAAGTTATAAGTTAGTAAGTTAAAGTATGCAAAACCGAAATAGATATATATTTCAAACTGTATATTACAATTATTATTTTTGTAATAAATTTTATTAATTTTAATGTAAACATAGTAATGATATATGAATTTTCGTAAGTTCTTTTCTTCGACTCACTTATATTTCCTGAAAACAAACAGAAGGAGACTTGTACAAAGCTGTAATTTAGACAAAGAGAAATGTTATCAACTAGTATTGATTTTCGAACGGTTGCAAAGATCCAGGGAAGTCAGTTCATTCTTTAAATCATTCTTTTAACGAAACTCTATTAATCTTAGTTAATAAAAAAAAATATATTAATTATTACAGTAGAATAACGCAATGAATTTAAGTTCCATATATAAAATATCGCAGCTAGAAATTATATGTACTTTACAAGATTTTAATTCTGCTTATGGAGATAACTGTAACTTCTTGTTCGTAATTTTACTATAATATAATAATTATTTTTATTTCATCGCAGTAATTTTCTTTAATATTATAAATATTACAAATGGATATTATCCAAGATGTTTAAAGTCAGTGATAACACGGTGGATTCGGATTTTTTAACCCATATTCATGTCCTTGACCACATTTTCTACGACTTTCCCATTATTTTTCGGAAAGTGATTGCTATAAGTACTTTTTGATGATCAAGGCAAAAGTTGGCCTATTTTCAACATGATTCTTTAAACATTTGCACATGCACGTAAGAATTAATTAACTGAAAAAATTGAAGACAAAAAATACTGTTGTTATCAGTTTGAAAGGAATTGAAATCAAGTCGAATCCTTTCGTTAGACTTACCAGATGTTCACCGTTACAAACGCTGCAGAATAGTCGTCGAAGGGATCACCCAGATTCAACCGTCAGGCTTCACCTACTGGTCACTAGTGTCCACCTAGTGAACTTCCAATCAGTCCATTGATTCCCTTTGTAAAGGGGATTAACCGATTGGATTGCCTGACCATGGTGCAGAATTCGAGGCTGGATATCGTCCACCGACCAATCGGGCTATTCGATCCATCTGAATCTTCTTCCCTGCGTTTAACGATCAAAAATCACTTCCACCATATTTTACCGTGTGCCATTCGGATTAAAAAAGTGTTTACACGGGGTATATCGATCAATTAACCCTTAACGGACGAGTGGCGACACTCGGTGTGTAGGTTAGATTTTGTTATCTCCAAACGATAGGGTCGCGCTATTGGTTTTTGCAAAGGTGCCTTAGCTATTGGTGGTCTCTTATACAATGTGTGAAATGACACATCATAACAGAGATAAGATGTTTGTAGAAGGCAAGGGCGCGGACTGTGTGGTGATTCTGGTGATTGTGTTGATAGAGTTGATTTGACAGACTGACTCGACTGAATTAACTGACCTGATTGAGTTGACTGAGTTGACTGAGTTGACTGAGTTGACCGAGTTGACTGAGTTGACTGAGTTGATTGAGTTGACTGAATTAACTGACTTGATTGAGTTGACTGAGTTGATTGAGTTGACTGAGTTGACTGAGTTGACTGAGTTGACTAAGTTGACTGAGTTGACTGAATTGACTGAGTTGACTGAGTTGACTGAATTGACTGAATTGACTGAGTTGATTGAGTTGACTGAGTTGATTGAGTTGACTGACTGACTGATTGAGTTGACTGAGTTGATTGAGTTGACTGAGTTGACTGAGTTGACTGAGTTGACTAAGTTGACTGAGTTGACTGAATTGACTGAGTTGACTGAGTTGACTGAATTGACTGAATTGACTGAGTTGATTGAGTTGACTGAGTTGATTGAGTTGACTGAGATGCTGCCACCGACCACCATCCACTTCTTGTTTTGACAAACCCGCTGATTGGTCCCTTCAAATTCGGAAAAATACCAATCAGCCTTGCTAAGTTGGTTAGGTACTCCTCCTTGAGCCCTTAGTTCGTTCATGGAGGAGGGGTATTGTCGTGTTAGCGGTGAGGGTGGTGGTGCCGGTTAGCAACGACGGAAAATTCCTCCAGGTTCTGGCCGTCGGTCTTTTACCGTTACAAATGTGTGCCAGGACCCTTCAGAAATTCTCTCTTTATGACACGGCCTCGACTATTGAGAACGAAAGAAGCGAAAATCTAAACACGTGTAGCTTAAAACTACACCGTTTCTCGCCAGGTCATAGATTAATCTTTTAGTTGCATGCTAATAAACTAAGAATATTAAACTCAAAAATAGCCTTCGTTCCGCGTCCGTGTCATAAACTGTAGAGTGGCGACATGACGGTGTTGATGCATTATGTGCCTCAACAATGTTGAAACATTCTTCTGTGAGACCTCGGACCCCAACGAAATTCGTCTAAATGGAAAACTTCATGTAATTCTTACCGGAACAAAGAAGGATTGCAAAGTTTGTTTTACCCGAAACAAGCAACTTCATATTATTGTGATACATGTCCAGACAAGCCACGAATACATCTTGGTCAATGCTTCATAAAGTATCACAGACGGCGAAACTACAAAATATAATTTCTGTAAAGATAAAGCTTTAAAGATATAAATATAGATAAACAATCGAACTATAACATTTTTATGAGATAATTTATATGTAAGATCATTTTATTATATTATGTAAGTAACTCAACACATTCTCAAAAATCGCTTCGTCCTGTTACCTCACCCGGTCGAAAAAATCGTCGTCAGTTAAGGGTTAAACCCTTCGCATCGGGTATCGTCAGACAGGCGTCTAACAAATATCAAATTGTCTATGAACAATTTTAGTAGACTATAGAAAAAGATAACAATCCTTTCATCGATTAAATAATTGAAATAATATATTTTTTATTATTATTATTATATTAATATAATGTAGGAGTGCGATCGAGCGGATGCGAGGCTGGAAAAGTCGGAAGAGTACTTGAGTTGGGCGATTGTCGTGTGAACGCAGAATGTTTGGACTCGAATGTTTGTAAGGCGTGAAAGATGAGAACTTGAGAAAACAGTGCGACTGAGAAATTCTGGGTAGTCGTGACCGAATGCGTAGAGTAAGAAAGGTTGACAATTAGAATGAAAGGAAACGAGTGTTTGGAAGAATATATGACGGGGAAAATGCGAGCGCGTAGCGGAAAGCGTTGGACTAATGTGGAAGAAAGGTTTTGATTAGCTTGACGATTATGTAAATAATACTGCGAAAGTCAATGGTAGAATAACGCAGGTGTAAGTAACAATAATAAACATCAATGATAAGATTATGGTCATAGATTTTTCATATCGATTGATGATCATTATTAACACGTGCCACTTCCATTTATAGTTATGAACACTGTACAGAAAACACGCGTTAATGCATAAATATCTAGAAAGGCTCCTGTTTCCAATCATTGTCAAACAGAAAAAATAACTAAAATTCAATCCATTTTACATCGCTTCTTTCAATACAAATGGTTTTAAACGTGGATTGAAAAATTCCATGTGTTCTCTATGTAGGAATGCAATCGAGTGGATGTTAGTTTGGGAAAGTCTGAAGAATGCTTGAGTTGGGCGATCGTCGTGCGAACGCAGAATGTTTGGACTCGGGTGTCTGAGAAATTCTGGGTGATCGTGATCGAATGCGTAGAGTGAGAAAGGTTGACAATTAGAATGAAAGGAAACGAGTGTTTGGAAGAATATATGACGGGGAAAATGCGAGCGTGGGGCAGAAAGTATTGGACGGTGAAGGAAGAAGCTAAGCAGCCAGCGTAGAGCAAAGAACTGTGTAGTTTACGAAGCATAGGCGTAGTTTGCGAAGCACAAGCATAGTTTGTTATTTTGTGTTCGTTTGTGTCGTTTTAGTTTCATTAAATACACGTATATTTATTATTTCATTCACTTTTCTTTCTTTTCCTTTTTTCATTTATACCCTTTTCTATAATAATTGAAAAATCATAAAGATGTTTGTCCTCGGAATTCTTTAAATAGATGATTACAGAGGAATAATGAATTATTACCATAACAGGCGCGATCAAGCATTTTTTTTCGTACAGAATGGTTGATTTCTCGCTCGATTTCCCAGAAATCCCTCGATCTCCATTTCCTTCGCGGTTTATCTCGTCCGAGGATTCGCGACACACGCAATAAAACCAGCGCGACTACCGAAAGGACAATGAAGTCTGTGCATTTTTTATGCCCCCGCGATGTAACTAATGCCAGCCGGTTTTACGGCATCCCCGAAGGTCGACTAGGTGTTCGCCGAGCCTTCCGGCACCGGTAAACTGCTCGCCCGCCAAATATTTGATGAGGCGACCGCGTGCTGCAAGATCGCACCGGCAAACACGAGAAATCGGCGCGGAGCGGTTCTCTGCTTGCTTGCCTCACGAATATTTCATTCCAGCAACATGCGAGTCTTCCCTTCCGGTTCTACCAGAAACCAGCGCTTCTTGATGTAGCGCCCTTCGAATGATCGGGAAAATTCTCTCTTTTTTAAATTATTTCTCGAATTCCGCGGCGGGAATGTTACGCGGATCACGGTGATCCGGAAAAATTTATATAACTTCTCGTTCCATTTTCTTTCCGTTATTGTACTTTTGGTTTCTTAACGTATTATCCGATAAGTTTGTGCGCTGTTTGCTCGATAATACATTTCTCTCGATAACAATCGCCCGTCTGGTATTGTGTTGTTAACCCTTTGGCCTACACGATATCTGCCAATTTCGCGAGCTATAGTAAACAAGAAAGTCGGTCGTGCACAGTGCCATTCAACCGTTCAGCCGTGTATGTACCCGAACTGACGCAAAATGTATACTTTTCATGACATACAGTGGCTCCAAAAAGTATTCGTACACTATGTCACAAATAAATTCGTTTAATCCTGAAATTCTGAGTCTGATAGAAGCATTTGATAAAACTTTGTAGGTATGTAAATCGTAATAGTATACGTATGAATCAATCTCTTCTTTTCATCTAAATGCCAATTTAAAGGGCCGAAAGCAGCGTTGAAGTTTCTGAGTTTTCTCTTATTTTTTAAACATAACTTTGTAATGGTACTTGATGAAGCAAAACCTTTCAAATAGAAAATGTTTAATTTTTAATACTCTATCGCCCTGCCATAAAAAAAAGAACACAGAAAAGCTTGTACTCAAAGCGTGAAAAATCGCTGAAACTTTGAGATCCGTTATCAGCCCCCTTAAAAGATATTTTGCCGCCAAAAATATTGTTCCACGTAGGACACACCATGCTCTGTACACACATAAAGGTTCATTGAAATCAGAATTTCAGAAGTAGATGAATTTCCTTATAATACAGTGTACGAATACTTTTTGGAGCCACTGTATATTTCAGTGCAACGAAAGGAATTGTGAAATAATAAACGATGTTTAGGTACAAATAGTAATTTTAAGACGTCTAGGGTATAATCATAATCAAAGGAAAAATATTCGACGTGGAATAGCTCCAATCGCTTGTTCTAATAATGTGGTAATGTATAGATTTAAGGGTTAGTATTGTAAGATGGTACGTTTGGTGTGTGTCTGGGCGTGAATGTGTGTGCGCGCGTATGTGTGTAAAGAGATCGTTAGAGTGGGGCCAAGTGTTTTGTCTTTTCGGGTCCCACTCGATCAAGAGTTGAAGAAGTCAGAAGTTAAGTAGTCAGCGAAGAGCAAAGAACTGTGTAGTTTACGAAGCATAGGTGTAGTTTGCGAAGTATTAGCGTAGTTTGTTATTTTGTGTTCGTTTGTGTCGTTTTAGTTTTATTAAATACACGTATATTTATTATTTTATTCACCTCTCTTTCTTTTCTTTTTTTTCATTTATAACCTTTCCTATAATAATAATATGCGGCATCTTATGCACAAATTCTACACCACGAGTCTGACTCGTGGCTTTTGTTTATAATACACATTCTTCACCACGAGTCTGACTCGTAGCTTTTGTTTATAATACACATTCTTCACCACGAGTCATACTCGTGGTTATAGGCCAAAGGGTTAAAGGTAGAAAGGATGGGACCGGGAAATAAAACAAGGGTGCTACGTTTTCTAGATTAGAGCGACCGTAGCCGTTCGTATCGCTCTCGGGACTAGGTTTTTTTTTATTTTCGCCTATTTAACCCTTTGCACTCGGCTGTCCCCTCTCATGGGACATCGTAATCCTAACATATGATAGTTTTGCAAATTTTCACTTTACTTCAGACCCGGACGTTAAATAGTCATATATGTCAATTTTAATATACGACTTAACTAAACTAAATGAAGTTTAATATACGTGAATCATAGTAAATATTTCGAATTTGAAAATTTTTGAAGTTAGTATCATTAAACGACTAACGGTCACCTCTCGAGTGCAAAGGGTTAAACTTTAAATAATCGTATTAGTAGATTCTAGTGACATTCAACTAAATTAAATTAATTCTAGTACTTTGCCCATGGTAATCTTTTAAATTACTGCTGCGCGTTGACTGAAAGCTGTCTCTTGAATGTAAACAATTAAGCATCAGTAACAACTTTCTGCAGTGCATCCAATTCCATCATGCGAGCAGTCGTAGAAAGTTTAAACAGAAATGGAAACGACCTCGTTACAAGGTTGTTTTCCACCATAACGCAGGTTCGACGAGCGAAGGTGCACCATACGTGTAATAAGACGGGCGAACGTAATGTAACTCTGTCGACGATTATGCAGCGCTTAGCCAATGGTAATGGTCAGGCTGTGGTCAGCCGGAGGGAGGATCGTCTTGCTGGAAAATTGGCTGCAATTCCGCGGCCACACTCGAAGGTTCACCGTTGGGCCCTTCTCGCGTTCCCTTCGTGAACGTGTTCCATTTCGCCTAACTTCGCTGATTAAACGTATCCTCGACCTGTCACCTGTTATCGCTAATGCAAACTTACTGCCACGAGAATTAGCGACGACGCGACGTTCCAAATTTTAGCGCCCCGAGGCTCGCGTATCTTTATTCGATTTTGGAATTATGTTAATTTAAATTTTCTTCTGTTTTACCATTTCAATCGTTACCTCAGTCTTACTTCAATTCTATCCATTATCTCAATTTAATTTAATTTTTATTTTATTATTAATTATTTCAAGTTTGTCTGGACCTACGAAAGAAGGTGCACGGCTTGTGGAGGTGAGAAGATGGAAATTGACCACCGTCAATTTAAACTCTTATTGTTTAAGTATCTTTTTCGACAGAATTCAATTTCGACAGAAAACAATTCTGGGTTTTCTCCATTTTCACAAGCCACAGCCAATCCCTCCATGGGTTCCTTACCAAGGTCAGAACCTGGTCAAAATCCGAACAAGTACTTAGTATTTTACAAGCAACCATCAATAGATAGTACTTTGTAGCATAAAACCAAATTTTTCATTTCGTCGTGTAAAGTTGAACAAGTTTTTAAACCGTTATTATTATTAAACTATTTTTAATATACTTAAGGATTTCATTTAATCACAATTACTGTCTACTCTGCTAATTTACTTAATCACAACTATCTCGGATTAATCCCACAGTACCGTTAATGCTAGACTTGCCGCTCTAAATACATACAGAGTGTTCGGACGAAACTGGGAGAAAATTGAAGGAGTAACTCTATGCAACATTCTAAGACGAAAATCAAGAATAACAGTATTGCGTTTGACGCTTTGTTTATTAGTTATAAGCAATTAAAGAGCGGGCTGTTTTACGCCTGAGAGTAGGCAAACTGGGCAACACGGTCGGTAACGTCAATGTCAATGCAGTGATGCTTAGTCGTAACTACGTGTTGTCCCACTTGCCTGCTTTCAGGGGTAAAGTAGCCCGTTTTTTAGTTGCTTATAACTAATAAACAAAGCGTCAAACACCATAACGTCAATGATTACGTGCATTTTTGTAACTGTTCAGAGGATAGGCCATATTCCGCACGTAGATGCGACTAACACTAGATTGTCGGACTGAGTCAATTTGACTCACTTATGATTTTGTCAAGCTCAAGTATCATGTGAAAGGAACAGAAGTAAGGATGTTTGTGCTAAATGTAATAAAAAGATTTGGGGAAAATTTATTTTAAAAACAGAATATATTAGGCTGTTCAGAAAGTAATTTCGTTTTTTTTCATGATATGTCGAGCTGTGAGATTAAACCTAGCCGTTTCAAATGATCATGAACGGTCGAATTCGATAAATTTAATCTCTTAGCGATCTTACGAGTTGTCATTCGCCGATTTGCATCAATTAATGCCTTTAGTGTGTCTTCATCAGCCTCAACTGGCCTTCCAAAACGTGGTGCACCTTCAACATCAAAATTGCCGGATCGAAATTATGTAAACCAGTTTTGCCACTGGGGTTCTGTCAATACATCTTCTCCATACACAACGAATAATTTTTTCTTTGCTTGAACAGCATTTTTACCTTTTCGATAGTAGGAAAGTAAAAAATACCTGAAATGTTGCTTTTTACTTTCCACACTTGATAGGGCACCAATCAAAAACTACTGGGTAGAATCAATCGAAACTTTTCGCAAGCAAGCCTTGCTATATATGCTGTCAAAATATATAATGACCATGCGACTTAAGTGTGAAGTTGACTATGAAAAAATACAATTAATCCCTGTGTTAGGAAAAAACGAAATTACTTTCTGAACAACCCAATACATGTATAAATTGTTTTGAATAAACTTTCTTTAAAATAAGGTTTTATTTTTTCTTTTTTAAACTTCGATTCTCATGTTTGAGTGAAATTGACTCGTTTCAAACAAAATAGGTATCATATACAGGGTGTTAATCTACCTATGGACTTAAATGAAATGGGGGGTTCTAGACGATGAAATAAGACGAAAATCAAGAGTGACGAAATTTCGTTAAACGCTTCGTTAATTAGTTATTAGCAGTTAAAGATTGTCCCAAAATAGCCAATCCGCTGCAGCGCCGTCCGTTGGGCTCGCCGCGCACAGGCGAACCCAGGACCGTATCGACATGTATTATAACGCTTACCTCGTGGGGCGCAGGAAAACTTGTTTGTCACGGGTAACTCAAAATCAAAACTTCAGTCATTTTCCAAAATGTTGAATGACATTAAACCTGCTTACTCGCAAAATCCACAAGGGCATGTCAAAACTTTCAGTAGTAGTTGTTTCAGTAGGGAAATTATTTTTCGACTTCATTAAAAAAGCTTTTTTAGATTGTTTCTAGTTATAGTTAATTTCTGTTAAATAACATTTTTTTTTAATTTAATTTTACATAAAATATAGTTGTGAGTGTATTTTGTGTTGCGTGTGTGGTGTGGTTGTAGGAGTGCAAAAGAAGGGAGAAAAGAATAAATTTTAGTGGCGGTGTAAATTATGACTGATACGTGTACGTGTGTTGTATACCTTTTTGTGGACACTGCGGACGAGATAATCGTGGTGCGAGTGTATTATTCAATAAATATTCGCGGACGGAACAATCGCGATTTAAATGCGTGTGGGTGCTTCACTTTTGGGCAGTGTATTATCTGCTTTAAGAGATCATTGACCCTCTTTACTCGAAAATCCCAATGGACGAGTTTTGACATGCCCTTGTGGATTTTGCGAGTAAGCAGGTTTAATGTCATTCAACATTTTGAAAAGTGACTGAAGTTTTGATTTTCAATTATCCGCGACAAACAAGTTTTCCTGCGCCCCACGAGGTAAGCGTTATAATACATGTTGATACGGTCCTGGGTTCTCCCGTACGCGGCGAGCCCAACGGCCGGCGCTGCAGCCGGATTGGCTAATTTGGGCAATCTTTAACTGCTAATAATTAATTAACGAAGCGTTTAACGAAATTTCGTCACTCTTGATTTTCGTCTTATTTCATCGTCTAGAACCCCCCATTTCATTTAAGTCCATAGGTAGATTAACACCCTGTATAAATGCCTAAACGTCTGTGTTTAACACTAGATTGGCGGATGTTGGGTATATACCTATTTCACCTGAAATGAGTCAATTTGACTCAAGCATGAAAATTAAAGGTTTTAAAAAAGATAAAACTTTATTTTAAAGAATGTTTATTCGAACCTGAGTTTCAAATATTACTGAGATCGCAGACAAAAGCATTAATATATTGTGTTTTAACATGGATAGACACTTGTATAAGTACTTACATACATAGTTACAATAGTCTACTTTCAGTTTCGAGAAAATTCGTCCCACTCGCCGAGTTGGACATTGACATAAATGCATTGGTAAAGTTTTTCTGATAAAAGAGTCTAAACAACATAAATTCAACTAGTTCTACTGTTAAAAACGGTATGCTTAAAGATAAATATACTATATGCTATATAAAACCTATATATACATAAGTACCTATAGTATATGTATATAGCACCTATATAATATACTATAAGTATAAATAATTTTTAATAACTGATATTTTCAAATTATTATATATTATAAAAAATACTTTATTCCAAATTTAATTTCTCTAAAATTTATACACTGACATTTTTAAGCTATTAGTAATAGTTGACATTTTGTTAACTTTTAATTTATAAATTTATTACGCATTTAGACGGTTAATATTGAATAAAAATGTAAAAGAAAAATTAGGAATATCTATTAAATAATAAAACAGTTCTTAACTAAAAAGCACACGGAAGAGATAGATAGAAAATTATAGAAATCAGAATATTGAATTTGTTCATATTTTTTGAACAATTGAAAAATGTTAACGTAGCAAATGGAATTTTTAGAGGAATACGAAGAAAAATTAAAAATCTGGTGTATCGAAGAAGTCAGTCTGAAGCTGAGAATCAATGTAATTGCCGGGATACAACAATAACGGAAAAACTGACAACCGCGCAATGATGCAAAGTTCTGTGCGATTTGGCTACTGCGCCTATTCCTTTTCTGTTATTTGTACAAAAAAAGAAATTAATCATATTGTACCAAAAATGGGTAAAATAGGAAAAATAATCATCATTATTACTTAAATTTTTATTAAATCTTCATAAGATTATCCATGCTTTTCAGTCTATATTACCTAATATAATATTATAATAAACAATAAATTGTAGTAATGTTAACAATAAGATTCAGTATACCTATTGTAAGACTACCTGCACCGGGCACGGGCGAAAATGGGACACCGGAGTACAGGACGACACGCAGCGGGTGGTCGCCGACAATGTTAGGGCCGTGGCATCGGCTGTTACGATATTTATGACCGGATGTCTGGTGTATGTCTGGTTAGGAATGTTGTAAACTGTACGAATGAAACCCGAAGACGCCACGGGACGGTTTGTGTTTGGAAAGACACTTAGCCGTCGGGCGCCGAGGGATGAATTGTCATAGAATGCATGGGAAAGTTAGGAAAGGCGGGCGACGCGACATTGCGTCGCCAAAAAGATAGGGCCTTCAGCGGAAGGGACCTGGTCACGGAGTGGGGAGGACTATGTTGTCCTCGGAGAGGATAACCGTCGTCGTCGGTCCCGGCACTTCTACGCTAGCCGTCCGAATAGCAAGTCGCGACCTAGTTTACAGTTTTTTGTAGTTTCTTACATATCAGAAGTGGGATTGACCAGCAACTATATCGCTGCTCCGTTAGCCGATACGTTAGTTGTGTCCGTGTCCAAATAACGGTGAACGTGTACAGAGTGACCTCGTGAACGTTGAGTGACGTGAAGTGGAGATACATTTATTCTCGAAATAAAGTTACATCCTAGAAATCATGATGGGTGATCACTCGGACAGTAGTTCGGCTGAGGGAATCCAAGCAGGCAGCCGTAGCCTGCTTCCAGAAGTTCCACGAGGTGGACGAGACCGGTCGGGAGCGCGCGAGCACCGGGAATCCCGGCTGGACAGGCTGGAGCGCCTCTTGTTGGAGCGTCCGCGAGGACGATCGCAGCAGGGATCGCCCGTGAGATCCCGATCCCAGGTGCGGGTGTGGACGGCCGGACGAGAGGCAGCCGAGAGGAGTTCAATCGACGAGGAACGGGTGGAGCGGCTAGAACGTCTGGTCGACGAGCTGCGGCGCGAGGCCAGATCGCGAGCTCGATCGCCAACATCCACGCGACCCGGGGATGAACTGCTGATCCCTACGTTTGACCCGGCGGGGGACGACCTAGTGATCGACCATTGGGTCAGAAATGTGGATGAATTAGCAAGGAGATACGGATGGGACGATATGGCCGTCATGCGTCTCATCGCATCCCGATTACGCGGTCATGCTAGGCAGTGGTATGACACGCGTCGGCGAATTACAACCACGTGGGCCGAAACAAAAGTGCACCTGGTGGCCCAGTTTAGGAAAACAGTACCGTTTTGCAAACTGTTCCGGGAAGCGGCACTTTACGAAGCTCGACCGGGGCAGAACCTGGGCGATTACTGCTTCCAGAAGCTAAGGAAGCTTCAAAAACTGGATATTACGATCCCGGAGAAGTACCTGTTAGATATGGTGATCGGAGGCATCCCAGACGATGGGATAGCCCGGTCGGTACGCTCCGCGCGACAGGAGGATGTGAATGAACTATATGCGTTCATGAACGCGCTAGGTGAGATGCCTCGGGGTGAGGTGAGAAAGAAGACAGCCGGCGGTAAGGAGCAAGGGCCGAGCACGTCACGGGGACCACTGCCGAAACCTGTGCGGGAGCCACCGTCCTTCAAAAGGGAACCTGCGGACACCGGCGACAGAAAAAGGGGAAATCCAAGCAGCGAACGGATCAGGTGCTATACCTGCGGGGAGCTAGGGCATTATGCCCGGCGCTGCAGGCAAGGAAAAGGCAGGGACCGAAACGAGGTAAATATCCTACAACGCAACAATACAAGGCAAAACATATACGAACTTACTGTGCGGGTCAATGGGAAACGAACTCGTAGCCTCATTGATACGGGCAGCGTGTGCACCGTAGTGCAATGCTCGGTAGCTAGAAGATTTAAACTCCTGTTAGAGAAAGTTACCGATGTGATATTTCGTGGGTTCGCGGGACAGACGGTTTCGATAAATGAGCGGTCGCGGATCACGATAGAAATCCAGAACGTGACCGCAGGCGTAAATGCATTTGTCGTCCCGGACGGGTATATAAAGTACGAAGTCATCGTCGGCCGTGACTTTCTGCAGCAGGAGCATGTGGTAATGATTAAGAAGGGAGCCCGGTTGATTTTCAACGCGATACCTGTACGCGAACGGGAACAGGATCCGCCCGAGGTGGATATCGGAATCTGCGAGATCAAAGGGTTTGAAGGGATACAATTCGGCGATGTCGATGAAGAGGCACGACAGGAATGCATCGCGTTGATCGAAGAATTCCGTTGCTGCGTATCGTTTTCAACGTACGACTTAGGAAGAACGAATGCGGCCGAAATAGAGATCGTTTGCGTATCCGACGAGCCGGTCGTATATCGTCCGTACCGCCTCGCAGAATCCGAGAAGGAGATTGTTCGGGGAATTGTACGTGACCTCCTGAACAATGGCATTATACGTGAATCCGATTCACCCTACGCCAGCCCGATTACGTTGGTGAAAAAGAAGTCCGGCGATTACCGAATGTGCGTCGACTTTCGGAAGCTCAATGCCATTACAAGAAAAAATAAATATCCAATGCCATTAATCGACGACCAGCTAGATCGATTAGGGGGGTACAAATATTTCACAGGCTTGGATTTGGCATCTGGATACTACCAAGTACCTGTAGCAGAAAATTCCATTGCCAAAACAGCATTCGTAACGCCCGACGGCCATTACGAGTTTTTAAGGATGCCGTTCGGTTTGACGAATGCCCCGGCGGTATTCCAGAAAATGATGCACAAGATTCTGGGGCCACTAAGGGACCATATCGCATTTCCATACTTGGACGACATCATTATACCCTCGCGCACGGCTGCGGAGGGAATAGAAAGACTGCGGCGAGTATTAGTGGTCCTGCGTGCACATGGATTAACATTGAAGTTGGAGAAATGTTCCTTTCTGAAAACGAAGATTGAATATCTGGGGAGAGAGGTTAGTGAGGAGGGCATCCGACCGGGTCAACGGAAAACCGAAGCCGTGCGGCATATGAGACCACCAACGGGGGTAAAAGAAGCGCGACAATTTCTGGGGCTGGCTAGCTTCTTTAGGAAATTCGTCCAGGATTTTGCAAGGATCGTGGAACCAATTACACGATTGACCAGGAAAAATGTTTCGTGGCATTGGGGGACGTCTCAGGAGCAGGCATTCAATAGGATAAAGGATGTGCTAACTTCGCGCCCTATATTGTCGATTTTTGACCCAAACCGACCAACCGAGCTGCACACCGACGCGAGTTCGTTAGGGGTAGGAGCAATGCTAATGCAGCAAAAGGAGAACGGCGATATGGCCGTTATCGCGTATTTTAGCAAGCAAACGACGGAAGATCAACGACGTTACCACTCATACGAACTGGAGACGATGGCGGTGGTATTGGCGTTGCGATACTTCCGGGTATACTTGATAGGAATTACGTTTAAAGTAGTGACCGACTGCAGCGCACTGAGGACGACGTTCTCAAAGAAAGACCTGTTACCTCGAGTTGCACGGTGGTGGCTAGAGGTGCAGGAATTCACGTTCCAAATTGAATATCGAGCAGGCACCAGGATGGCCCATGTGGATGCGTTGAGCCGGAGTCCGCAACCACTATTAGAGGTCGCGTACGTGGACGTAACGGAGGGTGACTGGATTGCAGCAGCCCAGCTGCAAGATGAGCAATTGCTCCGTATCCGTCAGATATTAGAGGCGAATGAGCGGAGGGCGGAGAGTAAGCACTATTTCGATGAGTATGTCCTAAGAGATAATAAGATATATCGACGGCTGCCCAATAACGGGAGGGCATGGGTGGTACCCAGGAACGCGAGATTCCAAATATGCCGACTGTGCCATGACGATGCGGGGCATTTGAGCACCGAAAAAACGTTAAACCGCATCCGGCAGAATTATTGGTTTGCCGGGATGAGAAGGTTCGTGGCCAAATACGTTGCCGCATGTCTCAATTGTGCCTACTACAAGCATACGGCTGGAAGGAGACAATGTAAATTAAACAGCATTGAAAAGGTGGCAGTCCCCTTCCACACGATCCACATTGATCACGTAGGCCCATTCGAAGAGAGCACGAGACGTAATAAATATTTATTTGTGATGGTGGATGCCTTTACAAAATTCATAGTGGTAGAGCCGGTCAGAAGCCAGAAGACCCGACACACCGTGAAGGCTCTATTGAGCCTCATGCACTTGTTTGGAGTCCCGACCCGAATCATCAGCGATCGAGGAACTAGCTTCACGTCACGAAGCTTCAAAATATTCTGTGACACGTACGGAGTCAAACATGTGCTAAACGCGGTCGCAACACCGAGAGCAAACGGACAGTGTGAACGCTACAACAAGACCATTGTGGACGCGCTGGCCGCTACTGCTGCAGGAAAAGACCCAAGGGAATGGGATTTGGAAATAAAGAAGGTACAGAGCGCACTAAATACGATGCACAACAAAGGGACGAATACGACGCCGATGAAGGCCTTGATGGGCTACGACGGGCGAAGCACGGCGGAGAGTCGAATCCTGAGCGAGATTCAAGAAGGGATTAACCGCTTGGATTTGACGCAACTACGGCACGATATGTCACAATACATCACGGAAACGCAGAAGGCACAAAAGGAGCGATATGACAAGACTAGGAAGGAAGCCAGGAAATACCAAGTGGGCGAGTTGGTGTTGGTACAAATAACCAGCGAGCCAGCCACTGGAACAAGCAAAAAATTGCTCCCGAGGTACAAGGGACCGTTTCGTATCCACACGATACTGCCCAATGACCGCTATGATGTGGAAGACGCGCGAGAGGGGGTGAGGCGGTTCAGGACAGTGGTAGCGGCCGACCGAATTAAACCCTGGATTACGATTCACAGTTGTGACCGTAGCGATTCGGAATAGTAACTGCGGTAGGGATACGGGATCCAGAGTAGGGGTTATGCATTTAACGTTCTCTTGTATGCAGGTCACAACGAAGAAAGAGACCTAGGCGACCCGAGCCGACCAGAGACGGAGGTGCGGAGGTCTCTGACGCGCTCGGCGGAGATGCGACACGAGCCGCACCGAGGAGGATGGGCCTTGCACAGCAGTGGTAACAGCTGGAACAGGTGGCCTGTGATGATCACCTGATCCAGTCGGCGTACACGAATGTGCGAACCTGAGTGGTGGAACTGAGGCCATCTTCCAAAACTGACCTGGTTGGGTTGTAGCCCAGGGTCGTGGTTTATCGTAACTCTGCAGGGTGTACCTGAGATTACGAGCGATAGGACCTGGTTGGGTTGTAGCCCAGGGTCGGGGGTTTTCGTAACCCGATTGGGTGATACCCATAGTTACAAAGGGTTGGGGCCGAGTTGGTTTGGATTGTAGTCCAGGACCCTGACCCTCCACGATTCGTTCCGGTTGTTGTCGGATTGCGAATAGAACTGAGCGGTGGAGGTTCGTTACAGGAGGACGGCGCTACAACCCGTCTAAGGTGGGACGGGACTAGCCAGGGAAGAAACAAACGGGAGACCGGTTACACGGATTGCTAAACGGAGGATCGCACAGGAAACACCCTGACGACAGGACTAGACAACTGAGCGCATAAGATAAGTCGTCCACAGTAACAGCCATGCATGTGCGTCTATGCGTGCATGGAGGAGAAGGAGGAAAGGGATTATTTTTATTTATTTTGTAGAACCGAGTCCGAGGACAGACTCCTTGTCAGGTTGGCCGAATGTAAGACTACCTGCACCGGGCACGGGCGAAAATGGGACACCGGAGTACAGGACGACACGCAGCGGGTGGTCGCCGACAATGTTAGGGCCGTGGCATCGGCTGTTACGATATTTATGACCGGATGTCTGGTGTATGTCTGGTTAGGAATGTTGTAAACTGTACGAATGAAACCCGAAGACGCCACGGGACGGTTTGTGTTTGGAAAGACACTTAGCCGTCGGGCGCCGAGGGATGAATTGTCATAGAATGCATGGGAAAGTTAGGAAAGGCGGGCGACGCGACATTGCGTCGCCAAAAAGATAGGGCCTTCAGCGGAAGGGACCTGGTCACGGAGTGGGGAGGACTATGTTGTCCTCGGAGAGGATAACCGTCGTCGTCGGTCCCGACACTTCCATGCTAGCCGTCCGAATAGCAAGTCGTGACCCAGTTTCAGTTTTCTTTACATTTTCTTACACTATATACATATTTATTTAGAAGTAATTTTAGAATACTACTCATAAACAAAAACTTACAAATCGATACTATTATTTTTATTATGTAAACAGAAAATATGAGAATATAATTTTTGATTAGCATATGATTTATATAACAGCTGTCGACAGTTGTTATCATGTAAATATATAAATGTATGTATGTATGTATTTATTTAGCATCATATGTATTGAGATTCAATCAATTCACTTCATCAGCTTTGATGGTTAAATTGAATATAATTATTAAAACAATCACACTAAGTCGACATTTCAGTTTGAAATTTATGATTCCATCTATAAATGAATGATGTATCTCTTATCCTTAGTCAATGGATATATGTACTATAAACAAACAGTTTTCATTGACAGTCAATTAAATCTAGTCGCGTGTTTATGGTATGATATAATAGTGAAGATGCTCCAACTCAAACGGCATTTAAGATGCTCATCATATTTAAATGTTGCTCAATGTATTTAAATAATGGGTGTTCAAAGAAGAAAGATTTTACTACACTTATATTTTTCCGATTCTCGATAGCCGTATAATTATTGTCTCGTTATAAGTTGAGGGGTAAGAGCAACTTATAACAAAACAAATTTTTCATTTTTTGGTTCTTCTATTGTTTGTCACAGCAAGTGTAACAAACCGTAAGTAAGCGAGAAAGCGCATCATAACAGGTTAAATATTTTGCTTGAGATTTCAACGGTTCGGTTATAATATAATATTTCAGAAAAAAAAGATGAAATGTCTTATCCATTCGCAGCCTGTTTCATTCAGCGCGACAATTATATCGAAACAATACTGTATGTCTAAGGCTTTTCACCAACATGGTACAAAATTTATGCCAAATTAGTATACTAAGTTTTGTACTCATATTGGTAGCAACAGTACAGTAACTTGTGTCAACGTTAGAACCAAAAATATATTAAATCTTGCAACATAACCGATACCAAATTAGTTATAAAATTGTATTAAAGCTTAACGATAGCCAATTTGTGCCACATTGTAGTAACAGATCTCCCGTCAGAATCGATGCGAGGTGGCATTACAGATGTATGTGATTTTTGTGCCAAATCTGTTGAAATTTGATGCCAGATTGGTGCCATACTGACAATAAATGGTTATTGAAATAATGCTACACATAATGTTTTATTTTATATATTTTGTTTTCTCTGTCAAAATCAAAAATAATTAATACTGTTCTTATTAACTTCATGATTAATATGCAAGAACACGTAAATTGATCGTTGATTATGTATAGCAACGTCATTGTTGATTCTAAAGTGAATAGTAAACAATACTAGACAAGTAATGATTGCGAATGATGGTGTAAAATGCTATAGATGTATTTTTTTGATCTATTAAAACTGAAAACCATTTCAACACTTCAGAGATTTTTATAGAATCTAATATTGTTTAGCAAATTCGTGCTACATAAATAACATTTTGTAAAAATGCAAAAATAGTATTTAAAAATTAGTACGTTAGCACTTTTTAAATTTCAAGGACTTCTTATAATCATTAAAAACTACAAAATATTGCAATTTTGGGAACTGATACATTTAAGAAACTCTTTACTATTTTTCAAGACTAATTCAAACTTTTTAACAGTTTTAGTTTTCACGTAATACCTTATTTTTACTAAAAATTTGAGTTTTTTGAAATTTAAGAGTGACAGAAAAATTCTGCTTGCAGATTCATGTTTAGGACGAAAGACTTTATCAGATTCATGTAGTGCATATTGCGAAACAAAATCCCTGTTAGATATCCGTAAAAGATGATAACCATGTATAAGTTAACCTCAAATTTGTTTTGAGTTATTCTGTATTATACTATGTTAATATAAGTTGCTTATAACTTAAAAATTTCATGTCATCAAAATATCTTTTATAAAATAAACAAATAGGTTTTCTATAAAATATATATTATTAATACTTTTGTGAAGAACTCTGATATTTAATTCAGATAAAAATGAAATACTAAATCAATAAAACAGTTTGTACACAGTAAAAGTGAATAATACATTCAGTATTAAGATTAAGTGACAATTCCAGAATGCTGTACTTTTACAAAAAAAAATATTTTCTATTTGCAACAATTATTACCTGGGCATTAAGTATAATAATTTATCAGGTATATTTTAAAATATAAAATATATTTTATTAGAATATATATACATAATGTAAGTTATTAATTCTATTTTATAAAAATAATTTGTGTTATTATATGATTTTATGAATGCATTAAGAAAATAGCTAATAGTATAGATTAACAACTAAATATTTTCTGTTTTACACCAATCATAAGTACTAATGATATTATGAATATTGTTTCAGTACTAGTGATATTGATTATTAAGTACACTATATTGATAAGATCAATGATTTTAAAAAAATTATCAACAGGTATATTTCAGTCAAATCGACAACATATTGCGTCATTCAGGTATCTAAATATTAAATATTTTATATTTTTATAAACATATTCAGATTAAAATAATATTAATTTAACATTCTTTTTAGAAATACCTGTAATTTTATGGTGGACATCTTTTGGAAGTGATGGAGGATTACGGAACTGTGGAGATTATCAATGCTATTTCACAAATAACCGATCCTTTCAGTACCATAAAGAGATAAAAGTAACATAAATTTTGATATGTGATTTATAAATAAGATGAATTACAAATGTATTTTTTAAATTTCTATTGCAAATTTTAATAGGTTTTGAAAGAAATTTATAAATTTAATTATTTTAAAACCTAAAAACAACGTAGTTAATAATATAAATTCATCATTATTTTATATTTTCCATTTGTGGCTGTTTAAGTTGTTGAAGTTAAGATAACTATAAAACATCATTATTCTTGGATAGAAATTGGATACTTTATTATTACAAAATTAATTAATCAAAGATTACTCAATATAATATTAGAAATATGTAAATTATTTATACTTATTTTCAAGTACGTTTCATTACTATTATTGAAATTATTATTATAAACGTTATTACTTTTAATTTTCAGAGTTTCCTTTTCTATGGTAGCAATTTTCGAATTGATGATTTACCAAAATGGAAATCTGATAAAATTCCATGGGGTTTACTTCATGAAGAATCTCCAAGAAATAATCCAATTCTAGTTCATCAAGAAACTCTGAATCTTTTTACATATTCTTCAACATTTAGTAGATTCAGCGATGTACCTCTTACTCTTGTAGATTTACCTGGAATCACAGAATTATTAGGTGCATATAATAAATTGGCAGTAAAATATTATACAAATTACTAACCAATATATAAAACAAGCAAGTTCAGTTTTTTTTTTAGTATAAGTTAGTTAAGTTAGTATTTATAATATTTAAAGTTAAGACTTTAATTTTACAGGTAGGAAATACTTTAAACCCACAAAAGAAAAAAATAGATTAATGCAAACAAAAGACTTAGCACCTTTACTGTATATACAATCTGACTGTGATACTGCAAGTAACAGAGATATTTATGTAGCTGAACTAATGAAGTATATACGTATAGATTCATTTGGTACATGTTTAAATAATGCTCAACTTCAAAGAAGGTAAAATGCTTATAAAAATTTATACAATAATTGTACCATTTATACTATTTTTAATAAATAACATAATTTAGATTGAAGGAAAATTACCTTGAAATATTGAACAGTGAGAATTTTCTTTCTTTCACCGCCAATTACAAGTTTACAATAGCTTTTGAAAATGCAGTCTGCGACGATTATATAACTGAAAAATTATGGAGGCCCCTTATTGTTGGATCTATACCTATATATTATGGATCACCATCATTTAAGGTACTAAAATTTATAATATAATTATCATTCAAATACTTGATAGACTAAATTATATTACTCTTTCATGTGTATGGCAAACTCTTAATTCAGTTATTTTTTATTATTAAAAAACTGTTTCAACGTTTTATTATTTTTAATTAGTTCTTGGGTTGATGTACATGAAATTACTTATGGCATAAATAGCTTAAAATTTACTTTGTTTTATAGTAATACACAATAGAAATAGTCTATATACAGATAAGAATTATTTATAGTTTCTTGTTTAATTTACACGAATTTCATTATTAAGATAAAAGTATAGTAAACATTATGTTAGTAAACTTATTAAATTTGTCTTAACATTCTTTACAATGTACACAAATAATCATTAAATAGTAGAAATAATTACTTTATTGGAATTATTTTGCATTATTTTATTCAGTGTAGATAAATAATATATACTGAATAAAATTGATTAATACATTTCTAATTTTGTTTTAGGATTGGCTTCCTAATAATATGTCTGCTATTTCAGTAGTTAATTTCAAAGATCCAAGAAGTTTGGCTAATTTTTTAAAGGATCTTTCTAATGATGAAGTTGAGTATAATAAATATTTATCACATAAACTAATTTATAACTATAAAATAGAAAATGAGAGGTTAAGAAAAATGTTTGAAGAAAATAAAAAGTGGTTTTCTAATGAATTTGGAAATTATGTTGAAGAATTTGAATGTTTTGTCTGTAAACAAGTACAAACAATGGAGAAAACAAAAATCGTTGATAAAACACATTATAATTGTCCATTACCTAAAAATCCATTGACAAATAAAACTGACTATTTTAATTGGTGGACAAAACAATGGATTTTAGAAAAATGTAGTGCAAAATTATTAAATTACTATTTACGAAATAATCTTACAATTGATATGGAACATTTTGAAAAAGAGAAAATGAAATTATATAATAAAAATGAATGTTAATTGGTGTTGGTATGACCAAATTCAGTATGTACTCTTGAATCCAAGTCAATGTACAGGATTTGAAAAAGTTCAGTTTCATGGGATTTGAATACCATTAGTAATAGGTGTTGTTTATTTGCAATACTTATAAAGTATTTAAATTAATTTTAAAAACTACTAAATTTAATACAAAATATTTTTAAAAAGCATTTTAAATATTTTGTCGTTTAAAAGAATTGAATGCTATAAAAGTAATACTCAAATCCTAAAAAATTTTATACTATAATTTTGCTTGAGTTTAGTATTGTAAATAGAAGATTATTGTAGGTTTAACTTTTGGTTAAAGTAAAGATTGATTATATTTCAAAGCAAGTTTATATTTCTTCAACTATTTATAAAAATTTCAAAGCATAAGTTTATTTAAAAGTATTGTTTACCTTTGTAATTGAAATACGCGTAAAGTATTCGAAGCTTTACAATCGGATTCGAACTTATTTCAATACACTTAATCCCACTTTTGCTAATTGTTATATTTAAAAGATTTAAAAACCATTATTTCTGTATTATTTACATAATTTTGTATAAACTATAATATAATTTATTAGTAATGTAATTAGTTTTATTAATATCAAAAGAGCTTTATAATACAGCAATTATAAAAATGCTATTTATAAAAATATTTTTAGTTCAATTTTTAATTTTTAACTGATTCTTTTACAAAATGGCGTGAAAAAGAACAAATAGGTAAAATTATGAAAGATTCATATTCATGTTTCTATCGAATATATAGAGAGATCTATAGAAAGAGTTACAATTATTTTTTATCTTCTATCCTTTTTTTTCAACAAATGCATTACATCTAGAAAATACTATTATTGAACGATGGATTTTTATTTATATCGATCTTTTATGTTATTGGACAGTATTTTTTTGATTACTTATTAAATGGCAAAGTTTACTGTGATTTTATGAAAAATACATTTTTTACGCTTTCAGATAAAGTAAAAGTGATATAAAAGCATGAGTATCCTTCTCCTGGGTTTCCATTACTCGAAAATTGTTGTTATAAAATGAAAATTAAAATTTTTGAAATTTAAACTATGACATACCTATGAAATCATTCAAAACGATAAAATTAATTACAGGGATAAATATCTGAAATAAATTTGTTTTTAAAAAAATTATTATATAAAGGGTAAAATTTTAAGGTACTTTCTTAAGGTTACTTTATATTATTTTATTTATGTCATTAAAAGATTCAAAAAAGTAATAAATACAATTGGACCTCCATATCCGCGGTAGATCGGTTCCAAAGTCCTCGACGGATAGTTGAAGCCGCGGATAATAGCGAATGTCACATATACACATTATAGACATTTATGTATTTACAACATACGTACACATAGTATAACGTTATACTACATGTAATATGTATCATTAGTACTAATTAATAACAAATTGAAACACAACTTGCAACGTAAGAAATGTGTATGATAAAAATTATGCCATAATAATGTAAAGTTCATTCAGTAGAATTCAGTTTATATATTTTATATACGTACATATACATACATACCTTACTAAACCAAGGAGGCATACCAAAAAGAATATTAACAGATATCATCGCAACACCATATGAAGAAGATAAGAAAGAAGTACAAAGTTTATTTCATAGTAAAATATGTAAGAATAAATGACAGATCAAGATTAGAATAATCTAACTATTTAGATCCAAACACACAATATAAACGTCAATAAAAAGGATTATAACACAAATAAGACTAGCTAGGATATTGGGATGGATAATAAGAATTGAAAAGAATTTATACATAAAATAGAAGAAAGTGTACAGTGCAGAATTTGTATCACAAGAGAAAAAGAAGACAGAAACAGAATCTTTACTAAATGCTCAGTTTATGAAGAAATTAGACCAGAGGGGATGAAAAATATAAAAGTGAAAGAGATTTTAATGGCAAAAGTATAAAATAGAATATAGAATACAGCCAATTTTATTAAAAGGAGCTTGAAAATATAAACATTCTATTTAGGAGAAGAGATAACTAAAAGAATAAGATAAAAAAGGACATCAAATAATATAAAACAAACAATATACGTAGATAAGTGGAAGTACGCAAATGGAACACATAAATGTACTGTATGTAAAATATATGCGATAGATGTTAAGATTTATAATAGATAAACGTGCATTATGTAACCAAAGACTATACTAGGCAATAAAAAAATAAAAAAGAAATTCAAAATTATGACGTTGACAGAACTTCAAATACTAAAAAATTTACTTTCCATGTCAATAAATGTTTAAAGTTTTATGCATCAGCAGCAAAATACAATCATTCGAACCTCAATAATTCAAAAACAACTGTAAATAAAAAATGTTATCCATTCCCTTTCGCTGAGCTATGAAAACCTCTCCAATTCGAAATGTAAACCTTCTATAACTCGAACTATTTATCACGCGTTATTTTACCTCCAGAACTCAAATTTAACTCTACAGCTGAAACTTTTTTCACTGTTTCCAATATACTCAAAGTAATCCCGTGTTAATGTTTGGAGTTCATTGGATCGAGACAAATTGAGTTTACCAGATTTAAAAGCTATTGTATCAAACATAGAAGAGGGGAGAAACATCTTCATAACCATTTTACAAGCAATGAGAATGACGAATAAAGTATGGAGGAACATTACAAAAGAAACAATTGTCAATCGCTTCAAAAAATATAGATTTTCCTCTGATGCAGAAGAAAATGAAGAACAAACCGTATCTTTTACAAGCAATAACATGAACGCCGAATGAAACCAAATGTCATCCTCTTATAACAACGAAAATGTAAGTTTTAAAGATTTTGTGGATTGTGATTATCAAGTTTCTAATATTGGACAATTGATAGATTTAGAGATTATTGAATCTATTGATCAAGATATTGCCAGATGATGATATAGCCGAGAACGAGGTCGATGAAGAATCTTCTGCAATTGAGCTATCAGTAACAATTTTTTAACATTTTCTTGGATGTTATGTTATAATTTCTAAGTTTTCTTCCAATTTCGGCCCATAAATGTTCTATGGGGTTTATGTCAGGGCTCTGAGGCGGAGTTTGTAGTGTATGCGGAGTATTATATAAAATCCATTTCTTTATAATCAAAGCTGTATGTTTGGAATCGTTATCCTGTTGAAAATAAAAATCGCCCACTAAATTCAATTTAATTGCACTTTGCTGCAAATTTTCTTTTAGAATATTCAGATATTTGTACTTATTCAACCCCTTGACTTATAATCACGAGCGAGACTTGTGGTAAGGGATTTATGCTGTAAGCGAAACCCACGAGTTAAACTCGTGGTAAAGAATTTGTGCCATAAGCGAAAACCACAATTGTTTTTGTTAACCGATCAATTGATCATGATTACGCTTCGAACGTCTTAAAAATACTATTTGTCCCCAAACATTGTTTATTATTTCACAATTCCTTTTGTAGCCCCGAAATATACATGTTGCGCCAGTTCGGGCACACGGCTGAATAGCTGAATGGCACGGTGCGCGACCGAACTTCATGTTTACTATGGCTCGTGCGATTGGCAGATAGCGTGTAGGCTTCCCATGGGAGCTCCTTGCGGAGGAGGCCGCAACCGTCTACGGTTGCGCGCAGGCCATCCGTCAAGAGGGGCTCGACCCAACCGCGGCTGAGTCCCGGCTTGCCTCGACGAGACGCCAGGCGCATCGACGCGCCGAGATGGCCTGGCGATGGCAGCTGTCGGAGCCATCCGACTCAGGTCGGCGTGTCGTTGGCGCCGTTCTGCCCGTCCTGAAGGGGTGGATGGGCAGATCGTGGGGGCGTCTAACGTTCCGTTTGACGCAGGTGCTCGCCGGGCATGGGTGCTTTGGCGAGTACCTAAATCGGATCGGGAAGGAGGCGACACCGCAGTGTCATCACTGCGAAGAGGAGGAGGACTCGGCGCAGCACACGTTCGAGGAGTGTCCCGCGTGGTCGCGGGAACGCCGGAAACTCCGAGTCGCAATTGGGCCGGACCTCTCGCTGCCGGCAGTCATCGAGGCGATGCTGGACAGCGAGGGGTGTTGGAGGGCGGTGTCCTCCTTCTGCGAGCGCGTCATGCTTCAGAAGGAGGAGGCGGAGCGGGCTCGGGAGAGAGCCGCCGTTCCGTCCAGACGAGGACGGTGCCGTCGGCGTCGTGGGCGCCGGCCAAGGGCATCTTAAAGCCTCTAGTCGGTGGTGTTGCTTGGGACGCTCCCACGGCTCCCGATGAAAGCAACATCACTCGGGGAAGTGGCTGTCGCAGTTAGGGGCTGCGACGGCATTGCACTACTTCTCCCAATGTGTGTCGGTGCTGCGAGGTGGTTGCGCGGCGCTGAGTTAGCCACTGAGCGGGGTTCAGGCCCCCGGCAGTGATGGGCTTCAATCGAGGCAAGGGCGGGGGGGAGTACTGGAAGTGTTCTTCCAGAGTTCCCGGTGCTCCTCCATTTCGCTGTAGTAGGCCACCGTGGAGGTTTTAGCGGGTAAAAACCCCGCATAAGCTCACCACCCCCCCCCCCAGGGTGTTGGGGTATCTTTTCGAAGATTTCTTCCACGTAAAAAAAAAAAGCGTGTAGGCTAAGGGATTAACCCCTTGCACTATTTTGACGAGTCTGACTCGTGATGAAAATTTTAGGCCAAACATGGATGTCACGAGTCGGACTCGTTGTTCAGTTCCAGACCAAACATGAATATTACGAGCTTGACTCGTACTCGACATTTCAGGCCGAACATGAATATCACGAGTCTGACTCGTGGTCTTAATTTCCGGCAAAACTGATATTTAATTGTTTATTTATATTGTGTCTTTCAGTTTTAGGTTTAATATTACTGAAATAATCAGAAAACTTATTTGAGTTCAAATACTACTACCGCGGATTTGCTTTTACATATTTTTATTTCGTTATTAATTAATTATATTATTATTACTTATTCAAAATTTGTTTTAATCTTATGTGATAATTAAAGTATATATAAAAGTTTTTGATTTAAATTCATTTGAATTTCACAAGAGTTCCATGGCGTGGATAAGATGGGTCTCAAGTTTCTCCACCGCTCGTCCTTCACCGCGACAATTGAGGCAGCCGCGTTTGGCCTGACTTTTTCCGAGGTTCCGAATAGTGCAAGGGGTTAATATTCCGTTAATAAAAAAAAGATTTTCCATACCATTCGTCGCCAATTCACCCCCATTCCATGACTAAACCATCTTCGTGTTTCACAGTTGGAATCATATTCTGCATTTAGAATGCTGTATTGCACTTTCTCTACACCTAATGCTGCCCATCCGAACTGAAAATATTAAATTTACTTTCATCCGAGAAAATAACTTTATTCCAAAACGAAATATCTTTCATCTCGAAATGTCGATGTACATTTTTGCAAACAGTAATCTTTTCTTCCCACTAATTTTACTGATGCATGGCTTTTTCCGAGGTATTCTTCCATGGAAATCATTACTCCGCAAAACTCTGCGACATCATTCGGGATGTACAGTCGGTCACGAAAATATTCGGACACCAGTATAAATTTGACTTTATATTGTGTATTTTAACTAAATGTACAAAGGGCTAAGAAAATGTACTATGCTATGATAGAATGTAGGTTTTAGACAACAAAAATGAAAAAACATTTTATTGATTAGACATTATTGTTTAAATAATAGAAGAAAATCGAAGAAATGGCCAATTTGCTGGTCACAAAAGTATTCGGACATTACTAAAATTAAGTTTACAAAATTAATATAATGATTCTTAACTAAGGATTAATATTTTGTGGGATACCCTTTTTGTTGTACATGACTTAGACGTGTTGACATGTTATAAATAATTTTTTGTAAATAAGTAATGTCAATGCAGTTCCATTCTTCCATCAGCCGATTTTTTAACTTTTCCTTTGATCTTATGGTGGTTTTTCGAATTCGCCGGTCCAGTTCATCCCATAAGTTTTCAACGGGATTTAAATTAGGCGATTGTGGAGGGAGTTGTAAGACATTGACACAGGTATAATACAAAAATTTTTGGACAATCCGTGCTTTATGTTTTGGGTCGTTATCCTGGTAAAATTTCAATCATTGTTTGATCCCCATTTTGGTAGCATTTTTTTTTAAATTATTTTACAAAATGTTCAAATATTTATTCTTATCAAGAATGTCATCGATAAATACTAACTCTCCAACTCCGTGTGAAGAAATGCACCCCCACACAATTACAGAACCGCCACCGTGCTTTACAGTAGGTTGTAAATGTTTTGGGTTTAATTCCTCCTTCCGCTTTCTCCACACTCTAGCTCGCCCATCGCTACTAAACATATTAAATTTGCTCTCATCAGCAAAAATCACATCACTCCACCACTCATCTTCTTTTGAAATGTAAGCTTTCGCGAACTAAAGTCTTTTTTTTTTCGTTTTTTGCGTTAATGTATGGTTTTTTTCTGGTTATTCGGCCGTTGTAGCCTTCTGCACACAGCACTCTTCGCACGTTTTCTGGATAAATAGTGATACCGCATTCTTCTTGTAGAATTGTTGCTAATTTTGAAGCACTTGTTTGTGGATTTTTTTAAATTTTTCTTATAATCTTACGTCTATCACGAACACTTAGTATACGCGGACGTCCACTCTGACGAATAAAATCAATTATGTCTTCACTTTTATATCTTTTTATAATGTCTGTTACGGTGCTCTTACTGATATTTAAAAGACTTGAAATTTCTCGAAATGATTTTCCCTTCTCCCGATGAAAAATCACTAACTGATGCATGTCGAAAGAAGTGTTTTTACCTTTGCGACCCATTTCTCAGTGAATTTCGAACACAACTGATGAATATTTGACTGCTAACCGTCTCTGTAGCTTGTTTGAGCATTATGTTTACAAGCACTGTACTTATAGTCTTTATAGAACTAACAAACTGTCATATTTGCTAACAGACTACCACGGTGTCCGAATATTTTTGTGACCTGCAAATTAACGATTTATTCGCCTTTCTTCTATTATTTAAACAGTGATATGTGATAAATATAAGGTTTTTGTATTTTTGGTATCTAAAAACAACACTCTATCATAGCAAAATATATTTTTTTAGTCGTCTGTACATTTAAATAAAATACCGAGCATAAATATCAAATCTATACTGGTGTTCGAATATTTTCGTGACCGACTGTACATCTTTTCCGAAACTATTTGCAACAATTGCTGCAAGTTTGGGTGCAGATGTGCTTGGATTTTTCTTAATTTTACGTACAATCATTTTCTCCTCTTTGGGCGTTAATTTCTTTGGACGTCCTGTACGCTTTTTGTTAATAATATTTCCCTCAGTTTTTGACTTTTTTATTATATAATGTACAATAGATTTACTTCGATTTAATAATTTGGAAATTTCAAGATAAGATTTATTTTCATTATGCAACTTCAATATTAATTCACATTCATAATTAGAATAATTGTAAAATACTATACTCTACAAAATCTGTACGAACAACACGTCTCGGAATCTACTAAAGTGTAATGCTTACATTTTATACGCTAGAAACACAATTCTTGTCTACGCGTTCGAATACTTTTGTGACGTCCGACAACGGTATGTTTACACTCAATGCCCTGTGAATCGTGTATGTGTTGTCAGATTTGTTTACAATTTTACTTACACATTCTCGAGACTCCTATGCAACTTCACTCAAGATCTTACTTTGAAAACTTAAACCTGATACGAACATTTTATTTGTTAACGATGTAGATTGGAAGCGTTCGAATACTTTTGTGAGATACTGTATGTTTGTGGAAACACTAGAGAACATTGAGGCAAATGTATTCTCCGCTAATGTAATAGCTGAAACTAACAATAAGATTACGCACTTTCTGAACACATTGAGCACGGCGCTGATATACCTGTCCTTTCCGTTCAAATTTTTCCTCTAGACTGAAAAAATGCAGGCAATGCACTCGTATACGTACTCCAAAAAGGCGAAGAGACAATTAGTTAGCAAAAAACCACGGAAGCATAAAGACGATTTGAGAATAAAAAATTTCGGTTTATTTTTGAAGATATTTATTATACTGAAAGAAGAATTGTTCATCAATTATAAAGAAAAGAAGGAGACGCGCATAAAGTCCGCAGATATTGTTCAGGATGTTACAATAAAAATGCGTACCTATTAGGACGCAAGACAGCCAAAAATTTGACCAAAAAAGTCGTAACTTCTTGCAATGCATGTAAATCTAAGCCACATTTTTATTTAAAGTGTTTTAATAAATATCATTGAAACTACTACATTTATTTTTTAACTTTGATACTGTTGGTCCCAGGGATCGACACTGCCAAAACGAAGTCAACCGCCGGTCCCCAGCGACCGACGCACAGTGGTCTGAATCGCTCAAAACACGAACTTAATTCAAATTTTCAAGTTTGTTGGAAATCTACGAAATTTTAACCATAGATTCTTATATGCATGGACCAACTTTTGCTATGCAAAAGGATTGTCAGAAATCGATCAGAGTTTCTTGAAAGAGTTTTAAAAACCAAGAAAAATGCAGGTTCTAGAATCATTACACTTTTCTTGGAAAATTTCATACTTTACTTCGTTATATCTTTATAAGGGTAGGAATTTGGGCAAATCCAAGCAGGTAATTTAAAAGAGTGTTCTTTCAGCTATAAGAATATGTATAAATTTTTGGAATATACATATTTTATTCTTTGAAAAATATCGTAAAAGGAATCCCTATGTTTTCCCACTTTTTTTTCCTTTACTGACGATTACAAAGCGGAGGTTACGAGAGGTTACGACGAATTTTGTATGAGAGCATTCGTTGGAACCTACTAAAGATATCTGCAAAGGAATTTCTTACGGAACCTTGCAGACCTAAGAATTATAACAATAATTACATAGTTAAACGCTGAAATCTCTTGATAACAGTTATGATTCGGGTCGTTATGTTTCAATATTAAGTGAAAGCTGTTTCTTTTTGTATTATGATCGGAATGACGATTAAAGTACAACTATACTGAGGTATTTTGAAATATTGTTAACCACCTTAAAACTAATTTTAGAGGTTTTAAAATTTAGGTTTTAAAACGTTTTTTAAGTCATCTTCATTTATTCCGCTTACTATTATAATGATTCTGCGAACAATTAATAGTGGATATAAAATAAAAATAGAAGAATTTGAAAAATACTGCTTACGAACTGCAGAAAGATACCTAGAATTGTACAATTCCTATTACATGCTGGTCTTTGTACATAAAATTCGAACTCACGGATCAAACGTTATTGAAAAAGCTAGCAAACAACAAATGTATGAAATATTATAGAGAACACCATACTCAAAAAATATCGCGGTTGTAGACCAACGAAAATCTGTTTTGCCGTTTAATTCAAACTTTGATATTATTTACAATTTTTTGCATTTTAAGGGCTCCAATGATGATGAAGTCATTGTTATAAATAAATTTTACTTGATACCATCTGAGGAGTAATTATGAGTCACATATGAGGCCAGTATAATCATTTTGAAAAAAATTAAAATACATATTAAAACTTCTACATAAGAATGGATATCAAAATCAGATTCTGCCACCTAAAAACCTTGTAAAACCACTCCTTTTATAATGAATAATATAAAAATAAAAGCGCTATGAATTAAGTTCATGTTCTAGGCGGTTCGGACCACTGTGCGATGCCGGTCAGACGGAAAGTTCAGTGCCGGCTCAGTGCGCTCAACGTGTTAAATCATAACAAAAACAAAT
Organism: Tetrapedia diversipes; assembly: GCA_033822845.1. Lineage (NCBI taxonomy): Eukaryota > Metazoa > Arthropoda > Insecta > Hymenoptera > Apidae > Tetrapedia > Tetrapedia diversipes. Next base: position 207,768 of record JAOPTO010000770.1, read on the forward strand.
GTTTTCTAGTTATAAGCATTAAGATCACACATACGCACACATTCTCATTTATTAAACTTCTTTTACTTGGAAATTTTGATAAGTCAAAACTACTGTAACTCAAAGATTCTAGCGTTTCCCTTAAGGTTCGACTGAATTTAATATAAGTAATAATAAATTATCTGTAATTATAAATGCTAATTATTCATCATGCCTTCTGAAGTACCAAGTTGCTGTTGATGAACATCTAGTTTTTCTTATCAAAATTATTTAAAAGTATCAAATTTGGCAATTTAGTGTATGATCAATAAATTAAAAATCAAGTTAATGACATTTACTGTACACAGTTTCTGTTGATCCATCTGACTCTGCAAATCTTTGCAAAGCCGTCATTAGGACAAATTTTATCGTTGTATCATTTTTTATTCTTGACTTTATTTCGGCTTTGTAAGAATATGAGAGCCCCAGATGTTTCGCAGCCGTTGACCGTTGGCGAACTTGACTAATTGCACCTCGGCGTTAACTATCTTCAGTTCATCCATATCCGGAAAAAAATAACCGTCTCAGATAACCACTTTCACATCTTTTACGAAAAACCCGAAAAAGCTGAGCTCCTTGAGAGGGAGGTGCCTCTTCTATCTTGAAGCGAGTCAGAAGATGTACCACACTTCTTCTAAGGGCACCACCAATGGGGTATAGGTAATTGCAAAAACATTTAGTCGCAAACACTGGGTTTTACATCTCACTATAACAGTCCAGACAACGTTAAGTTGTCTTGTCGGGAAGCAAAGTTTATGCTGGTATTATCAGCACAAAATCCTGCGCACCACATCGCAACACCATCCTTCTAGAAGATATGTGAAACTGTTTAGTGTTATCATTATGTTAGAATTCTAATTGCTGGTTACAGATATATGTATCCCCACCATGAAACGTTGTTTTACGCATTTAATATAAAATATTATGTTTATATAATATCTTAATTCTATTTTTAACACGTTGAGCACGACTTTCCGTGTGGCCGGCGCCAGTCCCTGAGGACCGGCACTAGAATTTTCGTTTGGCTGGCGTCGGTCCGTCTAATGAATTATCATCTTCTGATGATGACAACCGTACTACTCTGCGACGTTTGGAAGATAAAAATATTTTGCTTGACGTGTCACTATCTTCTTCTCTTTCCGACATATTCAATGTTATGAGCAATAACTATTTTCAAAACTAAACTCAACTTTCTTTTTACGAACAATCTGTACAGTTCGGTAGGTCTTTTCCAATTGATCGCCTCTCGAAGGTACGTACGTGACTTTTTTATACATCATACGAAAATATAGTGAACAGAATCACACGTACACCTAAAAGGCGTCGAAATTAGCGCAACAAAGAATAATTCCTTATCTCTCAGCGATACCCTACAAATTTGCATCGCTCGCCGGCTGCCGGCTGAACGGAAAGGACAGCAAAGTCGGCGCCGGGCTCAACGTGTTAATATTTAAAGTCATCTCAAACTTATAGTTCAAACATAATGAATTTTAAAATTCATTACAAAATACAAGAAAAATGTTTTTATGCAAAAAAATTAATAAAATTTTTGTTGTAGGTATTATATTATTCATTTGAAACTAACATTTTCTTATGTTGTTAGAAAGAAAGAAAATATTTCCTTACAAAGGCAGAGCTGTCGATCATGCTAGGGCAATATATACCGACACGATGGTATAATCTGTCTATTAACCAATTATCGTTGTGATTACGGAGCTGATTCTAAATTACTCATTTTCATTTACATTTTTTCAACGGCTGATCGATTGAGCTCGCCGTTGGTATTAATCTTATATGAATGATAACTGTTGTCATTTTTTATCATCATTATTCATTTTAAAAGGTGTTTTATTCTTTAATGAAAGAATAAAAAGACATAACCATTAATTACACAAGACACTCCTCCACAGGGATTCACAGGTTCCATAATGCGATGGCCATTGGAATTCAACACTGTTCAGCAATGCCATTCAAAATATCTCCATGAATAGAATGGAGGAAATTAGGTGGGACTTGAAGTAATGGAAATCCTTCAGATTGGTTGCATCTATGAACTAATCTAATATTATAAGAATTCAGTACAATAGGATACACATTATTTCTTCTGCAACTTCCATTTTACAATAATATCGACAGGGATTTTGGATGGCATCACTGATAACCAATGCTGATCATATCACTAATATTGCCTTTGAGTAATTAGCAGAAACACTTATCAAGAATCAATCTGTATATTGAAAATAATGACATAAGTTTACTTATTTTAATTTTAAATTTACTTACCAATTTATTCAAAGTGGAGAAAAACATAAAGCTGAGCTTAGTTCGTAAGTTTATTTTGTAAAATAGGAGCAGGTACTTTCATTAAATCACACAGGTCATTTCTTATAGGTCGAAGTTCAGACACAGATTGCTCCCAATCAGTATTGTTTAATTTGGTCAAAATTTTAATTAAATCTGATTCTGGAAGATCCATTTCTTCTCCATAGAGAGTTAAAGCTTCGTATGTCCTTATTGCAGCCACTTTTCGTATACACTTATATTTGTGACAAAGAAAAATACTTAGTTGACAAAATGCTCTTTTTGCAACTGGTCCGTGTACCTAAAAAACTTATTATTCTGAAATTGTTCATCATTTTTTTTATTTGATACTCAAATATAATAATTACTTGTAAAAGTTGACAAAAAACGTTTATACTGCTAATTAATAACTTAGTGTTATTTGTATTTTTTATTTCTCGTTTAAGTAGTATTAAAATTCGTTCTGCAATATCAGCTTTTAAATCATCAAGAACCACCTGAATACAACCAGAACTAAGTAAGCGATCTAAGAAAGCTAGAATTGATGTGATCATTCTTTCGTTTTTATGACTCTCTTCAAAAATATTAAAAATTTTATAGCATAAGTTTTGAAGACCTAATTCATCTAACTCTTGTAAATACGAAAATAAGGAAACACTAGAATATTTAACCTGGAATAAAAAAAAAAGTGTATATTGAACATTAAATAGAATGGAGATGGAATAAAAATATTTGTATTCTCATTGATAATAAATACGTACTAAAGATTCACTTAGACCACCAACACTAAATATAATTCCCCGCAAAAGACTCATTGTATAAGGAGGATAAGATAACATTTTAACAAATCGTGGAAAAGTAGCAGATTCCATTCGCCACTCTATACTTTCTTTACACTCGTTATAAGGAAAAATAGCTTTTAATTCTGTATGATATGGAATGTTTGGTAGGGGTGGTTCATTATGAATCAGCGCACTAAAGACCAATCCTGCTTGTGCTCGAATTCCATCAATCCTTTCAACAGCTTGTTGTGCAATTCCTCCGATTATACTTGCCATTAGGTTTTCATTTAATACAGAAAACAGTTTTGCTTGTGATACTAAATTTGTCAGTGTCTGAAATTATTTAAAGAATGTTAATGTAAAAATGTCTTACTAACAGTATACATAACAATGATATAAAGGTAGATATTTTTACATGTAAACCAGTCATTGCTGCTTCTCGCACCCAAGCTCCTATATCTCCACGACTATCTATGGTATACTCCTTCAATGTCAATAAATAACAATCATAAAGGTCATGAACATATACACTCCATTTATCTGAAAAATACAAAAGCATTATTTAAATAATACAAAAAGATTTAATTAAATATTTTAATTAAATATTTATATTAGATTTTATTAAATATTTACTGTAATGTAAATATACTATATTTTACACTAAATTATTTAATTTATATTTTTATATTACGTATAAATATATATATGTAATCCAATACTATGCTATTTTTACTAATTACGTTTACTACTAACTTACGTATTAGTAAGTTGTAAAAATAGATAAACTGTTCCAACTCAATATAACATAATACACTGAAACTGTTTCTATGTACATAAAACTTATATTATATCAAATATGAGTAGTACTTAATTAAAAATATCATGATATAATTTTGATATAATTTCATATCAATGAAATATATATTTTCTTACAAATCCTTGTAGAAATGATTACAAAAGGAAATTAAGATTTTACATAATAGTGATATATATCAATTGTAATATTATGTAATGCATACTACAGTAAAAAATGTTATATTGAAATCACTAAATAAATGTTCATTTATGAAAAATTGTTTCTTGTGTTGCATAATTACAAAGTTGGTCAAATTATTATACAGTAAAATATTTTGATTGTACAAATTAAAAATTTGAGGCAACAAATAAATGAATTCTTTTTAAAATTATGATAATCTTAGTCCTGTTACGTAATTACTTTTTGAACCACCAACTATTTAAAAGTACATTTAGTGAAGGTACATTTTAAACAACATTATATGATATTATAGGAGGAGATTCCAAATTATAATGATAACGGTATCCAGTTTTAGTGATAAAAAGTTAAAAATTTACAAAATATTTAATGTTAAATTTATGGTTTGATTTACCTTTTGTAATACAGCTAGTGTTACTAAAAATTATTACTTTTTATTATTTATTGCTTGCTATCGTTGCAATAGGTATAAATTATTGGTATGACTTTTTGTTAGAGGTTCCAAACCTATTCAGATACTTTCTCAAACATATTACTTTTTTCATTTGTTATGATCTTTTTAGTAGATACATACTTTTGTATTTATGAACAATTTTCACTGCTTTTTGTAATTACTGTATTTAATACGTTCTCTGCCACTATTGAAACATTGCTGATGCATGCCATTAACATTTTCCTGGTAGTAGCAAACGTATTAACTGAGATTTTCACTAAAAAGCATATATAAACATAGATGATAATACTACTGTAATAATATATAAAGAATTGAAATTTAAAATACATTTTTAAAACATACTTTATGTTTAAAATATTTTTACAAATATTAAATTCAACTGTATCTTGCAATATGTTATTTCAAAAAATTAATTCTGTATTAAAATTATTATAGAAAATTAAAAAACATATTATATCTGAAAAATAACTTCAACAAAACTTGAATGTGTAATAAAAAAGGTCATATTAGTGACTTGACATTTTATAAATTTCATTATGATTGCTTTTAATAACACTAGTCATATTACAAAGGATAAAACACATCATAACTTAAATACATTATGATGTGAATAATCTATGAATTATTGATCATCTGCTTCTAAACTGGGTGTTATTAACTTCAATATTATAAATTCTAACAATATGTAAAAAATGATTAATGTGTTAAAAAAATTAGAGGACGTACTGCAACCTGACAAACAAACATCTGCAACTAAAATAAAATTGAGCTAATACACAAATATTTGAATTCAAATTCCATATTTTCGACTTATTTTTACATGAAGACTTTCATTCTTCCCAATTGTATTATGATTATGAAAACAAACTGTATTATTTTTAAGAAGTGTAATGTCACTATTTTTATAAATTTTGTAATATATATTTCAATAGAAAAAGAAACAAACCTGCTTCTTTTACTCCTAAAGTTTGACAAATCATTATCAATGCATGTATAGCTTCTTTTCTACTTTCTGCCCATTTTGAGGTATTTTCTGATATTTGAGTACATTTAATCAGAGCCTCTATTATATCTTTTACTCTTTCACAAATTATAAATAAAGGAAAATATCCTAAAAATATAATTATTAATATAGTAAATAAATGTTCACAGATATTAAATTAGAATAAAAGTGATAGTATAAAAAAAGTTGTAAGAATTACACAAAGTTACATAAAGTATTACAAGATGTTTTCTCTGAAGCTATTGTAAATATCAATCTTAATCTTTTTTAAATCGAATGAGACCCACATATCACTTATTTAAGATAAAATAAATTTTTAGAAATCTCTTGAAATTGAAGAAGTTTTTCCTCTCATTTTTTAAATGGAACATTACATTAATTCGTTGTTATTTATACAGCTTTTATTGAATCTAATAACATTTATTTTGAGTATTTCTTTCTATTGTATACAGTTATACAGATATGGCAACTAATACTTTTATTTAAAGAAACATTAATTGGCCGTTATGTTACGATTCATTTAAAAGAAAATTCACGTCTGCATTTATAATAATTTCAAAGAAAACAGCTTGTAATACTTCATGTAACTCATACTGTATAAATTATTGTACTAATTATTTTATATAATAGATTTAAATGTACTATGAATTATATAAAATTTTAAAATAAAACTTCCACAAACTTTTTTACATTACCTATAGCTTGTGCAAAACCTATACGAATAAGTTGATTATTTGATTGTAAATGATCAAGATAGCGATTAATAACAATATCGCGATCTGACCTGTCTATATTTGTGTAATAGTTTTGGAAAAATTCTGTATGCGCTTCAGCAGCTTTTATTTTTACTGCAGAAACTTCATGACCCAAACATTCTTCTAAAAGATCTTGCCAATCACCTGTAAAAATTATATTTACTTATATTATTACCTAAGTTTAATAATATATTACAACAAGAATGTAAACAAAATTAAAGTAATTTATAATAGCACGATTAACAGAAATTAGTATTTTCAAATTTTATTACATATAATGTAAATTTTTAAATTACAGTAATTTTTTATCAATACTTTTATACAGAGTGCAGAATTATTAATGGTATAAATGTAAGTTGATTTCTCTTATAAAAATAAATAAAAACTTCAGAATAAACTTTTTTGTTCCAAACTGTGTTCTTGAAAATCTTTTTATTTTGAGATTAATTCTAATTAATTTCAACTTTAAATACTGACAGTGCATATAAAAAGATATAAAAAGAACAAATAATATACACATGATTAAATGATTTCAATTTAATTAATCTCTTAAATAAGAAAATGTTAAAGTGTTAAATTCAAAGTTTTCTTTTGCATTGTAGTTCTTTTAATATTTCTCGACTTTTTAATAGTTATAAGAATTGAATTTAAACTATCTTGTTTCACTAGTACTTTTCATGTTTCAGAGATTCAGTATTAATTTTATATTATATAAGCATAATGTTTACCAGAACATGAAACAGAATAATATAAGTGAATGCTTTCATTGTTAATTAAAGAAATGTGCACTTGTAACATTGATTATCTCAAAACTGGAACTTTGTATAGAAAAAATTTATTCTACAATTTCAATATATTTTTGCATGAGAAATCACTCTGTTTACATTTATATTAATTAATGCTATCATTTCCTGCGTTTGTTTCAGATATAGATAAAAGTTATAAGGATAGTATTATTTTTTATGAATATTAACTTACAAATAATTTCTATAGCAATTGGAAAATGAACAATAGAGCACTTTTTTATAAACACAGCACATGCTTGTTTTATTAATTCTCCTCCTAGGCCTTTAAATTGTCCTCTTTTTCTAAAAGTGTTAATCATATTTTTCATATTTTCTACAGCTAACTGTCCAATTATATCTTCAATTTTCTCATTACAAGAATTGTATAATGCTTCTAGAATTTCTGCAATAGCTAATATTGTGCCATGTCTAATATTTAAATCAATAGAATTTAGCATATTTAATAAGCTTGGTAAAATTGAATTTTTAATATAATTTGGATCAATTGGAGTTAAATGAAAGAGAGCTTTAGCAGAAAGTTCTCTGATTGCTGTATCCCAATGCGTAATTTTCTTTGCAACCAAATGATCGATTAAAGGTTTTGTATACTCCTCATACTGTGCAATTTGTACGCTAATCTTCAAATATGCATGATTTCTAACACCAACTTCAAAATAATCAGCAATTATAACTATTTCTATTCCATGTGGAAAATTTCCCTGTCTTCCTACATTTTCTTGAAATGCTGCAGAAGCAGCTCTTCTACAATTAATTTCTCGATCAAAACAAGTAACAACTAATAACATAGCTGCAATTTCTTTCACGTATGGTTGAATTATATCAGGATCATATGCTCTAGGAAATGACCAACAGATGTAACATGCAGCGTCTCTGATTAAATATCCAATTGACCCATAAGCTCTTGGTTCATCAAAAACTAAAGCTTGCAGAACTACTGGTATCACATCATTTAAACGATGAGGTAATAAAAGTCCACGTCTTCCTAATTCTGCTAATGCTAGGCAACCACCATGCCAAGCAGAATCTGACTCTCTGCCACAAAATAGGTTTAGCACATATCCTACAACATCATCTGCCAAATCCATTGGTAATCTTGCTGTTATTCTACCAATCCCTTTTGCAGCTGACCATCGTATTGTGATCGCTTTGTCTCTAAGACCTTGTATAAGCTGTTCAATAATCTCTTCTATTGCTGGAGGTATATCTTGATCATCATGATTTAATGAAACATTTGTGTTATTTTTTACAGTTTCTATACTGCATTTAGTATTAGGTGTTAGGCATATAGGTCTACTAGTTCTTTGATATCTCCATGATGCTAATTTTGTTCCTAGTAATACCAATCCAATTCTTTGTATAATTTTTATTTTAAATTTTCTAATAAGATCTGCAGGACTATCATTTAGATGAAATTGCAAAACTTTATCTAAGATTGTTTGAATATACAATTTAATATCTTCTCTTGCACTGTGTTTTAATATTGCTGCTATAACTGCTAATGGACCATGTCTTAAAGGATCATCTTCTGCACATTGTAAACAACACATTATCATTTCTTCCAAATATAATTTTTTTACATCTGATCTTGTTAAAAAATTGGCAATTAAAAAAACTGCAGCTACAGCACAAGCATCTTTTGATACGCAAAACAATTTGCATATATTTAAAATTCTAACTATTATTGATTGTTCACAACTGACATCAGAAACTTCTAAACGCGATAGTGGAAATGGTATTTTTGCAATTATAGAAAGCCAAATCAAAAGTACATATCGAGTTTCCCATGTCTCTACATCATTTGGATCCTGTTTTTCTAACATTCGCAGAACAGGAAGAAGGTCCGCTACCTACATAAAATTAAATTACAAATTTAAAAATTGAAATATAAAACAAATTTTATAAAATTTAAAATTAAAGAATACATACCTCATGTGGAAGATATGTAACAATTTTCTTGTATGTTTTAACGGACATAACAATAAAAATATATTTGAAAGCATTATGTCGCATATTTTCTGTGAAATTTTCATCTCTGACAATACCAATTAGAGGTTGTAGAATATCATCTAAATAAGGATCCAACAATTGTCTTTGATCCTGATATTGGGACAAAATAAAATTGAATCGATCTCGATTTTTTTCAACAAGACTAGGAGAAAGATCAACATTTTTTAGTTCACTAATTAAAGAAGTCACTTCGTCAATTTCTTTAAAATCACTGAATCCACATCCAATATTTTCTGAGTCCGGACAATCACTTAACACCATTTTTTTTATCGTAACTTTTATTATTATCGAGAAAAATAGTTATAATCAATTACAATTCATTCCTACACAATTATGTTTACGTACGAAATCATAAAAAAATGAAGATTTTTTCGAATGATTTCACGAAAACGATGCTGAATTATAGCGCATGCGTAATTTTTTAAACTACTCCCTATATAGTCTATGAAATATGTATTTACATACATAAATTTTATTTACGTATAATACATTGTTATTAACAATACATTTCTTTCTAAAAATGCAAATGTGGTACATAATATTTTAAATAATTATAAAACCTAATTTAAACGAAATTAATGAAGTAAACACTACATTTGATAAATTCAATATAAAATTAATTAAACTATAAAAAGAATTGTGCTGATTATGAATTAAATAGAGCTAAAACAAGGCTCTTACTTATATATTGTATAAACTTATACTCGCTATGAAATATAACATAACCTTTCATAAACAAAAATGTTTTTTAATGAAAATACTTCATTAATTCAAGTATGAAATGCCGTGTTAACTCCAATATTAACAGTAAAATTACCAATGATTATCAATGAAAGTATACTTATTTACAACAAAGGTATTGAATTGAAAATCATATGAAAAAATACACAACAGAAACAGATCTTCATTTATACTGACATATTTAGTTACATAAAATTATGAAGAACTTCTAAAAGTACAGCATAGTTTGTGAAAAATTATAAATTGATCATTTTGATATTTGATAGTTCTATTTGGTGTTAATTTTTGTACATACCAATTTTTTAAATGTCATATAGAATTTATTTTATATATTTCAATTCACTGAAACTTATTTTTAAACAAATATTATAAAGCAATTACAAGATCATCAGCTGAAATTTCCAATTACCATTTAGTGACAGTGACAACAATTCCAATAACTATTTGGTGCTGAAACTGTATCCATTTATAATATTATTTTGTATTCTAACGTCAGATCTGTTACCACACTTTAGCGCAAATTAATGTCAGAAACAGATCAAGCCATGTTGCTATTACCAAACTTTATTACAATTTTATAACCAATTCACTGTCATTTACATATGTTACAAGTTTTAATTTACTGTTGGTCCAAATATTGTTACAAGTCTTTGTGTACTTTTGGTACCACTACCAAAACTAGATACACCAATCTGGTACCAATTTGTTACCTTCCTGGCAAAATATGATAATACCATATATTTTGAAACTTTACTATCAATAAATATAACTGACAGGGTATGCGTCAAACTTTGACTAATTTTTAATATTTTAGATGAGTAGCATTGAAAAGTAAATCCTTTCAAATATATGTGGATACCTAGCAAAGTAAGATAGGTTCAGATAAATTCAAACTGGTTGGTAGCTTAAAATACATTTGTACACACTTATATTAGTTTTTTGATTCCAAATTTATTTTTTTACAAAATCTTAACATGTTTCATATAATCATCCAAAAATTAGATCATTAATTTGTATAAGAAGTCAAACATTAGGAAAAATTTGATTAAATTCTATTTAAATTAGTTTCCATTGTAATCTTCTAGGAGTAATTCCAGTATTTTATAATTTCCAAATGAGCTACATAAAAGAATCATACATGTACTCACATCAGTTTTATAAAATACAATGATATTCTCTGTTAACCATATTGTTGATGTCAAATTTTTAAAATGTATGCTATAAGGCTTACACCAATATGTAAAGTTGATGCCAGACCAATTTAATTTTATGTCAGCAATAGTATATGAAGTTTTATATCAGCGTTTGGATTAAAAATACACTGAGCTTTACAGTACAAATAACATCAAATTGGTTATAAAACTGCATCAAAGCTAGGCAACGCAACAAGGTTTTATCTGTTTCTGACATTAATTTGTGTCAAATTTTGGTAACAGGAATGACGTCAGAGTCAATGCGAATATTACATTATAAATTAATTTAGTTTTGCCGCCAGATCTATCAGGATTCAAGGTCGAGCTACTGTTACATTGGAACCAAATGGTTAAGATTATATGGTTACTATAAATAAGCGATTCTGCAGGTGCCATATAAATGCTACCATCGGTTTATGTGTTAATGCCTCTATTCGAGAAAGGTTGACGCGCGGCCAACCAGTCGACGATTCACAGAATCGGAATTGCAATTCTATAACCTGCAAGAATCTATTGAATTACATATACGACCGGTATCCATAAGCAAATCGCCGTATGAAAGTGGTTTCAAAATTAATTATCTTATGAAAAGAATCACGATATTAAATAACAATAACAAAAAGAAAACAAGATAATGGTTTAAACTGACCCGGTCACAATTTGCAGTCCGATTGTTACAAATGTAAATCTTGATAAAGTTAATACTTATTTAATTTAATGATATAGATCCACTCATTTATTTTAATAAATTGGAAGAGGAGTTTCAAAGTAGCCAAATCGCTAGAGGAAGTTTCATAAATGGAATATTCATTGATTAAGACTACTATCATGTATACAATTTTGGGAGTCGTAAAATATTAAGTAACGTAAATAATTTCCTCGCTAACCATATCTGTCAATATCAGATTTTCGAAATGTATATTGCAAGCCTTTTCATTCGTATGTTACCAGTTGGTGCTAGATTAATATGTTTTCTGGTAGCAGCAGTACATCAATAACCATTTGATGACACTGCGATAGCAACTTAGTGTCAAATCTCAACGGATTTGGTACAAAAATTGCATCTATTTGTAATATCATTTCACATTAATTTTGATATTAGACCTGTTCCCAAGCTTTAGTACAAATTAACGCCAAACACAGACCAAGCTTCATTGTTATCGCCGGGCTTTGCCACAGTTTTATAACTGATTTGGTGACACTTATGCTGTAAGGCTTGATGTGTTTTTAGTTCAAACATTGATATAAGATTCTATGTACTATTGCTGACAATGCTGACTAAGGCTTAGTATACCAATCTGATACCAATTTGATAACATATTGATGAAAATAGATATAGCTAGCGAGGTATCATTAAAGGCGGTTAGTTCAATTTTTTCGATTTTTGTTATACTTCTCCAGTGATTATGATACATTGCACTAAATGTAGCCTTTGTAGAAGTAAAGTCGACCTCGAGTATCGCTACTCGATACGTTAGTACGCAATTGAACAAAAGTTTTGTGGTGATTTTTTATACATTTTGATTTTCGCATTGGAAGTGCTAAAGCATCAGGTGTCGTTACCGATGATGATTTTCTATCATTACCAGTTCTGATTTAAGTAAAGTACTTCTAAGCTCCTTGGTTTCTCTAAAATTCTTCACATTATAAGTAAAATAAGAATAAATAAAATTGTTAAGAATCTTGTATGTTTGTGCATAAGTGCAGTGATGTAGATTATTCTAGACTTCATGAAACTTTATGTTCCAAAAACAGTCTATATTGAAGAATTAAACCTTTATGGTATTCTTCATACTATTTAATAGGCTAACTTTAAAAATGTTTATCAAGAATTTTGTTACATTATTAATTATAAAAGAATTTTTAATATAGAATATTTATTAATTTAGTTATTAGGTCAAATTTAATTAATTTCAAATTTAATTAATTTGAATTTGAAAACTAATAAAAATAATATTTATTTTAAGAACAATTTTGTTTATTTAGTTAATAATGCTTCCTTTATAAAACAGTTTTTAAAAGGTTTTCATTTATAATTTTATATTTAATGATTTTCCAATCCATTTCTTCCAAGATATATTTAATAGACTTCAAATTTGGTAATTCTGAAGATAAAAGCAATCGATGGACAACATTATAAAGGAATTATTTTAGAAACATAAGAATAGGATGCTTAAGTTTACAAGCCTTTTGAAAGGTCAATTTATCTTTAATGCTTACATAACTAGATGATGAATGTAATTTATTAGATGATAAATTTACATATTAAAGTTCAAACAATATATTTAATAAGCATTTAATTTTATACCTTAAATACTGCATTTAATCCCTTAAACATGAATATATCATCTACCTAGGAGTTTAAACCTCAAACATTTGGATAAATATTTTTTATAATTAATATATAGGCAAGTAAAACAATGATAAATCTAAATGGTTATTTTATTGATATGAAAGTTTATATTTTTATTAGCCATGTAATTGTAATGCATTAGGTTCTCATTCTTAATAGAAATTGCAGTATTTTCAGTGATTTTAGTGTCAATAAAATGTTATGCCTCTGAAATGATGAAAAACCTCATACGTTTTCAAGTTTTTAAATTTTTAATAGTGTACAGACCTTCATCACTGATTCATGTTAAAAATAAATTGTAGTTATTTTAAATATGTTATAAAAAGTAATTTTAAAGAAGACAAATGATACCTATGAGCATCATATGTATTACATAGAAAATTTTGAAGTATTCAGTATAATATATTCTAACACGCACATTTTAAAAGTATAACATATTACGAACTATTTTATTATTTCATAAAACTTTTAATGTTATTATTATTTATTATTATATCATTATGTGCCTTTTTTATTATATCTATATAGATATATAGAATTTCTCATGTATAATATTTACTACAGTTGTCATTATTTACATTACTTTTGTTCTAATCCTTATATAATAACAAATAAGTTCATTCTAAACTTTTAGTGTACTTTAGAATTTAAATGATAACCTCCTGTAATATACTTAAAAAGAAAATAACACAATACTCATAACTTATTTTAATAATTTATTGAAGTATTTTTGTACGCTATTAAACTTCTGAATTTATTATAATGAAATATTCGAAGTACTAAAAAAAAAGTGAAATAACAAGTAAAAATATTTATTCACGAATTGAAAGTGCTGCCTGTGGTACTGTTTCAATGAAACGGTACAATCAAGAACCTCTAAGATTCGGAAAAATGGAGGTCGTAATTCGATCGAAATCGTGAATCTGTCTCAAATAAGAAAAATAAAATTGTGTAATTTTTTGTGGGATAAGAAATTTCTAATACACTTTTGTGAAGCTTGATATTTCACTTTCTTTATAAGTCTGAAATTTAAAAAGTGAAAATCGACTTTTACATAGTAAAATGCAGGAGAGACGGTACATCTTTATTGTACGCTTTTATCAATTCACTTTTAAATATATAACTTTTATTGAATTTTGAAGTATTCTATTTATTAAAAAAAGCGGTTATTACTTTTAGAATATATATTTTATATAAAATTCTGTATTTTCTTAATTAATGCTTTTAGTTTTGTAATTTTATTTATTTCAATTTGTTTCTTCTTTAATGTATTTAATTTTCTTTTATTTTTCATAATCAGTTATTGTGAATCAAAAATATGAAACTCTTAAAGTATATGAACTTTATGAATTTCATATGTTTCTGTTCTGTAACAAACTATATTTTTGAGCTTACATATCTTTTTAAATGTATTAATCTTTACAGTTTTAATAAGGCAATACATTGGATGTATAACATTTGTTCAAAATGAAATCAATGAAAGCAAAGACAAAAACTAAAAGACCAAATGGAAAATTTGGTAAAGTTAAATTTTCTTCAAAAGAAGTTACTCCCATAGATCCAGATTTATCACAATTACGCCCACCAATAATTACAAGTGTTTCAACTTTGTATCGTGTGAACAAAGTTTTAGAAAATGGCAGTGACGAAATTAGATCTATTTTGGCATACGAATGTGATTTGGTATATGAATGTCGTGTATGCAGAAGTCTTTTTAGAAGTTTGGTTAATTTCATTTCTCATAAACGAATCTATTGCAAAGAAAAATTTGATGTCACATTTGCTAGGAATTCTTCCAACGATTATGACACAGTATGTTTTATCTTGTTAATAAGTAATTTTAATCATATAAGTTATGTAAAAATAATTAATTTTTAAAAAATAATCTGTAATATTTCAATGATTTCTAAGCAAAATTTTACAATTAATAAAATGAATATGTTTCTAAATAAATATAATGTAATCAAATGTATGCTGTATTTAATCTCTAATGAGATATATCTTACATAAACAGACAAAAACATAGTTAAATGATTAAAAATCTTATTTTTCTTTCAAAACTATATAATATTTATAATTAAAAAGTGAAAGTGAATAATATATTTTAAAGTTCAAATTATGAAATATAAAATTATATAAAAGCTAAACATGCATTAGAATTTTTAGTTATATTTAGTTTCAAGTTTGTATATGTTACAGATTTTTAAAAGTAAATTAGACATAATAAACTCAGAAAAGATAACCGAAGAGGCATGTGGAAATGATAGAATTTTAAGAAGTCAAGTGTCTAAAGGAGAGCAAAAAAAGGATCTTACTGCAATTGTAAGCATGTTACAGAGAAAACAAGTAGAAAATTCACAAACACATACAGGACGACTATATCTGGAAACTATGAATTCAAATTCATCAGCAGTTTATCAAACAGTAGAATCAAATAAAAACGAGACAGAAATGGTTTCAACTGAACATCAGACAGATTTAATGAAAGCCCAGGTAGTACCTATATTTATATAATTTAATGCAGGTAGCACTTATAAATATTCATTAAAAGCATAATCAGTTAAATAATTTAAACCTATTATAATTTTTAATACTAACACATCAACATTTTATTAATACTTAAATGTCCAATAATATTTAGGTAATGGAGCTAAAAGATATAAAGGAACAAACTGCAGTGTTAGGTCTGAGTGGACAAATTTTACAACCTAGTCAAAAACTTAATAATAGTACCTCAACTCAGATTCATAATGATGAAAAAATTAATATTATTTGTGACAATGAACTTATTTGCCCTATATGTATGTTTTTATTATTTCTGAGTTATGTTTATGTTAACATAATTTATTTTTTATTATAATTATAACATTGTTTGATTCATAGGCCATGCTAAATTTTCTACAAAAAAGACATTAGCAGTTCATACAAGGACATTGCATACATCTCACAGATTATGTTATCCTTGCCCTTGTTGTTCTAGTACATTCGCAAATACTTGGAGTGTTTATAGACATCTTTTTAAAGGTATATGAATTTTTATAATGCTACAATTCATATAAATTAATAAAAACAACGTTTGAGTAACTATTAAGTATAATTAGGCCAATAATTTTTCTGAGAAAAGTAATTATAATTATAATAGTGTAAGATTGAAATTGGTATAAAACTTAAGTGAATTAACATATCTTGAATTTATCTAAAACTTTTAATTTAAAATACAGTTCATAGAAAGTCTAATGAACAAGTGCGGAAGCTCAGGTCACAAATTCAAGAAAAAGCATTTATTAAGAATACAACAGCTGCTGAAGATTTACAAGAAGAAGATGCTAATAAAACTTTAATGAGCAATGGGTTAGGAATCAATGAAACACAGGTGATTTAATTGCCATGATCATTCTTTAATCTTTGTTAAATTATTGTTAATTTAAAACATAGAATTTTAATAGGAATGGATGGATCATCTAGAATCTGATACAGAATTACAAAGATGTGGTGGTTGTGGAAAAAGGTTTGATAGAAAGGCAGCTTTATCATCGCATTCACAATATTGTCATAGGCGTGTTGCGGCATATGAAAATACAACTAAAGTTAGAAAGATAAATAAAGTCTCATCAGATATTATTTCAAATGAAAATATAATTAAAATAACAGATGCAGAAGTAAAAAAGAATGACGTAGTTGTTAAAAACTCTTTGGTATCTTCAGAAATTAATAATAGCAATGAAACATCCATTCGTGTAGAAGCAATTGCTAGTTTAAGTAAGGCAGATTGGGATATGTTGGGAAATGAGGATATAGTTCCACAAGATGAATCTATTAAAAATGTTACAACGGGTCTCACAAATCCAGCACAAGGAGATGTGAAAAAGGATGATCTTACTTCTGCAAGCGATATCTCTGATACTTTAGAAATTGTGTATACTAATATAAATAAGCATAAAAGTAATGTCGATAAAGTCGGGAGTAAAAAACGAAAAAATAAAGATAGTGCAAAAAAATTGGACACTAATACAGGTAGGAGCACATACACGTTTTGTATTTGTTAAATTTAATATCTTATAATTGATTTAATCTGTATTTCATATATATATATTTTTTTTCACTTGTTTTTATTTTGTTTATATATTAATGTAAAATCATCTTTATTTCTAGAAAATATTGCAAAGGATATACCTGTGGAAATAAATGCTGATCATGACATAGAAGCTGGAGAACTCAATCATGTATTATTAATGGAAAAAAAAGTAGCTTCAATAGTAAATTTTCAGAAGCTTCAGTGCCTTCCTTGTAAACGAAAATTCACTTCAGTGAATAATCTTCGAAGACACGCTGCTATTCACATTGGTTGGAATCGCTATCAATGTAAGCTCTGTAACTATAAATGTTTTGTTAAATGTGATTGTGTAGCACATTGTAATAAAATGCACAGTGCTCAAAACAATCGTGCTGTTATAGACGGAATGATAATTCAGATTCCGAATGATCAATATACATGTGATCAAAATGTTACATATAGTATAACGAATTTAGAAAAGGAGATTAAGGAGATTGAAGTTATAGAAGTTAGTATTTCTCCAGAGCATGTAGAAACAGATGTTCAAGAAGACAAAGAAAGTATAAATGAAACAGAAACAGAAACAGAAGCAGAAGTAGTTGATATAGATCCAGTAACAGCTTCTCAAGAACTGATTCATGTAAACGGAGAATCTGAGAAAGCTATAAACAATGCTGATAAATTAGGGCTGGATCCTGATCTTAGAAGAATGGTGATGGAAGTTATCTTTGGATCTTCTGAAGTTAATTCCACAAAAGAAGAAGAAATTAAAAACACTGTATGTCCGCAAAATTCTGATTCAAAGCTACAAAATAAAGAAATTGAAACACGATCTATGGATCCTGATTTAAAGAATAGTGATATTGTTTCTGTACAAGACAGTTCAAAACCACAGCGTCCTATTCGTAATAAAATGAAACCTTTAAATAAGGATTTCATTTACGATTTAAAAGATGTCACATTTCGCAAAGACTCCTTAATTATAAAACCATTTAATAAACAACTTGCTAAAAAGTCTTTGGTACAAGAAGAAGACAGTTTGGAGAAAAATTTAGAGCAGCCGTTCAAACGTTTCAAATCCATACAAGATGATGAAATATCAGTTCTTTGTGAAAATGGTGTTATGAACAAATGTGATATTAACATCAATAGAAATTTAAAGAATAGTCTTACTTTTTCTCAGTGTCATAGCTAGTTAGCAAAGAATGAAATATACTGAAATTAGTAGAATCTGCATTTGACAGAACTGTTTCAGTTGATGGCATTCATCTTAAAAAAATAAATTCGTCGGAAAATTTTAAACTGTTCATAAATATGTACATATTGTAATATATATTTGTTTATTAATATTATTATCGTATTACAATATTTTTAAATATTGTCAGATATTTCATTTTAATTGTACATTTTTAATAATTTAGATCTTCGATATATTGTACTTCTTAACAAATAAATGTTTGAAAACTTCGAAATCTTCATAATAAGGTATCGTTTATATATGTAAAGTTATATAAAACATTATTTAAGGTACACAATAATAAAAGAAAAGAAACAAGAAAATGTAAATAATAATTCATTTATAAAGTATTTGATATTAATTATGTTTAAAAAGCATAATTATCGTTTGTAATGCATTATAATTCATATAAGTTTTTGTGCTTAGTACATCCATGTGTTTTAGAAAATTGATTAAGATAATATTTGAAGCAATATGCAATAAACCTGGATAATGTTTTGTTTCTTCTGCTAGACTAAATATAAACTTATTAATAAAATATGTGCGTAAATTTTTAAATAAGATGTTGCCACATTTTGTTCATAATATTTAATATTAATTAAAAATAAATAAGATTTATAAAAGAAATAAAAGCGACTCGATGTTTAGTTATTTAAAATTATATGGAAACTATATATAGTCAATTGCAAAAGTCTTTATATAATTGCGTATCTAAAATATCGAAAAGAAACAAAAGTTTTTAATGTTTGATGAACATCAATTCATTGAATAGTAAAAATTAAACATTTGAAAAATTGCAATGTAATTTATATTTGTTTATCAGAAAATATAGGTAAATCAAAAATATAAAATAATTGAATCTACTGTACATATTGTATCAGTATGAGGGTATCACTATGGGTGTATTAAAATTTCACAAAATTTGTTGCAATCATTAAAATTAAAATTTAATATATTTATAATAATTATGGTAGGGTTGTGTTTTTGATTTATTTATATTTCTATCTATAAGTAAACATTTTATCAGTTTATTTTTTTATTTTGAATGTTTGAAATTTGACAGTTGTATGGAGACTATTGTGAGTGACTATATACATTCATTTTTGTATATTAATATGAAATTATTTACTTTCTTTATTGTTCTTATTTTTTTCTTATAATTAGAGGAGTTTAAATCCATGGACCTTAAATTTACACATGTTAATAATACAATTATAAACACATAGAGTAATGAATATAAAATCAAACAGTAAAAAGACGCTTTAAAAAAACAATGTAAATGGAATAAAGTGAACCAAAATTACATTAATTACCATAAAATATCTACAATACTTTTTTAAAGTTTTAGTCTTTAATAATTGCTAAAATTACTTTTATTTATAATATTATATGCAACATAATAGAAAAAGTAATATATGTAAGCATATATTATGCAATGCAGCGAAAGTTTCAACAGTGATTTGTCTACTTTAAGAAGCTAACTGTTGATTAGCCAGCATTGCTCCTATCACAACGACGTCGTCGACTTTGGTGGGAGAACTACCACGACAGGTACCTGTGGCAGATGCGCGGCAAACAGCTTCGCGTAACAACGTTTGGTTTTTTGTGCCTCAAGAAGTTTATAAATGCGAATGAAGCCGATAAAAATATTATAACTAGATTGTACTATTTCTACAGTGATGATAAATAGTGATGTAGTGTGAAGTGTATTAATCATATTAATCTCCTAATTTTGTGGAATCTTTTGCTGGAGTATCTTAGGTGTAGTGTCGTAAACGTAAGTCATCTGTTTTTTTACTTCTTTTTTCTTCTGTTTTCTAGTTAAGAAATACTTTTTACTTTTTACTTCATTAGTCTTAATCAACGTAAAAGTTTCATTTATATATTTCTTTCATAAAAACTGCGTTAGTTTGTAAGTGAAATATTACCATATTTATGTTCTTGATTTTATCTCAAATTTGATACTTCGTATTTTAGACATTTTCTTCATTTTTGTATAATGTATACACGTGTGTAACATATAATCACAAAATAACAAATTATATTCCAAACCAGTTATCATGAGCTCTTTGTATTAAAATTATAAATTTTATTAAAACTATTTAACAAATTAGAAATTAGAACTGTATTGTAATATAAATTATCCTGAAGTAGTAAAAATTATTTTATTCGACGATTATAAATATGTTCATTGTTTATTTTTTATTAGGTTATCTGTTCATTTATTTATGGATACTATTAATTTTTAGATTCTTTTATGTTTATAATTTTATATTTAGTTTTATTAGTATACATTCTTTACGCCATTTGTTTAAATAGTCCAACTTACGTAAATTAAAATTTAGTGCATTTTTATATCATATTATGTTCTTGTATTGATTCTTAACTTTAGTATATTGAGAACATTAAATGAGAATTTCATTCAAAAATATTAAATAAGAATTTTATATTTGTTTAAAGAATACGTATGGTTATGTTAACCCTTAAATAGTATGGTTACTCTGTGTCGCATAAGTATGGTATATTATATGTATGGCAGTGAACTGATACGCACCACATTGGTGAAAGCTTAATATCAGTTTCTTTTACACTCGATATTTTTTGTGTTAAGTGTGTTTTATAGTATTACGACCATTACGTAGTGTCAACTGAGTTGCTTACGATTATTTGATGCATGAAAAAATCATATGAGAGCTTACATATGAAATCGTAACTATACAGGGTGAGTCACGCGGTTCTACCTGGTTATGTCGTTTAATTAAAAATACACAAAATTTATTTAGAAAGCACGAAGGTAAAGATTTACTTTAAAAATACACTTATACTCTTTTTCTTAACGGAACTAAGTGTTTTTCTTCTTTTTTATGTATGGGTTATCGTGTGTTAAACCGATCACTTTTGTATTTGTGATGTTTGAGCTTTTGTTTACAAATAAGAGGAAATAAAGTTGGATCGAATCGTTATTTTACCGACTTTGAAATTGTTTAAAAATTCTAAGTGCTCAAAGTTCAGTTTTATCCGAGTTTTACAAAAATTGTCTTTATAAAGAAAATTATCGTTTTTATAACTATCAAAGAGATTTTCTCTTCAGGACAGATTTCTTGTCCTTCCATTTTATTCATGAGTGATATATGAGTGATAATAAATTTTTGAGTTACCAATAAAGTTATTTTTCCAATATAAAAATATGAAAACTATTTTTCTTTTATAAATTTGTGATGAGTCAAAATTTAAAAAAAATTGAAAAATATGTATTAAAATTCTATTTTTTTTATTCGTGGACGCTAAAATTTGCATTCAGGATTGGTCTGCGACATAAGTGATCGACCGTTCTATTCCGATGAACTTGGAAAACCTGTGTCCTTTATACTGTAAATGATATTGGTGCAGTCACACAGATGGGTATTGCAGCTGTAAGCTTTCCAAAATTCTTATACCCGTTTCAAGGTGTCATTTATGTCTTTATCGTAATTTCCAATTTTGGATAGTATCGTACTATATGATTATTTCGAACGACAGAAACACACGTATATTATGAGAGGAGTACGTTGAAAATCGTTTTGTTTATGTCATTTGTCATTTGTGAGATTTGTTTTGTAATAATCACTAGATGTTCCTAGAAGAGTTTCTGGTCCTAAAAATGAATCCAGAAGCAGAATTGCTCTGTCACTCCCAGTGTTTGAGAAACGTGGTTTTGTAAAAACTGTCGATTTTGGGGAAAAATGAAGTATTACATGAAAAGTATAAATGCTAGAAGATTTTGCTTGGTCTTATATAATAGAAAAGACTTTACTGAATAAAACAGTGTATACAATTTGAACTGTGGGCGATTGTAAATCATTATAAATGGCTGTCAATGTTTAAAAAGGAGTCGATACGCGTATTTTCCGCATACTGTTTCTACATTTTTAGAAAAAACTGCTTATCCAATACGAACTTGGCTACACAGGGTTGGATTCCGCAGACGTTTCTGTTGAAGGAACCACCCACACGAAGTGTCGAAGCGGCTTTTGATTTGAACAGGTCGAGGAAATATAAATCAGTGACGCGTGTGCGGCGTTCTGCCGCCAAACAGCCATTGGTAACTTACTCCAGTACGACAGTGCCGTACCTACGCGTCCTATACATATAGTCCTATGTAGGACACCCATTCCCTGAATATGACATTTAATTTTTTGTAACTTTCGATGCTTTTATATATTTTTTTTATATTGATGTTCGTATTAATGTTTGTATATATTCTTGGGTACTAATCATTGAATTTTAACTACCAAAATCAGACTACAAAAAAGGTGAAGATTTTTATGCCAAATTTTTTTCATACCTTTTTTTCATAAATCGCGACAGTCCTATAACGCGGTTCCCATTCAACAACATTCCATCAATTTAATTGGCTTAAGAAGATTCTCTATGGCATGAATTTACCTATGTGTTAAATGCTTACAGTTGAAATTAATGGGGAATTTTCTTCCTTTTGATGAAGGTACAGTTTCAGTTATCAGATTCGTCTATGTAAAATTGCGATGGGACTGTTTGTATATCTTCAGATATACTTCTTAGATGTATTCGTTACAATCGTTGCTTTGTATTCAAATCTAAATTTATATGATGTGAAAAAAGGGCTAAATTTGAGTAAAGAATTAGAACTTCATTTCACTCAAACTGATCGTTCAACGGTGTGCAGTGCAAAGTTTAAAAGGTAGTTAAGAAATTGCTTAGTTCCCTATAGAGAGGTTTTAGCGCAGTTAGAAAAAAAAGCTACAATTGAAAACCAACATGAAAATTTGCCAAGTGAGGAATACATTTGGCCCATTAAAAGAAGGGTTAACCGACTCATATTTGACAGCTAGGATTAGTGTTAAAAGCGTTTGATACTTATCAAATTATTTAATACGTAATTTTATAATAAGTTTTTCTTGTTTTTGCTGGAAAACAGTTTTTTTAGTTTAGTTTAGTTTTAGTTTAATTTTCTTTTTTAATCATTTTCCCTTCAATTCAATAAAAATAATTTTATAATGCACTAAACATAATATCTTATCTTTTGTATTTATAAAATTTTATTTCGTAACCGTATGCATCATAACTTGGTGCTCTTAGAATGCAATTTTCATACAACGCAAAACAACTCAAACTGATTTCATTAACGTGATTTCCTTGTATTGAGAATGGGGTTTTATATTGCTGAATGAAACAGACTCTTATTTGTGAAATAATACTTTAATACTGTATTATTACTATTATGTAACACGAGGAAGGGCAACTCTGACCATACCTTGCGATCTTTGTCACGAGACTAACAAAACGTGGTGGTCGAAATTCTTACAACCCCGTTTTCTCACTTTCTAAAATGCCAGATGTGGCTTAGGTTCTTGGAAGAAGCCCTTGAGAAAGTACGTTAAGAGAAAGCTGGTTTATGGTTAATTTTTGCTTCGTAGTATTTCTGTATTCAATTTCTAACACCATGTAACGCGGTACGAATAATCTGATTTGGACTATTTATGAGTTTCTTATAGCACGGTTTCCATATAACGCAGTACAAATTAATCGCGTTATAGGAGGGTTGAGTGTATACTTGTATTTTACTATTTTCATTCATTTATATGAATCAAATTATAAGTTCATTGAATTGAAATCGGTTAATTTATGTACTTACAATTAGTAGAAACATTTAATGGGAGCCCTGTGTTTGAACGACAAGATACACGGTTTACAGTATCTGATTGCAGATTTGTCAGTGCTAGTCCAAGATTCCCTTTATTGACTACATCCAAACGATCAAGTGCGTTTCTTTGTCAATCATTCGGATGGCGTGAAGATGTGCTTACAGTCACATTCCACACACTCACATACGTGTATGTATATCAAGTGTACTTGAAAAATATGTGCAAGCGGACACCAGATGATTCTTCATAAAGAAATACGAAAAAAACGTGGAAATCTTTTTTTCGATCGGGGCTTGGTTTTCGAAAAAATTCAGCTTGAAAATCTGTTTCCTATACGTGCATTTATGGCTGAGATATGTTTCGTCCAACGATTTATGAACGCTCATAGTGTTTGTAACAGTTTCATAACCTATATAATAAAGTATATTGTGTTTCTTCTTGAACCCAGTAACTGTAAATGCGAGAAATACGATAAATGTTATATGTCGCTTGACGAACTGCATCGTAATCATAAGTGTGTATATATAACACATAAAATTTCAAATTTGATTTGCTCGAATAACAAGTCCTAAATACGAAAAGTTTATTGTATATTTTTTATATATTTTTTTTTTATTTTAAGGATACAGGATTCGCGAGGGCTGTATAACGAGCACACTATTTCTAATAGACCCTTAATATATATTAAGATAGAAAATGATAATAATATAGAACGTAACTACTTACACGCGCTTACACGGGACTTCATACTTCAATGTACTTTTCCAAAGATTGGCAATGTCCCTAGTGGAGGATTCTATCATAGAAGTTGTTATTTCATCATCTTCAACATCTTATATAGAATCACCTAGTGCCCGCTCGTGCATACAGTGGCTCCAAAAAGTATTCGTACACTATGTCACAAATAAATTCGTTTAACCCTGAAATTCTGAGTTTGATAAAAGTATTTGATAAAACTTTGTGGGCATGTAGATCGTAATAGTATACGTATGAATTAATCTCTTCTTTTCATCTAAATGTCATTTTAAAGGGGTGAAACCAGCGTTGAAGTTTCTGAGTTTTCTCTAATTTTTTAAAGATAACTTTGTAATGGTACTTGCTGAAGTAAAACCTTTCAAATAGAAAATGTTGAATTTTTAATACTCTATCGCCCTGTCATAAAAAAAGAATACAGAAAAGCTTGTACTCAAAGCGTGAAAAATCGCTGAAACTTTGAAATTTGTTATCAGCCCCCTTAAAAGATATTTTGCCGCCAAAAAAATTGCTCCACGCAGGACACGCCATACTCTGTACACATATAAAGTTTCATTGAAATCAGAATTTCAGAAGTAGATGAATTTCCTTATAATACAGTGTATGAATACTTTTTGGAGCCACTGTATCTTTCAAGGACGCTGTGTATATACATACCACTACTTTTACAATTAATTATCCATAAACTAAAATCAATCAAACAAAATAAACTTCGGGTCCACTCATGAAGTTCATGGTTCCCCATTTCTCCCGTTTTTTTTTTTTTTTGTTTTTTGTTGAGAAACTTTGCCCTAAATGCACAACTCTATTTCCATCAGCATCCTTATGCTTTGACTCGGTAGATCCATGACATCACCATCCCTTTTTCATGAGAATTTTATAAAGTATTTATCTCTGCTCTTGCATCCTTTCGGGTGTTGCATAAATCTTCAAAATTCAAGCACAATCGAACAGTTTGGCACAGAACTTCAGCTATACCGTTACTCTTTCATTCGTGCATCTGAAAATGGTAATTATAATGAGATCGAGCTTAGTTTCTTTCGAATCATGTAATACTGTCAAACTTTGATTATCGGAACTAATAGGGAGATAAATATGTCCCGATAATAGAGATTTCGGGTAATAGAACAGTCATGTTTTCTTATGTTAAATTTCATTTATTTAAATAGATATTAAGAAGGTAGTTGAGAGTTTGTTTAAGTATTTGGGTATCCTATATTTTTTCATAGTTAAACCTGATGACCTTTAAATATAAAATGCTATTATTAGATGATACCTGTTTGTATAATAGAATTTCTGGCTACAATATTTGGATAATAAATGTTCGGATGAGGGAGGTTCTATATTGTTGTTAAGGATTTGTGGCAGCGCTCAAAGCAATGAAGAAACGAACCAACAAACGTTTACTTTGTACTGTGTTTCAGCTCCTTTTACTACGATACTACGATTCACTCGATCGTTGCGATAAACGGTTATATGTACAATGAATTCGAACACATAAATTTATACAGGCTATACATCTTTTTTCTAGCAATTGCAATTCAATTTTATTGTTAAAACCGCTTAAAAATTCGTGTATTAGCAGTGCGCCAGAATCAAGCATCGTTATTCAAACTACACACCACACTACACACTTAATCATCGCGATAATATCAATTGTAATAATCTATTAAAATTTAATACATTTGATTTTATAGCATGTTTACTCAATCATTAAACCGTTTAACCGGCTCAAACGGGGCATTCGAATAATGTAAAAAAAAATCATTAACAACACAGGTGACATAATTTATATATGTATATTTTATTTACGTATTGCACATTTTATATATTTTTACATATAGGAATTCAAACGTATCAGCAGTACGCACATTATATTTCAAAGTAAACGACATATCAAAGTATAGAATAAGTTTGATGTAATGTAATTAGGATGCTGTAAAGAAAGCTAGGAGTTTCTGTTGCTTCAACAACATAATTAAGAGAACTAGAGAAAAGATTTTTACCCATGGATATGTAAATTTGAGATAGTTAGGAGAAAAAGAGTCGGCCGTTTGGATTGCCTAAACCGGAAATCGAATCCCCGGGATCTTTCGCTTGCCGGGCGACTTGCTTTAATCGCTAAGCTATTCAGACTCGACCGGCAACTTACCTTTTCTCCTAGGCTAGTTCAATAACCCATTACCGATCCCCGGACGCCGATCCTACAATAGGATACGAAAAACTTTCAATCCTGATAAAGATCCGGATAAACGGGGTTCTACTATTGTACACATATTCAGGAATCCTCTAGCACTCTAGCCGATAATTCAATTCGGTTGACCGACCCCCACACGATACGATTTTGTCGCTCAAGTTGTATCGATAACGTTAATGATCGAATTGTCCATAGTCAAAAAGAGGGATGTCAAGTTTTAGTGATTCCCAGAAAGTGAAAATTTATTTCTAATGTCACAGTATAGTAGAACCTCGTTTATCTGCATCGCGTTTATACGAATGAATTATTGCTCAACTTCAGATATACAAACTCTTGATTGTATCTGTTTATCTGAACTGCGGTCGAGCGTATCCTCAGTTATACGAACGCGTATTCTTGTATGAATTAATTATTTATATATCACGATTTTCACGTGCAATTTATGTGAATGTAAATTGACAACAAACATTTGAATAGAAATCAAATACAGTGGAACCTCGTCTCTCCAAACTGTTTGTAGAACAAGGCAGGTCGTCTAACCGAGTAGTTCGGTTAATAGAGGTGTATCGTATCCCTACTATTTTTTCTTATTAGGTCGGATAATTGAAATATCGATTATCGGTAAACAGAGATCGATTATATATCTTGTTTGGAGTGTCAACTGTTTCTTGCTCCTTTTTCGTATTTTTCGTATTCGTATAACCGAGACTACGCTCGGCTTCAGTTCGGATAATAGAGGCCGACTTAGAAGTTCGTATATTATACGTGGGACTTCTAATCGTTCGTATAATAGAGGTTCGGATAAACGAGGTTTCGAAACAGTTCGACCTGAGTTTTCCGCACGTCGAACTTCTATTATCCGCGCTAAGAACAGGTGGAGAGGATAGTTAATAAATCTCTATTAACGGAATTTCTCAGGTATCCGAACTGCTTTGTCCCGCGTTATTTTCGGATAGACGAGGTTCTACCCTATCATATTTCCTCAAATGTCAACATAAAGTATTGTTACGTAGTCACTGATAGATAGCACACGCTAAAGCATACGAAAAGATTTTAACCCTATTGTAAAGTCTGTATACGTTTGTCAAAAGTTTTGTATATGCTTGTAAGATTTGATTGAGAACAAAATAAATTGGTGCTGGTAACTTACACCTCAACGTAATAGTTAAAGTTTTACGAAGCCTTAACCCTAGAACTCCTGGGGGGGGGGGGGCTCGAACTCACAAATTGAAAAACCTTAAATTAGAATCATTTTCCTTTCGTAAAAAATTCTCTTAAAATTATTTATTGTTGTATACACATTTAAGTTTGATATTAAGAGGTTCCAGTTGCTATGTATAAAAAATTAGTAAGCATAAGGGAAACATAATTGACTACGCGTCGTGATGACGGTACGCCACGGAGCGGTGGCGATCACACGAAGTGGACCCTCACGCTCTCCTTTTCTCCAAAGAATAAAAATTACAGAACGAAGAATGAAACTATGTAACTAATTGGGAACTTTAACTGGAAAGACACTACGAACTAAAATATGAACAAATATAGAACCGACAAAAAAGGGAAGATGTTATCAGTGTATACTGGAGGCTAAAAGCAGACGCATAAAATATAATAGTTTATTAAAATCAATGCGAAGTTGTTACAATAGCAAAAACCATGTTTGCAGAAAACATTCATTTAATACTATACTCTGCCATTCATGTTTATCAGGAGAATCAAGTTCAAACAAGCTGCACGTTACTATACTATTTTATAATAGTATTTAATTTTATAAATATACATAAATCAATACAAATTGAACGCAAAAACATATGTTGTCTTGTTTACAAACTATAGCATATCCTAACATTGCAAAAGATTTTCCAAAAGGCAACTTTTTCCAGGATAAATGTATAAAAAGAAGTATGGGTTCGAGGAACTCCCTCCCTTAGGAGTTCGCGTAACAGATCGAGACTCAGGAGTTCTAGGGTTAATAACTCCTGTAACTCCCTGATTTCATATCGAATTCGTTCGCAAGTCTTCGAGGTATACACACGCGAGAATAGGTCGATAGGTCCCCGTTTTGAGTTACGTCGCTGACTTACAAAAAAAGGTTCGTCACAAGCTGATTCGCCAAGCCCTTTTTCGTTCTCTATTGCGGACACCTCTGGTTCTCAGGCCAACCGTTTATCGGGTTGTCGCTTATACACCGTCTCGTAATGAGACGAGACGGTGAAAATAAACAGAAAGCTCACGTTGTATGTAAGGTTTTAATGTTGCCTAGAATGTGGCGGAAAGACGAATACTAGCTAGGCAAATACAATTAGTACGGTGAAAATGAAACATTTAAGGGGCCATTCTACTGTGACGGATTGAAAAAATCGAATTTTTTTTTTTTGCATTTTCTTAGACTTTAACATGTTAAAAACTTGTTCCCAAAGGGATTTAACAGAATTCGAAAAATTAACGATGTTATGTACCATCACACGAAGCGCCGTTCTGCCGCGCGCAGCTATCTGAGCGGTCGATTTATCCTGGCAAACGCGAAATTCTATTATAGATTTGAATCCTTACGATAATATGATAGTGAAGAAGCTTGGATGTGTTCTACACGTGAAGAAAAGGTTTGGAACTTGATTGAGAAGTGTGAAGAAAAAGAATAAAGGTATAGGAGGAAAAGGATCCGGGAAACTAGCCGATATCAACAATTTGACCACATATTATGGATTAGCCATTTTGCGAAACACCGATTCGGTTGAAAACATGAAGAACTCTGTATGGGAATCGTAATTGGCCCAATAATCAAAACGTTCGCTGATAATCGCGATAACATCTGCAAAAGGCACGTAGCGATAAAAAACCAGTAGGCGTCGAAAGAGGCTCGGACAGCTCGTAGAACTGCAGCATCAACACTATAGGAATTTTAGGAAGAGAAGGAAGGTGTACTGTACGGCCCTGGGATAGCTAATTAGCTTATAAGTATCATCAAAGCTCTCTATATACACCTAAACAGTACTTGAAACTTTAAACGCGTTTTTCTCAAAACCACATTTCTGGAAATGGCTGCCACGATAGCTCCATAACGGATTGACTGATTCCCTTCCCGCTTGGCAGATGTGTTCATTAGATGTGTCATTCTCGTCCCTACCAGAATTGCTTCGATTGGAATTTTTTTCGAATTTTGGGAATGTAAAACATTCCGATCTTTTTACCAAAATTTAAAAATTTTTCTTTAGACCAGCGCCATTTTTTTTCTGTACAATATTTTCAAACCATTCTGGTACCGACGATAGCCACACTTATACAGATTAAGAATCTTGTTTATTTTCTGTTTTCAAATCACTACAACAGCTGGAATCATGGCAGCCATAGAAGGCTGTTTGTTTTACAACGTCATAAAAAACGTTCTGCAATTTTACACACATATGCTCTCCTGGCTCGCAAAAATTTTTAAATAAACTTAAGGTTATAATAAACAAATATCCCAAGCCGCAAAATGATATGTTGTTTAGTTTACCCACAAAAAATTCCCAAAAATCGTCTTGATTTCGGGCCGTCGCAGTAGAATGGCCCCTTAATAAATTCAAGAGTTATTACACGCCACCCGAACAACAATTCACACTTATTGCTTTTCGGATATTCGTAAAGCAGTTCTTTGTATATGTATACACCTCGACGGTCCTTCGCCGATCTTTTTTTTTGCCGTACTGTTCGTATGCATTTTAATTGCTCCCGACAACCCAACCGATAGATGGTGACACCGTGCATTAAGGCTGGTTCTTAAATACTAGAATCTTACAATGTATTACAGCAGCAGTTGTGGCGGGGTTCCGGTTTACTAGAAGGTCTGGAAAAACTCATTTTTAAGTCTTTTGTACTCTTTATATTAAACTAAACAAGTTAACAATTTGTAGTTACGGCACCTGACTGTGCATCCTTTAAACATATAAGAAGCTGTAACATTTTTTGTTTTTTACAAATATTTAGAGCGAAAGAACTCGCGTTTCGTAGTGGTTCTTGAGAAATTGTCTTTGAATGGGTGGGGTTTCTAGCTCCTTGAAAATCCCAAACAAAAGATCGCATATATTCTTAAAGTGCATGAAATTTACGAAGCAGTGAACTTTTGAAAGTGGAAAAATAGCTTCTCTTTGTCATTTTTTGTCACTCTGAAATCGAACCACACGTTTTTTTACCACTTTTTTCGCAATTTTAAATTCTGTAAAAGTTAGTAAATACGAAAGAACTCAAGATATTAGAGGTTCGCTACCTGCGGAGAAGCTTATTCTATAAATTATAAGAAAATTCATCCAAATTAATGAGTTAGTTTTTGAGATATTTATCTCACTAGTTTGAAAAATAATATCTCGAGAAAAACTTAATTAAAGCACATACGCAAGAATTCGAACTTCCATTATTATTTTGTGTTTCCTTTGCCATATGTATTTTTAAAATCGTGTTTGGCTCTGCCCTGTTTACGCGGCGATCACCTTATCTTGTACAGTGGTTCACGAAATTGACCGAACAATTAAGCTATCTTTTCCATCAAATGTAACTGCAATTTTAATATTTGATTACTTTTCTCACAAATATTCCTCTTTCTGCATTCAAAAACGTTTTTTTGTTAATTATTGCAATTTATAATCTACAGCTGTATCCCGATCCAATAAAAAATATAATAAACGAAGGCATTCGATCAGTGAGTTATTGTATTCTGTCTCTTCGGATAGAGCATAGTTTCTTCTAATTTCCCTACTATATATTGAAAATAAGAACGTCTCCTTAATTTCACAATTCATATATTTCGTATATATGTACTTATATACTATATCGATTTTGCATGAGGTTCGTCCACTAAGTTTTACCTTCCTGCACCTATCTAACTACATGTCAGGTTCGTCTGCACTTAAACCTATCCCCGAGGCTTCCTAGCTACGTGTTAGGTTCCACCTCGTTTTCAGTAATCACAGCGATTGTTTTCCTTAAAATACAACTTTACCAACCTCTCGTGCTGTTCTAGGCCTCAGTTCGTAACAGTATCATATTATCTGTTAACAATTGATTAGGAAAAAGTAATCTAATAATTTTTATTTATTTTTATTATTTGTTCTCCATTTCTTTTTTTTTCTTAATAAGTCTAATCATTTATTTTATTTTATTAACTATAAGAACTATATATTTACTTACAGTTAATAACATAAATGATTAACAAAAAAATAGAGAAAGTATAATAAATATAGATAAAAATTATTAATATTATTAAGCTTGGATCCATATTTTTCAAAGTTCCTTTATTATTTCTTTGTTTCTACTGTACTAAATCTATTTTTTTTATGAATATTACTACATTTTTAGTAAATTCGCTAGATTTTTATATCGTTCAAAAGCATCGAATGGCACTTTAAATTTACATCTATGATAGGATCTCGAGTAGTTACGCTATTTTTGACTAACAGTAAGGCTCGGTAGAAAGAATGAAAGCTTTGCTAGTCCATATCACACAAACCATGATTCGCATTGAAGGTTCTAACCAATGTGGCATCAATAAGTATGTGGTGTGCAACGGCTCATAAACCATGGAGGTATAGTCTGTGGAAGAGACATAATGAAGCCATAAAGTAGACTCTTCACCGATGACACCGACTAATATAGACGAACTCACAAGGGAACACCGCGAACTGTCATTCACGGATTTGAATGAAACTTTGTGGGATTATAGAGTGATCCAAGACAAGAATAACGGTATGCTTCATTTCGGCCCAATCGCTCTTTAAGGGTGTGAAAACTAACCTCAAAGTCAAATCGATACTTCCACTTTTTCGCGTATATCTGTTAAAGTATAAGAGTCAGAGAAAAATGTTTTAGATAAAAGTTTAATGGTATAATAAGCGCTATAATTTTACTTTAAGAAAATTTTTTGAAATGTCTTCCTTGTTAAAAAAAAAAATTTTTCTTGCGTTATTTTAAACAATTTTTACATTTTCATAATCACTAAAAATATTACGTATTTTATTCTGAATTCAACCATGTATATTATTTTTACTATGCAACACCAACTTATCTAAATATACGACGTAACGTACACCGCGCGCACGATTTCGGCCTAACAACTCACAGTAAGTTACATACTCGGATTTCTTTTTCTCGTTAAAGATCATAATATATGACGATTACGAGTGTGATAACATAAAAATAGCAAAATATAAAATATTATATGAAGATTGATGGCATATCACATACATTACGCTATGTTACATTTATTACTGCTATTATAAGATGTGCTCGATGTAAAAAGTATCTATCTTCAGAACAGTTTTTTGACGAACATCACCTTTATGAAATCTATGTCGGGTGAAATACATGTATACTTGCATTCAAAGTAGAATAAAATGTTAAATAAGTATGAAATAAATGTTTATACATGTATATATGTAACATAGCGCAATGTATGTGATATGCCATCAATCTTCATATAATATTTTATATTTTGCTATTTTTATGTTATCACACTCGTAATCGTCATATATTATGATCTTTAACGACAAAAAGAAATTCGAGTATGTAACTTACTGTGTGTTGTTAGACCGAAATCGCGAGAGCGGTGTACATTACGTCGTATATTTAGATAAGTTGGTGTTGCATAGTAAAAATAATATACATGGTTGAATTCAGAATAAAATACGTAATATTTTTAGTGATTATGAAAATGTAAAAATTGTTTAAAATAACGCAAGAAAAATTTTTTTTTCAACAAGGAAGACATTTCAAAAAATTTTCTTAAGGTAAAATTATAGCGCTTGTTATACCATTAAACTTTTATCTAAAACATTTTTCTCTGTCTCTTATACTTTCACAGATACACGCGAAAAAGTGAAAGTGTCGATTTGACTTTGAGGTTAGTTTTCACACCCTTAAAGAGCGATTGGGCCGAAATGAAGCACACCGTTATTCTTGTCTTGGATCACTCTATAATCCCACTAAGTTTCATTCAAATCCGTGAATGACAGTTCGCGATGTTCCCTTGTGAGTTGACATAGGACGGCCCTGAACAGCAGGCTCTAGGTTAGGACTGCCACTTGCCGAGGTTCCCCGGATCTGTTCTAGTTTTTAGGACGTCCGCTGAATATGTATTTTGTGTAATGGTCAAGGTTCCCTGATCGTGCTCCCTCGTTCGTCCAAAATAGTCTGTAACATTATTTTTGTATTGATTTTATTTCGAAATTCTTTGTTAATGACTATCAAAAATTTGGCATACCTATACCTATTTGGTATAACTGTATTTTATCTCCATTTCTTAATTGTGGTTAGTCTTCATAACTTACAGAAATTTTCGTCTCGGAATATCGTGTCTAATTTAAGAAATAGGGAAAAGTGTTTGGGTTTTCGGCGGAAAAGTCCGGAGTTTTAATAATACTCTTTATCCTAAAATAGTGATTTTACAGACGTCAGCTCTACTCCGTGTTCTCCCCGAAAAGGTATTAGGTTACATATTTCGGTAGTCGAATTTGTATACTTCAATGACTGACCGATTTTACGATCTCACTTTATCTCTTTCACTGACTATAGCTACTTGGTGAAAGTTGGCAATTTCGTGCGAAGCGTTTTTCTGCGCGGAAACCTGAGGAGCCAGGCGGTGAAATCGTTGGTTAGTTGTGCTACCCCTTCCCGTACACGCGGAGCCAATGGAGGGGTCAGTATCCACGAGGGTAGCGTATTTTAACGATAAAACAGAAATGTTTCAGGAGCCGGAGTGACCAGTTCAAGAATTTAAAAATAGTGTACTAACGCATGAGCTGACCATCGCGTTGCGTGGCAGCGGGTATCACTTTGGGGTCAAGCTTCAACCGAAATAAGTGTAAACAAGGGGGACAGCCCTCTAATAATTATGCGTTCTTATTTCAAAGATACTACAGTATTTTAGTCGTTTGCACTGAAAAGGCGGAAACGCGGACTCCCGCGTTTATTTTTAAAAAGTTTCAAGTGAGAGGTATAGAAATTAAATACGGTAGTACTAGAATTCAGTTGTATTAAAATTTTCTTAATTTATACACGCACTACCTGAGATTTAGAAGTAGATTATTGACTGTTCAAAACTTTGCATTTATTTAATATGTGAAATTAACATCGTTTGACCACCGATAGTCGCTTTTTGAGTGGCTTTCGTTCCTGCAGAACGAAATACCTTTTTTGATAGAGAATCGTCTTGCGCACTCTTCTCTATCAACATTAAAGACTAGCAAGTTGAATCAATATTCTTTTTCCCAATGCGACTACTTTTTTTAACTTTTCCCTTATCGATAATGTGGTGTTATCATATTACCATGTAGTATCATCTGATGATTGTGCTGGTGTTTCTAACACATACTTCTGGGTAATTGCGCAATAATTTCCAGAAACCTGTTTTGGAGGTGGCGAAACATGTAAGAGTAACATAACTTTTCGAATCTTCATTTATACGATTAAAAATTTGCTTGTAGCTTATAATTTAATATTTCTATTTGATGCCACAGTTTAAATAGTTCAATTTACATTAGCGAGGATGTGTGTTAGCACATTAAGTGTATGTGTGTCTAAAAAGTCTTAAGAATGTCACACCATATTTTAAGATTTTATTATTCTGGAGTAATTTATTATTGCTTTCAATATTATATGAAATTTCCCTGATTCAAGTCCTTGGATATATGCAGTAATTTCCGTATCGAACAGTAACTTCTCCCAGACATTCTTAAGTTTCGTCTTTTTGAGCAACTTTCATGCCTCAGCTCAATTAAATATGGCGGACTTTAAATTGCACTTCATTACATTTTCGAGCGTTCGATGCTCTCTCGTATCATCTGTTCGATCATCGTTTTCTTCAAGTGCAACCATCACTTTTTCGAAACATTTGCTCTTTTAGAGTTTTTTGGTTGCTTCAATTGCTTCCTGGTCGCATATGTTGAATTATAAATGTAGAATTCACGGGCCATTCTAAGATTTAAATCCTGCCATCGATAAGAGTATTTAAAATATCGGATGACAGATGCGATGAAACGTTATTAACCAACAGGAATGCTCGAATATCTACCCGATCGATTTTCAGAATCTCCGTTTCGAATTTCTGGACTTTGAAAATTACGGTAAAGCTTGGACAACTGCAGCGTAGTCATCCCCTCTTCGAGCGAATCGTAAGTAGTGTAATCTGAGCCGGGTTCCAGTATCGATGAAGCAATACCATATGTAAAGATAAAATTATTTATTATTTATACTTAATTATTTATTTTTTTTTAATGTCGCTTTTACCAATGTATTTGTGAGACTGTTCTGATTAAAATGAGACTAAACCTTATATAATTTAATTAACATTTACTTATTTAGTATTAATTGCATAGCATAGCTACGAGTGTAGAAATAATTGCAAATGCGATCCAAATTATATCGCGTTTGGCCTTATTTTAATCCGAAAGAACTCACAAATACATTGGTAAAAGTTCCATTAAAAAAAAAAAAGAAAATTAATTCCCGACGGCTAACAAACTACAAAGACGAACGGCGAAGCTCGGCTAGAACCTTTCCTGGAACTGAAACTCGACTATGCATTCATAACTGCGAATTTTCGACCCTATGTCGTTATTCACTTATCCAAGCATTACTGTAATGTTCTTCAGTCGGATGGAAAAGGATTTCCCGTATGAACCATGTTGTTTTGAGATTATAATAACAGTGTTCGCATTATGTTTCTCAAAGCCACGCTAGGAATCGATTAGCGGCTACGGTAGGTGGTGCGGCGGCCCTCGTTGCCTCGCACCGTGCAGCGGAGTAGGGGACATAATCGGTGTCATAAAACAAAGTCATTTGCAGCTCTACGACGCATCGCGTTCATAGGTTAGAATTATAATGTTCCCTACTCCGTTCCACGATGCGAGACAACGAGGCACAGTGGTCCGATCGCCCGAAACAGGAACTTAATTCATAGCGCTTTTATTTTTATATTATTCACTATAAAAGGAGTGTTTTTATAACGTTTTTGGGTCGTAGAATCTGATTTTGATATCCATTCTTATGTAAAAGGTCTAATTTTTATTTTAATTCTTTTCAAAATGATTATACTGGCCTCATATGTGACTCATAATTATTCCTCAGATGGTATCAAGTAAAATTTATCTGTAACAATAACCTCATCATCATTGGAGCACTTAACACGTTCCGTGCCACGTGTACCACCGGTGGTACACGCAGTCATATTTATTTAATGCGCTGAAAAAATATATTTTATTACAAATACAATTCTGTAAACTATATTTCTACCTAAAAAATAAAGCATTATACAAGATGCAGTATAGAGCAAAACACATAAGTTTATTTAATTGTTATATATACAATAATTAATAATTACATCTAATGGTGCATTTAGTTAAAATATCAAATGGCTTGAACGACAAGTCAGGCAAAAATGGCTTGGCACGTAACGTATTAAAATGCAAAAAAAAAATTCAAAAATCATATCAAAGTTTGAATTAAATGGCGAAACAGATTGTTTGTAGTCTACACTTGCGATATTTTTTGAGTATGATATTATATATAATATTTCATGAATTTGTTGTTTGCTTTTTAAGCTTCTTCGGAAAGTCCTCCAATGAGTATAGTAGCGTTTTCAATAATGTTCGATCCGTAAGTTAGAATTTTATGTACGAAGACTGGCATTTAATAGCAATTGAACAATTCTACGTATCTTTCTGCATTTCGTAAGTATTATTTTTCAAATTCTCCTGTTTTTATTTCATATCCACTATTAACCCTTTGCGGACGAGTGTCGGATATATCCGCCCAACTTTCGCGCTGCGGCTGGTGTTTGTCTGTCCTAAACGACACGTATAAGACACACATGGGTATACTAGCCTAAGAAGTCAAGTTGACCTAAATTTATTTGTTTATGATTTTGTTAGATTTTATGAAAGACTTATTTAAATACAGCTTTAGTTTTTATAATACAAATGCGCGACGTAACTATTTTCTTTACTGCTCCGTCCGCAAAGGGTTAATTGTTCACAAACACATTATAATAGTAAGCGGAATAAATGAGAATGACTTAAAATACGTTTGAAAACCGAAAGAATGCGGTGATATCGTAAACCTGACTTAACGGCAAATATATTAGTTTTAAGGTGGTTAACAATATTTCAAAATTCCTCAGTATAGTTGTACTTTAATCACCATTCCGATCATAATACAAAAGGAAACAGCTTTCACTTAATATCGAAACATAACAACCCGAAGCATAGCAAGGTTATCAAGATATTTCAGCGCTTAACTATGTATTTATTGTTATAATTCTTTGGTCTGCAAGGTTCCGCAAGAAATCCCTTTGCAGATATCTTCAGTAGGTTCCAACGAATGCTCTCATACAAAATTCGTCGTAACCTCTCGTAACCTCCGCTTTGTAATCGTCAGTAAAGGAAAAAAAGTGGGAAAACATAAGGATTCCTTTTACGATATTTTTCAAAGGATGAAATATGTATATTCCAAAAATTTATACATATTCTTATAGCTGAAAGAACACTCTTTTAAATGACCTGCTGGGATTTGCCCAAATTCCTACCCTTATAAAGATATAACGAAGTAAAGTATGAAATTTTCCAAGAAAAGTGTAATGATTCTAGAACCTGCATTTTTCTTGGTTTTCAAAACTCTCTCAAGAAACTCTGAATGACTTCTGACAACCCTTTTGTATGACAAAAGTTGCTCCATGCATATAACACTCTATGATTAAAATTTCGTAGATTTCCAATAAACTTGAAAATTTGAATTAAATTCGTGTTTTAAGCGATTCGGACCACTGTGCGAGGGCTGTCGCATCATTCTACTTACCTCCCACTCTTTCGGCTTGAAGTTTAGCTTATTTTTCTGGCTACGCTCTTGCAGTATTCCAGAAACATAATTTAAGATTGTCTTTTGTATTGCCTGCCTTCTTTACTGGTCAATTCTTTCTCTGTTGACTTCTTCCTTGTAGTATCCTTTCTTTTCTCATCTCAGAAATACTATGCCTCTTCTATTTTTAGTTTTCTTTACCCGATTTTCATCATTTTCCCTTTTCCTGCCTCCTGTTTAGCTCTTATTCGTATAAATATTTGCAAATTCCTCTCCCCTTTTGTATACCCATCGTTGATATAGATTTCTTTTTCTGTTTTTCTTCATCCCCATTAGTTCTCTTTTCATTTCCCATCTGTTAGAAATTGAATACAGAAATACTATGAAGCAAAAATTAACTATAAACCAGCTTTCTCTTAACTTACTTTCTCAGGAGCTTCTTCCAAGAACCCAAGTCACATCTGGCATTTTAGAAAGTGAGAAAAAGTTAAAAAAACAACAATGGGGCTGAAGGACCCAGACGGGGTTGCAGGAATTTCGACGACTGCGTTTTGTTAGTCTCGTGACAAACCTCGCAAGGTACGGTCAGAGTTGCCCTTCCTCGTGTTACATAATAGTAATAATAAAATAGTAAAGTATTATTTCACAAATAAGAGTCTATTTCATTTAGCAACATAAAATCCCATTCCCAATACCAACATTCTATTTCTGCTAGTGTCATTTCTTTCTACCCACTCCTGTAATTTCTTCACTCTTTCGCTTTTGCTTTCGATTTCTTGACCTTAACCCTCCGACTACTGAAGCTTGGCGGCCTGGCCATGGGTCTCTCGGGACCCTCACGGATATTCCACTAATACATATTTAGAGCCGTCCATGAGGCTCACCAATGCTACGCTACTCAAGTGACGATCGCTCGAGACCGAGGTCCTCACCGATACTGTATACAGTGACAATCATCCGATTAATAGGAAGATATAGGAGCGTATAGGAACAGATAATAATAACGTGAATTATCAAACGTCGAAGCTATATTTATTGTATATTTACGTATTGTCACGTATGCTATCTAAAATTTGCTGGATTTTTCTCGAATGGCCACTGCAAATGGGTCTTTCATAATTATCGCACACGGCTATATATTTATTATCATTGTCTACACAAAGACAACATTAAATACTAAA
Organism: Tetrapedia diversipes; assembly: GCA_033822845.1. NCBI lineage: Eukaryota > Metazoa > Arthropoda > Insecta > Hymenoptera > Apidae > Tetrapedia > Tetrapedia diversipes. The sequence continues at coordinate 248,080 of JAOPTO010000770.1, forward strand.
ATATAATGCTAAAATGCTAAAACAATAATAAAAGTATGGAAATATAAAGTAAACTTTGAAATAAAGAATTGTTTCGATTTGCTGCACATGTTTCTTCTTCAGAGCGCTGCTAGAAACTGACTGTCGTCGGTTTCGTTACTTCGGCACTCTGGCGGAAACGTATATGTGTTAGTGCGATCGTCACTTTTCTCCTACCACACAGCGCCCATCGTTGTATGCGTTATCGCTTTCAAGGGACTCTCAGCATGGGTTACGAAAGACCCATGGACCGCAGGCGGAGGGTTAATATCTAACCCTACTTTGTCTTTTATAAATCCTTCCATTTCCTGTTGTGCGTTTACGTTTTTCAACTTCCTGCCTTTTATTATAACATTTGCCTTCCCTCGTTTCCTTCCCCTCTTCCCTTCTCACCATTCCAAGACGCTAAACTCTATTTATTAGCTCTGCCTTTCCTCTTCTCCATTTTTCCCTTTCCAGTTTCTAGTTCCCATGTTAATCTTTCTTCTGCCCGTTCCTTTTAAGTTCGTCAATCTTGTTTGTAACCTTCTCATTCGTGTATTGTGTAACCTTTCTCAGCTCCGAAAGCTTTTTTGAATATTTTTCTGTTTATCAGTTTCGATTCCTCGTCTGTCCCTATCCCATGTTTTTCCAATGTTCTGCTCTCCTCCCTATTCTTGCTTCTAATCCCTATCGCTTTACAACGCCATTTCTTACTTCTGACGCTAAATCCCATCTAACCTCGCTTCTTCTTTCTCATCTCGCATTGTTGTTCTTTTTAACCTTCTCTCCTCTTTACTTATAATACTTTTCACTACATCTTGATTGTTCCTCTTCTTTTTCTCAGTTTGTCGTTACTAAATTCTCTTTTCTTTTCTCTCAAAATTGGTTATTTTAACCCCTTAACCCCTTGGCCTACACGATATCTGCCAATTGCGCGGCTATAGTAAACAAGAAAGTCGGTCGCGCTCTGTGCCATTCAACTGTTCAGCCGTGTACCCGAACTGGCGCAAAATGTATACTTTTCATGACGTATATTTCAGTGCAACGAAAGGAATTGTGAAATAATAAACAATGTTTAGGTACAAATAGTAATTTTAAGACGTCTAGGGTGTAATCATAATTAAAGGAAAAATATTCGATGTGGAATAACTTCAATCGCTTGTTCTAATAATAATACGCGGCATCTTATGCACAAATTCCATATCACGAGTCTGACTCGTGATTTTTGTTTATGATACAAATTCTTCACCACGAGTCAGACTGCTAATAATAATTTGTAAGATACAGGATACAAAATATTTAAACAAGCTGTTAACTTTCTTATCCATTTAAATAAGTGAAATTTAGTACGAGAAAAAGTAATTGATCTATTACTCAACAATTGTTTTATCTAAATGTTTAAACCTTCCTATTGGTTCATATATGGTAGGTTCTACAGTATTCCAATCGATGGAGTTGTTGGAGTTCCTGATACCTAATCGCGTTACCCGTTAAATCCACCGCTATTATGGACGAATGGTTGAATGTTGAATTATCCGACTGTACACATACATATGTGTACAGTAAGAAACGTTTCTTAAATATTCTATTAGTAATTTTATTATAAACTCTATTATAGTATCTTATAAAATAGCCATTACGTTTATCTTAATAATATAGAATCGGATAGGTGAGGCTATTTTGGTCATTAAATCATTTCATTGAATTCCAGTATGTGAAACTGTGATATTCTAATGGGACAATATTCATTCTCTATACACCAATTTTGATAACATTTCTATAAGAGGGATGTGGTTCTCTATAAAATAATTGACCCGTACATACTTTTTATCGATCACTGTCCGTATTGAATAGGTGAGAACAGCCGTTAATGTTTTGCCATTTTTAGAATATTTTGGTAGCCAAAAGCACTAAAAAAAATACATTTCTTTGTTTAATTATGCATTTTTAACGAATAATTCAACCATACACAAAATTTTAAGAAAACGTTACTCGTTTAAATAATATACTAAAAATTTGAATCCTCCTCTTAATTTATGTTACTAAATATTGATTTACGTTCATCTAAATCAGTATGAGTACTCTATGCATACAGATAAAGTAGGGGAGACATGTTTGGAATTTCTTGTTTTTTTTATTTTTAAAATCATTATCATTATTAGATAAATCATCGGTTCTGCTATTTAATCAATTGTTACATAAATTCCAAAATAAAAACAATGGTGTACAAATAGTTTTTGTTCCTGAATTACTGTAGGCGAATCACTTTGTATGCAGTAGTATATCATGACATTCAATGTATTTAGATGACGATGGGAACAGTTTTATATACTGTTTAAATAATTCTTAAAAAATATAATTAATAAAAGCTTATTTTCATCGTGAAAACTTATAATGAAATAACGAGAGGTTATTTGGAGTGGAAGTAAATTTTAATTTCGGCAACATAAGTTTAAATTACGTTTCAAACATTTTTTTTTAGTCGATCCTCATTAGATCTAATTGTGAGCTATTATGTTGTAACGCTCACGCCCTCTATGAGTTGTTCGTGTAGCTTTGCTCTTTTTGGTTCTTTCGGTTTGTTTTAGTTTGGTAGTTCATGATGGTACACATCACAGGTTATGGGCCCAGGCTTAGATTACAGTATTCTATAAAATATATCTCGAAAAGTTTATGTTATGTAAAATATTTATATGTATAACTACGTGTTCAGTGAGAGGTTATGTTAACCACGTGGCGGTAATTTACGTTGAGAAATTACAGTAAGCACTGAAATTATAATGAATATTCCAAGGAGAGTCCTTTAACGAAGAATAATTATAATTCCTGGAAATTGCGAGTGGAAATATTGCTAATTAAGGATGGAGGTACGTAAACGGAACAAATTTGAAACCGCAGGCAAAGGAGGGCGAACGTGAACCGACTGCAGCACAACTAGAATGGATTCAAAGGGATAAGGAAGCAAAGTCAGATATTATTCTTTGCAAGTAGTCCATCAGAGTTGCGTCATGTGAAAGATTGTCAAACGTCGCATGAAGTATGGCTTAAGTTGGAAGGCATATATGCGTCTAAAGATTTTACACGAAAGTAATTAATTTTTACACGAATGAAGGAGAATGAGGATGTACGAGATCATCTGACAGTTTTTTTTGATGTTGTAGACAAATTAACAGCGATGCCAGTTGATATTAATAACGATTTATTAAAAATTTTGTTACTGTACAGTTTGCCTCAGTCGTTCGACAATTTTAGATGCGCAATTGAGAGTTGTGATGATTTACCAGATGCTGAAAGGCTAAGGATAAAAATAATAGGGGAGTATGAGGCACGAAAACTCAGAAATGAAGATGATAATTCTTCTGGTGCATTTGTGGTAAGGCACAATAGTGGAAGAAATAGCTGTTGGAAATAAAATAACGGAAACTCTGAAACTTTTAGAAATCGTGAAAAATCTGTAAAGAATAAGGTAGTATGCTTTCGATGTTATAAGTCTGGACATATACATATAAGCGGGCACTGTCGTGTAAGTTTTAATGAATCGTCAAGGTATAGTGGTTATCAAGCCGCAGACGCGGACTTGACAGAGGTAATGTCACAACCAAAATGTTTTACACGTTGGCAATGAGGCAAACACTGACTGGTGCCTGAGTGATGGACGTACCATCCGCTTATGCAACAATGAAGGAATATTCATTAATAAAGAATCTGTAAGTGACCAGAAAGTAAATCTGTCGATGTCACTGCAAGATAAATGGTATGCATGCTGATGAATGATGGTGCTCATAAGAGAGCAGTCAACCTAGCCAATGTTTTACACGTGCCCAATTTAAGAACGAACCTTATGTTTGTTGCCAAAATAACAGATACTGATGATAAGGTTTTATTTACTAATGTAGGAATGTGATCGAGCGGATGCGAGGCTGGAAAAGTCGGAAGAGTACTTGAGTTGGGCGATTGTCGTGTGAACGCAGAATGTTTGGGCTCGAATGTTTTTAAGGCGTGAAAGATGAGAACTTGAGAAAACAGTGCGACTGAGAAATTCTGGGTAGTCGTGACCGAATGCGTAGAGTGAGAAAGGTTGACAATTAGAATGAAAGGAAACGAGTGTTTGGAAGAATATATGACGGGGAAAATGCGAGCGCGGGGCGGAAAGTATTGGACGGTGAAGTGAGAAGCTAAGTAGCCAGCGTAGAGCAAAGAACTGTGTAGTTTGCGAAGCATAAGCATAGTTAGTTATTTTGTGTTCGTTTGTGTCGTTTTAGTTTCATTAAATACACGTATATTTATTATTTTATTCACTTTTCTTTCTTTTCCTTTTTTCATTTATAACCTTTCCTATACTAAAAATAATGCGGTTATAATTAGAAAAGATCGGAAGGTAAAATTTAAAGCGTCTAGACAAGGCGACCTGTATTTTGTTAAAGAAAAGGTTGAACAAGTTAATGGAATATTAAAGTAAAACGAGGATTCGAGTATAAAATTGTGGCATAACCGGTTGGGACACTCGAATGAAAGGTGTTTAATAGAGTTAAGTAAGCAAAGCTTAATACCAAAAATGAAGTCCATGCCACTGAATTGTAGGATTTGTCTAGGTAGAAAACTAACTGCTTGGCCGTTTACGAGAAGGGAAAAGGTCGTTAATACGAAAACTTCAAATTTTACATACGGATCTATGTGGATCTTTTCGAGTTGAGTCGCTTGGTAATGCAGTGTATTTTGTTACATTCATTGATGATTATACCCGCTGGTGCGAAATCAGATTTCTGTTAACCCATTCGAGACAGCCCATAATTTTGGAGACCATCCCCAAAATCCAAATTTTTTTGTTTGCCTTATACCAACCATTTTTAATTAAAAAGAAACATGTTTACAATAGAAATCATTCGCTTTGTAATTTCCTTTATACAAATAAGACGATTTGATTGTACGCCGTATGCACAGGTAGCTTCTTCGAATGTTTTTATTGCGAGGGACGGATTGAACACCGGGTATGCAATGTAAAATAAAATTAATTATCATACACTAACATTATTAAATTGAATAACATTTATTCCAAAAATAGTCGTCTAACATGAAATTGTTATTTTAAGTTCAGTAATGAAGAAAAGAATGTAATCTATATACCTAAATAAACATAAATTTTTTAGAAGTAATATAAGGTAAGAAATTTTCTTGGAAGAACGACCTTTACTTTTGTTGCTCATAATAATGAACCCTGAAACAATCTCCTAAACATAATCCAGGATCACCGACACAAACAAAACAGGAGTGATTAGTGCATCTATATTTACGGTCTTTGGAGCATTGTCGACAAATTTTTCTTTGCACTTTTCTATTTTTATCTCTTGGTAAAATTTCGGTTAGAATGACCCCTTGATACTGGTTGATGGATCGTCTTGGGGATTTCCAATTAATTTGCTTCAAATCTCCAGGCGATACTGATAAAAATTCAATTTTAATGTTGATGATGAATATGTTTTATACATACCATTTACATGTTCTCCTTGTACAAGAATAATAAGATAATATTTGATCTTTGAGGTCTATCCGGTTCATCTACTCGTTGTAGTAATGTAATGCAATGCAATTGGTTTTAGAATTTTTGTTTTCCTTTTGTTTTCGTAAAATTTATCTATTATGCCATTATTTTTGAAACGAGAAATCACTTCATTTTTCAGAAGTTTCTTTTTTATCACTGCACAATAGTTTCCCTTTCTTGTTTTTCTCAATGTTCCTGTACAATAAGTTTTGCAATCAATCAATCTTCTTACTAAATCAACGCTTGTGTAAAAATTGTCCATAAACACAGAATGTTCTTGATGCAGAAAAATTTTCATCAAATGAAAAACCACTTCATCAATATGTCCTTTGCCACTAATATCATCACCACTTCCCGTATACTCTTTTATTCGCAATACAGTCTCCGAACTTTCGCATAAAATATGTAACTTTATATCGTGTTCATGCTTTTTATTTGCTTAAGCATTAATCTTCCTCACTAAGGAACTAGAGATTCGTCTATTGACAATTCTCTGTGTGGGTTATATATATCTTTCATTTTTGCATTGAACTGATTAATAACGGCAATTATTTTCCTTAGGCGATTATCACTTTCATAATCAGGAGAGAAATGAAGGCATCTTAAGATATTTTGATATCTTAGTCTACTCGTATGTCAGGAAAAACAATCAAATCTAAATAGTTTGCTTGTATTCCAATAGTTGTCAATTCTTGGACATTTAATAGTGCCCGTATGTAGTAACAAGCTTAAAAATATCTGAAATTCTGAAGTGATTAGTTCCTTCCACTTTTTCCCAAAGATCATTTCGTTGTACTTGTTTGTCTCATTCACAGTCATAAAGAAAAATCAAATAAAAGCTAAAAAAGACTTTATGGATCACCTTCTTTAGGTACCTTTTGGAGACCCGGTTTGCCCACAAAAGGATTTTTTTAACACATTCCGTGCCACGTGTACCACCGGTGATACACGGTAAACTTGATCGTCAGGCCACGTGTACCACGGGTGGTACACGCAGTCATATTTATTTAATGCTTTGAAAACATATATTTTATTACAAATATAATTCTGTAAACTATATTTCTACCTAAAAAATGAAGCATTGTACAAGATGCAGTATAGAACAAAACGCATAAGTTTGTTTCATTGTTATATATACAATAATTAATAATTACATTTAATGGTGCATTCAATCAAAATATCAAATGACCTGAACGATAAGTCAAGCAAAAATGGCTTGGCACGGAACGTGTTAAAAATCACCGTCATCTGCCCATCTCTTAGCATCTTCACTAACTTCAGTTTCAAGTTCTTCGCTTTCACTTTCACTTTCATTTTCACTTTCACTTTCATTTTCATTACAATCTTCCTAATCACCATTCTCAAAAATATCAGGTGTATCATCTAACTGTTCTATATTCATATTCATGTCTTCTTCGTATTCCAGATTACTGTCACTATATATACATAATAACAACATTTCGGTTCTTTACTCTCTTTTCTGTAAACAATAAATCATCATTTTCACTATCACTGCTCATTTTCGCCAATTCCGATGGTTCTGGCTTCTGGTCACTCATTTTAGGGGTTAAATTGAAACCAATATTAAATTTTATTTTTACATACTTCTAAGATAATTTTTATTTTAAACCAATCTTGTCTTGACAGCTGGTTTTTCCATACTGACTGATAATTGCAATTCAGCATCATTGCACACATACGGTACACTACCGGTCTTTTTGACTCGGAAATGCATTGCGCACACTGTGTACAGTCGATCTCGAATAGATTAAAGAAATCTGGTATTTTGATTGTATTCAAGATGTATAGAAATTCTGTTGAAGGACAAACTGGCATGAAGATTAAAACTCTTTTTAGTCTGACAGTGGAACTGAATATTGTAACAGGGTGTTTGATGTCTTTCTCACGGAACAGAGTATTCGTCAAATGGTATCGCTGAGAGGAAAAATCAGACTCTAGTTGACATGGCCCGATGCATGATGCTACAGTCGAAGTTGCCATACTCTTTTTGGACTGAGATAATGGCATCATCATTGCCCCACCAAATCATTAAACGGAAAACTCCGTACGAGTTGTGGAAGGGAATACAACCAGAATTACATTTTTTTAAAACCTTTGGAGCTAAAGTATAGTTTTTGGATAAATACTGAAACAATTAGAAATTCGATGTTCGTGGGAAAAGATGAATTTTTTTGCAATACTGAAACGAAGCTAAGCCTTATTAGGGTTTGAATTACTGAAGGAATTGCCACGCATGACGTAAAATTTTATAACGAATTTATAAATTCCGATGGTATAAATATTTTTAATTCACCTTGTGCATCCGATGGTAATAACAATCTAAGAGAGAACGAAAAGATGGAAGAGAGGCATCTAGATTGGGTGGTTATTGAAACATTTTCACCTGGTTTAGAAGAACAAATTAATAATGAGCCTCTACAAGTTAGAAGAGTGGATGAAATCATACAGAAAGCACAGATGCCTTAAAACCGGGCTTGACACGTTCGCGGACGTGAATACATAATAGCATTCATTTTCATTGTGCTGTAGCATTCAAATTTTGAAACCAATTATTATTGATTTAATTTTATATAACCTCGATTCAAATATCGTCGTGGATGCTATAGCATTCGTTGCATATAACTGTTAACATATGTTATTCTGATTACTCTTACAAAATGTATCTAATCACATTTTGGATATCACAATTAATTTAGAAAAAAATCGTGTGTCTATTTTTGCACCTCACTGAGCTTTTTACTGTCCACGAACGTGTTAACACCAGAGTGTCGGGGAGGTCGAGATAGACTTCGAGAAAAATGTTGACTAGAAAAAGGGTTTGATCCAAACTTGTTTATAATTATATTTCACATTTGAGTGTTTCGGTTCTAACTAGCCCACCCACAGAGACATCAAAAAATTTGTCGGAGACTGATGATGTATTCGTTGATGCTTTCTCAGAAAATTATGAGACTAATATTAATGAAATAAATGTTGAAGAAGCACTGCTGAGCTCGAATCAAGAATGGATTGCGGCAATATATTCTGAAGCGAAGAGTGTGATTTGAAACGAAACTTGGAAAATAGTTGAGAGGCTGATAAATAAAAATGTTATGGGCTATAGATTTCTTTTAACACATAAGTAAACTAGTAAAAGATTTAGAGGGTAGAAAAGCCAGACTAGTTGCTGAGGGCTACCCCCAATGACCTGGTGCAGACGACTATAAGAAAATCTTTGTATCAGTAGCACGACTTGATTCACTTTGGTTGATCGTGTCGTTAACAGTAAAACATGAGCTTCCATTACATCAACTGGATGTGGAGGCAGCCTTTCTGAAAGGAGAGATACGAGAGATTTTTATGGTGAAGCCTGACAACTTTAAACGTATGTTGCGAGAAATTACATTAAAGGAAGACGAGCAAAGTCTAGTATTTAGCCGAGCCGTTCAGATGTTCGAGAATATGGAGAGAAAGAGAGACCCTTTATGCTACCTCGAAAGAGTTCTGTATGGGTTAAAACAGGCCGGACGCCAGTGGCATTTGAAGTTGAAGCAAAAGTTTCTTAATTTAGGATTGTCTCCCACGTATACAGACCCTTGTGTTTATCACGGGAAACGAGGAAACGTTATTATGCTTGTTCTGACTTACGTAGATGACATATTGACTGTATCTAAGAATCAACCATGGATGGATGAGTTTCATGATGAGGAATCTAAGTCTTGATAAGTCTTTGGGAATTGATGAAATAGCTTAGCAGAAAGATAAAGTTGTGCTTTTTCAAAAGAGATATATTAAAGAGCTACTGTTGCAATTTCAAATGGACTCTGCTAATCCGGTGTCGACGCCAATGGATCCAGGGACACGGTTCAAGGATCAGGGTGACAATGAAGATGTGGAAAAACATAAGCCTTACGTGAGTTGATTGGCTCTTTGATGTACCTGGCCATAGGAACACGGCCTGATTTCGCTCAAACTATAAACTTCTTCAGCTAGTTCAATGACTGTCACAAAAGGAGAGAAGATTGGGGCGTTGCAAAAAGAGTTCTACGTTACCTGAAGGGAACTGTTAACCCTTTTGCTACGGCAGTCCAGTCCGTTGAAGCACCGTCACCGAACGGAAACTCGCGTCAGAAATGTGCACAGTACGCGTGGCATCTGTACATACGTTTTTTAAGTCTTTAATAACAATTGTTTCGAATAAAACAATCATTGCTCTAACGTAACAAGTATATTTATATTTTTAATATGAAAAGGCTTACAAAATTATTAAAATACAAAATACATTTGAATGCCGCATATCAGTGGCAATATAATAAAATAAGTGAGTCTAAATATAACAGTAGGTATAAGTTTATTAGAATAAGTGGAAGACCGGAGTAAATAAAGAAGGAAGTGGGGGGAGCCAAAGACTAATGGCAAGGGTGAGATGTGGAAACAGAGGCTTGGAACAGGTACTGGTTAGAGGAAGAGGACAGGAGATTCTAAATTTGCGGGGAAGGGTAGGGCACTCTAAAATATATGGTGGAAGAGTGTGTGAAACTAGAAAGATGCGAGTACAGTTGTGAAGAGGAAAAAGAGAGAGGGAAGTCAAGTATATGGTGTGAGTGAGGATAGTATGGAAGTATGAGAGTAGGCTAAGTTACAATGTAAACCAAGTCCATTTTCTAGGCCGAAACGGTTGAATTTAAATAAAATACTACTGCTACATTTGAATGCCACATATATGCAGAGCTCGAAGCGAAAGGGTTAATAAAGGTCTTGTTTTCTGGAAACAAAATAATGATAATCTTACAGGATATGTTGACGCAAGTTGAGGGAGTTGTCCCTTAGATCGGTGGTCATATACTGAATATGCTTTCTTGCTCAGCGGATCTGCTGCAAGCTGGAAGTCACGTAAGCAACGGATCGTGGTTCTTTCAACTACCGAAGCCGAGTATATGGCGTTGGCCGAAGGCGTAAGAGAAGCTATTCTTATTTGCGAAGCTTTTTAAGGGAACTCGAACTTGAAACCCTTAGTCAGACAACGCTGCTTCTAAATACTATTGATGATCTTGCACAGAATAATATGTTCCATTAGAAGACTAAGCATATCGATCTTCGATGTCACATTATTCGGGATATGTTTAAGAACGAAACAATAAAGTTAAAGCATGTGCGAACCGAAGAGATGGCCGCAGATATATTTACCAAGGCCCTATCGAACTCAAAGCACATGTGTTGTACAGAATTGCTGGGAATATCATAAGATTATTTTTAGTTTCATCATTTTCAGTCATTGTTATTTCTTTTCCATGCTATTGTTTTTTCTCGCACTAATGCAGTGTTGTTATATTGATTAAACTTCATCGATACTCATTTTCACCATCTGTCTGCTTACTTTTGTCCATGACCATGCATGAAAATTCGAAGAAACAAAAGTGCACCCTACATTGTTAAAAATATTTAAAAGTGACAATAATTTAATAAATATATGAACATGTATTGTTGGGACGCTTAGCGGTACAATTTATGGCACGAGCATGGTGCAGAGGCAATTTTTGAGTTTTGGATTATTCAGTAACTTCAACATGTAGCAAAAGAATTAAAATGTTCCCTGGCGAGGGAAAGTGAGCTTTGTTAATCTCGAGTTGGAAATTCGCTTTCTTTTGTCACTTAATAGACGAGGACGTGTCATAAAAAAGGGGAACTTCTGAAAAGGTAATTCTGACAAATCTGTAACAGTTAAAACACCGAGTAGTCAGCACCTGAAGGAAGATTCTCGGTGTTGGTGAATGTCAGTACTCTCATAAGAGTGACCGAAACACCCTTTTCGAAGACGTGCTTAAGGTATATAGGAGGGGTGTTCTCGATGAAAATTAGGCTCACCGATTGGCAATTTCCAAAAATCACGAACAACCAATCGGTGAGTATTTTTGTGCTTCTGGGGAGGACCAGAAGAGAGGTCAGCACGGTAAACCAAGTCTCCGTCGGTAGAAGATAATTCAGCCGTTACTCAGAAAGGAATACAGAGGCTTCTTGAAACACCTTAAAATAAATGCAGAAGAAAAATCACTCATTCTATACTGCATAATCTGAAGGTGTCCCTTCGAAACAAGTCATCGCACCACACCCAACAAAGCCCGAACAACTACCAAGTTGACCGCGGGTGTTAACAGTATGTTTAAAAGTTGTTATTGTATATCACTGTATTTGAAGTAATCAATAGTACAAATTCAAATAATGCCATTATTCACATTAATCAGAATCTATCTGTTCTCTTAACAAATTTTTTTTTTCTATTAACCACTTAGAGTATAATCTAGAAAGTGGCGTTTCGCAAGATGTAGTAGATTTTCTAATGATTATTGTCCATGTTTATATATTCAATCAATCGCATTTTAAAGTCTAAATTTGTTACGGTTTCTTCAATTTGTAATACATATAGAACATAGTCATTCTGTTAAAGGTATAGTCGATTTACATATTGTCAAATGCAATTCACCGTTACAAAGTCTGTCTAACGAAAAAGAAGAAACGAAAAAATAGTGATTGAATGTGGCGAATGAATGGCGCTACCAGCCAGTAGTTCAATATAAGCTATACATAATATACGGTGTATATAAGAAATATTCTCAGCATATTTCAAACAGTAAACTTATTGTGAACAGAGTAGTATTCCTATTATCCAATTTCTGATCGTGAAACAAAATACGAATAAGTGATCACAAATAAAAAGGATCTTTTTAATGACAGTATTGGGTAGGGAAAGATCGTATAGTATAATATAAGTGAATATAAAAGTAAGTATTTTCAAAACATTTTGTAACGCGTTGATAGGTTCTTGTAGAATTAAAATTCATTTCTGTTAAACTTATTCGGTAAGGTCAACATAATAGGGATAAAATCGACCAAATATGTATTTTAATTTTACGGAAATCTTTGGACACATTACGAATTCAAGATAACAAATTATATTTACAAGTTCGTTACACATGCGTGTTTGCCTACATGGAATGAAATTGGCCATAAAACTTATAAAACATAAATTAAATACCCAAGGAAAATGTTAAAATCGTACAGAAGGAAAATAAAGGAAAGCGTAGATCATAAACAAACAGTAACATTTAAAATGTTAAATTATTTGAAACAACTATTGAATAAACACACTATCCAACTACTTATTAAATTTGTTAAAAGTATAATATTTTGATCTTTTAATTAAGTTTCATAAGGTGTTCGTGTACTTTTCTTACCTCGAAATTCGCTCCTGTTTGATGTTTTTAAAAATATTGAACCAACGGTTTGTACTAAAGCAAAAATTTGTTATTCTTCGGAATCTATACACAGTATATTAATATATAGCAAAATATATTTCTATACGACCTGTGTTTATTCCGAGTATAGAACGCAGAAGTTAAAATTACACCTCCGTTCGAATACTTTCGTTAACCACTGCAGGTATGTCGTTGAACGTAATATTGGCGAACTTTATAGAACGTAACATTATATTGCATAACAATGGAGAACATAATAGGAGCTATAATTCAGTGCGCGTCAAACGTAATAATATTACGGAGGTAGCCGTTAAGACTGTCAGGCTGTGCATTGATTTTTCTTATGGTTGTTCAATATTTATGGTTCAATCAGGGAAATTACTTCAGAAATAACACATACACGATGCTTCTTTTTGCTCTTTTCTCACAAGACCGAACTCAGTGCAGGTTTATTTCCGCTTCTTTCTTTTGGCTATCCAAAAAAAAGAATCAATTAGGTGGTTAAAGAACCAACCTATGAAAAATTAACTTTCCAGCAAAGAGATTAGCACAATTACTTAAATGTACGAATGTTCCACGCTTACCAGTGGTGTGGCAATATACCCGAATTAATGGTTTGATTCTTTGGAAGCAATTTCAAATACACAATTCCTTTAGATTCCTATCAGACTGATAACATAACCTTCTTCTGGTGAATATGTGTTTTTGAAGAGTGTCGAGCAGGTTTGTTATTTTTGTTCCATTTGTTTTTCTGCACGATGTTTTATGTTCATCGGGTTATAGTATACGTTTGAAAAATAGATCATTTTTCCGCGTTTCAAGAAAGAATCGCAGATTTCAACTTGTCTCTATAAATAATCAAAAATTACCTTGCGTAAAATGTTCAAGTTTTACCTCCTCCGCTAAGAGGACGCGCCCTTGGAACGTATAAAATGGTGGCATAATACTCGGATGCATAAGAGCGTAATATGATCATGATTGAAATATCCGTGTGACACAGTAAAAAGGATAAGAAAAATTTTTATTATTTTTCCTCTTTGTTGTATAAACATTTTTTCACTATATTAGTGACATTTTTCTGATTAAAATGAGATCAAACATGATATAATTTGGGTTACATTTAATAATATATAATAATGTAAATGAAACAAAAAATTACGTATTGGAATTTACTATGTATAAGTAAATATTATCTAAATTATATCGTATTTGGTCTCATTTCAATCAGTAAAATGTCACTAATATACTGAAACAATTTTTGTATTAATTCTTAGTATTGCCTCATAAGGATATAAGAATCTTGGTCATGTTACATTGTTTGGCGACCAAGCTGGACTCTCAATCTTTTTTTTTGTCTTTCTCTTTCTCTATCTCTTTCTGTGTCCCACTCAGCGGCAAAACATAAAAGAATATGTCACCTTTTGATAGGTCCTCCTGGGTACCACGTGATAAACATTTATGGTGGTAGTACTGTATAGGGTCACGTATGTATTTACAGTAAAACCTTCCTTATCCGAACATCCATTGTCTCTACTGTTGTTAGACTGCTCTCTTCCCCCTTTCTCTTGTCTCTAGTATGCTTACTTACTCCCCCTTTTATATCAGATTCCTCCTCTACGTGAATTCTTCCACTTTCCCCTTTACTTGGCTCTTCCTTACATCAAGGCTCTTAATGACTATTTTATTTTTCCTCTCTTGTCTTTATTACTCTTCCAATTCCCGTTTAACCACTTGCGCTTTAAAGACGTGCCACGCACGTCAAGATGCTTTTGTTCCAAAACCGCCAGCGACATGTATACCACGTCGATAGGTATTTGTCGCAGAAACAAAAACGTCGTGTCCGCCACGTCGGCTAACAGTTGTATCGTTCATTATTCGAGCTACAGTTCTGGAGTGCATCACATCACGTAGCATCATCGATATAAGGAAATATTAGGTTGGGGAAAAAGAAATCCATTATTTTTTCAGTAGATGGCTATAATGATCGATATCTCGTAAGGTATCGATCAAACAATTTCAGATTTATGCTCATTGTCAAGGTGACATTTCGCACTAAAAAAATTCTTTTGCTATTTTTTATTTGGTCCATTCAGTTGTGAGTTACAGAATGTTAAAAATGGAAGTCAACAAAGAGAAAATTCGGTACAATTTACAGTTTTTCTTTGATAAAGGTGAAAATGCAAGCCAGGTGGCTGAAATTGTGAATGGTGTTTATGGTCCTGATACTGTAACAGCTAATTACGTGCAATTTTGGTTTTGTCGATTCCGTTCAGGTATTTTTGATGTTAAAGATGCACCCGGTACAAGGTAGGCCCGTCGTCAAAAATGTCGATGAAATCACAGAGATAATCGAAGTTGACCGGCATGTTATTAGTTGTAGCATCGCCCAGGAGTTAAAGATCGATCATAAAACAGTTTTAAACCATTTGCACAAAGCTGGATTCAAAAAGAAGCTTGATGTTTGGGTGCGACACCAATTAACACCAAAAAACATGATGGATCGAATTTCCATCTGCGAAGCCTTGGCCAAACGGAATGAAATCGATCCATTTCTTAAACGGATGGTGACTCGTGATGACAAATGGGTCACATGTGACAACACTAAGTGAAAACGACCGTGGTCAAAGCGCGGTGAAGCGCTCAAACGATGGCCAAATCAGAACTAACGGCCAGGAAAGTTCTGCTGTATATATGGTAAGACTGGAAAGGAATCATTTATTATGAGTTGCTTCCATATGGCCAAACACTAAATTTGGATCTTTACTGTTAACAACTGGACCGTTTGAAGCTAACGATTGACCAGAAAGGGTCAGAATTATCCAACAAAAGAGGTGTGTTCCATCAGGACAACGCCAGGCCACACATGTCTATAGTGACTCGCCAGAAACTCCGGCAGCTTGGTTGAGAAGTTTTGATACATTCACCATATAGTCCGGACCTGGCACCAAGCGATTACCATCTTTTTTTTGCATTGCAAATCTTTCTTAGTGATAAGAAATTGGTATCAAGAGAAGATTGCGAAAATCAAATACTAGAGTTTCTCGCCAATAGGGACCAAGACTTCTATGAGAGAGGCATTATGAAGCTACCCTTAAAATGGCAACAAATTATAGAACAAAACGGTGCATATTTGACCCAAATCGGACAATCCGAAACATATTAAATAAAGCCTTGAAGTTCACGTAAAAATAATGGATTTCTTTTTCCCCAACCTAATATTTCAGTAAATCTTATTGTTGTGAATATTTATTCATATCCGTGTAAATTCTTTATGTAAGACCCTACCAATGCACTAAGGCATTGGTTAAAGATTTGCGCTTCCAGACGCGGTGCGGCATCAATGCAATGCCGCGTCCACACTGCTGTTCGCGAACAGCGAACACTGTTCCCTTGGGAAGCGGTACACCAAAGGAATTGTTCGCGAGCTCGAAGCGTGTATGGACGCGTTCGTAACACAATTTTATGGAACTTGACTCGCTCTCAATTGTCGTCAGTTTCTACTAAGCATTTTTCACAGTCTTCGTATGACATTCTGCTAAAGTCTTTAACCGTTTTAGTCCCAAGCAGCGCGATCGCGCTGTTGAGGTTTTATGTCGAGAAAACCCAGCACATTCCGAACGTTGTGAACAACTGACGGTGCGTTACTGATTGTCGAAACGCGCTCAGATTTGCTGAAGCAAGTACATTACACAACTCCTTTTAATGTAAATAGTACATTTTACAATAAGTATAATAATACTATAATAATTTAATAATACATTACAAAATAAAAATTTAAATGCAAGCGCTATTGCGCAGCTTGGTATTTCTCGACATAAAATAAAACAAGTGCCATCGCGCTGCTTGGGTCTTTTCGTACTCATTTAGAGAAAGCGCGGTCGCACTATTTGGGATTCTTCGACAGTGTTTTTTCAATACCCCCTGGAACTCAAACGGTTAAATCCATTTTCGTTCTGTAATAATTTGTTCACTAAACTGATTCTACCAGAGGTTTTTCTTGTTGTAAACACTTGTCTTTGCCAACATCGACGCTCTCCTTTTTTTCTAACATTATTTGTTTTTATTGTGTAATATGCAGATGCTGCAAGTAATAAATCTTGTTCAGACATTTCTAAAGTTTGTACATTGACATCCGTATGTGGCAAAAGGTAATAGCGAACTGCCCATGAATTCAAAGCGAACAAGCTTATAACTGTTCTTTTTAATGTGAACGCGGCATAACGCCTTACCGCACTTTATATCGTAGAGCGCAGCTCGTCTACCGAAAATTAAATCGTAAGCGCAAGTGGTTAATCCTCCTCATTTCTTCCCATTTTTCATTCGTTCTCTCTTCTTGCTTTGCATCTCCTTCGCTTCTTCGATCTTTCTTTCGCTTTTCGTCTACCCTTTTTAACGTTTCTCCTATTAGATCCTTTCTTTTCTCGTATTTTCTTTCATTTTCTCCTCCCTCGTTTTCCTTTATTCTTTGCGGTAGATGCTTCCTCCATTTTGCCGCATAACTCTTCCTCCTTTCTTTCCCATCTTTCTTCTATGTTTTCTATTCTATGCGTTAATCTATTTCTTTCTTTCTTTATCTCCTTTTCCGTATTTCCTCCCTTCCATTTACTATTTCTGCTCTCGTGCCTTCTACTCTATTTATTATTATGTCTAACATTCCCTGTGGCGGATTCTTCTCCTCCTTTCTTTCGAACACTCGTTATCTAAATATTGACACCCAGATATTTTGTTATCCGAGCAGAGTGTCATTTAATAATAGTTCTTTATTTTTGAAAGGTTATACGATTTAACAGTGAGAAATATATGGAACACAAAATATAATACTTAAGTTAGGTATTTACTTTAATATTTTAAAAATCTGTTCAAGTAAATGAAATTTAATATCAGAAAAAATAATTGCTCTGTTATTCGAAAATTCTTTTATCTAAACATCTTTGTCTCACTATCGGTTCGTATACAGGGAAGAAGCTTTACAGTAGTTTATTTTGTAGAAATTAAAATAAAAATCTTTATTGTATTACTTGTTTATGATAGTTTAAACCTTGTTGAAAGTTTAAACTTGACGAAAACTTCTTGTTTCTTTTTTACTTGGTTTTATAATAAGCTAAAACGTTTTTCGAATCCAGTTTAACAGCAGTCAAAGTTTTGGTGTAATAAATGAGGATAATGTCCAGTTACCAACAAAATCGAGCGTACACTTAGGTTAGCAATGATAATTTAGCGCGGGAAGTAAGTAAAAACCGACATATTCAGAAATGAAAACACGATATGTACTTTAGTTGCACACGTAAACAGATAATTCTTAAAAAAAATTGTAATGAAATGAATTATTGATCGACAAGCTTTTAAAACTAAGGTGCTATTTAATTGGTACCATTCAAATAAACGGAAAATATTTTCTAGATTAAGCGATTAAAAAATCAGTTGTACAAAAAATGATAATGTTACTGCCTATTGATCGAGTGATGATATTTTGTTGTTAGCGTGGAAGGATAAGAGAATAGTTATATTAAGCAGCTACGATACTTTGGGTATGAAAATTATACAAAAAAAATTAAAAGAAGGTAGTACTATTAATATCAGTAAGTCAAAAGTTATTATAAATTACAATTTAAATATCGGAGGTATCGGTAAGGCTGATAAATATGCAAGTTCATATTGTTTTATGAGAAAATTATGAAAATGATGGAGAAAAATGTTTTTCTGGGGATCAGAGATACGCGCAATCAATAGCTACATCTTATATAAGGTGTCAGTTAAAAGAGAAAACAAGACGCCTATGTCACATTTTATGTTTGCACGGAGATTGATGGAACAACTTGTAGGTGATTTTCGGGACGGAGCATCTTTAAAATCAGGAAAAAAATCGTCCTCGGATAAAAAGGAAAGGCTTAATGGCAAATTACAGGAAGGGCTCTGTGAAGATGTAAAGAGTAAAGATATTGTTCTGTATGTTACAAATAGAAAAATTTAGGCTGGAAGACGCCAAACTAATTATTTTTACGACGCATGTTCTCGAAAACCAGGTCTTCATATTGGAGACTGCATTGAAAGATACAACACGATGAAGAACTATAAAATATAATTTTTACATAAAATTAAAACATATTATTATGTTACATGTATCTAAAGTTTAAAAAAGAATTAATAAACTTTATTTTCCCTTCGTAATTTTGCATATTATGTATTACTGTTCGTTCAACGACAATTAACTCCTAAGTGTAAGCTTAATACGACTGCAAAGGGTTAATGAAAAATATAAAGCTATACCCATTTTATAGTCATAAAATTGAGCGTACAGTTGACTAAATATTCAAGAACTGAACTTTCTGAAGTTTATATTGCATTATTCCTATTTGGAATGTCTTAAATCGTAGTTAGTTTACGTCACTGTGTTGCTAGGTTACGTTTGATTGTCATTTGCCATTGTTTATTAACAAAGTTTGCATTGTGGCTTTAAGAAGATCAGAATCTGATATTTCTGTACGGAAAATAACGGTAAATTTATATTATCAGGACAAACCTTTAAAATAAATTGGAGAAATAACAAGTAGAACCAACTTTATCGTACAGAAAGCTATTAGTAATTATAGATACAACAATACATTATATAATAAAGTAGGACATGAAAGAAAAAAAATATGAAGTGGAGCTGATGAGCGGTGTATATAAATAAGAAGAATTAAAATTAATCCGAAAACTTCGTTAGTATCAAAACTAACGAAATGAGTATCATGAAGAATTAAAAAAGAAATATCTACGAAAACTGTTGAGTCAATGTAAAGTATTATATGATAAAGACTACCAGGGTAGGCCGCGAGGAAAAATCCTTACACTTTTAAGGTGAACGGAAGAAATTGGTTAACATTTATAAAAGATTATGTTAATTGCGATGTAGTTTTTTGGAGTAATGTAAAAATTAATTTATTTAATTCGGATGGAAGGATAATTGTATGGAAGAAACCAAATGAAAAGTTTAATAAAAACAATACGACTCCGGCTGAAAAACACGGTGATAAAAGAAAAAAAAAATACATATGTATAGTCTTCGGTTGAAAAATTGCAAATGATCCCGACGTGTCGCTTTGAAGAGGACAACGATCTTAAGCACGCGTCGAACGTTTTTAAGGAAGGGCTATTATACAACGTACCGAAATTGTTAAATACTTCATCATAATCATCACATGTTAATCCAATCGATCACCTGCGGCAGGAACTGAAATTAAAGTTGGGTAATCTTAAGTTTACTAATACTTAATTCCCAGTAAGACAGATGCGAAAGTAATAATTATCAAAATATGGAAAAATTTTTCGACTTCAGCAACTCAGAAATTAGTTGAATCAATGCTAAAATGTTTAACGGCAATCATAACTGTCTAGGGTTACGCAAAAGATATTAAAATTAAGTTTATTCGTTTTTTATGTATAATTCTATTCCCTGTACGCTCAATTTTGTCACGATAAAATACGTACATTTTTACGTTTTTTTTATTAAATATGCATAAATAATTTGTTTTATTAAATTTTTTTTTAAACAATTTTGTGTTAAAATATATATACATAAAGCATATATTGGGTTTTTATTTTAGAATATGTTCGTTTTTATTCTTTTCTCCGTCAATTGTCATTGATAACCTAGGTTGTACGCTCAATTTTCTGAGCAACTGTATATTTTAGTAAATCAGCTACGTTCTGTATACTCATAGCTGCAAATATACCGAAGGTTATACGTAGTAAGCGCTTCTAAGAAGTTCTGTAAGGAAAAACGTAGACATTGCTGCCTGCAAGTGAGACAGAACGATCGAACATGCGACGCATTTTCATTTCTCATTGTTAATTGTAAATTTACACAGGACATTACGTGAAATCAACATTATAAAATACTTAACAGAAATAGTTTAACTTAGGTGCTTGTAACACAGTAATAAAAGACAGTGATAAGAAATTAAGTGCATATGAACCATACGCACAGCTTTTAAATTATTTGAAGAAATATTTTCTATAAAAAAGTGTTTAGATAAAAGAATTTTCGAACGATAGAACAGTCACTTTCTCTTCGACTAAACTTTATTTATTTAAATGGATATTAAGACGGTTAACAGTTTGTTTAAATACTTCTGTATTCTATATTTTTTTCATTGTCAAGTTGAATAATCTTTTAGAATAAAAAATTATCATTAGATAACACTCTATTTGGGTAAAAGAATATTTGGATGTGATATAATATTCAAATAATGGGAGTTCTACTGTAACTTATTGTTAGTAAAAAATGAAATAATAATTAAATGAAATACAGTTTTGGTCGTCCTGCTGCTCTGATAATTTGTCAAAAAAGTGCAATTTTAAACTTAGCATCAAATTCGGTAGACAAATTGTGTAGAATACTGGTGTTACAACAAATGTGAAAAACTGTACGACCGATTTTATAACAATGACAATTATGTAAATGCATTAAACAAAAATAAGCTTTAGGAAATACCTACACCGCCTGTTAACCATCATTTTCTGTTGACGATTCCCTCTGAACTAATTCATAAAATATTCTGAAAAAATCAGTTTTTTTTTAGAAATATACCAAATTGGGATTCGGAAATTGAAACAACAATTTCTTCTAAGGAGAAAATAATTTACTGAAATCGATTTAATTTAATTCTTATAAAAACATATTATTATGAAAATTGTAAATGGCAATAAGTTCATTTAATTTGTACGAAGTATGATGCGTTGAAAGTTTTACCGTTAAATATAATCAAAGTATAAGCTTTTTCAATGAAAGTAAAATCTATCTGCAATCTGGGCATAAATAATCTTTTCTCTCGTGGTGTCCCGCGTAAAAAAGAGCTTGGTACATATAGGGAAAGTTAAGGCATCAATTCAAATGGATGATAGTGAAATTATGATTTGCGTCGGTATAAGTTACTATGGGAAAACAGATATAAAATTTATATAATAGAGTTTCCCACATCCAAATTGATAGCGGGACAAAAGTGTTTGCATAATGGAATTTTCGGATAATAGAACGGTCATTCCTTTGGTATTAAAATTCATTTATTCAAATGAAAATCAACAAAATTAATAATTTATTTTAATATTTAGAAATTCTACATCAATCGCTGCAAATTACATCAATTTTTCACTATAAATAACTTTGTAAAGTTACTTTCTTTTTGTACTTCAAATCATGTCGTATAGCTTATATGTATGTAGCAAAATTATTATACGTTTTTGTTTAGTTATTATTGTCACATTATACATTATTAGTTTCTTACTAAATTATTATAGTAACCAAGCCCCAAAAAATGTACGGTAAAAGACACATATTTATAGCAAGACAAATTTATTCTTAAGAAACATTATACTCGTTTAATAGAATATTCAGATGTTAGGGTATTGGAGATATAATGGAGATTTGGAAAGAGGAAATAAATAAACGTGAGAATTATCGGAACCAGTGTAACATTTGAATACGTCAAAGTAAACCATGAAAATAGCACAAAACATTTTTCGCAAAAATTAAAATTCTGAAATGGCCAGCCAACAAGGTTTCTGGATCTCAATGTTATTGAGAATTGTTAAAACGACCTTGAGAGACCGTGCAGTACGTACATATATACTCATGTGTATGCATATGTATACACTGTGCGGTAACAAAGCAATGAGATTGAATCTCTGCTGGTATACATGGCAGCCGTTTGCAGTGTTATACGAACCATCGTAACGAATACACTGAAATATTATTTAAAGCGTTCTGTGATAAGCACCAGACGGGATTCCGTTCTCGTAATGTATACAAGAATTTTTCACATCTTGTGTTAAGACAGTTGTAAAAGCCATAAATAAAAATGTGGTATTGTGGGTTCTCGTTGCTAAGTATTTACAATAAAAATGTTTAACCATGTACAGTGTCGGACATAAGTACTGACACGATTGATTAAAACGTTCTTTTAACTATGATAATTTTGTGAAAAGAAGTCGTGGAATAATGTTCCTGAGATCATTTTAAACACGGAACCATCTACTTTAATGCCCCTACGTTGAACTTTCTTAAAAGATGTTGTAGTAAAGGTGATTTTACTATAAAAATTTTCTTACTTTCTAAAAATTTTAAATAATTTTTTAAGCGATTATCATGGATTCGAAGATTATAATAACTTCCTCTTTATAGTAATCCTCCTTACAGATACAGGCCACTAATAAAAAGAGGCTGCTTTTTTAAATATGTTACTAAGAGGTCTTTCACATTGCACAACATATCGCACAGCGACGAGAAAAGTTGCACAACTCAAAAGTGTTTTCCAGGGGATGTGAAAAATTATTCTCAATTTGATATCACTTTGTTAACACGTTGACTGCCAAGGGGGTCACCGGTGATCGCCACTCAACTTGGCAGTGGAGCCACGGGGGTCACCGGTGACCGGCGCGCTCAGATTGGTAGAAAAACATAATTTGAACAAATGTCAATTATTATCGATTTTTTATTATTACCATCGTTAATGTAATGCTGTGAAGAAATTAATGAAGTATAAAACATCGAAAAACAGTTATACACTATAACTTATTTATTGTAGGTAATATTCCAATAGTATATGTATCGTATAATAGAAAATTCATCATGTTGCCACGGGCAAACCCTGTAAAACTGACGTGGCATTCAACGTGTTAATGAAATTTATAACGTAATTCAGATTGGTACACTTTTTAACTTGTCAACACGCACTTGTTCACAATGATATTCCGGACACAAAAGACATTTATAGAATACAATATAGCGTCGTATGATTCGTAAGGAACAATATAACCGATTTTTATCGTTTAAACTATAGAAATAATGAATACAATTTCCATAACTAATCGAGAAGTATTTCGGTAACATTTTAATAGGGATAACTCCATAATTCCGATTTTCTAGTTGTATCTTGTCACTGTTTTCGCCGGGTGGAATACATGTAGGTACGTCTTGCAATATAATATCGTTCGCGTGACAAAACAAGTATTGCACGCATGCATCGATAAAGTGACATACGATATATTTATTTGTAAAATTCTTCGAAAGATTCTTATTCGAAGAAGTTTTTGTTTGAATAAAGAATTAACCCTTTGCGCTCAAGAGGTGACTGTTAGTCATCTAATAACGTTAACTTCAAAGATTTTCAAGCGCATAATATTTACTAAGATTCGCTTATATTAAACTTCATTTAGTTTTGTTAAGTCATATACTAAAATTTACATGTACGACTATTTATTTAACCTCCAGGTCTGACTAATAAACAAACTAAGTAAAGTCTGAAAATTTGCGAAACTACCTTCTGGCGACTAACAATCGCCTCCCGAGCGCAAAGGGTTAATCAAACAAAATTATCTATTATTTTCGAATAACATTGTTTTATTCAAAATTTTTATTCAAAAATCTTATGAAAAAATTTATTTGAAAAATTATTAGAATAAAATTTTTAAAAACTCTTCTTGGAATTAAATATTGTTATGATTATTAAACAAAAATTAATATAAAGCACTTGCTTACTGGTAGTCATGAAAGCTAAGAGCTTCCAAATTTCCCATTAAATATTTTTATTATTATGATCCATTCCATTAACATAACATACGTCAGAGGCAACGTGAAGTTACTTTTCGATCGATATTACTTAGAAGATATTTGTTGATTATGTTATTATCTAAACTTACAGGAAATCATTTACTATATCTTGTTCAGATTTAAATAATCATGTTTTAGTTGTTAATTGGTACTTTCTTATTTTCATGACACCTTCTAATCGTTATTTCATTAAAATCATTAGAGGTGGGTCGAAATCTAACTTCGTCTTTCGTAAAACCCGAATCCGAAACCTTCGAAACTTGAAACTTCTTCAAAATTTATAGGTAGATAATTTAATTTTTTAATGATCGCAGCACAAGAATATTAGTATTACAAAATTCTTTATCGCACGTAACCTTATCGTAATTAGTACATACCGATGTGCGTTACAAAAAGTAACACGTTTCATTTTTCTTACGAAGACCTGGTACATTAGACTCTGCTGTCATCATGAAAAGTAGCATTTTCTCTTGTATGTAGCGACGACAGCTAGCACATTTTAGTAGTTTGCTATAAAGAATGATATGAATCATTTGTATGTTGCAAAAAAAAAATAACAAACTCTTGAAATAATATAAATAACCTTAGACATCATTAATGACAAATCTGTTTTTTTTTTTTAATGGTAATGGAACTTTTAAATCATATGCATTCTATAACGTGTGATAATATGTGTCTAGCATTATATAATCCTCTTTCTCCTGTAATATATCATTATCATCATTATTATTATTATTATTATGATTATGGTTCACGAGCACAGTATATTATAAGATAGATTTTAAGCTTAATATAAGCTACGTATTAAGCCGAAGGAGTGAGAGTAGGTATAGGTAACGGTGCGGCGGCCCTCGCCTCCTCGCATCATGCATTGAAGTGGGGGATATAACGGGTGCGCATCACAATTCTGAACTACAGTAGCGCACAGTTGAACTTCACTAAAGACTGCACGATCTATCTGCTCTCTTCCCCACGACAGTGTCTTAACGAAACCTGAACCAGAGGACAACGAAAGGAAGTGGGACACACGCGATACAAATAGAATGCCATATTTCTATAAAAAATATGCTACCTTGTACGCGAGAATTTCACTGCTGGGTCCCAAATTTGATGAAATTCTACCGTACATTATTCTATAAATGCAGCACGACGCAGATCCACAGATGGCTTTGCTTTATGACACCTGTTATGTCTCCGACTCCTTCGGTTTAAAATATAACTGACAATTAGTTTTCTTCTTATGCCGTGTAGAAGGCAGAGTATAATCATTCCATCGTTCATAATCTGTAATTTTGTGTGTTACTTATTTTGTCGAACTTGTTTAAAGCTAACATAAGAACCGACATATTAATTTTACCAATTTATTTGTTACATATTTATGTACTTACAATTATCACGATCGCTATTAACATACTTGATTTTTCACTTTAGTATACGAACTACCGAATTGTTCGGCTGGAGGCGGCAAACTGAAACATCACTAAGTGTAAGTGTCCATAAGAAAAATGAAACGGGCTACTTTTTGTGCACGGCGATACGTGTATAGTTTCTAGTGTCGCTAAATAATATTATCTCTCCGTTTCTGCACTGTTACTCGTTACCTCTTCTGATTTTTTACTTACGCGATTTTCAAATTCTTTTATATAATTACATGCTTCTGGGTTGATTTTTTCTCTTGCGAGCCTTCTTCGGTCGCTATTTTTTCCTCCATTTAATTTCCTCAACGTTTCGTCTACTTTTCTAACTGTTTCTTCCTGTAGCAGCTTTTTCAATTCTTGACATGGCTAAGCACGTGCTTTAAATTTGCCTTCTCTTTACCGCACAACCCACAGTTCTTGTCCTTAAATCCTTTATTTACAAACGCTACCAATATTTTCTCACCTCATTCACACTTTTCTATTCTCTCAGTACTCTTCCTGAATCCAATTTCTTCTTAAGTTGCTTGTAATCTAACTAGTGATTAGATCTCTGAATTTTCCTACAGTTCCTTTGAGTCAGTTGGTCTTTCTTGATTTTCGATCCAATTTTTATCTGTTCTTTTAACCGTTCATCACCATGTCGTTTTAGTATACCGAATGCTTCTGCGTTTCCTACTTTTCTTATTGTCTTGTACTTCGGCTAAACATATGATGCTTGTGACGCAGCTTTGAAAATTATGAATATGGTTGAAGTATCATAAAGAGTTCCTAATAATGTGTTGGATATCCAACTTATTCATCCCCGTATCACAGAGAAACTCCTATTCCTTACTCATCCCCGTACCATAGACAAACTCCTCGCCCTTACTCATCCTCTTGCTCATCATCCACATCCCCACTCCACTATCCCTGTCATTTTCCCTATTGGTCACTTTTTCCCTTAAAAGAGCCGTCCGAAAGAATATTGTCAGAATCTCTGTGAATAGTCAGTCCAGTACGTACGTAAAGATTTGTTCGGAATCCAACAAATGTTTATTCAATATATATTTCACTTGGTTACAACAACATAAGAACACGATATATCAGTTTTTTACGGATATAACATTGCACGCGGTTTCACTATCGCATAGAGGACAGAAGTGAAAATGATGCCACTCGGCGTACTACACAGCATGATCGGTGAATACTAGACGAAACACCGACAGCATAATGGCGGGTAAACTTAATTGTTCCCAGTAGTTCCAAATATAAAACAATATTTTAATTATGGATTATCCACGTTATTTGTACGGATAAAATGTTTTAAAACGTTATCGCCTAACTATAGAAAAATGGCAACTCAAAGATGCAGCGTATAAAGCTACCGCATGGGAAAGGAAAGAAATGATTGAAGAAAATTCCAGGAAGCAAACGAACTTACGAGAAAAAGTTCGATTTGTGTTTAATTGATCTCCGTATCTGTTACGCATCGAAGGATTAAGTTAACCCTTTGGTACGGGGCAGTTTTGAGTAAACCGCACCATGAAGCCGAGCCTTTACCGCGATAATCCTTTAAAACTACCAGCGCACATTTCTGTTTAACACGTTGAATACCACGCCAGTTTTAGAGGGTTTGCCTGTGGCGCCACGATGAATTTTCCATTATACGACACACATACTGTTGAAATATTACCTACAGCAAATAAGTTACAATATGTAATTATTTTTAGATGTTTTGTACTGCATTAATTCCTTCACACTATTGAATTAACGATGGTAATAACGAAAAATTGATATTGTTGGAAAAAAATACGTCCTAACGACTAAACAAAAATTAATCTCCTCGAAGAAATATTTATGCGAGGTCGAGCTATGCGCTGAAGAGGTTCTAGGAACGGGTCAAGTGTTTTACCCTTACCACGCGCTGTGTGTAAGAATTAGAAAACCCTAACGAACCGTGTCCTTTAGTCTCTTCTATTCATTCGAGTCTTGATTCCCGCTGCATAAAGATTGGATTCAAAAAGGATATATTAGGTGTACAAGTTAATTTTAGTCTTTCATCTTTCGATGATGATAAAGTCTATTTACAATTTGAATATCGTAACGGTATTTTGGGGTCTTATAGTGTAGACATCTAGCTTTCCAAAACATTAGAAGACTACCTGATTCGGTCAACATAACCTAGATAAACAATAGTTTAAACGATGGCGTGCAGCAAAGAGCACATTCGTCATTGTGTGCTCTTCGCATTTCAGTTAAAGAAAAACGCCAGAAATGATCTGTGGTGCTCTTGGTGAAAATTTTGTATCTCATTCTACCTGCAAATACTGATACCAAAGGTTCCGGGAAGGAAATTTCGATCTCCAAGATAAAAAACGGCCTGGTCAACCGCAAAGATTCAAGGATGAGGAACTGCAATTACTGTTGGATGAAAATTCAGCTCAGATAGAAAAGGAACTTGCAATACAATTAGGAGTAAGTCAGCAAGCCATTTCTCAACGTCTGCGGAAGTTAGGAAAAATTCAGAAGAAGGGTCGATGGGTTCCGCACGTTTTGACTGCAGACAATAAACTGCGAAGATATGATACGTGCCTTTCATTATTAAGCCGATTTTAAAGAAAAGATTTCTTACATAACATTGTTACGGGAGACGAGAAATGGATCATGTTCCACAATCAAAAACGTAAGAAATCGTTGGAAGACCCCGGAAAACCGACGACATCAACGCCAAGACCAGACCGATTCGATAAAAAGGTAATGCTATGCATCTGGTGGGATTTTGAAGGACTCTTCTATGAACTGCTAAAACCAGGGGATACAGTAACTGCAGAGAGATATCAAACTCAGTTGTAAAAATTGAACGATGAAATGGAGAAGAAAAGACCGTTTACAGGAAGCGGAACACGAAAGGTTCTACTGCTGCATGACAGCGCACGGCCGCACACCGTTTTGGACATACGAAACGTCATCACAGCCATGGGATGGGAAATTCTCTAGCATGCGGAGTATTCACCTGACCTGGCACTCAGTGACTATTGCCTCTTTCGATCACTACAACACCATATATCGGATAGGCACTTCAACCAAATTGAAAATATACAAAAATGTATCGATGAGTTCATCGAAATGAAACAGCCAAGTTTCTGTAAATCAGGCATCCAACAGTTGCCCGAAACATGGGCAAAGGTTATAGAAAGTGAGAGAGATTACTTTATTCACTAATCTTTCAGCATAAAAATTTAAATAAACTCTGAACCTGCCAAAAAAAGACTAAAATTAACTTGTACGCCTAATACCTTCCTTTAGAAATAAAGTTTAGTAAATGTTTAAAAAGAAAAGTTATCGTCATTTCTACCTTTTTAACCCATAATGTCCAATAGACATTTCTCCAAATTATGTATTTCTATCAATCTGTGGGCGCGCTGGTGACCCCAACGGCATTACAACATGTTAAACGCGATTTTCATTCATAGCGCTCCAAGATGTCAAATTATAGGCATATGTAAATATGTACATGCACAGATTCTCCAGATATTTATTTACTTAGTGTAAGCAATTTACAGATCAGTAGGGCCTTTGTATAGGGCAGAGCGGCAGAGAATAACAAATGCCGATTGCCATTGCTTTCTTTAGGCGACACCTCGAAACATTATCTTCTTGAAATCGAAATTATAAATATTTTGTCATATTTATATCGATCAATGCAAAGACTTACGTTGCATTCTTTGTATTCGTATCGCGTGTCTTCCCTCTTGTTATGTTTCGAGCATACAGTACATCTTCGCCTTGGCGGTTTTGAAGTTGATCCTTTTTGACCGGAACATTTTGATATAAAATGCTTTCATATAAATTGTCGGTATCTTTAGGTATAATTGTTTGATTCATGGTATCTAGTGGGTATTTTTGTAACGCTTCCTTTGCACATAAAAAATGAAATTTGCCAAACTTTTCTTTTTTACCAGTAATTTATTTATAAATAATGTGAGCGGTATATATTGAAAGGTCTAATATATGAAAAAATATGTTTTGTGCCACGTTAGTTTTTTTTTTTTTAAAGTAATCTATCCGTCGACTTTCAGTAACTTCAGCACTGTCGACAGCATCCATACCTCTTTTTTATCCAATCATCGCTTTACCAATATATTATTTGTAGATTCATGTTCGAATTTTCCAGACTCGATTTTGTTTTGTCTGTGGTGTCCCAACTCTGTTTTTTCTCATAGTCCCGTATTCATTAATGTATACAAATGTGGGCTTGTGTACCAGTTGTCAGTAATTAAAGTATGGTTTTTCCCAAGGTATGGTCGCAGAAGTATTGTAACTATGTTTCTAGATTTAGGATACACCAATTATTTTTTTTCTTATTTTGTTTGTTTGGAGTTTAAGGTCGCATCCACCGAATGGGTTATCAGTGATCACATTTATTTAATACTTTGGTAATTGGTATAAGTTATATTGGATCAGGTTGTCTAGGTTTATGTTCTTTAAAAACTTTACAACTCTTTTACGTGACTTTTCTTCCTGTAATACCACCAGTGTGTTTTCAATATTGTATTTTCTTCTTTTTTCGTTGTACTTTGGGCGCATGGTTAAAAGGTGCTCTACAATTATTTTTACATCGCATAGGTCGCAATCACTAGGGATTTCGTAATAAGGTCCGTGTAGCCGTTCCTAAATCTTGTTATGACGGATTAATCCTTTTTATTTAGCGATATTGCTGAATTCATGTCTATGACATTGTTGCAGACTTTATGGATGGCTGTCGGTTTTTATGTTCTCCATTTTTCGTTCTAAGATTCTTTTATTTTCTTGATAGTATGATTTTGGAGTTCCTTGTGGTAGAGCGGTACGTGGTTTGTGTCGATATTGTTGCTCATTGCCTGCTTTGCTGTTAGATCTGCCTCTTCAATTCTTGCGATACCAACATGTGAGTGGACCCATAAGTATAAAATATGTTTCAGATCGCTTGTAAGCATTTCTGTTTGTTCTATGATCCTCTGTATACTACTGTGTCCAACAAGTAAGGTGAATTTGTTTAAAAATAAAAAATCTTTATTTATTTTTGCAAATCAATTTCGTCGCCTTCAAAGTATTCCCCACCCGATACAATGCACTTATGCCAACGTTTTTTCAATTGTCGAAACAGTCTGAAAAGTCCTTTTCCGGTATGGCCTTCAATGCTTTCGTCGATTCGGCTTTTATTTTCTCGATCGAGTTGAAACGGTGTCCACGGAGTGGTCTTTTGAGTTTAGGGAATAGCCAGAAGTCACTCGGTGTTAAATCAGGCGAATACGGTGGTTGCGGAATGATATGAGTTGAATTTTTGGTGAAATGGTTTCGAATTATTAGTGCTGTGTGAGCCGCGTTTTTGGAACCAAATGAGATTGGATGCGTCTAAGGCACAACAAATCTTTTAAAATGGTATTTACCGAACCTTTTGAAATGCCAACAGTATCAGCAAGGTCTCTTATTGTTAATCGACAGTTTTTCAGCACAAGATCTTTGATTTGATTAACGTGTTGTTCATCAGTTGACGTTGATGGTCGTCCGGACGCTGCTTTCTTTAAAGTCTTTGTGCCACTTGTAAACATTTTTTTGCGACATAACCTCATTACCAAAGGCCTTCTGTAACATGTTCAACGTTTCCGCGGCAGAATATTTATTTCGCAAACAAAATTTAATGCAAATTCTTTGCTCAACAAAATCAGACATAGTGAAAATCGATAAACTCACTTTCGTATGTTTACAAAAATCCGAGTAGCTCTGCAGTAATTGAATATATTGATTTGAAACTCTGCATAGATATCAAGGACAGTACTACCCACCTTCAAAAAAATAATTGTATGCTTTCATAATATCCGCGAATCTTAAATAAGTAATTCACCTCATTTTTTGGACACAGTAGTAAGTATGTTTTCGATTTCTGGGTTACATATTGTAGGAATGCGATCGAGTGGATGCGAGTTTAGGAAACTGTGAAGATCGCTAAAAGTTTGGCCGATAGTCGTGTGAACGTAGAATGTTTGGACTCAAGTGTTTCTAAGGCGCGAAAGATGAGCACTTGACAAAACTGAGCGACTGAGAAATTTTGGGTGGTTGGGACCGAATGCATCGAGTGAGAAAGGTTGCCGATTAGAAAGAAAGGAAACGAGTGTTTGGAAGAATATATGACGGGGAAAATGCGAGCACGGGGCAGAAAGTAGTTGCCTAACGAGGCTGAAAGGTTTAGACTATGAACATAGAAAGAGTGTGATTCTGAACGTAGTAGTTGCTAAGTTATGAAGTCGTTTAAGTTGTTAGTGATAAATTGTTTTAAATATACATTTATTAATATTCTAATCGCTTCATTTTTATTTTATTCACACCTGAGCCCTACCATCCACTTTACTAAGTTATTCAAGTAGAATTTTCCTATAATATCGCTGATACGACATTCTTGGAGTCAGTAAGAATAATGAATTTGTTGTATGTCACCTTCCTTGTACGTTTTAGGACTTGTAGAATGGCGTAAGCTACACTGGACCATTACTGAGAAAGTGTTTGGGAGTTTGAACTGTAGTTTACCTTCTGGGATGCAGACAGCACATGCTGTCCCCTCGTTGGATTTTGAAGTGTCCGTTGCTGGTGTTTGGGGAATTTATTTATAAGTTCGTAAAAGGAGGCTCTGAATATACATTGTTGTATATCTTTGGATTTGTTTGGAATTTCGTGAATAACAGTAAGGGTAATGCATATTCATGGTGGTGGGGTTTTGGCATATGTTTAAGGGATAATAGTCGGTATATTGATCTGTAGATCTTGTGTGTAGCGATGTATTCGTGTAGGTAAGGAAATAGGGTATTTGGGTCTATTAACTGAGGCACTCAAAAAGCTGTTTGTCCTGAGTATTTTATAGATAGGGTTTGCGGGTGTTGACATTTTCGAAATTTCATAAGTTAGGCATAACTGCTTTCTTCCGGTTTTGAGAAGTTGTAGTTTTGCTTACAAGGGAACACCGCGAACTGTCATTCGCGGATTTGAATGAAACTTTGTGGAATTATAGAGTGATCCAAAACAAGAATAACAGTTTAGCATGTTAGGATCTTGAACTAGGTATTAAAAGAGATGTTAACAAGGATAAACTATTTATTAATAATCAAACAAACTCGCAGAAAGATAACTTTGAATTATATAAAGAAGTCACAAGAAGTGCAGAAGTGCCTGCACTGGCGGCTAGCTGCTAACTAACTTTTTAGGCGTCCGCATTTCGGCTGACGCCGAAAAGGGACGCTACGACAACGCTTCTAGAGAAACTGGGAAATGGGGGGGGGGCAGGGAAAATCCCTGGGACCATTCCGTTACGCCGGCCTGATGATTTCGCGCAGTGCCGGCAATAATGGTCAGTACGCTTATTTTATTTACCCAGGTACAAGGACCTTTATACGTACCCTACAACAGTATTCCTCCTTTTTGGCCCAATCGACCTTTAAGGGTGTGAAAATTAACCCCAAAGTTAACCCCGACACTTCCACTTTTCCGCGTATATCTCTTAAAGTACTAGAGATTGAGAAAAATGTTTTAGATAAAAGTTTAATGGTATAACGAGCGCTATAATTTTACTTTAAGAAAATTTTTTTAGAAGTCTTCCTTGTTAAAAAAAAATTTTCTCGAAAAATATTGAGTGTTTGCCTCTATAGTGCTATATTTTCGTGAACAAAATGACTAGATCTACAAGTGTGCAAGGTTTCAACTAAATCGGTGACCCGAAGGGCTTGCACTCTCCTTGTTTGTGTATCATGGTCTTCGCAATATCATCAACCAGAGATGGCGGCCCAGAGCGTGTCTCGCTAAAGTCGAAATCGCCTGCTTCAAATTTTTCGAACCATCTCCTACACGTTCTATTCAGAGCAGCGTCTCCACCAAAATCTTTCAACAAATTTCGACACGCTTTGGTAGCATTTCTACCCTTGCTGGAATTCATACAACATATAGTGCCACAGATGAACTTTATCAGTACCCATGTTTTCGCGTCTAGCTTAACACTTTGCCGGCCGCTGTCACGTACGCGTGACTTTTCTTTGCCAACCGTTACCGGCCGCTGTCTCGTATCCGTGACTTCTTTTCACCAACGGTGATGCTGCATTTCGATGTTTGTATAGGTAGATACATTGTTGCGGAGTAATATTTGAGGAATAGGGAACAGTGGTTTTAACTGTTTTCTCTTCCCAGTTTATCAGATTGTAACTACTTATGTTACGAACAATTACGTAAATATCACATTTTGTGAGTAGTAGAACCTGCGTGAATCTTGCCGGCGACAGCGTAACGGCGATTCGATAAATGTGCGACCGGCAAAGTGTTAATAATGACACGAGATATCTTTACTGTAGTTAATTTCGAAGAACACATGTGTATAAATGCAGTTATAAAAAGACAGCCATTTATGGCTCAAAAGGGCATGCGCATAACATACTCATACTTGAAACAAAATAATCGAACAGAACTTTCCGGTAGACCTAATAATTGATAAGAATGAACAATTTTAATAGCATGATCGTATAACTCGTTTAGCGTATTATTTTATTCAGAAACTATATAAACTGTATTTTTTAACAAAGGACAACAAATAAACTGTAAAAAGTACGGAGAAACAATGTAGGTGCAGTGACTATTTTCAGGATTACAACGAAAACAGGAGTTGCTATTAGACCACACCTTACCGGTCATAAGTTAAATCTTTCACTGAATTTTCGTCAGATGAAGTAATGACATTTGAATAATACTTTCGTTTATTTTGATAAATTTTTGATGAGACAATTGTCTAACATAACATTATTGTACGTTTTCTCTTTTATAATTTATGCAATCTTAAAATATCAAGATGATCCTCAATTTTTGCCACGGGCGTATATTCTGAGTTTTTCGCAAATATCTTAAATTTTTTGTTTAAACTTTGTAGTAAAAACAATTAATTAAAAGAAATAACAAAACAACCCAATAGATAGAACTGATACTCTTTATTCCCCAATCGATAACCAAAATAATTATTTGTAATAATCTGTTGCTGTACGATCGACTGCTCTATCTGCTAGTCAAAATAGGAATGTCCCTTTGTCTCGCGAGACGACACGAGGCGCACAGCAAACAGTTGAAGAACGCCGCGGAGTTGCTGTTTAACCGTTTCGACGCGTTGTTACGTCGGTTTGCCACTTTCAACTTGTTTATTCATCTGTAGCAAATTTAATGGAAAAGGAAGTAAATGTCTGATAGAAGACAAGAAGTTATTCTTGTAATGAATTACGTTTCCATAACAACACATAAGCATGCACTTTATACGACGTCAATATTTTCGTTACGTTTGAGCTGATTTGAATGAGTGTTTCCAGTATTGTTCGGTATTAAACAAAAATATAATATTTATATGAACAACTAGAACATTTCTTCGGAACTGCTGCTACGTTGTACACGTACACAGTGGTTCACAAAAGTATTTGAACATTAGCATAGCCTTGATCTGTGTATTTCATATATTAAATAAATATAGATCAAACAAGAAAATATTTTGCGATATATTAATGTGTACTGTATATTAATATAGAGTATATAGACGACAAAGCATAACAAACATTTGCTTCTATACAAACCGTTGTTTGAATATCTTTAAAAAGATCAAAAAGGAGTGAATTTCGCGATCACATAAACATTCGACGAACACCTTATAAAATTCAGTTAAAAGATTAAAATAATAATCGTTTTTAATTTTATATTTAGTTTGGATAGTTTATTTGCTCGTTAATTTATTTCAAACAGTTTGACATTTTGAACATTATTGTTTGTTTACGATCAACGCTTTTTTTATTTTCTTTTAAACGATTTTGATTTTTGAATATTATATACTATATTATATTATATTTCCGGGTACACTATGACTGAAATTTGAACCTTCAAAAGAAATTGTGGAAGTTTCACATTTGTTATTTACGATGCAGTAATAAAAGTCAACGCCCTCTCGCGGATTATGGAAGACCCGTGTGCTATTGCAGGGTTAAAGCCGGTCGCCGGATTAGTCCCGATTGACCTACTAAGAAACCGGATTTTTGAATTATTTATTACATTTACAAAAAGTAAAAGTTATTTTCTAAGAATAAAAGACTTGATTCTAGAAAATTTGACTAAATAGCATTTCACCGATCGCCATAAAACAGAAATCGATGCTATTATTTGTAAATGTGACAGGAACAGTTACATTAACGCGAAGTAATTGAATATTTCTTTTGTTACTATTTCTATATTACTGCGTCTGTGTTAGTGAAAGAAGTCTATACCGACTATGTACGCCTCCCTACCCCTCTGCTTATCTTTCCTATTTACTCTTCAAAATCAGACATTGTTCGCTTGAAACGTAGCAGCCTTAGACGCAAACATTTGTAAAATTTTAATATACAGTGGCTCCAAAAAGTATTCGTACACTGTATTACAAATGAATTCATGTAACTTTAATATTCTGATTTCAATTAATGTTTTTAACACGTTCGTCGCCACGTCACCCATATTTGGATGATGCTCTTTTTCTTAAAGTTAAATAGGATTTTAAATTATGATTTTAAAAGGAATTCAATGGAATAAGCATTGAAGTATAATACATATAAATATAAAGTACATAAAACAAAAATAAAAAGTTAAAATTTTTGCTGTTTTTATATTTTTTTACCCGAGTTTTCTATGCAATCGGATTTGGGCCCAACAAGAAACTCAGTCGAATCATGCTAGACGACGAACATGTTAATAAAACTTTATGGGTATGCAGGGTGGAATAATAATATACGTATGGATAATTTTTTGTTTTATAACTAAATATCATTTTAAGGAAGCGAAATCAACGTTAAAGTTTCAGTGTTTTTTTCTCATTTTTTTAAACATAACTTTTTATTGATGCGTGATAAAGCAAAACCTTTCGGATAAAAAATTCTTTTTTAATGTTCTATCGTCCTGCCATAAAAAAAGATCCCAGAGGAACCTGTGTTCAGAACATGAAAAATCGCAGAAGCTTTAGGGGTCGTTTTCACCCCTTCTATACGATTTACTGTCGATGAAAAAATTGCTCCATGCAGGGACCCATTGTGCTCTATATACATACAAAGTTTCATTAAAATCAGAATTTTAGGATTAGGTGAATCGCCTTGTAATATAGTGTACGAATACTTTTTGGATCCACTGTATAAGAACCGGCCTTAATGCACGGTCTCACCATCTGTCGTTTGGATTGTTAGGAGCAATTATAATGCGTATGAACAGTATGAAACAAAAAATCAATAAAAAAGAATTCGGCGAGAGATTATCGAACTGTGATGCGCGTATTAAAATTAAAATAAATCTCAAAAATAAGATTACGCGCCTGACTATTAAAATTAAAATCAAACCCAAGAGTAAGACAACACCTCTGACCCCTTCGACGTTACATTTATTTCTGTTCCTTTTTTTTGACATCAGTCTGGAAAACGCTTGATGCATGGCATTCTGTGAGCCGGCTCGCCTCACAAATGCCTTGAACGATTCTGCGCTACACGCGCGAGCTGTATGTACGCGAGCTCAGCATTTCGGACGATTTCGGGAAATCGAAAGAGAAGGTGAATAAGTGTCTGTTTCTCTTGCTGTTAAAATGCTCAAATCCAATTCGGCGACAAGCGACAATATACCGCGAGATATCTCTTAACACATTCGCGGACGTGAATGCTATAGCATTCATTGAATATAACTGTTAAAATGTGATATTCTGATTACTCTTACAAAATGTGTCTAATCACATTTCGAATATCACAATTAATTTAGAAAAAATTACGTGTCTACTTTTGCACCTCGCTGAGCTTTTTACCGTCCGCGAACGTGTTAATTATCGCGACATATTTTTTGACATACAAGAATATTGTTGTAGCGAAAAAAAATTCGATAAAATTTTTGTAGCGAAAAAACACATTTTAAAATCCCTTGATCACGTTCGGATTATTTAAAGAAGAACATTTCTTGAATCTGAATTTCTGTGTTCTACGTATTATCAAAGCACATTATGTGATTTTAAATATTTTGTTCACAAAAATGTAAAACGTAAATGTCAAAGATTGAATTAATATAAATAATTATTGCGGGATATTTGAACTTAAAACTAAAAATGGTAATAACATCGATAGCGGGGAGTGGTTAAAGGTCAAGAATGATAGGCGTGCGTGGGTTACCTTTACTTTGAGCGTGTGTTCAAAACCTGCTCAAACTTTTCTATTTTTTCGTTTCTGTCTTTTTGTCTTTAACATGCACGAGGCTAAGCTAGCTGAATTTTTGATATAATTCACATTACATTGATACATTTTATAGTGAATTTACATAAAAGGGTACACCTCACTGATTTTGACAATTTTTAAATATTTTGCTAAGCCCATAATTTTAAACAACTTTTTTCCCATGTATGTTACTTCCTCTTGGTTTTAGTTCCCGAGATATTTCCAAGAAACTTCTACTATTACTACGTTTGGGTTTTGGCTATATGAGCCGTTTATTTTGAAAGTGACGTAAGTCGATTTTTCAAAAGAATCGAGTTAGCTACCTTAATAGTTACATTTTTACATGATCTTTTCATTCTGAATCAAATTGTTACTAATATATTTAAAATCATTAAGGTTTTGTAACACGAAAATTTGCTGGTTAATGGACCGATGAAAAAGTTTATTTTGAAAGTGGCGTAAGTCGCATTGTGAGAGTTTTAAATGGATATGGAAAATATTGTGCAATAAAATTTTATGATATCATAGCTCTATGTTTAATTATCAAAGTATCAGTTGAATTATCAATGTACAATGAATTTGTTATAAACGATTTTTTTTTAACAATTTAATTTCAATTTTCACTTTCGATTCGCTAACGAATTCATACGGGTCTGCGGATATGTCCTTGTAATTTTCAGCAATTTTTCAATAATTTGTTTATAACAAATTAAATGGTAAGAAAACTGAATTAGAATATCGAATATATTAAAATATTCGAAATAAAAAAGAATAAAAGTTGAATATCTTTTTGATTTTATAACATAAAAATGTATGTATTTATTTTTACTTCAAGGGAAAGTTATTTCTTCTATAGACTTGTACTTTCTGGAGAA
The DNA here is from genome assembly GCA_033822845.1 of Tetrapedia diversipes. Lineage (NCBI taxonomy): Eukaryota > Metazoa > Arthropoda > Insecta > Hymenoptera > Apidae > Tetrapedia > Tetrapedia diversipes. The sequence continues at coordinate 286,985 of JAOPTO010000770.1, forward strand.
TTGAAAACGTTATTTCATTGATTTTGAAAGTAGCGTAAGTCCATTCATAGGCATCAAAAATATATTATTTCTTACATAATGTTAATTATGCTAATTGGGATGATAAATTTAACACCCTTAGATACACATAACCATTATTCCACTATGTTATCTGTTACCCATATTTTTAAATTCAATCCAACGCGACCCTTCAGTATCTCAAATTCAAACATATATGGACTTACGCCACTTTCAAAATAAGCGGCTCATATGCTCCCGTCAATGGCAAAGATTGCGTCGCAATGCAACGACAATGTAAGCTAAACAGTAGATAAGCGACGGGAAAAGGCTACGTGCGCACGTTATCACGGACGTGCACGTGCAGCCAAAATTCGACGTTGCAGTAGTACCGAAAGTCTTTTGCAAATATCACGGAAACTACAGTGATTGTCACTTAAAATCTTACACCTAACGATTCAGTTAATTTTCGTTTGTAAATTTTGAAATTTGTAGTAAATGACTAAAATACATATAATATATAGTGTAGAAAATACAATTAATTAAAGAAATAACAAAACAACCCAATAGATAGAACTGATACTTTTTATTCCCCAATCGATAACCAAAATAATTATTTGTAATAATCTGTTGCTGCACGATCGACTGATCTGTCTGCTGGTCTAAATCGGAATGCCCCTTTGTCTCGCGAGACGACACGAGGCGCACAGCAAACAGTTGAACAACGCCGCGGAGTTGCCGTTCAACCGTTTCGACGCGTTGTTACGTCGGTTTGCCAGTTTCGCTTTCAATAGGCACATAGTTTAATACTTCTTTATTTACAGTGCTGGACAAAAGTATTGGCACAGCATGATTGTTCTGATACAAACGCTTATAATGATGAAACAAATTGAGAAAAAGAATAAATTTTTTAACACATTTATTTATTTATTATTCTAGTTTATTATTTAACAGAAACAGTAACATAAATAAAGTGACATGCGAAATAATAACCAAAATATATTTATTGTGTGTTTTAAACATGGACATAAGTATTGGCACATTGTATAAAATCTAGTGTAGTTGCATCTGCCCAAAAAATTTTCGATTGTCACCTGATGGTATAGGTAGGGGATTTCCCGATAGTCATTTTTTCTAACAATCTTTCTAAAATTCAGTTGATTAGCAACATAAAAAGCGTAACAAGTAATAATGTCGAGAAAAGGGAAAGAAACTACCATTGAAGAGAGAAGTATAATATTAAATTTGTATAAAATGCGGAAGTCTTATACTGAAATAGCAAAATGTGTTAATAGAAGTCGATTCACTATTAGAAATGTTGTAAAACGATTTGAGAATCAATCAGATTTCAAAAGTAAGAATCGAAGTGGACGTCCGTCGAAATTAACGGTCAGAGAAAAACGGAAAATTGTAAAGGCAGTGAAAATAAATTGTAAATTAAACTCATCACCACTTAAAGCAATGTTAAATGAAGAAAATCAAAAAGAAGTAAGTTCGAAAAGTATACGGAGAGTGTTGAAAGATGCGGGATATTCTGCGTGTGTTGTACGCAGGAAACCATACGTATCCAAAAAGAATCGGAAATTAAGGAGAGAATTTGCAAAAGACTTTATAAAAAGGGATCCCATATTTTGGAATAACGTACTATTTTCAGATGAAAGTGAATTTAATATATTTAAATCAGATGGCAGGGTATTGGTTTGTAGAAAGCCAAATACGAAAATGGATCCCCAAAATTTACAAGCCACCGTGAAACATGGAGGAGGTGGAGTCATGGTATGGGGTTCTAATGAGGTGTCTGGGGTTGGTGAATTAGTGTTTATAGATGAGATTATGGACAAGTATATATATTGAAATATATTAAAGGAAAATTTATTCAAAAGTGCTGCGAAATTAAATCTCTCGCGTGATTTTTACTTCCAACAAGATCACGATCCAAAGCATACTGCCTATATTGTACGACAATGGATCGTTTACAATACTGCTCATACGCTAAATACACCACCCCAGAGTCCAGACATGAATCCCATCGTACGTGTTTGGAATGAATTAGAAAGGAGAATTAGAAAACATAATGTAACAAATAAAAACCAATTAAAAACGATTATTTTGCAAGAATGAAACAATATAGAGCCACAATTTATACAAAAATTGGTGTCTTCAATGTCAAACCGATTGAAGGAAGTTATTATGAAGGAAGGAAGACCAACCAAGTATTAATTTTTAATTTCTAGGTACTTTCAATCATGTGTGCCAATACTTTTGTCCACGCTTAAAACGCTCAATAAATATGTTTTTGTTATTATTTCGCATGTCACTTTATTTATATTACTGTTCCTGTTAAATAACAAACTAGAATAATAAATAAATAAATGTGTTAAAAAATTTTTTCTTTTTATCGATTTATTTCACAGTTATAAGCATTTGTATCAGAACAATCATGCTGTGCCAATACTTTTGTCCAGCACTGTATGTATTACAGAAGTAGAATAAAATTTCCAGTAATTGCTAATATAACAAATGAAAATTGTCAAAATATTAACGTAAACTATAATATATTAATTATAATAAGAATATGTACTGTACGATTTTTATTGATAGGGTAGTTTCCTACGTAAAGATACATTTCGTTTCTTACATTAATAATTACTGAAGATTTTGTTTAATTTTTGTTATGTACTAAATAAACAAGCATTAAATTATATGCCTATATATATTTTTGTGATTTACTGTAAATTTTATGATTTACAAATGACAACCGCCTGAATCGCTAGGTGTACAATTTTAACACTTTATCGACCGGAAACTTATTAATCGGCTTTTACATGCTTACAATTAGACTGTAAATTTTGTAATGTTTCCTTACACGAAGGTAACTGTTTCGAACGATATCGTATGTATACTGTAAAGAGATATTAAACTATCAATTACTCGAAGAAAATCATCGTGATCAATTCATTAGCGATGCATCCACGCCAAAATGATCCGGTCGGGAGTGCGTGTGCAATAAGTTACGCGGTCGATAAAGTGTTAAGTGACAGTCACTGTAAGGCCGGGTAGCAGAATAGGAGAACGCTGAGAATGTCGAATTCTATAACATTTCTATAACTAAAGATTATCGAAAACAATAAGATGTACTCTTTTCTGCAAATTCACCCGTTTTATTATCAATGTAGCTCGACCCAACATGCAACTTAATTATACGTGTTCTTGTTTTATGAATACATTCGAACATCTTTAACACAAAAACCTTAATAAAATGAAAATTTCCTTCGTCCCGATTTGTTGGAATCTTCTGTATTCTTTTTGTTTCTTATCGACCAGCCTTCTTGAATGTTCGATGCTTGTCGCAGTTGTTATCGATGCTCATTGCTCATTAGAGCTCGCTCGCTACTTTATAATTATAGGGTGATACCAACCATCTTTTGTCGCTCGTCTCAATACTAATATCAACCATGACGTTCCTGCCAGCTACGGAAACCTTTATAAATCGAAATAAAAATTACTTTCCATATATCTCCAATTATTTTCCATATCTTTAGGTATATTGTTTACCTGTGTAACTCGAATTTAGTATAGCCACAGTCAACCTTTTATGGCTGTTGTTCCTATAACCAAAAATTACATCAGTATCTTTTGACTATTTAAAAAAATACAAATAAAATTATGCATTTACTCTATGTATGTTTAACCCTTTCGCTTCGGCTGTCCAGTCCGCCGAAGTACCGTCATTGAACGGAAGCGTACGACAGAAATGTATACAGTGCGCGTGGTTTCTGTATACACGTTTTTTAAAGTCTTAAATAGTAACTGTGCTGAATAAGAGAATCATTGCTCTAATCTAACAAGTATATTTAGAATTTTAAATATGAAAGGGCTTACAAAATTATTAAAATACAAAGTACATTTGGATGCCGTCTATAAGCGGCGCTCGTACCCACAGGTCATCTCGTGGATGCCGCTTAAGCCGCGTCCACATAGAAGAGAACAGTTCGCGAGCAGCTCGCGAGCTGTTCGCCAACGGAAAACGCAGCATATCCAGACTGGAGCTCGCGAACAGTTACAAGCTTGTTCGCTCTGAATTCATGGGCAGTTCACTATTAGCTTTTGCCACATACTGTGTTACAAACGCGTCCAGATACGCTTCGAGCTCGCGAACAGTTTCTTTGATGTACCGCTTCCCGAGCGAACACTGTTCGCTGTTCGCTGAGGAGTTCGCTGCTCGCTGCTCGCTGCTCGCTGTTCGCGAAAGTGTCCACACTGCTGGCGAGCACAGCTCGCAAACTGTTCGCAAGCTGTTCGCGAACAGCAGTGTGGACGCGGCATTATAAGCGGCGCTCGAAGCGAAAGGATTAAAAATAATTCGTTTTCGAAAATTGAATTTCTTTTTCTTTAACATCTTATCGACCGAATGGGGAGATCTCCCATTTTGTCCTCAACAGAGCGCTGCAATTGATTCCATTTGCTTTTGTTATTAGTTAGTCTTGAACTACAGTGCGCGACACTTGATTAAACACAGTGACATTTTCATTGTATCTTTGTTTAATAATGTTGAAATTAATGTGGTTTATTTTTTTAATATAATAGGTCATATTTGAAGAAAGTTTATGCCTTTACTTTCTGGAATTATTTATTCAGTATAAATATATTCGCTTTTTTAAGAAAAAATGAGATTACTCCTGCAACATTTGAATAAACGCGGTTCCTTTCTGCATTATGTTTGAACTGTTTTGTGAGTTTCTTTTGTTTTAATTTGTTTACTTAGTAACCGAAATATTAGATACAACGTTATATTGTAGTAAGAATTTAAAAATCTGTGAAAAAAACGCAATAATGGGTTGCGCAAAACAGTTAGCCTGTACAGAAATTGGAAAAATCCAAGTGTTAAAAGAAGAATGGTATTCCAATAGAGAAATTGCAAGAAAATTAAGCAGAAGCGAATTTGTCGTACGTTCATACTTGAAAAGTAATGAAAACTACGGGAAATTATACAAAGACAGAACTAAAGAAGCCTTATGGCCAAGAGAACAAAGGTCGATTTTGCGTATCGCATCAAATTCAACTTATAGTGCGAAGCAAATTGCCGAAAAAGCTAATGTTTCAGCTAGTGTACGAACTGTACAGAGATATTTAAAAAAGGTACCTACCATAAAAAGAAAGTGTTTGAAAAAAAAACCGTTTTTGAAAGACCACCATAAGAAGGATGGACTCGAGTTTGCTAGGAAGCACATGAATTGGATAACACAGTGGCAAAAAGTAATCTTTTCTGACGAAAAGAAGTTTAACTTAGACGGCCCAGATGGGTACTCATATTATTATCATGATATAAAAAAAGAAGAAAGAATTTTTTCACGTAGACAACATGGAGGAGGCTCCGTCATGATTTGGTGAGCCATGAGCTTTAAAGGCGTCGTCGATTTGAAAGTTATGAAAGGACGACAAAATTCAAAAAAATATCTGGAAATATTGAAAACAGCAAAAATTAGGATTTTTGATGTTATGAAGGATAATGAATGGACTTTCCAGCAGGATAACGCTGCAATACATAGCGCGAAGTTAATTAAAAATTGGTTTGAAGAGTAGGAAATAAATTGTTTACAATGGCCAGCATTATCACCCGACATAAATATAATTGAAAATGTCTGGGGATACTTTTCCTAATTAAGGGAGGTATATGTGAATAATACACAATTCTCTTCTCAAGAAGAACTTATAAGCGCTATTGAAAAGGAATGGAAGAGTATACCAATTAACTATATAGAAACATTGTATAAATCATTACCTAATCGCATATTCCAAATCATAAATAACAATGGCAGACATAAAAAATATTAATAAAGTTTAGTTATTGCGATAACATCGTATTTTTACGTTTTAATTATAGGGCGTTTATTCAAATGTCGCAGGAGTAATCTCTTCTTAAAAAAGCGAATATTTTTGTATTGAATAAATAATTCCAGAAAGTAAAAGCGTAAATTTTCTTCAAATATGACCTATCATATTAAAAAAAAAAAACCACATTAATTTCAACATCATTAAACAAAGATACAATGAAAATGTCACTGCGTTTAATCAAGTGTCGCGCACTGTAGTACTGTTCATAAATATTCCAAAATACAATTTTTAATAAATTCAACATCAGCTTAGGATCAACTAATAACAAAAGTAAATAGAATCAATGGCACTGCTTTGTCAAGGAAAAAATGGAAGATCTCCCCATTCGGTCGGCTAAATGTTAAGTAGAAAATGATCAGCTTCTGATGCAAAGCCTCTGTTAGTCGAATTTTCTTGTTTTAAACTTCTATTACTGAAAAACTTCATCAAGTCGAGACATCTATAATCCGAAGAGGTGATTTAGTTCATTAATCAAGTAATTAAGTAATCTTTCAGAGATCCCTAACATGCGAAAGAAAAAAAAAAGGAAAATGATAGAAAACAAAACGGGGATTTGAGAAATCCACCATGAAAAACCGTAATATTGTTCCAGCAATCGGATACTTCTCCACGAAGCTACTGGCGATATTGGTATTTTACTTTCTCACGCACAAAACCATGTAATGTGCTTTAAAAAACTGAAAGATACAAAAATTCAAATTCAGAAAGTGCTCTCTTTTAAATAATCAAACCGTGATCAGGGTATCTTAGAACGTGTTTTTTTTTGTATCAATTTTCTCGTAATATTTTTTCATACAAGAGAACATCCTTGTATGTCGAAAAATGAAAATAGGTAGATATGTACATATACCCGAGCAGTGAAGTTATTGCGCGGTGCGTGTCGCAGTCTCGCTTATCGCACAGGATAGGTTGAATTTTAGCGCTTCAATAGCGAAAAAGGAAAACTTTCCATACACCTGCTCTCTCGATTTCTCGAAATCGTCCGAAACGCTGATCTCACGTATACCTGGCTCGTGCGGTGTGTGTGTGCTGAAATGGGATGTGTTCGAGGACTATCGCCTTCAAGCTGGCATCACAGTTGTCAAAGCGTGTATACGCATGGAATTCGTTAGCGAAGGACTGTTTACCGAATTTTTGAAAAACGATAAGCTTCGCGTCGTTGAATGTTTTCTCGCAACTGTCGTCTGTCTTGTTGCACTTTGGACGACTGTTTTTGTGTATCGAATAAAAATTGTCTCTATGAACTGATGCATCGAATGATGTGCTGTAGAAAAAACTGTGTGAACTGTATATACCGTATATATTGCCCGGTGCCGAAATGACTCGATTTTTATATAGAAGAGTTTAAATGTTCATTTCTGCATGCCTCAAGGCGATTCACCGATTGTTTGGAGTCAGAAAATTAAGACTCGAATCGGCGTACGCCTTAAGTGTCGCCAACCCCCGTTTTTGTGCCCTTAGCACGCGTTTCGAGAACGAGGGTGGGGTGAGTCACTTGGAACGGCAAGGCTTCCGGATCTTAGGCAACGAAGGGAAAATTTCTCTAGGCCCATGTACCTTTCGAGTGTGGGTACCGGTTGGGCGCCGGGCATATTGGAAGTCCCTTATTTATTAAGTTGGGGAGAAAGAAATTCATTATTTTTACGTTTATTCTAAGACTTTATTTGACATGTTCGGATTGTCTGATTGGGTTAAATATGCACCATTTTGTTTTATAATTTGTTGCCATTTTAATGATAACTTCATAATGTCCCTCGCGTAAAAGCCCTGATCCCTATTGGCGAAAAACTCGACTAAGCGATTTTCACAATCTTCTCTTGATGCCAATTTTCTATTACTAAGGAAGTTACGCAATGATAAAAATAGATAGTAATCGCATAGTGCTAGGTTCGGACTATAAGCTGGATGTATCAAAACTTCCCAACCAAGCTCCCGGAGTTTCTGGAGAGTCACTATAGACGTGTATGGTTCGACGTTGTCCTGATGGAACACAACACCTCTCCTGTTAGCCAATCTTGGCCGTTTCTGGTCAATCGCTAGCTTCAAACGATCCAATTGTTGACAGTAGAGGTCTAAATTTAAAGTTTAGCGATATGAAAGCAGTTCATAGTAGATGATTCCTTTCCAGTCACACCAAATGCACAGTAAAACCTTCCGGGCAGTTAGTCCTGGTTTGGCCACCGTTTGAGCCGCTTCACCGCGCTTAAACCATGATCGTTTTCGCACAATATTGTCGTATATGACTCATTTCTCATCTCCAGTCACCACTCGTTTAAGAAATGGGTCGATTTCGTTACGGTTGGCCAAGGCTTCGCAAATGGAAATTCGACCCATCATGTCAATTCGTGTGGAACCCAAACATTCAGTTTCTTTTTGAATCCAGTTTTATGTAGATGGTTTAAAACTGTTTTGTGGTCGAACTTTATCTCATGGGCAATACTACTACTGCTAACATGCCGGTTTACTTCAATCATTTCCGTGATTTTATCGACATTTTCAACGATGGGCCTACCTACGCGAGGTGCATCTTTAACATCAAAAATACGGGAACGGAATCGACGAAACCAAAATTGCGCGCAATTGGCTGTGACAACATTGGGACCATAAACACTATTCACAATTTCAGCGCCTGACTTGTATTTTCGCCTTTATCAAAACAAAATTGTAAAATATACCGAATTTTCTCTTTGTTAACTTCCATCTTTTACACCATATAACTCACAACTGAATCTACAATTCAAAAAACTGTAAAAGAACTTTTTTTGTACCGAATGTCACTTTTCCAACGAGCACAAGTCTGAATTTGTCTGATTAATACTTTACGAGATATATATCACTACAGATATCTAGTGAAAAAATAATGGATTTCTTTTTCCCCAACCTAATATTATACGGGCTTGGCTATTGAGAAGATTAAGACTCGAAAATTAAGACTATTATCCCTGTATGAACGTTAAGAGGAGTTGAAAAAAATCAGAAAAGGGCTAAACTTTCTTCATCCTCAAAAATAGAATTACCAGCACGTTCATATCATAAATGTGAGTGGAAAAACGAAATTAACACAGTTTATTCAAATGTACAGGGAACATCAATCGACGAAACACAAAGACGATCGCTTCAACTTTTTTATAACATTCTTTTATTTTTAACCATAACATACATCGCCACATTCTTTCCGCTACATGAACCTTAAGGTCTATATATATTGTCTTTCACATGCACTCGCCATACTCATTCATCCATACAAACCATTCCTCTCTCTCATACCATATATTTCACGAACCAACAAATCACCACAATAAATATACCAAGGAAAACTTCCCACTGTTGAATATTATTGTTTTTCGGGTAGCATGTAAAAAGCTTTTAATTTATTAAATATTTCATTTTCACCGTACTAAAATTGTCTTTGGTTGTCTGGTGTTTGCCTTGTTCGCTACATCTTAGGCAACATTATAACCTCACACATTCGATGTGTGCGAGCGACAGATGGTCAGTGTCCCGCAATTAACTTTATCAAAGACCATTCTAGACGCCGACAAGAGTTTTTTATAGGGCGGTTAGCGCGTCGCGTTGCGAGGCAGTCAAAAAGTTGTGCTCGAGTTGAGTAGTTATACCTACTTACGTACTCTGTCAAAAAGTCTCAAATCAGGAACTCGTACGCTCAAGTTGGAGATCGTAAAAACTGTTGGTTGAAATCTTATTTGCATATATTTTGTAGTCGTAACTTTATAATAGCAAATTATTATTATTTATGTCACTAATTCCATATTAACCCTTAGCGAACGAATGCCGCCATATTCGCGATATTATAAATATTAAAAAAAAAATCGAATGCCGCCAAGCAGGCGGTATAACGTGATGTTTGCGATACTTGTACTAAAAAACGTGATATCCACGTAGGGAACTGTTGAGGGAGAAGTACCATACTCAAAAAAAATATAAGTAATTTTGTTTAAATACATTTGTAAATATATAAAAAATAAATTTATAAATGTATACAAATCTATAAATTACATACATATGTACAACAACATTCGTTCATTTCAACTCCCATTATTTCTCTGTAATTTTCACTTCGGTATCCTTTTGTACGGACATATATGTTCATATGCTTATTATTACTGAACATTTCCATAAAATCCAATAAAGCAATATTAATGATGTACTTTTTCTCGTTCTAGAAATAAAGCAATTAATTTCTTAAAAATCCGTCGATCTACTGGTCATCGTTTTAGAAAAATGTGCTCTTCTTTCGTTCATGGGCCATTCTACTGTGACGGATTGAAAAAATCGAATTTTCTTTTTTGCATTTTCTTAGACTTTAACATGTTAAAAACTTGTTCCCAAAGGGATTTAACAGAATTAGACTAATTAATGGTGTTATGTGCCTTCACACGAAGCGCCGTTCTGTCGCGTGCAGCTAGCTGAGCGGTCGGCTTATCCCGGCAAGCCCGGAATTCTATTATAAATTTGAATCCTTACGATAATATGATAGTGAAGAAGCTTGAATGTGTTCTACATGTGAAGAAAAGGTTCGGAACTTGATTGAGAAGTGTGAAGAAAAAGAATAAAGGTATAGGAGGAAAAGGATCTGGGAAGCTAGTCGATATCAACAATTTGACCACATATTATGCATTAGCCATTTTACGAAACACCTATTCGGTTGAAAATATGAAGAACTCTGTATGGGAATCGTAATTGGCCCAATAACCAAAACTTTCGTTGATAATCGCGATAACATCTGCAAAAGGCACGTAGCGATAAAAAGCCAATATGCGTCGGAAAAGGCTCGGACAGCTCGTAGAACTGCAGCATCAACACTATAGGAATTCTAGAAGGAGGAGGAAGGTGTACTGTACGGCCCTGGGATAGCTAATTAGTTTATAAGTATGTTCAAAACTTTCTATATACACCTAAACAGTACTTGAAACTTTAAACGCGTTTTTCTCAAAACCACATTTCTGGAAATGGCTGCCACGATAGCTCCATAACGGATTGACTGATTCCCTTCCCGCTTGGCAGATGTGTTCATTAGATGTGTCATTCTCGTCCCTACCAAAATTGCTTCGATTGGAATTTTTTTCGAATTTTGGGAATGTAAAACATTCCGATTTTTTTACCAAAATTTAAAAATTTTTCTTTAGACCAGCGCCATTTTTTTTCTGTTCAGTATTTTCAAACCATTCTGGTACCAACGATAGCCACGCTCATACAGATTAAGAATCTTGTTCATTTTCTGTTTTCAAATCACTACAACAGCTGGAATCATGGCAGCCATAGAAGGCTGTTTGTTTTACAACGTCATAAAAAACGTTCTGCAATTTTACACACATATGCTCTCCTGGCTCGCAAAAATTTTTAAATAAACTTAAGGTTATAGTAAACAAATATCCTAAGCCGTAAAATGATATGTTGTATAGTTTACCCACAAAACATTCCCAAAAATCGTCTTGATTTCGGGCCGTCAGAGTAGAATGGCCCCTTAAGGTTTAATGTGAATAAATACGGACAGCAGGAACTGAAAATCAACCATATGATATAAGCCAGTAGTGAATGTGTTAACACTAATGTACAATGATCAATTAGTTTCACGGGTAACTTTCACTAGTGGCTGGTTGTTTCTGTTTATTCCTGCGTCTGCCTCTTGCAAAATTATTTTGTAGAGTAAATAGGAAATGATACTTCGAACGAAGGTGATATTCGAATCGCACGAAACGTCCAAATAATTGATGCTCGTATGGGCATTAGTGGTCACTTGACATAACGCCACTGTTGCGTCAGCATGCATTATATTATTAAAGTAGATATTCAGTTGAAGCAAGTTCAGAGTGTAATGATAACGGCTACAAATTTGGATTTTATTGTTTCATTAAAATCAAAATTTTTATACAGTTTTGCGTTAATAAGATGCTGTTGATAAATTTTGATATTAAAATGAATATTATGATGTAAAGATAAACTTATTCTTACATTGTTTTATTATATTTATCAGGATAATATATAATGGATATCTATCATCAAGTTTAGTTTCTTAATTATTATTTACATTTACAGGGATTGTATTACCAATAGTTTGTTTTTGATAAATTTATACAAATACATTCATATATAATATATAGTGGCTCCAAAAAGTATTCGTACACTGTGTCACAAATAAATTCGTTTAATTCTGAAATTCTGAGTCTGATAGAAGTATTTGATAAAACTTTGTGGGTATGTAAGTCGTAATGGAGTACGTATGAATTAATCTTTTCTTTTCATCTAAATGCCATTTTAAACGGGTGAAACCAGCGTTGAAGTTTCTGAGTTTTCTCTAATTTTTTAAAGATAACTTTGTAATGGTACTTGCTGAAGTAAAACCTTTCAAATAGAAAATGTTTAATTTTTAATACTCTGTCGCCCTGTCATAAAAAAAGAATACAGAAAAGCTTGTACTCAAAGCGTGAAAAATCGATGAATCTTTGAAATTCGTTATCAGCCCCCTTAAAAGATATTTTGCCGCCAAAAGAATTGCTCCACGCAGGACACACCACGCTCTGAACACACATAAAGTTTCATTGAAATCAGAATTTCAGAAGTAGATGAATTTCCTTATAATACAGTGTACGAATACTTTTTGGAGCCACTGTATATGTATGTTCAAAACGATGGATTTGAAATTGCAATGACGGTGAACATGGTTTTGTAGAAAAAACCATGTAAAGGCTTTCAGAATCGGTTTTCTCGAAAACAAAGCCTCGATCGAAAAAGTTCTGTTTGCCAGTTTTTAACGAAGACTTACCCTTTTCACGGATGTGCCACAAATTCCGTCGCACCCCGAATGATAAAGTAGAACAGAGAGATAAGAAGGAAGATAGCGGGAGGGAGAGGGAAACTGAAGCGGAATTTGCAACGAGACCACGATATAACTCAGTCTAATAGCTTCCTAATTATTTTGTGAGTCACTCAGCTGATTTCCTGTCCTCGTTGCTGGAACAGTATCATACCTTGTTGTCATCGACACGGTACATTATTTTCTCATGGAACATACACTGATTTATACATTTGTTCCAAAATATAAAATAACATAAAATAATTGAAATAATTATTCTGTTACTATTGTCTTTTATGACTACAACAAATAAGAGTATTAAAAATAAATTGTTACATTTTATAAATCTGATTAAAATTAAAATGTTATGAAAAAATATAAGCATTATCTGCTGTATCCGTCTTGAATTATTTATGAAGAAACGGAGGTTGAAAACATACAAATATCCCTCTGACATAGCGCCTCTGAACGTTTATTGCAAACTAAGTATGTAAATATTACACCATATGTGTTATACAACAAATGTATAGTTCAATTCGCAATCCTTTTATTTTATATTATTTTATTTTGGATAGAGTCTATTAAATCTAACTGTCGAAAATGCTAACAAAATGTTATATGGAAGTTATCTGATTTTGTAGGAAAAACTAGGAAACGGAATATTTAAATCGCTTTCTAATTTATAAAAATTTTATTATCAATGTAATTGTTATTATATAGAGTGTACCAATAATGAAAATATGCTTGCTTTATTTTTATAACCGAGTTAGAGAAGGTAGGCCTTTAGAAACTGTAATTAATCTCAGTAATAGATGTTAATTAAATTTGACAACTGTTACCATACTCAGAAAGATATCCAAGAAATTAATGTTTAAGCATATTCGTTATATCCATTAGTGAATTCAATTTGAAATGTATAATAAAATGGCAATCATATATCTGTACCTCAGAGCCAGTGTAACTCAAGTCCATTTTTGTCGTTTTTTCAGAAGAGCAGAAAAAATACTACGTACAATGGCTCCAAAAAGTATTCGTACACTGTATTATAAGGAAATTCATCTACTTCTGAAATTCTGATTTCAATGAAACTTTATTTGTGTACAAAGTATGGTGTGTCCTGCGTGGAGCAATTTTTCGGCGGCAAAATATCTTTTAAGGGGGCTAATAACGAATTTCAAAGTTTCAGCGATTTTTCACGCTTTGAAAACAAGCTTATCTGTGTTATTTTTTTATGGCAAGACGATGGGGTATTAAAAATTAAACATTCTCTATTTGAAAAGTTTTGCTTCATCAAGCACCATTACAAAGTTATCTTTAAAAAATGAGAGAAAACTCAGAAACTTCAATGCTGGTTTCTCCCCTTTAAAATGGTATTTAGATGAAAAGAAGAGATTAATTCATACGTATACTATTGCGATCTACATACCCAAAAAGTTTTATCAAATACTTCTATCAGACTCAGAATTTCAGGGTTAAACGAATTTATTTGTGACATTGTGTACGAATACTTTTTGGAGCCACCACTGTACATATTTTTTGTGTAAAATAGGTTAATCCTACTACTAAAATTTGAAGATTAGTAAATCACATTTCTGAATAATGCCGAAACTACTGCCATATCCAACAAGCTATGAGTTACTTTTTGTTGTTGTTAAAGTAGACTTGGGTTAGTTTGGCTATAAAGATAACAAGTATGTATTTGAGATTCCAAATAACCTAAGTCCACTTTTCTTTTAATCGACTTAATTAATATTAACTTTCCTAAACAAAGAAGGAATAATATACAGCGATTTTCGCTCGTATTTATGCAGTAGCTCTCAACGTTGTCAACATTTGAATTATTGTAACTTCGTGAAAAGAAGTCGTACAATAATTACTTTGAGCTCGTTTTAAACGTTGAAGTTTTACTTTCACGTCCTTAAGTTCGTTTTTCTTGGACTTTTGCTTTTTAAAAATTCAAGATACCTTATAACTTTGAGTCATGGAAATAAAATGACAAATATTTGCCAACAGTGGGTTCCTTTTTGTATAACGAAATGGACTGTATAATTAATAAAAAAACAAATTAAACACTATTGTAAAATGTGAAAATTGTTTATTTGGGCAATTTTCAACAACGTTAATTACTAATAATAAATAAATTTGAACGTGCAAAATTGTTTAAAAAATTGTTCAACAAAAGGAGTATCCAACTAAATGCATAGCTTTTATAAAAAATTATCTTTGCTTTATAACTAACATTTATGAAGTGTACGAATACTTTTTACGCATGAAACTTCGTGCTCGATCGCATTTTTTCTAATTTTTAACACGTTCGTTATTACGGATGACTATAGTCACCGGCCACAAGATGCTACCTATACACGACGGGTGACCATAGTCACTCGTTCCAAAAATGGAACCAAAAGTTAAGACAAGTACTATCGTCTCGCTTATCTCTGTTCTTAAACAATTACAAGCGCTAGTGTGATGTTCGATTTTTTTCGACATTATTCTGTCATTGACCCTTGAGACTCAAATGTACAATCATACTCACAATAAGTCCCCCGAGAACAATATTTTGTTACAGTGTATCCTAAGGTTCAGCTAGATTAGTTGCCACATGCGAACGGACGTTATTCGGACCTGGGTGAAACTTTTGCAAAATAAAAAATACGGTGTGCCTAAAATTTATGGTGGCAAACGAAGCTGCCACAGTTTAATATAAGAAAAAGTAATCCTATTATTCGAAAGTTCCTTTATCGAAACCTGTTTGTCTCCTTATTAGTTCATATACAGGAAGCTCTGCTGTAATAAAGATTTGAAGACGGAACGAGAAGAAGAATTTCAAAATGACGCGATTTTTCTGCTGCACGGTATGTCGACATCCCGAATCCCCCCGGGTAGCTTTCTTGGAACGGTTGTATCACCTGGGCTAAAAAAGAGACAAAAAGGAAGGAAGCGAAAGAGGACAGACTCTGCGGAAAGAAGGAGAAAGCCTTTGTTAAATTCGTACGGAAAAAGCAGCAGGTGTTGCGTTGCTTGACTTCCCTCTCCTACCATTTGCTTATTATTGTCCAGTCAAAACTTCGTGGATGAAAAAATCTTTGACAGTCACTGTGTTGCAGCGAATACGTTAAAACTTGTTTGTCATACTATTAATATTAGATGTAATTGTTTCTATCCGATACTAGTGTTTACAAACATTTATTACGATACTATTCAAAAATAGTACACTATTTATTTACATTATATTTTTTTCTTATTGGCTTACAAATAACATTGGAAATGTCTTCTATATTATTGTGTACAAAGTTCTGCCTGATTAATTAACCCCTTATACAAAATAAAACGGAATTTGATGCGTCTGAAAAATACTATTAGCTGTACGAGTTAATTTTAGTCTTTTTTTTGGTAGGTTCAGAGTTTATTTAAATTTTTATGCCCAAAAGTTATTGGATGAAGCAATCTCCCTCACTTTCTATAATCTTTGCCCGTCTTTCGGACAACGAATGCCTGATTTGAAGAAACTAGGCTATCTTATTTCAATGAACTCTTCTAAAAGTGATTGCAATTCCCCATTTTTGAATCTTTGTAATTGTCCAGATCGTTTTTTATGCTAGCGATCGAAATTTCCTTCCCGGAACCTTTGGTATCAGTATTTGCAGATAGAATGAGATAATACAGCATTCTCATCAAGAGCATCACAGATCATTTCTTCAGCTTTAACGGCGTTTTTTTTTTAACTGAAGTGCGAAGAGTACACAATGACGAATGTGCTATTTGCTGCACGCCATCGTTTAAACTGTTTTTTTTACCCAGGTTACGTTGACCGAATCTAGCAGTTTTTTAATGTTTTGGAAAGCTAGATGTCTACACTATAAGACTCCAAAAATACCGTTACGATATTCAGATTGTAAATGGCCTTTATCATCATCGAAAGATGACAGACTAAAATTAACTTGTACACCTAATACTTAATTTGGCTCAACTGAACAGTTATGTGCAAGCTTAAAAACAGAACATTTTATTTTGAAATTTGCATTGCTGTATAACATTTAATCAGGTTGATATATTAAGTAACATTGTAAAATAATAAATTAGTAGTTCTGTAAAGTATCAAACATTTCAAAACATTCTGGAATATATAGACAGCTCTTGACGTCTCGAAGATGTCAAAGTTTATAATGCCACATGAAATGGATGACTCTCCCAGACGTCATTGTATAGTATGTCAAGGGGTTAAAGAATTACAAACGGATTCTAACGCGTTGTTGTGTGTTAGTTTTTTAGATCCTTGTGTAATTTTTAATTAATGTCTTAATAATCACAGTGTGCTCGGGTGCATGTCCCGTGAGCAGTTATAAGTTGGTTTTTCATTATACGTGAAGATTATTTAAGAGGGTACTCTATTGTAGAGGACTCGTTTTCAGGTCTTCCTAAAATCTCTGCACAATTATTTACATTTTAAGCATGTACAAAAATTTGTTCGCGCTAAAGTAGTGATAATTTACAATATGTTGTAGAACATAATCTTAAAAAAAGAGCACCCTTTTCTGGTTGACACAATTTTGAATATTTTACACGGTCAAAATGAAAAAAGCGAAAGAGATTCGTAATTAGGATGAATTTCGTTATGACAGGAACTAGAAAAAAAGAAAATGATCAAGGATGAAAAATGGAGTAAGTTCGATGCTTATTTATCGATACTTTAGGTTTTTTCTTGCTTTTGTGGATTAAAGGACATATAAATGGACATAATTATTGAAAAAAAAATGATATAAATTGATTCTAGTACGAACAATGTGTATCGAAGGTGATCTAAATGCCGTTCTATTCAATCAAGTAGATTTTGAAATATCAATTCGATCATTTGAAACTGCGTAGTTTTCAGGAAGACGCGTTTAAAGCTTTCTTGTATCATTCAGGCAGATCAGACAGTTCAAATAACTATGTACATCATTGATAATATCATTAATTTTAGGAATTTAAACGTAGGGCTTTGCACGTATACTTTTCAAAACGCGTTCTTCAAGAAGATGTAAAAAGTAAAAAATCGATTTTTTGAAAAGTTTATAGTATACTCTTAAGTAAATAGGGTTGTGTGCAGGAAAAGCACGCTCTTCCTTTCTCTTCGGAAGCTCTACAAGGAAGATTTGTTCCCTTCTTCCCTTGTGGATTTCAACAAGTAAGCAGGTTGGAAATTATACAGCAATTCACCTATAGTTTCCAACAAAGTATCTCAATGATTATTCGTACAATTTTCCTCGTCTTATACAAGGTAAACTTTTCTAGAACAACAAATTACATAAGTATCGTTTTATATAACAGGAAGCATTAAAATTCAAAGTTATGTTTCATAACAGTATGCGTATGCATATACATTTGTATATAATTACTTCACGTTAAACTTTTCATAAATCAATTACTGTGTTACTATAATTATATATCCTAGCGTTTGATTCTTTATCAAATTTAAGATTGTTTATTATTAATATAAATTAAGAGCATTAAAATTTATATTAATAAATTATGAATGATAAATAAATAAAAATAAAAATTTATTTCAATATCATGAGTGCTAGAAAATTTATTGTATGACAGATTAAAAATACAGTAATTTGGAAGGATATAATAATATATTTTTTAATAGATTATTAATAAATAATAATAATGAATATATATATAAATAAAAAATGTTAGGATTTATATTAATAGCATTAATGAATTAAGAACATTAAAATTAAGATTGTTTATAATATTTAATAAGTGTCAAAGGATCAGAGGTGCCAAAATTACTTATATAGGTTAATTTACAGCAAAATTGCTTTACTCGTAGGTTTTATTTTACGTAAAACAAACTGCTGACATTTTCGTAGATTGAATTTTTGTTGTTTGGACAGATGAAATCGAATCCAGAAATTCCTCACAAACATACATATTTATTAGCATCCCGTATTTGGAAGTTCTATATTTTACCAGTTTAGATAATCTATTGACGGAAGCTGCACTTACCATGAAATCAATTCTTTGCTTATTATTATACTTATTTTGCAGTCGTACTTCACTACTTCTTAAACGACAAAGTTCAGTTTTATTTAATTTATATCTATGCCTATCTTTAAAAAACCACTTTGGAAACAGTATAAAATGAAGTATAAAATTGAGAAAATGTATTAATTGTCTACGTAACGTACACATTCCCTTGACATTTTTTGCAAGGTGTAGAATGTCACGATTCAAGAATATCATATTACGGTTTATCTAGATAGTTTACATTATACCTAGGAAGGTGTATATATTACAAAAACAATCTTCAGCAAAGTATTTAATAGAATAGATTGATATTAGGTGTACAGGTTAATTATAGTCTTTCATCTTTCGATGATGAAAAATATATTACAATTTGAATACCGCAACGGTATTTTTGGAATCTTATTGTGTAGACATCTGGCTTCTCAAAATATTAGAAGACTGTTTGATTCGGTCATCATAATCTATATAAACAATAGTTTAAACAATGGCATGCAGCAAGGAGCACACTCGTGATTGTGTGCTCTTCGCAGTTCAGTTAAAAAAGAAACGCCGCTGAAGCTGCCAGAAATGATCTGCGATGCTCTTGGTGAGAATGCTGTAACTCATTCCACCATCAAATACTGATACCGAAGGTTCTGAAAAGCAAATTTCGACCTCCAGGATAAAAAGTGACCTGGGCAGTCGCAGTGATTCTAGGATCAGGAATTACAATCACTTTTAGATCAGTTCATCGAAATGAAACAGCCTACTTTCTTTAAATCCTACAGATGCCCGAAAGATGGGCAAAAGTTGTAGAAAGTGAGGGAGATTACTTCATTCACTAACCTTTGGGTATAAAACTTTAAATAAACTCTTAACTTGCCAAAAAGAGATTAAAATTAACTTGTACACCCAATACATTAAATCGAGTTATGGATAAGATTAATGACTATGTATTTTCACATTTAGGGTTTTTACATTGTTAGTGAAATATTATGAATATTATTTGAGAACAATTGTGTAACATAACAATAATATAAGTGTGAAAGACAATATTATGTAACAAAATTAATTTCGGGTAAAATCATAAATACTAATTACTCAATAATGGATACTGACTGAGAACGAAGAATCTTTGTACGCGTGTTGCCTCGTTGTTAGGTTATGTCCAAAAATAATAACTACGGTAATGAGCGATAGAAGCAAATAGGATACTATTTAATAATTTTCCTATTTATGATTAGGTGAAGTGTACACCGCACGAATAGAGCATGAAACTTACCCTTCATGCGGGTGAGGTTAGGAAATATACAGGGTGCTCGCCATAATTGTCACAAGTAAGTATCTTCGGAACGATTAGAGATATTGGTTTGAAATTTTTTATACATTAAATGTAGTGTTTTCTGTATAAGATGAATACGGCCCTTCTGGGAGTAGATTCCTTAAAGGTGGAAAGTGTGCCAGCTCTATTTTTTTTTTTTTTTTGTATAATACGACATTGATCTTTTATCATTTTGATAGTTGTTATTAAACCTAACACCTTTTATTTGAAACATTTCGTTTTATTGCGTGTAATTAAAAAGTTACACGGAAAAATAGTCTTCTTAAATGTAACTTTAGAATACGTCAAAAAATAAAGTAAACCACCAGTTAGGAGTACGTAGCTGGAAAAGTAAACTAGATTTTAACCCGCAGGAGTGGGGTGCCACGACGGCTCTCGTCTTGCACCGTGCTGCAAAGTGGGAGGTCATATCGGGTGTACATTCTGAATTATGAATGCGACGCGATGCAGGAGAGCATAATGTTAGTATTAGTCGTATGTATCTACTGTGTGTATACATAGCTTAATACAGAATTATACATAATTTTGTGAAAAAAGAATGTTTCGACAAATCATTTGTGAATTACTGAGTATATCAGAGAATAGAAAGTAATCCTGAGAATATGCCTGTATGGAACCCTCGCATTTTACAACCTTCTCCAACGGTTCAAGAATTCCTGATTGCCACTTCTGTAAAAGTTCTTAGTTTTACTGATTGAGAAAACATGTGGCTTTGTATTAGAGACCGTGTAAGAATTAACACAAAAGTTTTTAGCTTAGACACGGTTA
Source organism: Tetrapedia diversipes (assembly GCA_033822845.1). Lineage (NCBI taxonomy): Eukaryota > Metazoa > Arthropoda > Insecta > Hymenoptera > Apidae > Tetrapedia > Tetrapedia diversipes. Next base: position 307,795 of record JAOPTO010000770.1, read on the forward strand.
TATTTTTATAGATATCATAAAATCAGCAAAAGAAAATTAACAAAAAGATTACACCTTTTCTTTTGTTTTTTTACGTTTTACGTTTGCTCACCTTGAAGGACCATATAAGAAGAATTCAAGTGGTCTTCTGCTTTCGCCGGGCGTGACTTTACAGTGTTGCCAACACGAAACAAGTTGGGTCTCGAATTCATGCTCTACATTCATACTGTAGGTATTTAACCCTTTGAGCGCTTAATACTCTGGGCCTAAGCGCTTCGAAGCGACGGCGCGCTATCGCTGAAGACGAAGTATTGTTACTTGTACACTGACATTCGCGTTGCAGTAAGCGAAAGATCAAAAGAATTGGCAAACGCATATTTTCATCTATGGTCTCTACGAGTAATTTTCGTCAACACTAAAAGCTTAACGCTGAAATGTATAGCCACGGAAAGGTCATAAGGTGAAGAAAAAAAATTGATAAGCGCATATATGCGTCCATAGTCCCTACGAGCAACTTCTGTCAAACGCATATGTGCGCCCATAGCACTCAAAGGGTTAATTATTGCAGTGGAATAATGGTTTGATTTACAATTACTATATATTTCACTTGTACGGAGCATATTTTGCTTTACAATAAATTCTATACTATACACCATACATATTTCATTATAAGAGAGATATCGCGATTAAATAAGTCGGTAAATTAGGTTTTTATTACTATCTAACACATACCAATCTTAACCTGGTTCAAGTCAATTATTTCCAACGCCACTTAAAAAGTTGAAGATCATTTCTCTGGCTGTTGCGAAGGGCTGAAGGAAAAGAAATGGGAAGGGATGTGTTTCGTTCGGGGCCTGCTAGTGAACTTATCAGTAGGACTACCTAGCAGGCCCGTGCCACAGACACAAGGATTGTAAGAGACAGATCGGACTCGCATATATAGAAACCGCGACGGACTCGAGCACTTGCGAAATAGGTCGTCGGTGATCGTAGTGGCGAGGGCAGGAAGGTCGCCACATTTCCATTTCTCAAAAATTATTGCAAGTGTAGGAATTATTTATTGGCCGATGGGCGTTGTACATAAATTACTAGCAGGATAAGGTCTAAGACTGTGACTATTACAACGGTGATTATTACAACAAGTTGATACAACGATGACGCTTAATACTACGACTTCTAATAACGCACTATGAATGATTAACGATTAACGAGAGATGATGAACGATTACGAATTACGATGAACGAATTGAACGATTAAGCATTAAGACCTCTCACGAGGCTCCCTATTTATTCGCCTCTAGCCTGATAGGCGGTTCCTGCCTTTACCAATCAGGACCTTCAAAAACATGCCCGTCTTCGATATCCCCACTCGGTGCAAACTTTAGTGACGCTTTTGCATTTCGGACATCTGCTGTTCGCTTCTTCTTTGATGATCAGTTTTACGGCGGCGGCCTTTTATTCTTACAAACGCAGGCGTTGTTTGAAATAGCGCCGAAAAGAAAACGCGGCACCTAAAGAGAACGCGGCGACACCTTGACTTTGATCCGCGGGCCGCTCAAAGAAAGCAATGGCAATCGGCATTTGCTATTAATCGCTGCCGCTCTCCCTTATACAAATGCCGATTTGATCCGCTAATTGCCTACACAAGTATAAAAATATTGGTTATGTTAGCATGTTGGTTATAAGAAACAATATGAGTTTTCCCTCTTTTATTTCTTCAATAATTTTATATTTATTTACTATTTCTTAGAAAAATGTTTATCTGTCACCCTGTATGTACAAGAATCAAGTTGATTCGCACTGTTTAATAATTAAAAATTTTTCTTTTTACACCATGTTATCTTTTCGCACCGAAAAACATATCAAAAAATGATTGGGAGAAGGTGTAAAAAGAATGTAGGCGGCCATGTTCAGCCTCGTTGTATAGGATCTCCCCCGGTGCGCCCTATTTCTAAACAGTATTGGTACTTCTACCGAAGCCCCTGGCATGTTGTGTGGCTTCTACCTGCACAGATTGTTGCACCGCAGAGCCCTTATGCATGTCGAAGGTACACGTCAACACGTGCGGTTAACACTTTCCAGTCAAGTGTCCTCGAAATCATCGAGCAAGTTTTGTCGAGTCGTGTGCTAATACAGTGAAGTGACGGCGCTCATTGATGTTACGGCACTCAGGTTTGTATATGCGCAAGCACTTTCAGGATCACTTCAAAGGTGGTTCAGAAAAATGAACGAATCCTCCTTATTTAACCCTTTCGCTGCAGGAGGATTCTTCGGCGCGCAACTTCCGCTGTACAAGCCGCCACAGCAAAAGTGTGCACTTACGGAACAATTGTAATTGTCCGTCGTACGTTCAATACCACGCAATCTTACGCAGAGCGTAACTATAGTCGGTCGTAGAAAGGAAAGCGTTAAAAAATTATCGCATAATGCAATAATACTCTGTTCGCGAAATTTCACGGGGTGGCTAGTCACCGGTCGTACGTAGCGAGCGTCAGTCGTTGGGTGACTATAATCACCGCTCGTAGCGAAAGGGTTAACGAATTTCCCTTTATTAAACCCTCACCGAAGACCTGATTTATTTTGATAATGCTACAGTGGTATGCGTTTAAACAAACAGCATTGTATCACCGAAATTACAGTCACTCGGCTTAAATATTTTTCTAGCTTATATACATTTATACATGTATGCAAGGAAACACATACATCATTTATGAATGACGACGCATTATTTAATTTATAATGTAGTTATTTGTCAACGGAATAACATAAGAATATATGTCATGGTAGACTCGTACAAAAAAATTAGCCATATTATAAAGAAAAAGAAATTAAAGAAGCCTGGTAAAATAACTTAAACGATACAGTAGAATTCACAGAAAAGTGTAGTGTCGTACAGAAAGCGTTTGTATATTTACATAGACGGTTTATCGGATCAGCATTTCCCATCCTAGTTTTGCTAATGTCAGCACAAAATGGAAGTGAAAATCTAACAAAAATCTAACCGTGAAGGAACATAAAAGTTTATTAGTTTATCTGTATTTACTATTCTAGGTTAAAACTGTGGTTCAGCCCAATTACGACGGATACTCTGTACATCTAGAATAAAATATAATAAACTTCATAAATATTAACTTTCTGAAAGTCACTGTTTTAGTCGATTGCGAGTTGTTATTGTATAACTGAAGCTCGGCCGTCGAAGGCTCGAGTATCGTATTTCATAATTTTACGGTTGACTGAACTTACGAACAAGTCAATGCAGTACGCGACAGAATGATAGCACACCATAATTTTTAGTGATTTTAAGTCTAACTTAATGTATAAAATCTTGCACACGTATCCGCATGCAGCATCCCTTCTTTAATGGTCAGGGACAGTATTTTTAGTTTTAGGAGAAACAAGTAAATGAAAACCTTTTAGATTTTAATAATAATATAGATTTAATTAATAATTACAATAACGTTTTCTCACCTTTAATTTTAATTTTATGCAATCTTTAATTTTACTTTCCTTTTGTCTTTCTTACTTGCTCTCTCAGATCTCAAAAACGAAATGAAGATCATACCATACAGCAATCATTCAGAACACACTCATTCTTGTCAACATACTTTCATACTCCACATTCATACCAACCATTCGCACTAATTGTTCCCAACGGATACAGGTAAAGATTAACCATTTTTACAAACATCTTTTATGGCAAATTTAACCTTTTTATGTGAAAAATGGTTGCGACAAAACGAGGTTTTCATTATTCGAGGAATTATAAGTAACCTGTTACGTTAAGTTTAGAAGATAAATGGTTAAAAAATATCAATTTTTGCTATATTTACGTTGATATTCCGCAGACAGAAATTCTTTTCCAATATTTCTGTGTAACCTTCTCCTGTAAAGTTAAACTTGACTTGGAATTATATGATGTTTTTTTGCCGAGATGTATCGCTTTGAAATTACTTGAGAAACACTGAGAATCATAGGCTGTGCCTACACATTTTGTCGTGCACTGTAGCTCTTCGTTACATCGATCTTCTATAGAGTTCTAGAGTATCGTTCATCATGAGTGTAAGAAGCTGCCTAGATTTCCATAGGGGTGTATATTGCGTGGAGTACTTTTTTTGATAATTTGTTTTATGAAAATATTCGTATTTTTATACGCTAAACCTTTTTATAACACAGTACCTTAAAAATAGGGTGCAAAAGTTACGACAGCTCTTCTATAATACGATTTCCATATAGCACGGTGCAATAAATTTGGACACGAATGTTTTCATCATACTATTTTTGTGACGATAGCAATGATGATGAAAATTAATAAAACGTTTGCTTTCTGCAAGTCTATTACTACTGGAACTTAGGTTTTTTAGATTTCCAAAAATGTTGAATTTTTGTTTATATTATTTTTGGATTATTGTATGTACTTTTGAAAGCATTAAAGGTGCTTAGAACAAATTCTTTCGATTTCTATTATCTCTTAATTTCGTTAATACGGTTTCAATATAACACAGTATGAATTAACCATGTTATAGGAGGATTAAAAGTATTACGAATCTTTTCCGATGGCTACAATATATTTATAGTCAATCTTTAATCGACATTGAATATTTCTAGTTGTAAATAGCTTTGGTATGAAGTTGCATAAGTGCAGTTGGACACGGAACATTATGAGTGGAGGGGGAACGTAATGTATCTAATTTGTTTTTTCTATTCGTAACGAGGATTTAGGTATAGGTTAAGTAAACTATAACCTACCTATGTAAAGCGACAGCTTTTGGAGGGTAGCGAATTTGGGAATCGTTTCTTTTACATTAGAAAATTTGTACAAAAATTAATAAATTTTTACAATAAAGCGTTTTCAAGTTCAACGCTTTAAATGTTTGCAATTACTCTTTCTGTACTCCTTTTTTTATTGCCGATCAACAAAAACTTCAATCCTCCTCTGGTGGAGCTGGGATAACCAATTAATGAACAACTAATTGATCGCGATTAATCATTGAAACTTACATTCGATTCTGTGAACTGAATAATCGATCAACGATTGTCCACTGAGGTTATTTTTTTAGTGTATACTAATTCTGATTCATTATCTGAGCATTGTAAAATAAACCGAAAAAAGTATATTTTTCATGTGTGAAAATATTCGGATCAGTTTTGTACAAAGAATTAGACCATCGAATGGGTAAACAAAATAATCATATACACTACAAAAAAATAATTTTTATCATGCTAAACATCAAACGTATTATAGTAGAATGAGACTATCAAACGAAATACTAAGTTCTATAAAAAATTGCTTTTTACTTATTTTATCTTAAATTTGTTAATGTCTGAATATTTTTTCAATTATTTAAACCACGATTTGTAATGGGACCAAAAGTTTGTGTTAGACATATATATACTCCAATATAATATAAAATATTTTTCTTGGCTTATATATATTTGTTCCAAAATATAGGGCATAGAAGTTGTACTCGTATCCGAATATTTTCGTAGCTGACTGTATGTAGCGTAAAAATGAAACGGTTAAACTATCGACTTTCTTGCGCCTGGTAGTAGGCAAACTCACCACGTCGCATGTGAGGTCAGTGCTTGCACAGTGATTCTCAAATGCAACAATGTATGGTTAGCAGTTTACGAGCTATTCCACGTCAAAACGCACAAGTGAAAAATGTGTTGTAACTACTTTTCGTTTTTCACATTTACATTATTTAGTACTAACTTTGCGAAAGTAAGGCACCTGTAAATATTTATTAAATTTTATTTATGTGTAAATGTTTTATTTATTTCTCGAAATATTTGGTGTTTTAGAAATTAGTTTTGGAAATTTGACTAAGTCGTTCAACGCGGCATGTCATCGCTTAATACGTAATTTTACTTAATACGCATCTTTAAAATATAATCCCCAGAGGGATCAAAGTTAATTTTTAATAATCTTAGTATAAATATATGTATATCCAGCGCATTGTAAAAAGATAATTTTGTTTCTCTTGTTGGATATATATAGGCACTTATAATTATTGAAATTGTTGCTACTTAAGCAGATAGAGCTCTTAATAATTTATTATGTGTAGAAGTTTTCGCGTAACTTAAATATGGGTGACATGACAGTCAGTGTTAAACTGTAATAGAGTAGAATTTTGGTTAACCGAATCAATTAGTGTCAGCAAAACCGGATAATTAGATGTTTTGAATAATTAAACAACGGAAAATTAACTGCGTTTCATATAAAATTGATATTTTATTACATTTTCGTATTATATGCCGAGAGAATTTCATAGGTACTCCCCCTGAGGCAAGAACAGAAATTTTTATAAAACAGCTTCTTTCGGCATAAATATTAAAATAGTATGGCAAACTTAGTGTTGTAAAGCATTTGTTTGTCAAGTATTTTCAAATTTTTATTATTCATCATGTATGTTTGTAGCTGGCAAAGAATTGGTTAGAAGATGCGTTGTATCTTATGCTGAACTTTATCAGCATGAAAAGCGTGAGCTACTACGAAAAATTCTAAAATTGTTTGCAGTGTCTACAACCATGGCTCTTCGCAAATCTGTTTGACTTGTTTTAATTTCAGAAATGAATAGGTTAACCATTATGTTACAATACATTATTATGTTAAATGTGAAAATACTTTTTTAGAAATCTTATCGAGTTAAAATAAATAACTTGTTCAAACTACACGGTTTTAATTGTTACTATTTATTTCAAAATATCAGTCTGCATAAATTATAGAACTAAACTACCCTCTCATGCAGAGAAGAGTTTCTTTTTATTTATTTATTAACGGACAACAGATTCTTAGAACAGCACAAGCAAAAAGTAAACACTATGTAGCAATTTTAAAATAGAAAATATGCACACAAACGTAAGAAAAATAGTAATTACGATTGCAACGATAAGAGTAACAAATTTTGCTAAATCTGCATAACAAGAGCAGGAAAAGTCAAGATTCGAGTAAAATCAGTTTATATTAATTATAATACTATCTGTAGTTCAAATCATAGTGAACACATTATAAATATTCATGAAAAAGTCACACACGTAGTGTAAATGTTCACGGAAAACTCGATATACAGTTCATCCCAAAAGTATTCAGTTATCTTCCGTATCAAGTCAATTAATGTAAATTTACAGGTTTGTAAGTAAGACATCGAAATAAAATTTATTTGTGACGAACATTTATATGGTGACGCGAGAAATTTTGCAGTTTCTACGAATTCGACCACTGCAGCTGAAAATGTAAAGTTATGAATGTTTATCGACAAGATGAGTGGACAGCATAAATACCGGATAATTAAATCCGAGTTTATGCGATGTAAAACAAAAATATTTAATACTTAGTAATTATAACTTAAACGATTTTATCTTATAACCAGATTTTCGCTAACAGTCCTTTGTTCACAAAATTCGTCCGTATTCGACTATCCTTTGCCGATTCCGATTTTATTCTCACTCTTATACCATATATTACTGCATAATACGCATGGTAATAGCTCCCGAAACGCCAAGCAATAGATGGAGCCATCATATCTTAACCCTAAAACTCCTGGGGGGATCCTCGAACCCACAAATTGGAAAACGTTAAATTAGAATCATTTCCCTTTTATAACAAATTCTCTTAAAATTATTTATTGTTGTATACACATTTAAGTTTGATATTAAAAAGTTCCTGTTGCTATGTGTAAAAAATTAATAAGTATAAGACAAATATAACTGACTACGCGCCGTAATGATGATACGCCACGGCGCGGTGGCGATCATGCGAAGTGGACCCTCACGCTCTCCTTTTCTCCAAAGAATAAAAATTATAGAACGAAGAATGAAATTATATAACTAATTGGGAACTTTAACTGGAAAGACACTATGAACTAAAATATGAACAAATATAGAACCGACAAAAAAGGGAAGATGTTATCAGTGTATACTGGAGGCTAAAAGAAGACGCATAAAATATAATAGTTTATTAAAATCAATGCGAAGTTGTTACAATAGCAAAACCCATGTTTGCAGAAAACATTCATTTAATACTATACTCTGCCATTCATGTTCATCAGGAGAATCAAGTTCAAAGCTGCACGTTACTATAGCATTTTATAATAGTATTTAATTTTATAAATATACATAAATCAATACAAATTGAACGCCAAAACATATGTTGTCTTGTTTACAAACCATAGCATATCCTAACATTACAAAAGATTTTCCAAAGGGCAACTTTTTCCAGGATAAATGTATAAAAAGAAGTATGGGTACGAGGAACACCTCCCCCCCCCCCAGGAGTTCGTGTAACAGATCAAAGCTCAGGAGTTCTATGGTTAAGGCTAGTTCTTACAAAAATGGTCAACGTAGTTCGAAGGCCATGTGATTTTTCTCTCGCGTAGCGACGCTTTTCCCTTTGGCGACACACAAGCGCAGTGGCACAAACCTCTCCCTTTGTCCCGAAGATGTTTCTTCGTTTTTCGAGTATAAAGAACGAAGGGTCTCAAAATGAGATTCATTCGAGCGTTTTTTGTGACACAACGAAGATCGAAATGTATGGAAGAATTTCAACGCAAACCACATGCCCAACATTAACACGTTGAATGCCATGGGGGTCACCGGTGACCGGCACTTAACTTGGCGCTGGCGCCGTGGGGATTACCGGTGACCAGCGCACTTATATTCGTAGAAATACATCATTTGGACATATGTCAATACTTATCAATTTTTTATTATTATCATCTATAATGCAGTGGTGCGAAGAAATTAATGCGGTGTAAAACATCTAAAAACAGTAATTTATTTGTTGTAGGTAATATTTCAACATTGCATGTATCGTATAATAGAAAATCTATTGTGGCGCCACGGGCAAAACCTGTAAAACTGGCGTGGCATTCAACGTGTTAATACTTCCTATTACCCAAATTTATTAACTTTGTTTTACTACGTCGTACGATGATTTTGTGATTCTTTAAATTTCTTACTTGCAAATCTATAATTTTACACAAAATTCGCTCAACACGTGGTGTGGCCGGATACTTTTGGAACCAACTGTACATGTATCACGAATTTCCGTGACAAATTAGACTCACTTCACCTTCCTATTCCTGGTAGAACAGATGATGTTTAGATGATTTTAATGACATTTAATGACACATGTTCGTTCGATAATAAATAAAAGAATAAATTGATGAGTGTTGCGTTATAGGAGATGGTTTGAAGTGGTGTTCGTTTCCATGGATGCAGTATTATTTAGTAATGACTCAAGCTTCACCGATCATGGACAAGTAATTATAAAACCATAATAGTATCCGTTATTGGTCTTTAGAACACCCATTCTGATGATATCATAACATACTTCATTTTCCCTTTCTAATAAAACTTATTATCTCACTATAATTACATTACTTATTAATAAAACTAATCTTCATGCGTTTATGGGAAATTAAAATATACAAAAAAGGATAGAATACACATAACATGTAAAAATATATAAAATATATAAAGTATACATTATAATAATACTTAGAACGTTGAACAGATCTTCATTTAGATATTATTTAAAAAAAAAAATATGCATTTGAAAATACAAATTTGTATAAAAATCCGCAATTTGTTTATAACTGTACCAAATAAAATATTTTATTATAAGTTTCCAGGGCAGAGTTACACTGCTTCGTAGAATCCAAAATATTCACTGAAAGAATATTTTCTCAACGACATTTCTGTTGAAGATTTCAAGGTTATGCATATTCTTATCACAATACTTCATACTTTTCTTCCTCACTGTTATAAAGTGTAAAAAATAAATTCAATAACAATAATAACCGTACTGTTCGTAGTATCCTTTTTGGGGATATTTGTATCCGAAAATATTTTAATTTCTTTTTAACTACTTATACGGCAAATTCAAATTACACATTCGTGTTCTCACTTCCGATGCAGTATTTTGATGAAAAAGAAATGGTAGAATGGATATGATCATTTATGGTCACTGAATCTGTTTCTTGTACTCCGTAACAGCGGTTCTCAAATTTTTTTCATTCTAGGAGGTTATTTATGTGGACAATCTTCCATACCGGAGGAAATATTAATCATTCTTAGAATGTGTTAGAATATTGATGCGAATTTTCGAATCGTTGAAATCCTCTCCTGTAGCTGTTTCAGAGTAAACTGTGTCGCGTGCCGTTGCATTTGAGAGTCACTGTCCGATCAGTGACCTTACTTAGCTGACTGGGCGAGTTTGTATCAGGCGCAAAATAACAGTCCTAAATTTCGTATTTTTTTAGCTAAAAAGCGATATCTAATACCTGATTTCGTTATTCTTGATTTTCTCCTACTAAAATCACGCAAAATTACTTTTCCAAGATTGACCGGACACCTTACATAAAACATGAAATAAGACCAATGTATAGTATTCTAGTTAAATTTCTCTACAGGAACTATAAATATGTATAAGAACTGTAAAGAATAGCACGAATTTATGAATGGAATATCAGCAATATCAAACATATGAATCGTTTGCGGTTATTATTATAATTAAGGTATTGTACACAGGTTATGATAGATTTCATTTGATGTCTTTCTGTTAGTATAGGAAAGGTTTTAAAGTGTTAGAAGGTTTAAATAAAAAGATAGAAAAGTAAACAAAGTTTTAAATATACGTGTATTTGAATAAAATAAAGTAAAATAAAACGACACAAACACTACAAACACGCATTACTCACTTCCTTGCATTACGCTAACTAACAAGGTTCTAACCCAATCATTTCTCGATCGAGTGGAGCCACAAAAGACAAACATTCGGCCGCACTCTATCGATCTCTTCACACACACACGCGCACACACACATTCACACCCAGTCATACACCAAACGTACAATCTTACAATACTAATCCTTAAATCTATGCATTACCACATTATTGTTATTTTTATAATACGCTTACTTAATTCTTCACTTTTTTTAGCTCATTGTAATCTATAAAATAGTTTTATATTTATGTGTGGCAGCATTTCTCAATAAACGTGCTTCTGTACCCTTATTTCTATGTTCATACACGTATACAGTCAGTCACGAAAATCTCCATAAACCTAATAAATTTGAAATATCTGAAAGAAGAACATAAGAGTTTCAAATATTATTAACCAGCCAATTTGTTAGATAAAATTGGACAAATTTTGAAAAAAATGTCGATGTTTCTTGTATTCATTTACAAGAAAATATAAATAAACTAGAAATAGTTATACGGAAACTAATGCACATTTATTATGGGTATGTTGAAATCAACAGAATTTATGGTTATGATATCTCTAGTAATATTAGGGGGACCGGAAAGTAATGTCGTTTTCTTACACATAAATTCAAACACATAAATTTTTAAAGAGTTTTTATTTTTAATCAATGATGTAATCACCCTCGTTATCAACAATCTTCTGCCATCTAGTGTGCAAATTTTCAATGTTGGATTGATAAAAATCAATTAGTTTTTGAGCAAAATATCTGGAGATGGCATTTTGTATGTCATCCAAATTTGCAAATCTTTTGTCACTTAAAAAGTGTTATAGAGATCGGAATAAATGGAAATCTGATAGTGCAACATAGTGCGAGTATGGTGGGTGAAGCAGAACCTCTCACCTCAATTCATTAATTTTTTCCAGGGTCTGTCTTGCACAGTGCGGTCATGCAATTATCGTGTTGCAGAATAACGCCTTTTCTGTTAATAATCACTAGCCACTTTACAATTGAAGATTGGTTTACTCGATCCAACTGTTCACAGTAAAAGTCTGCATTCACAGTTTGTCCGGATTTCAGCACTTCAAAATGAATAACGCCGCGAATACTTCATCAAACACACAAAACGGCCTTTTTGGGGTGCAAACCTGGCTTAGCAGTACTTCGTGGCGATTCATTCGGAGAGAGCCACTGCCTTTTGCGTTTTGGATTCCCATAGAGGACCCATCTTTCATCTCCAGTGATCAAGCGATCAAAAAACGCTTCTGTATTATGCTGTTAAAGCAGTAGGTTGCATGTGGTGGATCGGTTAGCTTTGTTCTCTTCGAACCAATTATGCGGGACTCAAATACCCTGCTCTGTTTACTTTTCCAATCTGTTGCAAATGTTCTTAGATAGTCGATCAAGATTGTTTAAGACAGTCTAACACTTACTCAATTGTCTTACATGGATTTGCTTCCACTTCCGTTCTTAACACGTCATTGTTTAAAGTTGTTGGTCTCCCTGATCAATACGAGTCAAAAAGATCAAAATTACCGGATTTGAACTTAGCAAACCACCTCTGACATTTACGAACGTCTAATCCATTTGAGTATACATTGTAAATGTTTTTGATAGCAACTGTTGAGTTACTACCCTTGCGAAACTCAAAAAGCATGCAATGTCGGATACCTACCTCTTCTGGTATTTGGCTAGCTATATCACTCAAAATTGCAAAAGAAATTTTAATTCAATTATTTACAAATAAACAAGTCTCTATAACTTTAAAATGTCTTTGGTATGATTTTGAAGTACACAATGAGCTGAGAAATGACGATCAAATATTAACATGCGCAGAAACGACATTACTTTCCGGTCCCCCTAATATAATGTCCAGTAATGTAACGTGTATCACACAAAACAGTTCATAAAAGATTAACTAAAGCCTCGTCTATATAGTGAAAACAAAAACTTCTTGTCATGGTAACTCATAGCGGGTAGATACGAACAATAGATTCTACTTAGCTGCATCGGAAGTTACTTATGACTCAACCTAATATTTTAGGACTTACGTTAAATACATAGATAGCTTTCATTTTTTTTGGCAGGGTAAGTCGCCGCAGTCTTGGGATTTATTTAAGTAACCTGTCTGCAATGTTTTTATACGTATTGATGGTCTTACTATATATACATATTTTAATTCTTAGACATTTTGACCAGGCTATAAAATCGTGTTCCTTGTTCAAAAATTAAATTCCTGACTTCTTGGCGCTTTCAATATTCTCCATAAAGGTAATTGGCTCATGTTACATACTACTGTAAATTACATTACATTCTGATGACATTTATGTCATTCTCGAAAAGAATGCATTTGCTAGTTCTTTTTTCTTTTTTTTTTTCCCTTTTTGTTTTTTTAGGATAATTAAGAAGTACATAAAACATGCGTTTATCTTTTTACGCATGAAATTCGCTTCTTTATGACATTTTCTCTCCATTTTAAGTAAATGGTTTATGAAAAATAAGTAATCTCTTTTAGTTTCACCGATATACCGTATTCTTACATGCTGCAATAGGTTTTTGTTAATTAATATATATTTGTGCTGCATATGTACAATAGATGTCAAAGTTATACTAGTCTACGAATATTTTTTATACCGATTGCATGTTTTTTGTCGGGTGACCACATGGCAAGACAAGATCTCTTTGTAATCTTTAATATATTTAAACAATGGGGAACAAAATGCAAGAAACAATATAGACAGTGCTTTACATAATTCTCACAGAAAGTGCAATCACACCTCAGACTTTGACTTAAGATAACTTGAGTATTTATTGTACTCAGCACTTTCGAACGTGTTCTCTCTGCTTTTACCTTTATCGATCTGAATCATTCGACTGACACATGCCGTTCTCTATCACTCCCACCAATCCTCCCGCAATGGCGAGTTAACCTAACGCTTGGTAAGGCGGGCATTTCAAAATCACATTTAGCAGTTTATTTTTTATATTCTTAAATGAAAATAACAGTTATAACACGTCAAGGACTGAAATTGAAAGTAATGTGACTCAGGACCGATGTATCTATAGGGTGTTCGGACGAAGCTGGGATAAAATTGAAGGGGTAACATTTTAAGACGAAAATCAAGAGTAACAATATTGCGTTTGACGTTTTGTTTATGAGTTATAAATAGTTAAATAAAACGAAGTATTGCAGCAGAGCAAGCGAGCTGAGAGCAAGCAAACGAGGTAATCCGGTAGGTAACGTTGCACAGTGGTCCGAATCGCTCAAAATACGAACTTAATTCAAATTTTCAAATTCGTTGAAAATCTACGAAATTTTAACCACAGATTCTTATATCCATGGACCAACTTTTGCCATGCAAGAGAGTTGCCATAAATCATTCAGAATTACTTGAGAGAGCTTTGAAAACCAGGTAAAATGCAGGTTCTAGAATCATTACACTTTTCTTCTAAAATTTCATACTTTACGTCGTTATATCTTTATACGGGGTGGAATTTGGGCAAATCCAAATAGATCATTTTGAAGAGTGTTCTTTCAGCTATAGGAATATGCATAAATTTTTGGAATATACATATTTTATCCTTTGAAAAATATCGTAAAAGGAATCTCTATATTTTCCCGCTTTTTTTCTTTATTGACAATTACAAAGCGGAGGTTACAAGAGGTTACGACCAATTTTGTATGAGAGCATTCGTTGGAACCTACTGAAGATATCTGTAAAGGGATTTCTTGCGGAACCTTGCAGACCAAAGAATTATAACAATAAATACATAGTTCAGCGCTGAAATATCTTGATAACCTTGCTATGCTTCGGGTTGTTATGTTTCGATATTAAGTGAAAGCTGTTTCCTTTTGTATTATGATCGGAATGGTGATTAAAGTACAACTATACTGAGGTATTTTGAAATATTGTTAACCACCTTAAAACTAATATATTTGCCATTACGTCAGGTTTACGATATCACCGCATTATTTCGGTTTTCAAACATATTTTAAGCCATTTTTATTCATTCCGCTTACTATTATACTGATTTTGTAAACAATCAATAGTGGATATAAAATAAAAACAGAAGAATTTAAAAAATACTGCTTACGAACTGCAGAAAGATACGTAGCATTGTACAATTGCAATTACATGCCGGTCTTTGCACCTAAAATTCTAACTCACGGATTGAACATTATTGAAAAAGCTATCATACTCATTGGAACACTTTCCGAAGAAGCTTGAGAAGCAAATAACAAATACATAAAATATTATAGAGAACACCGTACTCAAAGAATATCGCGGGTGTAGTCAAACAATCTGTTTCGCCGTTTAATTCAAAATTTAGTATTATTTATATTTTCTTTTTTGCATTTTAAATGCTCCAATGATGATGAGGTTATTGTTATAAATAAATTTTACTTGATACCATTTGAGAAATAATTATGAGTCACATATGAGGCCAGTATAATCATTTTGAAAAGAATTAAAATACAAATTAGACTTTCTACATAAAAATGGATATCAAAATCGGATTCTGCGGCCCAAAAACCTTATAAAAACACTCCTTTTATAGTGAATAATGTAAAAATAAAAGCATTATGAATTAAGTTCGTGTTTTGGGTGATTCGGACCACTGTGCGTCGCTGGCTGCAC
Organism: Tetrapedia diversipes; assembly: GCA_033822845.1. NCBI lineage: Eukaryota > Metazoa > Arthropoda > Insecta > Hymenoptera > Apidae > Tetrapedia > Tetrapedia diversipes. The sequence goes on from JAOPTO010000770.1 coordinate 323,119, forward strand.
AATGATGCTCAGTCGTAACTACGTGCGGAATACGGCTTACCTCTGAACAATTACAGAAATGCACGTAGTTACGATTGAGCATCACTGCATAGCCAGTGACGTTACCTACTGTGTTGCTCCATTTGCCTGCTCTCAGGCGTAAAATAGCCCTTTTTTTTAGTTGCTAATAACTAATAAACAAAGCGTCAAAGCGACACTATTCTTATTCTTGATTTTCGTCTTAGAATATTGCACAGAGTTACCCCTTCAATTTTCTCCTAGTTTCGTCCGAACACCCTATATAATAGTTCTAACATCACATTGATCCTTATAACTGTTTCAGTCAGGACCAATAAATAACAGTTTAAAACACTTATTTTTGAAACCGTTTCAATCCCTACTTTAAATACCTCTTGTGCGTTGCTTACAGAAAAAGCTTTCTATAACTTAAACACCAAGGTCAAATAAAATATCTGTTTTATATGAGCCTTTTTATTGACCCTTTTTTCATTTATGAATCTTATATTTATACATGTATTTAATTTATTACGTTTATATATCTATTGAAAGAAATATTTTAATAACCTTTTCCTCTGCTGCTGCGTTTCGTAAATAAGCGTTAAGGGTTCTTCAATTGTGAGGGATTTCCGCAATTTTTCAATCGGGTCAGAGCATGCATTAAATGTGTTACACTAGAAAAGAGCTTCAATTAAGATATTCTTAAAATGACGATAAAGTTGACTGAAACTGAGCTAGTTTACCATTTAACGGCGATTCAAAGACGAGTGTAATGCTTACGCCGGCAAGCAGGCGAGTTCAGTGCTACTTGCACAAATAACTAGAGGTAACACCCACGCACTGGTAAATACACACCACTAGAATTGAATAATAACCATGTATCTAATAACCATATAATTGGCAAGAACGAAATTAAACAATTACTTACTTAATCCACAAAAGCACAGAACAACAAATTAGCGCGATGTTGTATAATACATGTTTTCAAAGTTTATTTTCACTAAATCTCAAGTGGATCAGGAATTGATGTACATTTTAGATGTGGAGTAAAAATTTTGTATACAGTCAATTACGAAAGTTTATACACACTGGTTATATTTAAAAAATCAATATTAAGAAGGTTAAAGGTTTGTTTAAATATTGTGTGTATCCTGTATCTTTTTCACTGTTAAATTTCATAATTTTTCAGAATAAAGAATTGCTAGGTATAATGTTCAGGTAATAAGGGTTTAAATAAACAAGGTGAAGACTTTTGTGATTACCTATATATTTGTTATAGAACTCACATTTAATGTTATACAGTGATTAACGTTGCAAGTGGTTTGTTTACCTATTGGTATTTCATGTACGTACAGTCGGCCATTAAAATAGACGGACATCAGTATAAACTTGATCTTCGTGTTTTATGTATTTTAACTACTTATACATAGGACTTAAAAATACGTTACATTATGGTAAAGTATAGCTTTCAGATAACAAAAATACAAAAACATCTTGTTTAGTATATATGATTATTTAAATATTGAAAAGGAAACGAAGAAATCGCTAATTTTCAGGTCACAAAAATATTCGGACACTTAACAAACTCGGTAAAATAAATAAAATAGCGATATTTTATACGATTTGAGTACTGGGTTTGATACTTCTATGTAATATGTTTTATGTTATTTAACATAGTAAAAATTACATTTTGTTAATAATACACTCTATGTTTTATTTCTGTTTTAGACGAGTTGATCGTTTTTCTCTAGTGTGCATAATTGTTTTTTACGCAAAAATACATAGGATAGAGGTGCCGAATAAGGACTAACAAAAGTTAAATCAGTGTCGATTGAAGAATAATTAATATTTTAGCATCAAACTGATCTGAAAACAAAGAGAAATTATTTCTTTCATATAAAGTAGGTTAGAACTACTGAATACTATACATTCTTGGTTGAGATTGAAAAAACCAATATCATGCAAAAATCAAGACCTGAAGAAAGTGTACCTAATATGGCTTATCCAAGAAATATTGATATAGTTCATGTATATATGAGTTTGTAACATCATTTTTACATATATTTGTACTAGCTGTTGCCCGCGTTTTTTGTTTATAACGCTTGCTTCGAAATCGGCGAATTTTCAAACAGACTTTCATCCCTTGTTTTACCCCTTTGGGTGTTGATTTTCCAAAAACGTTGAAACACGTATTTCTTTATTTCTAACCAAAAAGCTAAATACCAGTTTTCATAGTGTTTGCTTCAAAATCAGCGGACTTTTAAACAACCCCTATTTCAAACCCTATTTAACCCCCTTAGGGATGGAATAAACGAAAATCCTTCCTTAGTGGGTGCCTACGTATTAAAAGGAACCCGTTGTCCAAATTGCATGTTTCTAGCTTCAGTGGTTTAGGCTCTGCGATGATGAATCAGTCGGTATACTTTTTATATGTATAGATTATTTATTACCACGTAAATATTTCTAAATAACTTTTTTAATGGAACTAAAGAAAGAGATATTTTTACTATAAAATATTTTATTTTATTTGATTCTTGATCACACGTTAGACGCATAATATACATTTGTACAATATTCTATTGCTTTAACACCCAGTGACGCTTCTCTGCTATATTGAGAATGTTGAAGGTAGGCCATATTAGGAACGCTAAAAGTAGACCGTATTAGGAACAGGTATACTGAGAGAAAAAAGTGTTATTTTTTATTAAAAATAGGGTTTGTATCAATTAAATTACTTAAGTATATTATTAATAAGATATTTGTATTAAATATGTATGCATTTATAAAGTTTTTAGACTTACTTTCTTCGAAGAACTTTGCGTTTAATAAAATTTAGTAAAATATTTCTCTTTCGCTAATTGTTAATCACACGGTGTTGCAATTATAGTATGTCTTCTTATACATGTTTAAGTACTAAATCAGTACAAAAGCAACAACTTTTATGGCTTACTTTACGGGATATTAGGAACATAGGCCTTATTCGATACTTCTACCCTAACGTATTTTTCAAATCTTTTGTACATTTACATAATAAAAACAGAATATAAACGTATATCTACACTACACTGGTGTCCGAATATTATTGTGACCGATTGTACCTACTTCGTATCGCATAACTCGATAGCTTTTACTCATTCCCAGTCTTCTGTTTATTTTGTTTCCGGTTCGCTTGCCTTCCCTGTTAATGTCCTGAATTCTATCTCTCTGGGGCCTTGGCTATTACTCTTTTTCTTCTATTCTCCTTTCTTTCTACCCGCGAATATTTTCTTGAAAAGTGTATCTTATTTCCGTTAAACGCTACATCTGTAACTGTTAGACGTATTAACCGCTATTTGTTCGGCATTTAATTCGTTTAATTTCAGCGGTTGAACAAGTTCGACGACTATCGACGGTTGACGCAACCACGTACCCACAAATATGTCGTAGCCTAGTTGCATAATACAACTGCAAGTACACGAGCTCAGAATACGTTTGTACGAGAAATTCAACATCATAACTGTTCTAAACTTTGGTTATATATTGATTATATATAAGTGTTTATTATAAATATATATGTAGTATTGTCTCTATGTGGCAATCTGTGACTACTCTCTAATTGGTCGTCGCTATCCCCACTCCTTGGAGTATTGAGCATTGGAGCGTCTTGGAAATTGATAGCTGACGAACAACAATATACATACAGTGGCTCCAAAAAGTATTCGTACACTGTATTATAAAGAAATTCATCTACTTCTGAAATTCTGATTTCAATGAAACTTTAAGCGTGTACAGAGCATGGTGTGTTCTGCGTGGAGCAATTTTTTTGGCGGCAAAATATCTTTTAAGGGGGCTGATAACGAATCTCAAAGTTTCAGCGATTTTTCACGCTTTGAAAACAAGCTTTTCTGTGTTCTTTTTTATGGTAGGGCGATATGGTATTAAAAATTAAACATTTTCTATTTGAAAGGTTTTACTTCAGCAAGTACCATTACAAAGTTATCTTTAAAAAATTAGAGAAAACTCAGAAACTTCAACGCTGGTTTTACCCCTTGAGCACTATTTCCACCACGATCGGTCAAATAACCGTTTTTAAAATTTCGATTAGAATTTCACATATACAACGTAATCGAATCGCCTTTAAATTTTAGACTTTTCCTCAAATAAACCTATAATACATTTTTCAATATTCACTTATTTTTTCATTGTTTAGTTTCTGAGAAAAATTTGTAGTTTGTATTACGTGGGAATGTCACGATAGGAATAGGTCTACGCGAAGTGTCAGTAGGAATAATGTTAAAATGGCATTTAGATGAAATGAAGAGATTAATTCATACATATACCATTACGATCTACATACCCACAAAGTTTTATCAAATACTCCTATGAGACTCAGAATTTCAGAGTTAAACGAATTTATTTGTGACACAGTGTACGAATACTTTTTGGAACCACTGTACATCTCACTCGGTTATATACCTTTCTTTTTTCAAGTTACCTCCTTTCTAACAGACAACGTCTGATCCCAAACTGATGCTAAACTTAAAGACAAACCTATTGCGTACAAGTATGTCGTGTATGTGTAATATACAGGGATGATATGATAATATAGAAAATAAAAAAGACAAAATAATGACTATATGAAATACTATGCGAATGAAACGATTATGTCAGACGTACTCTAGCTCTCGGCTTAGGATTGACTTGACGTGAACAAAACGCAAAACCTTCGCATCATGGGCGAACTTTCTAAAAACATCAGCCTAGGAAACGCTACAAAGCTAAAAGCGTTTAGACGTCATCTTTGCACTCTAATAATAACGATCATAATAATTCGTGTGAAATGGAATCGATATCTTTTCATAATTGTTGTTGCATGCGTGCGTCTTAAAAGTAGATTTATATTAAAATTATTATGTTAATCTTTTAAGTAATACACTCTGTTCTGTTGATTACTGGTGCTGGCGGAAATTTGGGTAGAAGTTTTCACTAAATTATACAAAACGCATTATAAAATTGTTTTTTTATTTTCAGTTTGGCGTCTAGTCGTTTATCATTGAGAATTGCTAATATTTCTACTTCCTTCGATGATAGCTGAATTGCCACTTAAGATTTTAAGTTTGTCTTATGATCATCCGGAAAGCTAAAGCGATATTAAAATGTTTGTAATAATTTTTACTGTACTTCGTATGAAATTTGTATTTTAACCCGTTGCCGCACGCTTTTAATTTGATGATCGTGCTCAGAAACACATTTTTTTTTTTCAATTGTTTATGACTGCCAGATGAAATCAAGTGTAAGTTGTATGTTTGGAAGTGAAAATTATCACATTTGGCTACAGTTTTTCCAAAAAAAACTCTCGACGGCTATAACCGTCATTTGCTCATCATGTCATTTTTTCTCTTCCCAGAGCAAATGACGGCTATGACCGTCGTGACGAGTATATAGCATTTGCTTTACTAATTCAAAATGATTCCTATGAATAAAAGAGAGTAAATAGGTGTAATCTTAACACAAGAAAATCAGTTTGAAACAAAATTATCATTTGTAAGTTATTTTGCTTATAAAATAGTATAATAATAACCGCATAAAAAGACAATTAATATGCTGTCTGGCATGCTATAACTTTTTTTCTAGCTGTGTTACTCAATAATTGACAAATGTATGTGTTAGTACACTTCGTACTAACGCTGTTCTTTTTTTTATTGATTAAAATGTGCACGACGGCTATAGCCGTCATTTGCCTACATATCGCCAAAGATCGGACGGCTATAGCCGTCATTTGCGGCAACGGGTTAATTTACATCGTTTCCAATTTTCAATTTTGAAATACAGGTGGGGCCACCGTATGGACATAGACCTTCTATGACATAAACATTAAAATTGAAGCAAACGATCGAGAAACAAGGATTAATATTCTGCAAAAGTATTAAAAAAAAAACACGAAAAGAAGATAAAGCAAGGAAGAATTACAATGTCTTCGGGAGGGAAGTATAAAGTTATATCAATATACATATACATCGCATATAATGTATTTTATGATTTTCTAAATGACAGTTTCTTCTTCCTAACCTACGTACATACTTAATTCTACGATATACATATGTACATAAGGTAGAAGTATGTATACATATTTACTGTTGCTCAAAAGTATGGTAACGCATCATTAGTCGCTATTCGAGTAAATCAAATTTCTTCATACATATACATTATAATATAATTGTTATTTTCAATTATAATCGCGTACGGCTTCATTACTATAGCAGAATTACTGTAAAATCCTCTGTAACATCCTTTAAGGGAAACTTAATATGTTCTGAGATCGTGACACGCTTGAAACTTTTGAGCACCAGTGTACGTATACACAAAATACAACCGTATATGTAATTAACGCATTCGGTCAGCAGTATGTAAGTAGCTGTATATATATATATTATAGGAAATGTTCTATAAAGTGTAGAACGGAAGATGGAATTCAGGTGTGAAAAATAAAAGTGAAGCGATTAAAATATTAATAACAGTATATTTAAAACAATTTAACAAAAACAACTTAAACGACTTTACAACTTAGTAACTTTAACACTCTTTCTACGTTCAATACTTTCTGCCTTCACCGTCCAATACTTTCTGCTACGTTAGTCAAAAGCTTTTTGTCTCGCGCTCGCATTTTCCCCGTCATATATTCTTCCAAACACTCGTTTCCTTTCATTCTAATTGTCAACCTTTTTCACTCTATGCATTCGGTCACGACCACCCAGAATTTCTCAGTCGCACTGTTTTCTCAAGTTCTCATCTTTCACGCCTTAAAAACATTCGAGCCCAAACATTCTGCGTTCGCACGACAATCGCCCAACTCAAGTACTCTTCAGACTTTCCCAAACTCGCATCCGTTCGATCGCATTCTTACATATATGTAATAAAGATTTGTAGAAGGAAGGAGAAGGAATGTCTTAAAATTACGCTGATATTTTAGTTACGCGATACGTTGACATCCCAAAACTCTGCGTACTTCGAGAGACGACTGTATTGATATCTCTGATGCATGCATGAACCTTTCCATAGACATTCGTGACGTATGTGAATTTTTGTATAAACATTTGAGACGCGTATTGATTTTTCTTCAACAGATCAAGGTATTGTACATTCTGTAGAATTATTTTAAGAATACTTTTGTAGGCTGTAGAATATTTTAAGACATTTATGGTAATATGTGTGAGCTTTTCTAGTAGCTATCTAACGTGTGATTAGATTTTTTGTTAGCATTCCTTCCACGTCACATTCTTTCACGGCAATTCATGGTACATATCCAGTTTTCCATGTACATTTGCATTACATCTAGAAGTGATCTGTGCATATTAACAATGTTTGCGCGGATGGATTATTTATGCAGGCAGGCTTGTGCATCAATATTAATGCATTTTTGTATTACTTTGATTTCTAGAATGGCTACTTAAAACCTCTCTCCAAGAATGACCGAACGTTTGTTCCTTTTCATTTTAAAATGAATCTTGAAAAATTTATTTCTTGACTTGAGTATTAATTTATAAAGTTGGATTGGAAATCGAAATGTCAGTATGATCGCTCGAAATACAGCTATGTTGCTGCAGATAATGAGAATCAGGCTTTTAGGACTCAGTCCCAAATGTACCTTGAGTTTAAAAAATACTTATTAAAGTTTCAGCTCTTCGTTTATTAATTATATCATTTACCTTCTTCTGTGCTTTGTATTAATATCTATTTTATAAGAATTTGCTTTTTCCTTAGGTCCTTATTTTATAATCCTCTAAGAATGATAAACTTCAAGCTTCCAACAAAATTTCACTTACCGTAATAAACGTCTTTAGCATCAACTGCAACACCGTTCTTTTTTTTCTAATTTCACTTAGTTTTTGGGTGCACCAATCATTCCTCTTAATTAATGTATCGATATTGTAAAATAGCTAGGGTTGCAATGTAGACTTTTTTGGTTTAAATTCATTTGATTTACTGCTTTGTCACCCTACATAAATACCACAAAAAGTTTACATTGAGGTTGATTCTATCATGTAAATTTTCATGGAATTATAATTCTTCCTTACGAATCTAATTCATTTATACAATCAGTGTGTCGTGAGTTTATTTGTCGAATAGTAATCGCTGTATGTATTGTGAACAGGATGAACAAATTTCTGTTAGCGTATCATTAAATACATAGTGAAAGAAATATTTACTATTTTTTCTGGCGATCAGTCGAAGATGTATACTTTTTTTCTTGTTAAAGATTCATAAAAGGTATAGTATATTTTTGGTGCCTTGTAGAAATTTAGTGGTTAACACGTTCGCGAACGTGAATGCTATAGCATTCATTTTCATTATGATAGAGAATGACGTGTACGTTATAGCATTCAAATTTTAAACCGAATTATTATTGATTTAATTTTATATAACCTCGATTCAAATATCGTCGTGGATGCTATAGCATTCATTGTATACAGGGTGTCCTAGGTTTTAATGTTCAAACTTTGTTAGTGTATTCTATGGCACAAAATAAGAAACAAATGTTATGCAAATATAGGTCATACAGAGCTTTATTAGGAAGTTATAACAAAAATTAAATGTAGTAGCACGGAAAGAATTTTGCAAATATCTCGGAAACTAAGGCCGAGCGACGGTTATATGTATAGGAAAAAGTTGTTCCGAATACTCTCTTCTATAACATATTTCAGAATCATTAAAATCGGAGTTGAGGCCCTTAAAGTAAATAATTACATATTTCTTAGTGTTTAAACGTGTCCTCTTGAATTTATTCACACGTCAGCCCTCATTGCGATCCTCACAAGCTATTATTGGCAAAAATTCGTTTCAATGTTTGGTTACCTCAGATAGTAAACATTGCTTACATAAACACACTGAAAAACACAATATTGTTGATCTATTGAAGCCAATTGAAGCCAAGTTGATTACTATTCCTATTCTGAATTTTGGTTATAACTTCTTAATAAAGCTCTATATGACCTATGTTTACATAACATTTTTTTCTTACTTTGTGCCATTAATCACAAATAATTAAAAAAAAAAATAATTAATATCATATTAAAATGTGATATTCTGATTACCCTTACAAAATGTGTCTAATCACATTTCGGATATCACAATTAATTTAGAAAAAAATCGTGTCTATTTTTCCACCTCACTGAACTTTTTACTGTCCGCGAACGTGTTAATGTTAAAGATTGAAAATAGCTACAGTAAGGTTTTTTAAACTAACTATAGATTGGAACTGAATCTGATCGGTAAGCATGAAAGGATCTGTACACAATAGTACATAGAACTAGACAGTGATATCGATCCGTGATACAGATGCCCTAAAGTCGGTATTTTGTTTCTATAAACACGCTTAGTGTAGAAACCTTGAAAAAGTGAAATGAAAGAAACATTGATAGATAACGAGTTCAACCTCTTTAACGATTGCTTACGCTGGTTGCGTAAGAGCAGCCTCCACGAAAGCATTCCGACCAATTAGCAAACCACCACTTTGCATAATTTCTGAGATCAGTTCATTCATGCACTTATTGGTAGGGTCATGAGGATGGTCTGAATATCGTTTCCCGTAGCCGTGAATGTTGCACAGTACACAGTAGATCTTCTGTTATCCAAACAACTATTACTTGAATGTTGTACCCACATATTCTATTATTCAAATAGAGTGCTATGTAGTAACAGTTTTTTATTCCACAAAATTGCAAAATTTAACAGTGAAAAAGATACAGATCGTAACTATGTATATAAGCTGTTAACCTAATTAACATTCGTTTAAGTAGATAAAATAACAGTTTTTTATTCCACAAAATTGCAAAATTTAACAGTGAAAAAGATACAGATCGTAACTATGTATATAAGCTGTTAACCTAATTAACATTCGTTTAAGTAGATAAAATTTAGTCTAACAATTAAGAAAGGCAGTTGATTTAATATTCAAAAATTCTTTTATCTGAATACCTTTGTCTCCCTATTAGTTCATTATACATGGTAGGTTTCACTGTATATGTATAGTGGTGGTAAAAGGTATTCGTACATTGGCGTAGCTTCTACTATTTACATGCAGCACATACAGTGGTTCCAAAAGGTATTCGTACACTATGTCACAAATAAATTCATTTAACCTTGCAATTCTGAGTCTGATAGAAGTGTTTAACAAAACTTTGTGGGTATGTAGATCGTAATAGTATTTCGTATAAATTAATCTCTTTTTTCATCTAAATGCCATTTTAAAGGCCAGCGTTGAAGTTTCTGAGTTTCCTCTCATTTTTAAAAGATAACTTTGTAATGATACTTGATGAAGCAAAACCTTTCGAATAGAAAATGTTTAATTTTTAATACTCTATCGCTCTGTCATAAAAAAAGAACCCAGGAAAGCTTGTATTCAAAGCGTGAACAATCATTGAAACTTTAATGTTCATTATCAGCCCCTTAAAAAATATTTCGTCGCCCACAAAGTTGCTCCATGCAGGACACACTATGTTCTGTACACACACAAAATTTCATTGAAATCAGAATTTCAGGATTAGGTGAATTTCCTTATAATACAGTGTACGAATACTTTTTGTAGCCACTGTATATGCATTAACGTGTAATACGCACACAAAATATGTATAAACGTATTATAGCATGTAAAAATACGGTACATAAATAACAAAACTAGCAAGGACTACTTATGTTTCAGAAATTATTGCTTAAAAATTAACGAAGAGTGCCATTGAGAGTGGAATTTCATGAGTAAAAAGAATTCGTACACTTCATAAATATTGTTTATAAAATAAAGATAGTAATTTTTTTTTTATAAAAGTAAAGTAATCGATTGGATCCTCCTTTTATTCAGCAGTATGTTTTAAACAATTTTTACATACTGTAAGACGTTTTTGTTGATCAATGCATATTTGTGCTACATATAAACAGTAGATGTCGAAACTATACTAGTGTACGAATACTTTTTGCACTCACTGTATGTTTACCGTATAATTTACCTCGGACGGCTAATACAATGTAGTCGGAAAAATAAGGTAGATTTCAAGCTGAAGGAGCGGAGATAGGTAGCATGATGCAGCGGCCCTCGTTGCCTTGCAATGTGCAGCGGAGTGGAGGACGTAACGGGTATTTCTATCCTACTGTATTATACCGGTCTACGTTGCGTCGTGTTCGTAGTTTAGAATTGCAATGTACACCCGTTATGTAACTCGAATCGCTAACTACAGGGTTGTAGAAATACCAGGTTGACGATCACTGTCACAGTGCATGTGTCGGTTTCGAAATTGGAACCGTTTTTAAAGATTTTAACGATCGCTCTTTTTATTTTAAGTAGACTGTGGCATGTATGACTGAGAGTGCTGTCATTGTTGCCATCTTTCCATATATTACCACATGATTGGGTAAAACTTTTGCGATGATTCTATAAAAAAAACTGTCCCGAGAGTGTTAAGACTGTAAACCGATTAAAACTTCTCTTAGTGTTGCAGTTGTTCACGTACTAGTCAGTATTTTTAACTATTTTAAAACACTACTTTCCCAATATTTTTTAAAGCTCAATTTATTTTTAACGATTTTAAGACTTCACACATGAATGAAAATTCAACATTTTTGTAAACCTAAAATATAAGTTCTAGCAATAAGAAAGACCCGTTAGGAATCAAACACTATTAATTTTCATCACTATTGTTCAACAACTCTCATATAACACGAACTTTTAACGAATCCTTTTTATTGCTGGAATCTGTTTTTTCACTTTTACAAAAATGTTGAATTTGCATTTATTTTATTTTTGGTCTAATGTGTGAATTCTTAGTGAAGTCATTAAAAATGCTTGAAATAAATTTATTGAGACATGTTACATTTAAACCGTGGGAGCACTATCGTAACATTTGCACTGTGTTATATCGAAACTGTGTTTTCAGAATACCTTGTTACAAGAGAGTTGACCGTATTAAGTAAAGCTGCGTTATATTTTATATATTTGTTTTTTTCACTCCAATAGAAGCGACACGTGTTTATATATGGACCTTATTCCGTCTTGCTTCTAAACGGTGTTGCAAGTCCTTTGACACATGTGGCTTCTGTCTGCTCGAACTGTCTCATTTTGGGACCCCTACGCAAGGTTACAAGTTAACGCATGTGGTTTAGTTAACCAAACCTGCACTAAATGATCACGCATTCGGGTATTTATTAACGACAAGAAAAATAATTTTCTGAAAGCCTTTCTAAAAAGATATAAATATTTTCTATTCAATATATTCTAGTCCTTTAAATACGTACTGATAACAGATTAAAAGATCTAATAACAAGTTCAAATAACTGCTATCTTTCATTTATGTCAGAAACAATTTATAGCGGTAGCTAATAAATATAAAAAATATTTTTCGACGATCAGTTTTACATTTCAAAACAGCTGAAAAAGTTCGCATACAAAAATATAAGATACAGGTTATCTTTAAAGTTATAAGCAATTTTGTTTTCGCCAAGTGGGAGAGCAATCCTTTATTTCAGTTGGTCTAATGATAGCGCTGCTCAGAATGTTCCCTTTAAATGTTTAGTAGCCTATTCGTCTGGTGTTATTTCCTAAGGAGGACTCCTGACCGAAATATTTTCAAGACGACGTGCTCGTGTCATTTCAAGATACGTGACTAATTATACTGTGCGTTTATGGTAACTTCAATGCAAACCAACATCTATGAATATACGTATGTTTTTATAAAAAAAAAATATAGCTTTTAATACTATCTATAATACAAGTTAATGTTTATGTAATTTGTTATTTAGTAAAAGCTAATATTGTATATATTGAGGAAAATAATTGTATGATATTCAACATTCAAAAACTATCATATGATAGTAGTTTTTAACCTCTTTGTCCTTGCTTCTTACCAAATTGATCAAATTGTGTGCAGGTTAAAAAGAAATTATGTTATGAATATAGTTGTATTTGGCACCATTGGAGATCGGTAAAGATCTGTTAAAATAATTCGATGCAAGATCAACCTTCACCGGTTTTTCCAAGGTTAAATTTTTTTTCTTGCATCACACTTTAATTATCGAGAAGATAAAAAGTCTCATGAGAAACCATGAATTGAAACTTAATCGTTTTTCAGACACAATATTTTTACAACACAGTTAAACAATTGAAGAACGCTGTTTGAGAGATGACAAACTAACAGCTCGCAAAACCAGTATTACCATCCTATATCCTGCCTTGCTTACAGTGAAGGAAATTGAAAGGTGGGGATAGAAATTACCGGTATCCTTCATATTCGGTCGCATTCCTAAATTAACCTAATTCTAAAAGAATCCGGTACTATAAGACACGTGCTATTTCTTCCTCCATTTCTATTTGATTACACTAGCACGAACAAATTCTACCTATTTTATCTACCCTACCCACGGAGGGATTTCAGATGGCAACACTGCACAAAACGGTTGCATCTCCTTTCCCTACCTTTATGTTTCACGCAGGCATTGAAAAATTACTGTTTTCATGACTGCTATACAGAGCTAGAATAGTATGGGGACATAGCTGTAAGGGGAGTACTTCGGAATAAGAAAAATAAATAGATACATACCAGAGTGCAATAGAGCATCAGTTACCGATTTTTGGTTCTTCGCAAGTTATTCATTACCGAAAATTTAATTGCAAAATCTGCGTATCGCATTTTCACTATGAAATTAACAGGTGCAGAGAAACCTTCGGCCAATCACCAAAAATATATCTTTTTCACTTCTTAAGTTGGTCACTTGAGAACCGTTAAGTTCGTCTTATTGCTGTTACGTGTTATTATGTTTCAAGACAATTCTTTGCATTTGCTGAAAAACCAATGTTTTTGACTCACGTCACTTTCGAAGTAAGGGTAAAATTCAAGTATTATCAGTGGATCGCTGAAATTATTCCATTGATCACGTCAAGATATATAGAGTGGTTGGTATAGCATTATAAATATGTACCTAGTGGGGGAACTGACAGTGTAACACAGTGGGGGAAGTCAGCTGACTGGTAGTGGGGTTCCTATGTCTACTGGCGGAGAAGTTCAATCCTTATTTTACACGATTTTATAATTTTCGCGAAAGAAATTAAGTATCAAAGATTTTCCATGGACTATATGAAACAGTTAAAAGGGGCATATGGAAAACAATTTCGATACTCTTTATTTTCAGTTGTTTTCCAAATCCTCTTGGAAAAAGTTAGTTGTAGCTATTGCTTCGAGGTTTGAAAAAATGTGCAGTCAGTGTTTCGTGGGCATTCGTGCATGCAACGTTATTGAGCAATTATATCGGTGTGCACTTTACAGATAGCTACATCGCTTTACAAATTATTAAGTAATTACGTTTAATACTTTCGTTTTTATTTCCATTCTCTGTTTAATACGTAAACAATCATTATTCGCATTTGATACTTCCATGGATAGGACAATTGCAGTACTTTATGTGTATTTTCTTTAGATACTAGTGTACGTGTGAACTGTTGTTATAAGCCTTCCTGAACAGGATGATTTCGTTGTAACTTTTAAAATGATATTCATTTATAGAAAGTGATATTCATTCTCGCTGTTTCATAGTTTGTTAGGAAGGGTTTTAATTTACTCTTGTGGATTTGCCTTTATAGGTAAGCCTGTTTATAATGAAGTTTCTTCTGAACTTGCAATGCTAAATCTCGTACAATTTATCTCAGATTTTTCAAGAAAACATAGCTTTTTCAAGTGACATAAAAAACGTCAAGATCTTTATTTTTCGTTGCAGCATATATATTTTTGCGTGTGAAAATCTAAATAAAAATTTTTGATGTTTGCAAATATGTGCTACGTACTATTCCAAATGGTACTTCATACATTATCGGAAACATTGAAAAGGTTTTCAAACTATTTATACTACTATATTATAACGATAGTGTTGACGATAAACGGAGTATTAAAAAAAAATAATAATAATTTAAATAGCTATCTCACAATTTATAACGTTTTTTATTGGCATTACAAATAATTCCAAAACTTCTCTACGATAACAAAATTAACGTTTGTTGAACGTAACATCACCTTTTTATTCAGTTTATTTTATACATATTCTATAGATAGTAAGGCAAGTGACTTCTCAATTATATTTATATTTTTTTTGTAATTATTGCTAGCGGCATTCGTTAAACGCAGGTGAGTTTAAAATTACACTTTCTTGACTGAATCGCATATTGTGCAAAATAAACTATAAATAATCACATTGTCTATATTTTTGTCGGCCTATCCTTTCAAAGCTAAAGTGTTTTCAAACTTTCTACTGGCGATATGTATCTATAGGTAAATAGATTCCTGGCAACAGAATTGTTTTCTTATTTTGCAAAAAATTAAGTTGCTCGATTAAATGGCAGGAACTTACTTTACTGTTTAGAAATATTCCATATGTTTATTAATACCTCGTGCATAAGGATTTTATCATAAAAAGAACCAAACAAATATTTTTGTTTTAGGTACGAATTTAATTAAACGTCTTACTTGGCGTAAAGGTTTGAGAGATATTTAAATTAACTTACTAAATACATCATTTAATAGAAATACAAATCTAGTAAAATGTTTCAGTATTTTAATCGGTTTTAGATCTTCTCTAAAACTAAAAATAATAAAATGTTTCAAAAACAATAGAACGAATTTTAATCATTTCGACTTTAAAACTTATATATTTAGTTTTATTGACCACATTAAAAAGTAAGCGACTATTGTCTAAAACATTCCCTTTTAAAACCATTTTTTCAAAAATTAAATACATTTAATGGTATAGAGATAATGAAATTTATTTCAGTCAAAATTAACTAAAAGAGGTAAAACAAAATTATTAAAATTAATATGGAGAGATTGAATAAAGAAGACTGTTTTAAAATATGTCATCATGACAATATATATAATAATGAATAAAAAACAGTTTATTTTATTTTAATTTAATATAATAATGTGTAAACTGTTCCTGAATTATTACTATATTGTTATTAATAATGTAATATAATTAATATGTATAGGATGTCCAAGCTGGAGCAAGCCAGCAAAACACTTCATTTTTATTTTTAACGATATAAAAAATGTTCACTCATCAATTTTTCAAAAACATTCAGATCGTGTTACGAGCGTTTTCATGTTATTAAAAGCAAAAGAAATATTTATATAACCTGCTTCAGCTTAAACACCCTATTAGACATAATATTAATATAATAATATTAGTATAGAGATATAATATAAAATTTATAAATATAAATAACATAAAAAAAATAGAAAGAATTATTAGATGTAAAAATCTTTTATCAAAAAGAAAATCAGTAGCTTTGATTTAATACGATTTTGGAATATTCTTTTTTTTAAATTTTGCACAGCTCTATGTATTATTGAAAAAGATTTATTTCCATTTAATTATATGATACTTTCCAATAGCTATTTAATTCTCTAATTTCTTTTTCAAGAGTGTATAATCTACCTCATTGTTTTATTGGAATTATTGATCCGTGTGCATGCTCTAAATAAAAGAAATGCATTATTAAATAAAAAATAGTTTTCATCGATCAATAGATCGAAGCGGATTCTGTAACAGTTTTTATTTCCATTTATATTGATATATGTAGAGTTAAAAGTAATATTTGAAAATTTAATTATCGCTTAAGCTATCAATAAAAGGTTTGGAAGTGCATACTGTAACTGTAATGGTGTTTGAAATGTGGTAAAATTTCTATGGTTATTACAATACAGGTATTAATATTAATAACTTTATTAAAATATGTAATCGTCGTAGTAAAACAAAATGGACTAAAATCGTGTTTCTTTAATATACGCAATATTCGAATACAAATGCAAAAGACGTATTTTTGATTAAGAGGAATTCAGCTTAATTCGGCTAATCTTTGCAGCTCTTTGTTTCCCGCCTACCATAATTTCAACGACAAATACGTCTCAATTGAGTAACTGGATCGTCGCTTACAGCTATTCCAGACGACGTGTAACACTTTTCTTTTCCACAAAAATAATTTATTATTGTTTTAGCAAAAATACTGTATTACAGTTATGTTTTATTATGAAATGTGCAACTGATCATTGAATAAAAAAAATATTTCCAATAACCATATTAAGTTTGTTGTAAGTAATTTGTTAAATTTGGTTACAGGGGAACAATTAATGATATTAAGTAACGTATTTTGAATTTAAAAGGCACATTTACAAATACAGGATTACTTTTGCTTATCTTTCAACTATTAATAAGATATTACGTCTCATAATATTATGGATTCAATATTTTAAAATACTGAAGAGTATTTGTTTTCCTTACTTACAGATATACCTTAACGAACGGAGCTAAAATGGGCTGTGCCTCGCAGTGTGCCAAGTATTTTCTATGTCTACTAAATTTCGTTTTCTTCGTAAGTATACGTTTTCATATACTTGATTCTATATTCAATGGCGAACCAATACTTTACATACATACGGTGACTCAAATTCGTGTACTTGCATTCGACATTTCTTTTCTTTTCTTTTTTTTTTTTCTTTTTTTTTTCTTTTTTTGAGAAATACTGTTATAATGTTTATTTTAGATGTAGGTACCTTAAGGTATAAACTATTGAAGTTGTTGGTTAACAAACAGTGGTCGAAATTTCTACGACCCCGTCCGGGTCTTTTAGCCTCTTTGTTCTGTATCTTAACGTGTTTTTACTTTTTAAATTGCCAGATGTAGCTTGAGTTCTTGGAAAAAGCCGTTGAGAAAGTACGTTATTAAGAGAAAGTTGAATTTTGATTAATTTTTGCTTCGTAATATTTCTGTATTCAATTTCAAACATAATCGTTATCTGCGATTGCGTTAAAAAATCGATGTTGTTTTGTCATCGATCGCTGACAGATTAGTCGTTAATGAAATGAGTTGTGGTATAGTTTGTTATGTCGTCGCATGATTATATCCTTGAAATGATACATTAAACCCATACAGTATTCAATCACATCCAGTGCTAGTGAATAATGTGTGCGTATTCCTACTCTGAGGAGCATAACTATAGCACCATCTCCCTTTTTGAGTATTTCGGATTTTTGGATAGGAATGCAAAACAATCGATTATATGAGATGAAAAGGTATGATAAACAGTAAACATCAGAAAAGTTTTATTGTAATTTGCTGTCGATACAAACCATATAAACTGATTTTTGTATCGTTACACAACTATAGCACCATATCATTAAAGATACAATTATAAATTACAAACAGAAAAGAACAATTGATAAAAGATACAATTAATAATTTGTAGGTCCACCTCTTTTTGTTATAACCTGAAAAATGCGATTTGACATATTCTCAGTCAGCTTTTGAAGAGTTTCCTCGCGGATTTCATTGCTGACCGCAATTATCTCATTTTTCAGTTCTACGACGTTTTGAAACTGTCGATTTTCTGTATAAGGCTTCCTTACAATTATGCTCCAGACGTTTTCCATTGGATTTTGGTCAAGAGAACACGCTGGCCTTTTGAGAACATTAATCCTGTTTGTCTGAAGTCATGCCATCGTTCTGCAACTGGTGTGTTTGGCCGCGTTATCTTGTTGGAACGTCCATTTCACAGTATTATTTTCATTAATAAACGGCAATAAATTATTTTGTACTATGCTGATGTATTCTGTACTGTCCATCCATTTTGATAGAAAACTTAGTTTCAACGTGCCATTTATGCAAAATGCCCCCCAAACCATCACACTACCATCACCGAAATTTCTGTTTGAAAAGAACCGCGGTTCTTTTCGCAAATCTCGCCAATATGAATTGTAACAGATATTTATACTAAACTTATTATTTACCATACCCTTTCACCTCATATGTTTGATACTTTTGCATTCCCACTCATAAGTCCGAAACACTCAACATAGGGATGGTGCTATAGTTATACTCCTCAGTGTATTTCGAATTTTGACAAACGCTGACCGGACAGTTAACTGTGACATGTGTGAAGTTAGATTTCTGTAGAAAAATCCAAAGATTGGTATCAAGGGAAAACTCGGATTTTGAATAGAGATAAGAAATACAGTGAATAAGGTGGGATTGAGGAAAAGTAGAAACGGAGAAGGAATTTATATGGATACGGAATACAGGAGATAGAAGAAGGAGGTTATTGAAAAGATTCAAGCGGCTAAATAGGATGGAGGATGGGATACAGCTGGTAAGAGGTAGAAATAACCTTAGAAAAATCTGGAAAGAAAAATGAGAGAAAGGAGAGAATTGAAATGGAAAAAGATTCAAGACAGCAGAAACATGTGAAGTTTTTGGAAAGAACCGAAGAGCTTTAGAGAAGGTGGCAACGAGTATTAAGGAAGAACAATGGTTAAAACATTTCAAGAAATTATTGGAAAGAAACGAGTGCAGGCAAGAGAGTATAACAGACAACAAGGAAGATTTAAGGAAATAAGAGAGGTCACAAATAAGGAGACAGTAGAATGGAATGAAGCGTTTTGCGGCGAGGAAGTCATAACAGCAATGAAAAAAATAAAGAGAAATAATACTCCCGGGGAGGACGGATTAATAACAGAATCCTTACAGATGATGCCAGAGAAAATATACAAGGAGTGGGTGAAACTACTGAACGTAATAAGGAAGGAAGGAAGATTTGCGAAAAGTTGGGAAAGAGCTATTTATACCCAATGTTTAAGGCAGGATGCGAGGAGCAGACTAAAAATTATAGGGAGGTATCTCTACTAAATGTTGGGTATAAGATATTAACAACGATATTGAATACAAGGCTGAAAAATTAATTGGAAAAGCGAAAGGTATTCAGAAAAACTCAAGCGGGATTCCGTTTGGGGCGTGGAACACGAGACCATATATTTGTTTTAAACTCGTTAATCAATGATAAATTAAAGAGGAGACGAGGAAAACTATACATTTTCAGCATTCGTTTACTTTAGGACGACATTTGATAAAGCGAATAGAAAGATATTGGCAAATAATCTGGAAAAAATAGGAATAAAAGGAAGGATGATGGAAATAACAAAGGGAATATGCAGGGCGCGGAAAAAGATCGGACGATTTTAGCTTTACATGCTTTTGTCATAGTCAGTGTGCTTTTTTGTTAATTATAATGGCTACGTTGAATTCTTCGTGTTATTCTTGTCTAATAAATGTATCGCTTGCGTTTTTGTTTGTAGTTATATTTGTGCTATAGTTCGCGATAACGAACGTGCTACAGTTGTGGAGCTGCACAAAACGGGTACGAAGACTGTCGAGATTGTTCGCACGACTGGTTTTAAGCAAAGAACCGTTTATAAGATTGTGAAACGCTTCAAAGAGACCAGAGGAACGTTAACAAGGTTTGATGCCGAATTCGCCACAATCCAGAGGTACCAATGCAAAAGATGACGAAAGAGCTAGATATCGACGAAAAAAGCATTCGCCAAATCGTACATGGAAAGCTGAAACTTCACAGCTACAAGATTTCTCGCGTCCACTTTCTCAACGACGCGGTGATGACGAAACGGTTGCAAAAATGTCACCAGATGCTGCGCTTGGTCTGTACTGGTCGTTTGAACAATCTGCTTTTTACCTATGAAGAGATCTTTACCGTCGAACATCACAATCGCCAAAATCGGCGCCAACTGCTGAGGAAAGGACAGCAGAAGACGGCGGCAGGAAAAGCCGACAGTGTGTACAATTTTCCGGCTCGATTGCGTTTTATCGCCGGCCAAATTAATCTTGGGCGACTGATTTGTAGGAGTCTTTATTTGTGGGTTATTACACGTTTGCGAGTTATGACTGAATGACTGAATGATAGATTGACTCTGATAGATTGACTGCGATAGATCGACTGTATAACTGTGTTGTCGCCCCCAGGAAAGTTCTGTATTTATATTCCCTGGACGCGTTGAGAGGGGGAAAATGTGGAGACATGGAAAGGACTCTGCGAGTGTTCTTTGGATTCTAATGAGGCTGCAATCAAACGCCCGTGGTAATGAAGGTCGGTTGGCCATTTGGGCCGAAGAACGGGCCGACGTTCAGACCCCGTTCTAAAGCGTTTGATGCAGCCCCATAGAACACCCACAGGGGTTCCATGTCACCACAGATTCAATTGTAGTACGTTATGCGACGTAACGATTCGCGTGTAGACTGTTACGAAGATTTTACGTTGGAAGCGATACGTTAGATTGTCGTTACGTTTTAATCGATGCGTTATACGAAAGGTTTTGTAGAAAATGAGAATAATACGTTACGAATAAGATACGTTATACGAAAGAATACGTTATGAAGAAGCTGCGTGGCGCCAAACTGACTCGGTTTTATATGGAGGAATTCAACTGGTCACTCCTCCATACCTCAAAACAATACGCCAGTTGATTAAAGTCAAAAAGTCAACACTCCAATCAGCGTATGCCCTGAATCCTACGAACCCCCGTTCTTGTGCCCTTAGTATGCATTTCGAGAACAAGGATGGGGTGAGCCACTCGGAGCGGGAAGATTTTCCGAATTTTGGCAACGAAGGGGAAATTTCCTCCGGGCCCGTGTACCTCTCGAATGTGGGGCCTTTCGGAAGTCCGTTATTTATGACACGCTCTTGGCTACTGAGGAATTACGGTGACTCGAAAATTAAACTATTGTCCTTCTACGAACGTTAAGAGGATTCGAGAAAACTTCCTTTAGTAATCTAAAATTTCCTAATCTTCAAATATAGCAGTACCGGCACGCTCATGTTACAAATGCCAATGGAAAACTTACCGCTGTTGTAGGACGGAACAGACAGCCATCGGTATTTTCCGACATCGGTAATGGTGTGGGCCGGAATTTGCGCAACCAGTAAGACGCCATTGGTTTTCATACCAAAAAACGTCAAGATTAACGCGGCTGAGTACGAACAGCGGGTCTTTCGCGGTGCTCTAGAGCCGTGGGCAGCGCAACACTTCGGCGACAATGGGTTCACGATTCAGTCACAATCGCAGCCTGCCGAGTGTTGTTTCCTGGCTTTTGGGATAAAAACGTTTGGCTGCCAAATTCGCGAGACATGAACCCTATGTATTATTCCATGTGGTCCATTTTGGAACAAAAGATCTCAGAAAAGCATTATGCTACAGTCGGAGCGCTGGAAACGGCATTGACATGTGCCTGGGACGAAATCACAGTGGAAGAATGTGCGACCATTATTGAAAATTTTCCAAAAAGGCATCGTCAGTGCATTAAAGCGAAATGAGGCAATTTTGAGCATTTATTGTAACTGTTTCTGTTTAATGTTGTTGATTTTGATCCATTAAAAGTTATTGTTTGTCTTATTGGATGAGGTTAGCTGTCTGTACACTATTTTTTGCTGTTAAAATATTCAAAAAAATTGGCTCGAATTTTTTCTGCACCCTATTTAGAAGGACGATCAACAAAGTAAGAGCAAAGGAGGGGCTAACAGAAGAATTCGAAACACTGAAAGGTGTTAAACAAGGGTTTCCGTTCAACCGTATGCTGTATAATTTATTCACGGAGAATATGGACGAGATCTGAAAAAGAAAAAATATAGGAGGGACCGTGACCGGGAACAAGAAAATATTTGCACTAAAGTTTGTGGATGATGTGGCATTGGTCGCAGACAAGGCGGAAAATCTAGCAGACACAGGCACAAACAGTTAGAAAAATATACCAAAAGAAATGAAATGGAAATGGGAACACGGAAAAAACAAAAATAATGATTTTTGGAAGAAGGAGAAGAAAAAAGGGGACAGAGAAATGGAAATTAAATGGGATAGAATTAGAAATAGTGAACAAGTATAGATATTTGGGATGTTGATTTACGCCAGGGAACTCATACCGGGAACATATAAAGAAGCAAGTAAATGCCAAAAGGCCATTAATGCTAAACAGAAGATACCTGATGAACACACTGGTAAGAACAGGGTTAATATACGGAGCAAATATATGGGGGGGGGGGGGGCGGGGTTGAAAACGAAGTAAGATGGAAAAGGTCCAAATAGGTCCATGAAGGAGAATATGAGACTTAACAGGAACACACCAACGTATATTTGGCGGGCGGGGGCAGGGAGAGAGAACGTAGAAATAGAGACTAAAATTAAAGTCAGAAAATATATTCTGGTGGTGTAAGATGAATGAAGGAAAATGGTCGAAGATAAGTCTGAAACAGGAGTTAGGAGGACTAAGGAAAGGGAATCCGTCAGAATGGATGAAGATAGCTAAAAAGGTATTCGAAGAGGTGGGGGGGGGGGAAGGTATTGACCCAAATGAACAGATTGGGCGATAGCTACAAAAGGCAGGAAAGATGGGCAAGAATAGACGGATCTACATACTGCAAACGGTACAAATACAAGAAGGAGTTAGGAGAGGAGTAGTACTGGAGAGATAAGACTGTTGAAAGAAGGGAGAAAAAGAGTGGGCACGAATAAGGTGTGACAACGCGGGGAATTATAAATACAGGAGTAACAATTATGAAAAGTATGATATCTGTAAGGAGAAAGTAGATGTTGTAGATGTAAGGGCATGTACGGAAAGATGGATGGAGAAATGAAGGAATGGTGTTAGGAATAGAGGGGGAACGAGTCAAGAGGTTGGAGGAAATGTTGCAAGGAAAATTTAATAGTAAGCAAGTACGCCAGAAGAAGAGATACATGTAAAAAACGGGTAAAGTGCTATGTAGGTTGAGGGGGAAGGAGGATGATCGAACAAGAGAGTGGGGGCTTAGCGGAAAGTATAGGTTATAGTTTAATAATAAGAATATATCAGAGTGTATAATTTATATAAGTGTACGAAATAGAGCTGTACCGGATTAACTAATATCCAAAAACATTGTAATATATATTGATGGTGCAATAAATACGAGGGCTGTCTGAAAAGCTTCCGACCTCGATATGAAGATTATTAACCTCGTTAACCTCGTTAACAAAAGTTGAGAAATGTGTTTATACATGTTCTGATATGTACTCACCAAAATTTCAGCTATTTTGAACGCGCAGTTTTTGTTTGACAATCGCTTGAGTGAGTCGATATGAGTATTTTTGTGAAAATGGAAAAAATCAAGTATCGAGCCGTTATTAAATATTTGTTTTTGAAAAGCAATACGGCTACTCAAATTAAGGATGAATTAGACGCTGTGTACGGGAACTCTGCGTCATCATTTGCCACGGTGAAATTTTGGGCAGCTGAATTTAAACGTGGCCGTACCAGCTTGGGTGACGATGACCGTTCGGGACGGCCAAAAACTGCAATCACTGACGATAACGTCGCTCAAGTTCACCAAATGGTGCTAGATGACCGTCAAATTAAGGTTAGAGAGATAGCAGAGGTTATGAATATGTCCAAAGAACAGATATGTATTTGTCACATATTGAATCAAGATTTAGGCATGAGAAAGCTGACCGTACGTTGGGTGCCGCGTTTGCTCACTCCGGACCAATGCGCCGTCTCACAACTCAGCGGTTGCCATGGCGAAAATCGACAACTTACGGTTTGAATTGCTTGATCATCCTCCTTATTCACCAGATCTAGCTCCAAGTGACTCTTTTTTGTTCCCTAAGTTAAAAGTTGTGATCGTAGAACAGAGATTTTCGTCGAATGAGGAGGTCATCACATTCGTAAATAATTATTTTGCAGAAAAAGACGCCAAGTACTATTTGGACGGGTTGAAGGGATGGGAGCATCGCTGGGAGAAGTGCATAGACTTACAAGAAGGCTATGTAGAAAAATAAAAATAAATTTGAAGAAAAAATACCATGTTTTATTGTTAGGTCGGAAACTTTTCAGACAGCCCTCGTATAATAATAATACTGAAACCTATAAGTTGGCAATCAGGGTCCTGATATTCTTTACAAAGAAGACATTAATCGAAATTCTACTGTATTTATACAATTTTTTTTAATGATCTATTAATTATTTATAGATATTAAATTCCAATTTCGTTGCGCGATTTCTACACAAAAGATGCACAATAAAGCGTCTTTTCTTCCTTCGTTGTATAATTTTACTTTCCTCTTTCTCGTCAAGAAGTATTGCCATTAAAGGTAATTGTTCAATGGAGAAACAGTATTATTGCTCTGTCCACTGTAAACTGTTCATTTCAAACTAAGCCATATACTTTTTCGATTACATCACGGACGTTGTGCGGTTGAATATGAATACTGATGCATTACTACTCGAACACGGCCCCTGGCACAGATCGGCTACAGCACGTATCTGTATAAAGAGACCTTAAAGTTTTAGAAGTTTTGAAAAAGCCCATTTTTAAGATTTCTTGTACAACAAACTAAAAAAGATAATAATTTGTATTTTGCAGTGGTTACCCCGGATAATACCTTCAAATACAATATAGGTCAAATAGATGAGATTTTAATGTTTCACATTTTAAGAATGTAACAGCATCAAGTATTGAATTCCTTGTATGCAGTGAGTAAGAAAGAATGTGTATATCACATGGCTAAGCATGCAATATAGGTCAAATATCAAACATCAGATGCTACGCCATCCATGAAGCACTCAAAATTGTCCATAATGAGCAGTATAAAAGAATTGTTATATACAGCGACTCACAAACTGCAATATTAGCCACGCAACAACCTCCCGGTGACAATGCCGTAGTAAGAGATATATTAGAACTTCATTCGGAACTCTTTAATAACAACACCCAAATCATACTAGTATGGATCCCCTCGCACCAAGGAATCCGAGGCAATAAATTTGCAAACAAAGTCTCTAAAGAAGCACTCGATATACCTCCATCAGATACCATACCTGTACCCTACTGTCAAACCGTATTAGCATCTCAAATCAAACAAACTTGGAACCTCGAATGGAACGTTATGAAACCAAATAAACTAAGTAATAGCTCAGACGACTTCTTTGAGAATGGAATAGGAAGACCCGCTAACAGAAGAAACCAAGTCGTATTAAATAGGATCCAGATCAGACGTTCTAGAATTACACAGGAACACCTTCTGAAAAAAACACCTCCACCCTATTGCGACAAGGGTCAACATCCCTTAACCATCGAACATATTTTATTTTTCTGTAAGAAATACGAGGCCTCGCGAACCTAGGCAAAGGTTCCTAACTCGTTAAAAGAAATCTTCAGCAACACAAAAAACGCCAAAAATGACCTCAGATTCATCTAAAGCAACAAACAACTGTATGAATACATCTAGCACCAACATCTAACAGTTTATGTCGCTAATGGCCTCGTTGTCGATGAGACATTAACCTCCCAATTATACATATATAAAAAAAAATTTTTTTTAAATAATAATAATAATTTGTGGTTTCGACACCTAATTGTGCATCCTTTAAACATATAAAAAGTTGTAACATTTTTTTTTTTTTTTTTACAAATACTCTGAGTTAAAGGGTTGCGTTTCGTACTAGTTCTCGAGAAATTGTTTTTAAACGGTGAGATTTCTAGCTCTTCGACTGTGAATTGAAAACAAAAATATCGCATATATTCTTAAAGTGCATGAAATTTCTGAAATATTAACCGTTTAAGAGTGAAACAAAATAGCTTTCCTTTATCATTTTCTGACACCTTGAAACCAAAACACGTCGTTTCACCATTTTTTTCACAACTTTGAATTCTGTAAAGATTAAAAAGTTTGATAAAACTCAAGATGTTAGAGGTTCATTGTTTACAAAAAAGTGTATTGTGTAATTTAAAAAAAAATTCATTCAAATTGATGAGCTAGCTTTTGAGATATTTATCCCGCTAGTTTGAAAAATGATGTTTCAAGAAAATTGCAGTTTAAGGGGCCATTCTACTGTGACGGCCCGAAAACAAGACGATTTTTGGGAATTTTTTGTGGGTAAACTAAACAACATATCATTTTGCGGCTTGGGATATTTGTTTATTATAACCTTAAGTTTATTTAAAAATTTTTGCGAGCCAGGAGAGCATATGTGTGTAAAATTGCAGAACGTTTTTTATGACGTCGTGAAACAAACAGCCTTCTATGGCTGCCATGATTCCAGCTGTTTTAGTGATTTGAAAACAGAAAATAAACAAGATTCTTAATCTGTATGAGTGTGGCTATCGTCGGTACCAGAATGGTTTGAAAATACTGAACAGAAAAAAAATGGCGCTGGTCTAAAGAAAAATTTTTAAATTTTGGTAAAAAAATCGGAATGTTTTACATTCCCAAAATTCGAAAAAAATTCCAATCAAAGTAATTCTGGTAGGGACGAGAATGACACATCTAATGAACACATCTGCCAAGCGGGAAGTGAATCGGTCAATCCGTTATGGAGCTATCGTGGCAGCCATTTCCAAAAATGTAGTTTTGAGAAAAACGCGTTTAAAGTTTCAAGTACTGTTTAGGTGGATATAGAAAGTTTTGATCATACTTATAAGCTAATTAGCTATTCCAGGGCCGTACAGTACACCTTCCTTCTCTTCCTAGAATTCCTATAGTGTTGATGCTGCAGTTCTACGAGCTGTCCGAGCCTCTTTCGACGCCTACTGGCTTTTTATCGCTACGTGCCTTTTGCGGATGTTATCGCGATTATCAACGAAAGTTTTAGTTATTGGGCCAATTATGATTCCCATACAGAGTTCTTCATATTTTCAACCGAATCGGTGTTTCATAAAATGGCTAATCCACAATATGTGGTCAAATTGTTGATATCAGCTAGCTTCCTGGAGCCTTTTCCTCCTATACCTTTATTTTTTTTCTTCACACTTCTCAATCAACTTCTAAACCTTTTTTTCAGGTGTAGAACACATTCAAGCTTCTTCACTATCATATTATCGTAAGGATTCAAATCTATAATAGAATTTCGGGCTTGCCAGGATGAGCCGACCGCTCAGATAGCTGCGCGCGGCAGAACGGCGCTTCGTGTGATGGCACATAACATTGTTAATTTTTCGAATTCTGTTAAATCCCTTTGGAAACAAGTTCTTAACATGTTAAAGTCTAAGAAAATGCAAAAAAAAAAAATTCGATTTTTTCAATCCGTCACAGTAGAATGGCCCCTTAAGCCTACACGCAAGACATCAAACTTTCATTATATTTCGTGATTCCTCCGGTACATTTTTCTAGCAGATCACGAGATGTTGATTGTTCCTACACCAATCGAATCGCATTTTTAACATCATCATTTAATGATGGAAGATAATCAAAAGGCTCAATTTCAGTTTAATGTGATTTTTCAAACATCGCGTCACACAGCGAAAAATGTATTCATGCGGCGGCTGCCACTTAAGACCCTTTTAACGTTATAAATATTTAGAATTTTGAAATTCTTTTATCTGTATATTTTCCGAACGTTAAAGAAGTAAAACATTAAAAAAAAATTCGATTTTTTTAAAGTTATAGATCGAAACCTCCCCTTTTAATGCGTTACGGGTTCCGTGGACTCGCGTTATTGGAAATCGTACTGTTCTACAAGAATCCTTCTCGCAAAACGTGAATAATTTAAACTAAGGCTGCGTCCTCACTAATTTACAACGACAAAATCGTTCATTCGTTCGTTTGTTCAGTCGAACGATGTCGGCCAATCGTACGAGAATGAGACAGTGTCCATGTACGATTGGCTGTTTTTTCATTCTTCACCTATGAATCTTTGTTTCTCCTACGACATTAACCCTAGAACTCCTGAGCCTCGATCTGTTATGCCGCGTCCACACTGCTGTTCGCGAACAGCTCGCGAACAGTTCACGAGCTGTGCTCGCCAGCAGTGTGGACACTTTCGCGAACAGCGAGCAGCGAGCAGCGAGCAGCGAACTCCTCAGCGAACAGCGAACAGTGTTCGCTCGGGAAGCGGTACATCAAAGAAACTGTTCGCGAGCTCGAAGCGTATCTGGACGCGTTTGTAACACAGTATATGGCAAAAGCTAATAGCGAACTGCCCATGAATTCAGAGCGAACAAGCTTGTAACTGTTTGCGAGCTCCAGTCTGGATATGCTGCGTTTTCCGTTGGCGAACAGCTCGCGAACCGCACGCGAGCAATTCGTGTGCTGCTCGCGAGCTGCTCGCGAACTGTTCTCTTCTATGTGGACGCGGCTTTACGCGAACTCCTAAGGGGGGGTTCCTCGAACCCATACTTGTTTTTATACATTTATCCTGGAAAAAGTTGTTTTTTGGACAATTTTTTGTAATACTAGGATATGCTATAGTTTGTAAACAAGACAACATATGTTTTTGGGTTCAATTTGTATTGATTTATGTATATTTATAAAATTAAATACTATTATAAAACAGTACAGTAACGTGCAGCTAGTTTGAACTTGATTCTTCTGATTCTCCTGATAAACATGAATGGCAGAGTATAGTATTAAATGAATGTTTTCTGCAAACATGGTTTTTGCAATTGTAACAACTTCGCATTGATTTTAATAAACTATTATATTTTATGCGTCTGCTTTTAGTCTCCAGTACACACTGATAACATCTTCCCTTTTTTGTCGGTTCTGTATCTTTTGGTATTTTAGTTCGTAGTGTCTTTCCACTTAAAGTTCCCAATTAGTTATATAGTTTCATTCTTTGTTGTGTAATTTTTATTCTTTGGAGAAAAGGAGAGCGTAAGGGTCCACTTCGTGTGATCGTCACCGCCCCGTGGCGTACCGTCATCACGACGCGTAGTCAGTTATATTTCTCTTATGCTTACTAATTTTTTACACATAGCAACGGGAACTTTTTAATATCAAACTTAAATGTGTATACAACAATAAATAATTTTAAGAGAATTTTTCATAAAAGGGAAATGATTCTAATTTAAGGTTTTCCAATTTGTGGGTTCGAGGACCCCCCCCAGGAGTTTTAGGGTTAATTAGGACGCAGCCTGACACATTTGGAATGATTAATTGTTGTGACAATTTGTATTCTCCATGACAGCGTCAGGAAGCAAAATGATTATGAAACAGAAGAGGTCGGTAGCGATGAAAAAAAAAACAGTGTAATGCTCAAGTATAGAGCAGATTTTATTAGGTGTGCAAGTAAGTTTTCGCCGTTTGACAAAAGTTGATACCACCAGTAAGTTATGGTTAACCCTTAGCGGTCCGATGTCGAGTGTGACTCGACATAGTTTTGTGTTCTGTCGCGTCTTGTATCAAGTTTCACTCGTATTTAAGTTTCACTGTGTCTCAATTTTAGACTAAATAAGATAAGATAAGAGCTACGGGATAGAAAATTTCAAATAAGTCATACATCTTGAACTTCACGCCTTCGCTTTAGTCTTTTCAAACAGAGTGCAGTGTACAGTTCGAAGTCGTAGCACAAGAAAGCATTTTCAAAACTTACATTTTTACAAGATAATTTTTTTTGTAAAGAATATGGCTAAACAACAGAATCAACAGAGTACAACAGTGCGTGATACTGAATTCGAGAGTAATGATAGTGTTTGTTTGGGCGACATAGAAGAGCAATTTCAAAGATTATGTGCATCTGAAATCGAAAGCAGTGAAGATTCAGAAAACGTAGTTGAATTTAGACGGAGGAGACATATAAACAGAATTCAGGATACATCTGAAAGCAATAATGAAACGGAGAAAATCAGCGAGTGGCAAAATGTCACTGAAAATGACACCTATTCCAGTTCCATCGTATTTTCTACGGGAGACGAAGTACTAGGGCCACAAGTTCCGAATGATTGCACCACACCTTTGCAGTTTTTTTCATTATTTTTTACGGATGAGCTGATTAGTAAAATAACGGCAGAAACAAATTTGTATGCTCAAAAAATAATTAGCGACCGTGAAATCTCTATGCATTCATTGTAGCATAATTGGTATGATGTTACTGCTATTGAATCAAGAGCCTTTCTTGGCGTAATTATAAACATGGGATTGATGCCTCTTCATGACATGAAAGACTATTGAAGGCGAAAGTTTAATGGATACATTCCATTTTATAGTAATATTTTCAAACGCCAACGGTTCCTGCAAATATTCTGAGCACTGCATTTAGAATCCACGCCGCAAACGGGCAATAACGAAAGAATGTCTGTGGATAAAGTTACCCGTTTTCTTAATTATTTGGACAAAGAATTCAGACAACATTTGGTACCAGCACAGAATATCTCTGTGAATAAATCTATTGTTGGATTCAAAGGAAGAATATCGTTCAAAACGTACAATCCCAAACAACCAAACAAATGGGGACTTCGCCTGTACGTATTGGCTGACTCATTGTCTGGATATGTATTCACATTTTTGCCATATTTTGGAAAACAAACGACAGACGCACTAATTTACCCCAATTTGCCCATTACAAGCCGGATTGTTTTACACCTGTATAATAATTTACAGCAGTCATTATCCGGTGCTACAGGATACCACATGTTTACCGACAGACTGTACACTAGCGTCACACTTGGCCAAAAATTCCTTAATTTGAAATGCCATTTAATCGGAACGGTAATGACTAATAGAAAAGGAATACCTTTTTTTATGAAATCACCGAAACTGAGGATTGAAGAAACAATTGCTTATCGGAAAGAAGAAACATTACTGCTTGCATGGCGCGATAAACGTGTCGTGTCCATGCTATCAACATATGGCACTTCAGGATCCCAAATTATTAGAAATAGAAGAGCTGGGGATAATAGAACGCAGCCAATTGTGAAACCCAATACCATAGTACAGTATAATAAAAACACCAAAATGGTGGAGGAAACTTTTTCTGGAGTTTGGAAGTATCAATAATCAATGCTTATGTTTTATACGAAGCATCTCCGAATACCAATAAAAACAATTCCCACAAACAATTTAGAGAAAAGCTGTTGCTTGATCTTGTGGAGAACTTTCGAATGACAGTAAAACGTGGAGTACCATCATCCACCGACAATGAAGAGCGATTAAATAGGAAATTGCATATCATTACACTGCATCCCCAGCGTAAACATAAGGATTGTGCAGTTTGTTCCAATCGAAAAGTTCCAGGTGGCAGAAAAGAAACTTCCTATATATGCGAAACATGCAACAGACAACCGGGATTGCATGTTGGAGAATGTTTTAAACGTTATCATACAATGGTTAATTATAAACTGTAAACAATAAAAGAAATGTTTATATAAATCTCTCCCTGCGTTCGTGCTTAAAAATTTTATAATTTTATTTTATATAGCCACTAATTCATAAGTACATTACGTCAGTAAAGTTATACATGTTCCACGATAAACGCAACCAAGCGGATAAGCGACTGGTAAAATCTGTGTGGACCAGCTGGTACGCACTTGCGAATCCAGCTCGGTCCTGCTGGAACGAAACGGTAAAGAGCGTCCGGTCCGCAAAGGGTTAAAATTATCATATGTAAACGTCATTATAGTAAGGTTAGTCATCTGTCAACAATATAACCTTGAAATATTAGTGATTTTTTTATCGGTTTAATATATTCTTTTGTGTGCGAAAATGTCGAATTTTGTGCCAAATAAGCGTCACTTGCGGGAACTTTTGATTGACTTCTTCAATTTGAAAAAATCTGCAGCTGAAGCGCATCGGTTGTTTATAGAAGCTAATGGTGAGCCTTCCTCAAGTGAAAGAAGTTGTCGTGAGTGGTATAAAAAGTTTAAGAACGGTGAATTTGGTATCCAAGACAAAGAACGTAGCGGAAGGCCGAAAACGTACGAAAACACGAAATTGAAATCATTATTGGACCAAGATTCATGCCAAATGCAAGAAGAAGTTTCATTTACATTAGGGGTGACTCAATAAACAATTTCACATCGGTTGAAATCATTGAGAATGATTCGAAAACAAGGAAATTGGGTTCCATATGAACTGACGCCGAGAAACGTTGAACGTCGATTTTTTATATGTGAAATATTGCTTGCCAGGCATAAACGAAAGGGTTTTCTGCACCGTATAGTCACTGGTGATGAAAAATAGATCCAGTACGATAATCCGAAAAGGAAGCAATCATGGGGACCACCTGGCCATGCTTTACCATCTACAGCTAAGCCAAATATTCATGGCAAAAAGCTGTTGTTGTGTATTTGGTGGAATCAACTTGGTGTCGTGTATTATGAGTTACTCAAACCGAACGAAACTATTACTGGGACTGTCTACCGAACACAGCTGATGAGATTTAGTCGAGCACTCAAGGAAAAGCGAGCCAACTATTACCACGGACACGACAAGATTATACTCCTGCATGATAATGCTCGTCCACATGTTGCTGCGCCAGTCAAAACCTATTTGGAAACACTCAATTGGGAAGTGTTACCCCACCCACCATATTCTCCAGAAATTGCTACATCTGATTTCCACTTATTTCGATCGGTGGCACACGGCCTGTCTGAGCAACTCTTCACATCATATGAAGATACCAAAAATTGGGTCGATTCGTGGATAACCTCAAAAGATGAAGAATTCTTCCGACACGGAATCCGTATACTACCAGAAAGATGGGAAAAAATAGTGGCAAGCGATGGACAATACTTCGAATAAAAGAGCAAGTTTGGCTCTATCACAATAAATGCCCAATTTCGGATAAAAACGGCGGAAACTTATTTGTACTCCTAATATTATTACATGCGGGAAATTACTGTATTTTATTATTTAGCGTGTTGTACAAGGGATCGCGTTATATGAAAATAGTGGTAGCAATATCGTTGGCACGTTATATGGAAGCCTACTGTAAGTCTACTATACATTTATAATACGTTCTCTGTCACGCTGTTTTTCACTATGCTGTAAATTTTAATGGTAACACTTGTTGAAGTCCGTCCCTGCGAAGGCCGCAGTATTTTAAATACAGATGGTTTGCTTGTTGGCCTGGGCTTTATTTTCCTGTGTGGTGGTTTGTGACCCAGTTAGTGGGTCGGCGCAACGGGGCATACCTGCGGCATGTTTTTCCCTAAAGTCAACTGCCTTGGTTTGCGTTGCCCCCACCCACTGTAGGACCGTTGCAGCTTTGTCTCGAATGCTCTAGCTGCAAGGCGTTGCCTTTTTTGCTTTCGAGGTCAGTAGGATGCTAACATCTGAATCGATCAGCTGCGCCAATCTCGCGTATTGTCAATAACTTTGTACATTCATTTAAATAGTACTTTCGGCCATCCTGCGTATAATCCTTTAACAACACTATAAATACAATATAATATAATAAAGAAATATTTAAACTAGGACTATGGGCTGTGAGCACGATTAATTCTCGCAACTACAGGGTGTACGCGCTAAGTTTTGTTACTATTTTTTAGGCATTTCCGGTAGTGCAATTAACACGTTAAGCGCCACGCCAGTCCCTAGGGATCGACGCTAGACTTTCCGTTCAGGCCTTGTCGGTCCCTACGGACCGGCGACAGATTTTTCGTCCTTCTATCGCGGCGCGTGTGTCGGTCCTTGCGTACTTGTGAGACTGAACATTTTAATTATGCGTTATCAGTTTTTGTTTGGTCAATGCTTCAAGGAAAAGAATATAATACTTAAAAACATTAATGTAATTTATTAAAACAAGATAAGCAAAAGTGAGGTTTTTTTTATAAACCCGACATTTGTTTATACTCTGGCCCGCCTGGCGGCTAACTGTGGCTTGAACGAAACGGCACAGAAATTCGGCGTGGCGCTTAACGTGTTAAAAAATGCTTCGGACAAATGTTTTTTAGTGTTGGATGATCTATATGTTCCCATATTCCTAAATCTCAAAACATGTTTTTTACGTAAAAAAAGTCAATGTGACCTTGACTTTTTTAAATGACATTATATATTTCTGGTGGCACAGAATTATTGCTGACGTCGAGACGAATTCAACCGCGTATTATACTAAGACCTTGAAATGATATTAAACTTGAAAATTTTGTGGAAATTTAATTTTAATGATGAGATATTTCTTACACAAAGATCTGGTTGCATCAGATGTTCGAACTGCGATCCAGTTTCGATGATACAGAGCTCTGCTCTTTGTATGTATTAGACTTTTCGTTGTCGCTGTAATTAGGGCGTCTCGGTTTATATAATTACAAGCAATTATTATACGATACCGAAGTTCTTTTCCACATTCATTAAAAACAGATAGCATATCACACCTTTCTGTATTTGAAAACTTACTCATTCTAAAAGATCAAATCGCAATACGCTAAGCTAACCCGAAGCAATACTACCAATGAGCTGATTAGATTGATAACTGTGAAGCGTACATACATAATATGGGAAGCAATGAAAGTAAACAAAGACGGTGTAACTATAGCGATAACGAAAAGTCTAATACGCTGTTGAATCCGTCTTGACATCAGCAACAATCTCATAATATTAGAAACATATGGTGCTATTTAAAAAAGTCAAGGTTACCTTGACCTTTTACGTAAAAAGCATTTTCTGAGATTTCAAGATTCGGGAACATATAGATTATCCAACACTAAAAAACATTTGTCTGAAACATTTTGTAACTGCACTACCGGAAATGCCTAAAAGATGGTGGCAAAGCTTAGCTTTCTTTCACTTGTATTCACTTCGCTCGCTAATTAGCGAGTCTGCTATCATGCCTCTCGACTTTCTTTAAATATTTACTCCTCACTCTACCTATGTCGCTCGTCATACAGTTACTCGTTTTAATATTCGGACACTATGGCTTTTGCGAAATTAAAGCTTTACGTACTTACTTGAAATGTGGT
Organism: Tetrapedia diversipes; assembly: GCA_033822845.1. Lineage (NCBI taxonomy): Eukaryota > Metazoa > Arthropoda > Insecta > Hymenoptera > Apidae > Tetrapedia > Tetrapedia diversipes. Next base: position 358,604 of record JAOPTO010000770.1, read on the forward strand.
TATCGAATTTTCTGGTCCGTAATTTGTTGAAGCACATATTCTAGTTTACAAATATGTAAAATTAATTACTTTATTTTTTATTGTTTTCCACATAATAAATCATAAACGAAATTAGACTCAATATTGGTGTCGAAAAAATATTCGGACATCTAGTATATTTCGCCGTTTATTCGCTTTAGAAGGTCCGTTTGTAAACTCCTTATGATTGTTTGTAAACACCAAGAGTGTGCAGCAATTCGGTTAGCTTCTGGTAGTCAGTTTCATAATAGATTCCATCGTTTCTACACGCATTTGTGAAAATGGGTCGCAAAAGTAAAAATACCTCATTCAACATTCGACAACTTGTTATATTTCACCGCGAAAAAGGGAAATCATACCGGGAAATTGGGAAGTTGTTAAATTTAAGTAAAAGTACCGTCGCGGATATTATAAGAAGATATAAACATGAAGATCGCATTGAATCTATTCCTCAAAAGGGACGTCCACGTCTTCTTGACAATCGTGATAAGCGTGCAATTATTCGAAAAATAAAGATCAATCCAGGATTAAGTGCCCCTAATTTAACAGCAGAATTGGCTGCGGAAACTGGAAAGAAAGTGCACGTGGATACAGTTCGCAATGTTTTAAAAGATGAAGATTATAATGGTAGAGTGGCTCGTAGAAAACCATACATAAACGAGATCAATCGAAAGAAACGCATAGCATTCGCTAAAGAATTTATTTCTAAAACACAATCATGGTGGAATGATGTGATTTTTGCGGACGAAAGTCAATTTAATATTTCTGGGTGTAGTAGACGAAGATTAGTGTGGCGTAAACCAAATGAACAATTAAAAATAAAGAATATGATACCAACGGTGAAACACGGTGGCGGAGGCTTGATGGTATGGGGCTGTATTTCAACTGCTGGAGTAGGAGAGTTAGTTTTCATTGAAGGTATTATGGATAAGAACAAATATTTAGACTTATTAAAGCAAAATTTATTAAAAAGTGCAACGAATATGGGTATACGCGACAGTTTCAAGTTCTACCAGGACAACGATCCGAAACACAAATCGAGAATAGTTCAGGAATATTTATTGTATGCTTGTAATGCACCACAATCACCGGATTTAAATCCAATTGAGAATTTGTGGGACTTATTGGATCGTAATATTACGACAACGCCTATAAAAACAAAAGAAGAATTAAAAATACGACTGACAGAAGAGTGGAGACGCATTACTCAAAATTACTTAAGTAAAGTAATTTCAAATATGCCGACACGGTTGCAACATGTTATTAGACAACAGGGATATCCCACAAAATATTAAAATTATCATAATTTTGTTCTTATGTATTTCTAAATAGGAAAAAACGTTATGTAATGTTAAGTGTCCGAATATTTTTTCGACACCAATATTGGGTCTAATTTCGTTTATGATTTATTATGTGGAAAACAATAAAAAATAAAGTAATTAATTTTACATATTTGTAAACTAGAATATGTGCTTCAACAAATTACGGACCAGAAAATTCGATAACCACATTTCAAGTAAGTACGTAAAGCTTTAATTTCGCAAAAGCCATAGTGTCCGAATATTAAAACGAGTAACTGTATATACTGGTAAATTCGTTTCCAGTCCTTTGCAGTAAATGTCATTCTGTCTGTTTGTGAGCAGAGGAAGTGATTTCTGGTATCAGTAACTATCAAAATAATACAAAATATTGCTTAAACACCATTAAACAACATTTAACAATAATATCAGCAACTATTTTTATCCCTTTATTCCTTAATAAGAAATATTCATTTTACATAGAAATAAGTTTTAACGTGTATCAAAATAGTACATATACAGCGACAGAGAACGTGTTAATTTATTATACTTTGCTTTTATCACATTCGCAACGAATAGAGTGTGGAAAATTGTCAAGATGATCAATTATATTTCCTGCATTCCTTGAAGCATTCTAATTTTAACCGTTTGAGTGTCACGGCCCTTTCTTATTTCCCGATCAAAAATTGCCAAGCGGCGCGATAGCGTTCGTCATATTTTGTACCGAAAAATGCCAAAAAGTGCGATTTCACTGTTTTTAGGTTACATGCAACAAATATTTCCTACAGTTTAGTTTTGTTCCGACATTCTCCTGAGAATAAAATTATTCCAATTCTATCTATTTTTTACCTAAGACTGAAGGGTAATCGTAAAGTCGCGCATCAAAAGAAACCGAGCCTGCTGTGATTATGGGCTTCACAGCCTAGAGCGCTGGCGTTTTGAGGACAGAACAGAAGAAGCGCCATCGCGCCGCTTAGCGCTCAAACGGTTAATTGGCAACACTGATCGCTTATAGCTTTCAGTTATAATGCCGTACTGTGTTCCTCGAATTTTGATGCAATCAAAAATCCTTTAATTTCGTAACAGTATAATTCGAACTTAATCAGATTTTTTAATGAAATGGAATTATGTCTGGGATAAAGGTATCCCCAAGATCTGAAAGAGGAAGATCACAAAAATATTAAAAATACTAAATTAGAAAGCGTATTTTTTTGCGAGGATTTATTAATCATTATAAAAATTTTTTAATATTTATTACTTAATTTTTTTTTCTAATTTTAACAAAACAAATGTTCAGTGCTTTTATTCGTGATTGGTTGTAAAATTATATAGTTAGGATAGTATAATGTTTTACCGCGTATAGAAGAAATGTTTTCCAAATTCATTGACCTCTTCCTAAAAGCTACCACCCCAAGTTATAGCTCATTTACTGTTAACCTATACCAAAATCCGTTTTTTTGCACTATGCTCACAACGAGTACTTGCAGTATGCCTCATCTCATCACTAATAAGAAGTATTTTTAATCAATTATCTTCAAAGTTAATAATAATTTAAATAATTGATTAAGTCCCTCTGTATTTAAAATTGCTTTATTCTGCATTGATCCAGCCTCATTTTGAATACGAATTGCGAATTTGGAGCTCGTCCCACCGTACAATAAGCATTTTTAAGATTCGTCTCTTGGAAGACCTGTAATCCAATGAGTCGAAACTCTCAAATAATTATTATGAGACTCTATACCAGTGCTTCGTTTTATAACTCTCGGATAATTTAGAGCAATCGCAGTTCTTTTAGTACTTCCTAAAATTGTTAATCATTATCATGCCGGTATTTTTAAACTATTAGAATTTAGCGAACCGATTAGGACTTTCTGATACCTTAACACCTGTATATAGCTCGCTCAAAAACTTTATTAGGAGAGATTTGATACAGCGTTGTTGCTCACTTGAATAGCCTTAACTATTTTTTAAATATATCTACTACAGTAGATATCAAAGAAAAGTGTACTTACCTTTTATTTTTGTTACTCTTTTAATTCAAAACTAATAAAACGCCGAAAGGCTAACAATTTTATTATCATCTTTTTTTTAAATTTATCGTTCAATTATCCGAACAAACATATTTTTGCCAGAGGCTATTCAACAAAACAACACTGTATTAGTAGAGCGTATAAATCTGTCAGCAATCTTAAAAATATTGATCGTTTTCAGCGAACTCGTGAACACTTGTACTCGAACACTTCGTACTTTAATTATGATAATCTTATTATAAGTATATGTAATTATTCTCTGTACCATTCACGTATTTTTTGCATGTCTTTTTGACTTTGTATACGTAAATAAATAAATACATAAATTAAGTATTTGTTTGGTTGCAGGTAGCCGGAGGGGCTGCGTTGGCGGTTGGAATTTGGCTGTTCGCCGATAGCAATTCCTTCGCCGACCTCGTCGGAAAACTTGATCACACAGACATTCTGGTAAACTTTAAAAACACATTTCTCGATACAAACGTTTTCATTTTGAAAAAAAGTACCTTATGAAAAATGTTACTCTACTGTCTAACTATAAACTGTTTCTTTCGTATTAGAGAACTATGTAAAGGTAATTAACAATGTTGTTATTGATAGTAGAAAAATTATTTGACAGATTCATATTTTATTGATTGTAACAAGAAAATGATCATCGATGATAGTATTTATACATATTTATTTTCATTTTTCTGTGCTTATACATATTTATGGGCTATTCCCAGAGTTGGATAAAATAGGTGTTTGAAATAAATGCAGGTGATTGTAAAAATATCCTTTTTATCTCAATAGAAAATACTAATATTTATCTGGTAGAAATATATTTTTTATAATATTAAAATCCTATTGTTTGATTTTTATGGATCACTTTTTTTTCTTTTTAATTGGTTGTTTAGTCTCGCATTATCCACTGTATGGGTTATTGGAAACTCAGGTAAATTGTAGTTAGCTAATAGTTTAGTCTGTTTTAAATATCGTTGGCCATCAGATTATCTTTTAGGGCGGCTTTTATGTTGCGCTTTAAACGATTTGTGGCGTATTTTCTGCAATCCAAGATAATGTTAAGAGTACTCTACATAATTCGCAGGTAAGTGGTCCTGCAATGGTGTTTACAAAGGAGGTATTGATAGGTGAATTTCGTGTGTCTTATTATAAATCTTGAGGTTACAACTTGGTCGTGTCTTGGTAGGGTGCAGGCGATGCTCTACTTGTAGAAATTGTTCTTGATCGCTGTTAGTCATGGTTTGGATGAAGATTTCCAGGTTTTGTTTCAGTTTTCAATTTATTTTCTTTTCAAATAGGTAGAGTGTGGTGTTTGCTGATAAGCTGTTGTTATAGTGGTTGAAGTTAGATGAGTTTGCAGCTTCTTTAGCCAATTTGTCCATTCTTTCGTTTCCAACAATGCCAATGTGAGATAGGGCTCAACTTACTATGTCGTTATTGGTTAGATTCCCATCTCTAGCTCGTTTAGACAGTTCATTATCCTGCAGTAAATTGGAAGAAGTATTTTTTCTTTATTCTTTTTTGCTCTGTTTGATTTTTCGGAGTGAAGGTGATTTTGTTTGCGAATTTAATATATTTTCTTCTAATTTGCAACGATGGTTCTGATATTTCACTTAGAATGTCATTAATTAGGCTAGAACGAAAGCACCGACTGTTATTTTGAGTGCTCTGTTGTGTACAGTTTCTAATTTTTTTAATAGGTTGGGATTAGCCCAGTAAGCAATTAAAAAGACAGGGTATTTTACACCTGAGAGCAGGCAAATGGGGCAACACAGTGGGTAACGTCAATGGCTACGCAGTGATGCTCAGACGTAACTACAGTAGCGGACATATACTTACGTACAAGTCTTATTTTAACACTAAAATCTTCCAATCCTTATCAACAATTTATTTTTAAGAATGTTGTACCCTGATGTATATATCCGTAATAGGACTTTTTTCTATTCCGAGAAAAAGAGTACTTTGTATTTATTTTCTTCTGACCTGTCTGTTTTGTAGCAGACAAATACTCACGTACGCTGCGGTTATATGCACTTAGAAAAATGTAAACAATGTTTCTCAGTATCTAGTGAATAGTGGTAATAGTTAGACGTATTATAACAGTTCTGTGATGAGCAAAGGTAAAAATATCAAGCCTAAGATTTCAGCGAAACTAAAAATTTCCGTTATGGCTTGCCACCAAGCTATACAGTATATTAAACTTCATGGAACACCAGACAATGTTCCCCGTAAGGCGGGGCCTAGAAAAACTGATCAAAGAACTGATCGTAAGATACACCGCTTATCTAAAGCAGACAGATTCCAAACTGCTGTTGCTATTCACAGTAAGATATTACCTGATCTTCAGGAAAAAATAAGTGTCAGAACTGTCCAACGAAGACATAATGAGTTTGAATTTTACGGACGCGTTGCCAGGAAAAAACCGCTTATATCAGAGAAAAATCGTCGAGCTCGAATCGCGTTCGCAAAAGAACATTTAAACTGGACTACTTAGCAATGGTCCAGAGTAATTTTTACGGACGAATCGAAATTTAATCGATTCGGATCCGACGGGAAATTATATGTAAGACGTTGCAAAGGCGAAGAATTTCGAAAATATTGCATAAAACCGACGGTGAAAGGAGATGGTGGGTCAGTACTTGTATGGGGGTCTATGATAGCAAAAGGTACGAGCCCTATCCATCGAATAACGGGTATCATGGACCGATACGTGTATCTCAATATCGTCAAAAATGTACTACTTCCATTCACCAGTGATTACATGCCAAAAGAATGAATCTATCCAGCGGACAGTGATCCGAAACACTCTGCAAAGGTGGTCAAGACATTTTTGAGCGATAGCAATATTCGTGTCATGAAGTGGCCAGCATAATCTCCGAACCTCAATCCAATCGAAATGCTGTGGATTGATGTTGACAAACATGTAAAAGAACGAAAACCAAAAAAGGTCGAAGAATTATTTAGTACTATACAAGAAGGATGGAATTCAATCCCAACTAGTAGATGTGCAAAACTTATTGAATTTATGTCGCGAAGGTGTGCGGCTGTTATTAAAAATAAGGGCCTACATACGAAATATTAATGTGCTATAGTCTTCACTCAAAGAAACCAGTGAAAATATAGAAATTTCGGTATGTACGTAAATATGTGTCCGCAGAAAATTTGATATCTATACATGAAAGAGCAAAAAGCTTTTTAATTATAATGAATTAAGGAAAATTATGTTGTTACTTTCTTATGTATATTGTAAACTTATAGAACAAAAATTAATTTTTGTATACTTGCTTAATATATACATACACAATCAATAGTATTTAATTTTATTAACTGTACGTAAGTATATACTTACCGCCACTGTATGTGCGGAATACGGCTTACATCTGAACAGTTACCCAAATGCACGTTCACGAATCAAAAACTCACACACGATCCCATGACGCATTTTAAAGCGAAATTGTAGAATCATTATTAAACCTAGCTACTCGACAAGAATCCATAAGGACATATCAAAGCAATCCCTGTAAGATTTTTTAGCAAAGAGGATTAATGTTTCCTCCAGTGCACAAACTCGCGCTTACAAATAATCTATTCATGCACACGCTGGGAGTATCCCTTAAAAGCTTCCGTATACATATGAATCTTCAGAAAATACACACGAGACTAATATCGACAATAAATTCACGCATATCACGATTCTTTATGTTTATATCAGTTCCTCAGTTATTTGCAGCTATTGTCTTCAAGATATTAAGTTGTTGGTTGCTGCTAATTTTGAGTTCTTCAATATAGGGTTCTAATTCTTAGTAACTTGATGGAAGTTGTTTCTTTTAACAGTTGGTTGTTGGGTATTAGTTTTATATTTGCGGATGATCGTTTTCTGCTTAAGATTACTGTTTCCGATTTGATACTCGAAAATTTGAAACCTGATGTCTGTATCTATTCTTATAATTTATCCAAAATTTCTTGGAGTAATGTCTGGATGGTATAGATGCTTTTACCTTTGCATACGAGGGATAGATCGTCAGCGAGTAGTAATCCCATGACTGGGCTTGTTATCCAGTGATCAGGGATAGAGATATACTTAAGACGAAGCCTTGTGGGGTACACCATTCCCTAAAATTTTTGAAGGAGAAAGAGTTGTTTGCTATAACTTAAATGATTCTGGTGAATAAGAAGTTGCTAATAAAATTGTAGATACTTATTTAGGATTTTCAAAATTTGACTTGTCCAAACCATTTCATAAGCCTTCCCGATAGTATGCTGCAATTACGTGTTGTTTGTTGGTGAAGGCTTCGCATATGTTACTTTCCAGGTTTAATAGGTAGTCGTACGTGGAGTGGGATTCCCAGAAGCCACTTTGGAACTTGGAAATCTTCTTCTGGTAGGTTAATTAGGAGTATGTTTGGTATTCCACCAGGTCCTGGGCTGGTATTCGAGCGCTTGTTTAAGAATTGTTGTAATTCTTCGAGTTAAAGAGGCATATTTAAAGCGAATATGGTAGATTGATTAAGGTCTATTGGCAGGTATTTCATCTGATTAGTTTCAATTTCTTTTTTATAGATCTGGAATTCTTTGGTGTAACTGTTGTCGCTAGGCTTTCAGAGATTTCGTTTAGATCTGTGGTGAGCGAGTTATCTTCTTTGGCTAAGGCAGGTATCGCGGATTGTATGGTGAACCCTTTTATTGTTTTTATCTTTTTCTAGATTAACGAGGGTAGCATAGACGAGTTCAGAGATGAGACATAATCCATCTATGTTTGTCTTTTGCTGTTTTTTTTAAATTTCACGGGTTATAGCTCTGAGTTTCTTAAAGTTAACGAGGTTTTCTGTAGTTTTATGTTTTTTGTATCCGTTGAACACGTGTTTTTGTTGCCTTTTATAACTTGTAAACATTGCTCGTTCCACCATGGGGTGTATTTAGATTTGGGGTTATAAACTTCTTTTGTTCACGATATAGCAATATTAGCTGCATTTATTGAGGCTTCTGGTAGACGTTCTAGAGCTGTATTTATGGTGTTAAAATTGATTGGATTTAATTCTGCAAATTGGGCATATAAGTTAGTTAGCGACTCACGATACAATTCCCACTTGGCCTCTTGTAGTTTCCATTGTGATGGTTTGTGAGATTCATGGCTTCGGTCAAGATTGTATGTCACCATTATTGGGAAGTGGTCGTTGTCATATAAATCGTCGACTATGCTCCATCTGATGCTTTGGGTTATATTAGGTTGGGGAAAAAGAAATCCATTATTTTTTCGTTAGATATCTGTAGTGATATATATCTCGTAAAGTATTAATCATACAAATTCAGACTTGTGCTCGTTGGAAAAGTGACATTCGGTACAAAAAAAAGTTTTTTTTACAGTTTTTTGAATTGTCGATTCAGTTGTGAGTTATATGGTGTAAAAGATGGAAGTTAACAAAAAGAAAAATCAGTATATTTTACAATTTTGGTTTGATAAAGGCGAAAATGCAAGCCAGGTACCTGAAATTGTGAATGTTGTTCATGGTCCCGATGCTGTCCCAGCCAATTACGCGCAATTTGGTTTCGTCAATTCCGTTCCGGTATTTTCGATGTTAAAGATGCACCTCGCGCTGGTAGGCCCATCATCGAAAATGTCGATAAAATCATGGAAATGATCGAAGTAGACCGGCATGTTAACAGAGTCGTAGCTTCGTCCATGAGCTAAGATCGACCACAAAACAGTTTTAAACCATCTGCATAAAGCTGGATTCAAAAAGAAACTCGATGTTTGGGTACCACACGAATTGACGCAAAAAAAAACATAATAGATCGAATTTTCATCTACGAAGCTTTGACCAAATGGAACGAAATTGATCCATTTCATAACCATTCGACAATACTGTGCGAAAACGATCTTGGTCAAAGCGCGGTGAAGCAACTCAAACGGTGGCCAAACCAGGACTAACGGCCCAGAAGGTTTTGCTGTGCATTTGGAGAGGCTGGAAAGGAATCATCTACTATGAGTTGCTTCCATATGGCCAAACACTAAATTCGGTAGCTAACAATTGGACCGCTTGAAGCTAACGATTAGCCAACAGGAAAGGTGTTGTGTTCCATCAGGACAACGCTAGACCATACATGCCTATGATGAGTGATGCGCCAAAAAAACTCTGGGACCTTGGTTGGGAAGTTTTGATACATCCACCTTATAGCTCGGACCTGGCACCAAGCGATTACTATCTAGTTTTATCATTGCAAAACTTCCGTAGTGATAGAAAATTGTGAAAACCGCTTAGTCGAGATTTTCGCCAAAAGGGACCAGGACTTTTATGGCAGAGGCATTATAAAGTTTCCTTTAAAATGGCAACAAATTATAAAACAAAACAATGCACACTTAACAAAATCAGACAATCCAAACCATGTTAAATAAAGTCTTAAAATAAACGTAAAAATAATGGATTTCTGTTTCCCCAACCTAATAGATGGAGAGTTAAATCTATCGCACTGAAACGATGGGATGATGAGCGAAAATGGGTAGGTGCGGTTGAATGTAATAATACGAAGTTAGTTGTGTTAATTATTTTCTCTATAGTGGTTCCTCGTCTATCCCGAGAGATGATTGTGACTATTTAGGTCTCTGAGGATGATACATGATTCTGGCAATTAATATTAGGTGTACAAGTTAATTTTAGTCTTCTTTTCAGCAGGTTCAGAGTTTATTTAAATTTTTATACCCAAAAGTTAATTGATGAAGTAATAATTATAATTAATCCCTCACTTTCTATAATCTTTCGGACAACGGATGCCTGATTTGAAGAAACTAGACTGTTTCATTTCGATGAACTCGTCTAAAAGTGTTTGCAATTCCTTATCATTGAATCATTGCGGTTGTTCAGGTCGTTTTTTATCCTGGAGATCGAAATTTCCTTCCCGGAATCTTTAGTATTAGTATTTGCAGGTGGAATGATATATAGCATTCTCACCAAGAGCATCACAGATCATTTCTGCAGTTTCAGCGGCGTTTCTCTTTTAGCTGAAGTGCGAAGAGCACACAATGACAAATGTGCTCTTTGCTGCACGCCATCGTTTAAACTGTGTTTTACCCAGGTTACGTTGACCGAATTGAGCAGTTTTCTGATGTTTTGGAAAGCTAGATGTCTACGCTATAAGACCCCAAAGATACCGTTACGATATTCAAATTGTAAATAGCCTTTATCATCATCGAAAGATGACAGACTAAAATTAACTTGTACACCTAATATATATATATATAGTATATATATATATAGCTTTTTTTCTCTCCATGACAGTTTACAATTTGTCCAGTGGGAACATTGTAAATTGTTATAACGGTGTGAGTCAATATCACGTAGATTCTTCCTCACTAGTAGGTATCTGTACAGAAGTCAGCGTATGTTGCCGAGAAAGAAGATCCTTTGGATGTTTCCTGCGTAATCGTTTGGGAATATTTGTTTCGTATAAGTTCCTGGCTAGATATCATTAGGATATTTTTCCATTCATGTTTTGTATCTGCCATATAAGCGTTCAATTTTTTCTGATACTGACTTAATTCCTAGATCTTTGCGTAATCCGTCGTTACATATGTACCACGGCGCATTAATGATGGTTCTGAGAATAATGGATTGTAACACTTCTAATTTTGCTATGTGGCTTGTGGCTGCCATACGCTACAATTCAATGCCGTATGTCCAAATCGGCTCGATGATGACTTTATAGATTAATAATTTGTTATCTATACTAAGTTTCTAGTTCTTACTGGTAAGCCAGTACATATCTCTTCTGTTTATGCGAATTCGATCGAGTTTGTTTCGTATATGGTGCTTTCATGTGAGTCTTGAATCTAAATGGATGCCCAAGTACAGGTAGTCCTCCTACAACACGGCATCTTATAACACGGTTTCGCTATAACACGATAAAAAAATTACAAAAGCCTTTGTACGACAGCCGCGGCGAGGCTTGTCTTAACCGTTTGAGTCCCAGAGACTTCTGAAAAAATTGAGGACGTTCAAGATTTATTAGTGGAACAAGAAGTTGACGAAACTGGTTTGGTAGAAATGACATCTGAAGCTATAAATCGAATAGATTCTGAGGACACTAGCACTGATGAAAATTGTGCAGTTAATAATTTAACATTAAAAGAAATACAAGAAGTCCTAAGCTTAGCTGAAAATTTCGATTTATTTTCCCTGAAGGCAGATCCTTTCGCTGAAAGAAGCCGAAAATTCAAAAGGGAGCAGCAAAACTGTTTAGCTCCATACCGGGAAATTTACAATGATGTGGTAAGAATCAGCAAGCAACTACGTGTGTAGTGGATCAATATCGGAGAGTGATCAAAGCTAAGATGATAGTAGGATTGTGTAACAAAATCAGTTTTGTGTAATTCTTGGATTTGTGGCGACGCGAGAAATTTCACGGCCCTTAAGGACCATCGGGGTCGAAACGGTTCGACCGTGTAACGTACACGTGGTTTTTCTCTCGCGTAGCCACACTTACCTCCGGCGACACACTGTCGCGACGAAACGAACCTCTCTCCCTTCGCCCCGGGAAATGCTCCCTTGTTCAACGGGAATATAGGACAAAGGATTTCGGAAAGAGAGGTCATTCGGTGTTGTATTATTGTAACGGCAACGTGCAACCTGCACGTTGAATAAAACCACACGTAACACGCATACTGTTAATCATTTCCCTATCATCACCCAAAACTGGTGACCCCGACGTGATTGCAGTTTTAAAAGGGTGCATAGGGAACGCGAATCGTAATTTTTTTGAAAGTTTTGTTAACTTTTCCTTCGTTTTTGTGTGTCATCATACGGACAATGGCACAGTCCAGCGCAAATTGTGACGCGAGTGGACTCGGTGCAGCGAGTCAGTATAGCCTACGTATACCACAATTGTGGCCTCACAAAGTGGCTTTGTGGTTCAGGTTAGTGGAGGCCCAGTTCGCGGTGGCCCGAATCTCGAACGACGAGATTAAATTTAATATAGTGATTGCCCATTTGGGGGAAAAATACATAGAGCAGGTCGAAGATGTCGTGGCCGACCCACCGCCTGCAGGGTCGCGATACGAGCACCTGAAGAATGAGCTCACCAAGAGGCTCACTGACTCCGACAGTTCGCGCGTGCGAAAATTGATCGAGGGTGAGGAGATGGGCAATCGTACGCCATTCCAGTTTTACAGACATTTGAAAAATCTCGCGACCCCGTCAACGCCGGAAGACCTTGTAATCACGATATGGAAGAATCGTCTTCCAACGTCGACACAACGGGTGTTGGCCGCGTCCACGGCAAAGGACGTGTCCACGTTGACGGATATGGCAGATCGAGTGCACGAGATCCAGCCCGAACCCCAACGCGTTGCTGCCGTATCGCAGGATTCAGAATTTCAATCGTTGCGCAATACCGTGAATCAGCTGACGACGCAGCTAAACACGTTGATGAGGAGGCAACGTTCGCCTTCAAGATCACGAAAACGCAGTCCGTGGCGCGAACGGGGACGATCCCCTAAAGGAACACCTGATTTCTACAATGGACTGTGTTGGTATCACCACACATTTGGCAAGAAGGCTACCAGATGTCACGACACCTGTACCTGGAAGTCGGGAAACGACAAGGGCCGTCCTTGAACGCGGCGCTAGACGGTTCCCCATCCCGCCGCATCGTTGTGACCGACCGACGGACGAGGGTGTCCTTTCTCGTGGACACTGGCGCCGATGTGTGTGTGTTCCCGAGGAAACAGGTACGCGAGCCCGTGCGGAAAAGCGCGTACGAACTCTCCGCTGCAAACGGGTCGCGTATCGCTACGTACGGCACCGTAGCCCTCGAATTGGATCTGCGACTCCGCCGCAGTTTCAAGTGGTGTTTTGTTATCGCGGACGTGAATACCCCAATTATCGGGATGGACTTCTTGGTGCACTACGAACTATTAGTGGACGCGCGCAATGGACGCTTACTCGATTCCGTGACAAAACTTTCCACGAAAGCGAGTGTTACAAAGTGCGAGGTCGCGACGGTAAAAACTGTAGTGGGTAATACGGATTACCACCGTTTATTGTTAAAATACCCCGACCTCACTCGTCCGCCAGTGTTTGAACGCAGTTTACTGCGACACAGTGTATTTCACTACATTGAAACAACACCCGGACCGCCAGTCTCCAGCAAGCCTCGTCGCCTCGCTCCAGACCGCCTAAGAGACATCAGGGCTGAATTCAACTTGATGATGCAGCAAGGTGTCATCAGGCCGTCGAAGAGCCCTTGGTCGTCGCCGCTCCACATCGTCCCCAAGAAGGACGGGAGCCTACGCCCTTGCGGAGACTACCGAGAGTTGAACGCGCACACCGTACCGGACAGGTACACACCTCCGCACATCGAGGATTTCGCCCAGCACCTCCACGGAAAAAAGGTTTTTTCCAAAATAGATTTGGTCCGTGCGTACCATCAAATCCCCGTTTTCCCGGAACACGTCGAAAAAACGGCGATTACGACGCCTTTCGGGTTGTTCGAGGCCACGAACATTATGTTCGGGTTGCGGAATGCGGCTCAAACGTGCCAACGCTTCGTCGACGAAGTCATACGCGGTTTAGATTTTGTGTTCGCGTATATTGATGACTTTTTGATAGCGTCCGAAGACGAAGCGCAGCATTCTACGTACCTGAACATTTTGTTCGAGCGATTAAACAAGTACGGGATCGTTATCAACCCAACGAAATGCGTTTTCGGGGTTGACACGATTCCGTTCTTAGGATACTCGGTTGACGCGAATGGGATAAAGTCTCTGGAGGAGCACGTTAGAGCAGTCATGAATTTTCCAATCCCCAAAACCGTAAGGGAATTGCGGCGATACTTGGGAATGGTAAATTTCTACCGACGTTTCGTACCTGGAGCGGCCAGGATTTTACTGCCTCTTAACGCGCTGTTAAAAGGTGTAAAAAAGGGTAACGCGCCCATCAACCTGCCGTCGGACGCGGAACGCGCATTCGAGGAATCAAAACGCGCACTCGCAGACGCGGCGATGTTAGCGCACCCCTTACCTGGCGCCCCGATTAGCATCATCGTGGGTGCGTCGGATATCGCCACAGGGGCAGTGCTACAACAGCGTGTGAATGACGATTGGCAGCCGCTCGGTTTCTTCACTAAATCGCTGTCACCTGCGCAACGCAAATATAGCGCGTAAGATCGCGAATTGTTGGCGATTTACAGCGCGATTAAACACTTTCGTTACGCGGTCGAAGGTAGGAGATTCACGGTTTTCACGGACCATGCTCCTCTAACCTTCGCGTTTTCGCAGAAACTAGATAAATGATCTCCGCGTCAATTCCGTCATTTAGATTATATCGGGTAGTATACTACCGATATTCGTCACGTTAAGGGTTCGGATAACCCTGCTGCCGACGCGCTCTCGCGGATCGAGGCGATTTCAAAGGCAGTCGACCACGGTACGTTGGAACTCGCGCAACGTAATGACGTCGAGTTACGCGATCATCTGAATGACGCGGAGAGTATTTTGAAGTTAAAAAATGTTCATTTTCGGGATCACAACGTGAGGGTCTACTGCGATGTATCAAACAACGTGGTCAGACCTTTCGTCCCGAAGGCGTTGCGCCGCCAAGTCTTTGAAAGCGTGCACAACCTGGCGCACCCAGGTATGAAAGCGACGCAAAGATTGGTGACGGAACGTTTCGTGTGGCCCGGAATGAACAAGGACGTTCGAACGTGGACACGCGGATGTATTCCGTGTCAGAAATGCAAAACGACGAGGCACGTGTTCTCGCCGACCCAACAAATCCACGATCTCGCAGGACGGTTCGAACATATCCACATAGACATTATCGTCATGCAGTACTGCCAAGGATTCAGGTACTGTTTAACCTGCATAGACCGTTTCACCCGTTGGCCTGAGGTAATGCCTATTGTGGATATGGAGGCGTCGACAGTCGCGTCGGCCCTTTTAAACACTTGGATATCGCGTTTCGGCGTACCGTTGCGAATCACGACAGATCAAGGCCGACAATTCGAGTCGCGCCTTTTCAAGGAATTGTGCGGTTTGTTGGGATCGGAACATCTCCGCACAACAACATATCATCCGCAGTCAAACGGGTGATAGAACGTTTGCACCGACAATTAAAGGCAGCCGTAAAATGCCACAATACGGAAAACTGGGTTGACGCGTTGCTAATCGTCCTTCTCGGCATCCGTACGGCGATTAAGGATGACTTGAGAGCCTCAGCCGCGGAATTGTTGTACGGCACAGGGATTCGTCTACCAGCGGAATTTTTCGTAGCGCAAAACCGCGAAGGGACCTCCGACTTCGTGGAGCACCTAAAACGTCGATTCGCGGAGATCAAGCCGCAACCGGTTACGCGGCACGGCGCACGAAAAACGTTTGTTTTCAAGGAGTTAACGTCCTCTCCTTATGTTTTCCTACGGCACGATGCCGTAAGGAACCCGTTACAGGCGCCGTATAATGGCCCCTATCAAGTCGTTGAAAAAGGGGACAAAACGTTCGTTATTAAAATAAACGGGAACAACGTAAAAGTAAGCATTGACCAGCTTAAGCCAGCTTTCGTTGTTCCCGAATCGATTGAGTAACCGACCGTGACGGACGAAACAATCGTCTATAGGGATCCTCCAAGCGTACCGCAGTCGCCCGAAAACAGGGAACGGAGCCGCTTTACGACCAGAGCAGGCAGGTCAGTCCGTTTCCCGGACCGTTTTCAGGCAGGTTTTAATTAGGATTAAGTTAATGTAAGCGTTAAATATGTAAGTTTAGCGATAAGCGTAGCAAATAAGAGTGTATGTGCAAGGAATGAGTGTTAAAATTATTTTTGTCTTGTAAATAGTGTATGACTGTGTAAATAGGTACGAATGGCATGTTTAGAGATAGTATTTCTTAGTTTGTAAGAACGTTGTCACTGGAAGGGGGGTGATGTGGCGACGCGAGAAATTTCACGGCCCTTAAGGACCATCGGGGTCGAAACGGTTCGACCGTGTAACGTACACGTGGTTTTTCTCTCGCGTAGCCACACTTACCTCCGGCGACACACTGTCGCGACGAAACGAACCTCTCTCCCTTCGTCCCGGGAAATGCTCCCTTGTTCGACGGGAATATAGGACGAAGGATTTCGGAAAGAGAGGTCATTCGGTGTTGTATTATTGTAACGGCAACGTGCAACGTGCACGTTGAATAAAACCACACGTAACACGCATACTGTTAATCATTTCCCTATCATCACCCAAAGATTACTGCGAAGTTTGGTAAGTCGAGTGTTTTCTCCAGTGCTGATGGCCAGTACGCGGGTTTGCCTGTAATGACTGTATCTATACAAGGATAATTTCCTGATTGTTTGTTCCAGGATTTTTCCTTGTAGTGAGTCAGCTTTGGGGTCCCATAAATTGTGTTTAGCATTGTAGTCGCCACCAGCGATGAATTTATATTTCCTAGCGATTTAAAGAAGTCAGTGTAGATTACGTAAAGAAAGTACCCGGAATTTATAAATAAAACAAAAACTACTTATTTATTCATTCAAATTTATTTTATCGCCTTCAAAATAGGCCCCATATTCCATCCGGAAGGAATTCCAAATGAACAACACCACGATAATCGAAGAAAATCGTGAGCATGACCTTAATTTTTGAGCGATTTTGACGCGGTTTTTTAGGTTTCGGTTCATTTTTGAAGCGATATTCCGAAGATTATTGACTTATTTGTATGTCGTACTCATAAACCCATGTTTCATCCCCAATTATGATACGTTTCATGAAAGTAGAGTTACTAGAAGCTCGTGAAATCATGTCTTCAGCAATCATTTTTCGATGCATCGTTTGCAAAAGATTGAATTCTTTCGGAACAAGTCGTGCAGCAACGCGTCTCATGCCCAAAACTTTAGACAAAATGTTATGCACGGACATGTGAGACATTTGCACTTCACGAGCCACCTCTCTAATACCTAGGCGACGATTCTCAATCACTATTTTCTTGACTTGTTTAATGTTTTCGTCAGTAGAAACCGTTGATGGCCGGCCGGAACGCGGCAAATCCTGAACATCTTCTCGACCCTCTTTAAATGCCTTATACCATTCGTAAGTTTGAGTTTTTGAGAAACATGATTCACGATAAGCTTTCTGCAACATTTTTAACGCTTCAGCACAAGAAATTTCGTTAAGAACGCAAAATTTAAAACAAATTCTTTGCTCGATAGTTTTCTCCATTGTAGAAATCGCAGAACGATCTCGAGATCGACTGACATAAACAATTGCTGTGAACACACTGATGGATATATTGCGATCAAACTCAGCAAAACAACTGAGTACAGTGATGCCAACTCACATGAAAAAATCTATTTCAATACATGCATCGTGGGACTTGTAAATGAGAAATTCCTGATACTTTTTTTACACAATGTATTGCTGTACAGATATTTCGTGTTTCGGGGGCAATAAACAGCGGCTATAATGATGTGTTACCATGTGTTGTGTGGATAGTCACGGCTGTAGCTTGTGTGCAAGTGTTTGCGATTAAGTGCTGTGTATTATGTTTGATATCTTGTTTAATAATAACTGTTGATCCGTCACGTGTTCTACTGGACGGGTGTTTGGTGTCATAAACATTGTAAGATGGAATTTTGATGTCGTTTCTGCGATGAGCATTACATCGATTTCCTTACCATGTAGAAAGGCTTTCAATTCCAGTATTCTATGTTGTAACCCGTTTGCATTCCAGATTGCAATTTTTAATGAATCCATTATTGTTTCTTATTAAGCATGCATGTAAAAAGTTCAAAAATTTTGTTAATTTGTGTCGACTGTTGACTCAGGAGTTTGGTTTATTCGAGAAACAAATTAGTTATTTGTTGTGTTTTTAGCTGATACGGTTAGTAAATTTCTTATTTCTTACATGTTTGATACTGATTCCTCATTTCGTGTGGCCGAAGATATTTCTTCCTGTGATTGAACTATTTGTATGTAGGTCTTACAATTTGTGTTTTTGTTGTACTGTTGATTCGAGAGAATGTTTTTGTTTCTGTTTTCGGTGACGATTTGATTTGGGGGAATTAATTTTTCTGAGGTCATTTTATGCCTGAGCCGGGGAAATAGCTTTTGTTATAACTTTTTCCTGATGGTACAGCCTTTATAGCTAGCAGGGTGGTTACTCTGGCAGTTGTAGCATTTAACGTTTTCTATCTTTTCTTCGAGGGGACAGTTAGAAGTTAGGTTTGCTGGCACATTTGAGGCACGAAGGGGTTCTATTACAATAATTCCTAGTATATCCGTGTACGCTTGATAGCATAGACATTCAGAAATTTATTTATTTTATTTAGTTTTTGGAGGCTCAAAAGATACTATCGTGTTTATTAATCTGTCAACTTTAAATATTTTCTTGTTATTTTCACTAGGCTCAAATTCAATAAAGAAGAACGGTAGCGGTTGTTTGTATCATATTTTGTTATATTATTTATTTACCTTACCTTGTGGTTGAATTTGTATAATACGTCAGTTATTTCATTGATGTCTGTTTAGAATGCATTCCTACCTAGAATACTACCTTATAGCTGTTATTCTTCTTTAGCTGATATGTGTGAAAATTTGCGTTTTTTCCCCTAAGGGCTAGAACTAGTTTACCATAAATTTCTGTAGTGTTTGCTTGTATTTTGACCTCATTGTTTTTTAGTTGCTTTAAAATAAAATTTTCATTGGTTACTTCTTTTAGTAATTTCATTAGGGGCTTGATTATATGAGCCTCGATGTAAATTGGTGGAGGTCTTGGTACTGGTTCAACGGTTTCTATTGTTGTGTTTTACCTCTGGTAATGCACCGAAAGGATTTTCAGTCAGTATATCCGTTAGCCATTTGTCTTGGTGTTTATTTGAGCGATTTGTTAATAGATGTATGGGTGGATATATTTTACGCTTCTTTGTTGTAATTTGTTCCCAGTTGCTAGTCTTTAATTCATCACCTTCCATTGGACTTGACGTAGCTTTTGAGTTATTATTTGTTTGATCGGAGACGAAGTAATTTAAGCCAACTTTGGTTATTTTTAATTGGATATTATCCATTTGTGCCATTTGGAAATTAAATTTGCCAAACGACAAGTTTCTCACTATCACCTGACACTGAGATTTATGAACGTACTAACACTCGACTACACACAAATATAAACTTGCTTCGCGTAAACACGTCTTGTCACCTCGACGATACGAACGAAAACTGATATTCAAGTTTAGATCTAACTAGAATACAGTCTAAATAACGCAAAGTATTAACATTTTTAAGATGTATCTGTTTATAAACCCGAGAATTCTGAACGCAGCACTAGTTATTTTATTAATGCGATTGACAAATAAAAGGTTAGTTGCGAATGTGAAGCCTGCTGCGATCAACGATCGGTTCGAAACTGTCTGCATATGTGCCTATAATTATGAAAGTGGTCTAAGTCAAAATTTAAAAAAAAATGAGTTCCTCAGTTATTTCACATTACATTATTTTAAACTAAATTAATTCAATGTAATTTTTACGATATCGTCAAAAATGAACCATTAGATGGTGGTTGTAATTTCAACATTATATGGAAGTCATTTAGTGTTAATTATGAAAGTGGTCTAAGTCAAAAATTTAAAGAAATTATATGAACATAACTTTAAAATGACGCGTTGCCCTCTTTGACGAGTTTCTGAACTACACAATAAACCGACAAATGACAATCAAACAATAACAGAAACGACAATACTTTTCGGTCTGCCTAACAATATATGGAATTCATTTAGTTCTATTTTGAAAGTGCATTAATTCAGTTAGGTTCTTTCGAACTAATTATTGGCGGAAAAATAATTTCTTCCAGTAACGGAAGAAAAACATAAAGATATTATGTGTTTACTATCGTACATCCCTCCAGTTTTTCAGGAACATTTCAAGAATCTAAAAACTCATAATGATAAAAGCCTAAAATGATAAAAATGGATTATTTTTTAAAAATAATTAATAAACGTTCATGAATTATTTCATTAAAATTATTATTTCTAATAAAACACGTAGTTTCTCATTGCTTTAAGTCATTCATAGGACATTCAGTTAATTTTGAAAATGGTCTAAGTCAATTCAAAGTTTAAAAATAACATTTTCATATGAAATTCACACAAAATTTCAGACTCATAGTAAACTTCCATTAATCAAAACTAATAAAATTATAAATTAAAATGTTGCATAATATAAAAATATTTTTTAATTTGTTCGAATGTAATTCATTAAATATCTCGAAACAAGAAATATATGACTTAGACCACTTTCATAATTATGGGCACATATATACACTTGTAAGGTGAAGATAACTTCAAACTTGCATAAGACTGTTATTTCTACGTTTGCGTGAGTGAAATTGCGGTTTTGTCAAAGGTTTTGTAGTTTTTAACCCCTTGGCTTATAACCACGAGCGAGACTCGTGGTAAGGGATTTGTGCTATAAGCGAAAACAATGTTTCTGTTAACTGATCGATCAATTGATCATGATTACGCCCCAGACGCCTTAAAAATACTATTTGTCCCCAAACGTTGTTGATTATTTCACAATTCCTTTTGTAACCCCGAAATATACATGTCATAAGAAGTATACATGTTGCGCCAGTTCCGGCACACGGCTGAACAGCTGAATGGCACGGCACGCGACCGAACTTCTTGTTTACTATGGCTCGCGCGACTGGCAGATAACATATAGACCAAGGGGTTAATCTTGCCAGTATTCTGGCATTTGAAGTTCGTTTCTTGTAGGCGGATTATTTGAGGTTGGAAGTTATGAATTAATAGTTGTAGGTGTTCAAGACGACTGTAGAAGCCATTAAGGTTCCATTGGATTATTTAGAGTGATGGTTTGAGTGTATGCATTGTTTAGTTCTTATATGAAGTTATGACTAAAGTAATGGTATCTGTGTGTTAGTTCTATAGAAGAATAGATTGTAGAGGTATATTTGTTGAAGTGTCCGTTTCTACTTTTTTTTTTATAAGACAGTGTAGTCGATTTTTTATATTCCGGTCTTGTAGTAGGGGATGAATTAACTTAAGCATATGGATTGTGACATTTATGCCGGAAGTGTAATTTTTTGTAATATCAATTGGGTTTCCGTTACCGGTAGCATACTTCAGGAAGCTTTTTAGTTAAGCATAGTTCAAGATAAACTTGTTAGTGGAGTCTTCTAGGGTTTGTTTGACTGGTTTGAGTAAATTGTCAACTTGTTCTATAACTTTAGTTAATGATTGGCTACGTTTGGGTTTCTTTTCTATGTTAGCGGTTGTGGGATTATTGTTCGGGTTTGAGTTTTTGTACCCTTTATAGGTTGTTATTATCTGGTTTGTCTTCAGTTGAGGTTGATAGTGGCCTTTTGTGTAGGTGGAGAGGTATCTAAAGATTTGTACTGAGTGTGCTGTTGGTGTCAATTGCGGTTAGGTCAGTAATAGAGGTGTTGGAATTCTCGTTCCCTTCTTGGTTTCCTGTTTCATTTGAGCTGTTGTATGATGTGTTTATGGTTTCTCGTGTATCGTTGGAACATGATGTTTGCTCCATTTCTCTTGGTGTGTCATTACTGCTGATTTCCTTGTTGTTTGTTGAGTGTGCGAAATTTTGTAACATGTCCTTCTTGTTTGCATAAAAAACAACTGACTTTATCAATGAAAATGAATATTTGGTACTGTGTATCGCTATAAGTTATTAGGAATGATCCGGGAATTTTTTGGACATCGTCTGGGTCTGTGTAACTGTGCCTTCTAAAACTCATCATGTGTGCAGAGTGCTCTTCTAATCAGGCTCGGAGAAAGATGAGTTTAGATATTATTGTTTTTGTCCATTAGGAATTTTTCCTATTAGGTACTCGTAAGGTATAGTATAAGGAGAAACATTAGATAAAATTATTTGTTGCGATGGGTTTCATAAGGGATCTAACTGTGGTATTCGTAGCGTTGATGTTGAGTGTTTTATAGTTGTTGATAAATTATTTTGTTATAATTTTATATTACTCTTTCCAGTTTTGGAAATGTTCTAATAAAAGTGTTTCCCATGCTCATTACCTCGTCATCATAGTTTGGTGCAAAAACCTTCACCCTTTTTTTGTAGTTTAGTAACAAGCTTAAAAAGATGTTTACAATCGACCAACAATTTTCATTAGAATTTCCGGTAGTCAAAATTTAATGATTAGTATGCAAGAATATATACAAACATTAATATAAATATCAATATAAAAAATATATATAACAGTATCGAAAGCTATAAAAACATGAACCCTTTCGTTACGGCAATCCGCTCCGCTGGAGTGACGCCACTGAACAGGGCACCACGCCGTGAAGTGTGCACATTGCACGTCGGTAGTCTTTAACACGTTCCGTGCCAAGCTATTTTTACCTGACTTGTCGTTCAGGCAATTTGATATTTTGACTAAATGCACCATTAAATGTAATTATTAATTATTGTATATATAACAATTAAATGAACTTTATGTGTTTTGCTCTATACTGCATCTTGTATAATGCTTCATTTTTTAGGTAGAAATATAGTTTACAGAATTATATTTCTAATAAAATATATGACTTCGGCGCATTAAATAATTATGACTGCGTGCACCACCGATGGTACACGTGGCCTGACGATCAAGTTTACCGTGTGCACTGGTGGTACACGTGGCACGGAACGTGTTAATGTTCGCACTTACGTTTTTTTAATGCCCCTTTGGGATTCTCTTCCATATACACTATTTTAAGAGCTACGTAACAACTGTTTCGTCATATTATATGAAGAACATGAAAGTGAGCATATTTTATGAGTATTCAATTATTTACATATTTACAAATTTTGCTATTATTATAAATAAAAATACAATTTAGGGTAGTTAGACATCAAATTATAATTCCTAGTAATTTAATTCAGAATGGTAAATTCTAAAAATCGGGACCCGTACACACAAGTCGTCACGTGGACGCCGTCTGTAGTCGGCATCCGTAACGAAAGGGTTAAACGTCATATCCAGAAAGTGGGTACTCTATAGGACGATTTTATCGCTGTCGATTACGCGTAGCTACGGCACTGTCGCACAGTGGTCCGAATCGCCCAAAACACGAACTTAATTTATAGCGCTTTTATTTTTATATTGTAAACCTGACTTAACGGCAAATATATTAGTTTTAAGGTGGTTAACAATATTTCAAAATACCTCAGTATAGTTGTACTTTAATCATCATTCCGATCATAATACAAAAGGAAACAGCTTTCACTTAATATCGAAACATAACGATCCGAAGCATAGCAAGGTTATCAAGAGATTTCAGCGCTTAACTATATATTTATTGTTATAATTCTTAAGTCTGCAAGGTTCCGCAAGAAATTCCTTTGTCGTCTATCTTCAGTAGGTTCCAACAAATGCTCTCATACAAAATTGGTCGTAACCTCTCGTAACCTCCGCTTTGTAATTGTCAATAAAGAAAAAAAGCGGGAAAATATAGAGATTCCTTTTACGATATTTTTCAAAGGTTAAAATATGTATATTCCAAAAATTTATACGCATTCTTATAGCTAAAAGAACACTCTTTAAAATGACCTACTTGGATTTACCCAAATTCTTATCCCTATGAAGATATAACGAAGTAAAGTATGAAATTTTAGAAGAAAAGTGTAATGATTCTAGAACCTGCATTTTTTCTGGTTTTCAAAGCTTTCTCAAGAAATTCTGAATGACTTATGATAACCCTCTTGCAAGGCAAAAGTTGGTCCATGGATATAAGAATCTATGGTTAAAATTTCGTACATTTCCAACAAACTTGAAAATTTGAATCAAGTTCGTGTTTTGGGCGATTCGGACCACTGTGTGTCGTTTCCATAGTAGGCGAATAATGGTCGCTTGGCGGCAAAGCGCCGCATACGCGTCGCTGATTTTTATATTATCTCAACTTGTTCGAATCGAAAATCGCTTCGACATTTCGTGTGAATGGTTTATTCTACAGAAACTCAACCCTGTGTAGCAAGTTCGTATTGAATAAAGAGCTTTTTCTAAAAATATAGAAACAGTATGCAGAATATACGTGTATCGACACTTTTTTAAGCTTTAACAGCTATTTATAACATTTGTACTTTTCACGTAATACTTCATTTTTCCCCCAAATTGACCGTTTTTATGAAATCACGTGTTTCTCAAAAACTGAGGATGATAGGACAACTCTGCTTCAGGATTCGTTTTTAGGACGAGGAAATCTACTAGGAACACCTAGTGGTTATTACAAAACAAATTTCGTGTCGGACAGTGTAATTAGTAGGAAAAATAACCAACAATTCAGAATTTTATATTAATATTATATATTATAGATCAGCTTCTAAACATGTAATAAGAAACTAACACTTAGGTTTGTTTCACTGAAAATTAAGTTTCTTAGAATTTGGAAAGCAAACCATATGAAATATTTTTATAGCAGCGCCTCTATCATTCTTTTGATAGATTCCATCGATACTGCACCAACGCTAACCGTTGTCGAATGTGTTATTGCTTATCAATAACACTAGTTTAAAGAATTGAATATATCAGAACTCTTGTCACGATAATTTATTTTCCTTACACTAATTGTAATAACAGAATTTAATCTACAGTATAAAATAACAGGTGGTTACAAGAGAGATAAAAAAAAAGTAAACTCCTTTGAGAAACTGAAAGCCCTTATATGTTAGGGTTGGAGAGGGTGAGGTCGGAGGTGTTTCGGAGGTGTATTTTTAAAGTCAGCAAGGACTACATAGTTGAGTAGAGGATGGGTAGCGAGTGAACTGGAAGATGAGTGGAAGGAGATGTGTGGAGATGGATGGGAGTAATGCGTGATGAATAATCTAGGCAATAAAGTCATTAGGCCAATCGACTTTTGATCATGCTGGTAAAAATTCAAAGGTCAAGAAAGTCGTACTGACATAATTTACAAGAAACTATATCAGTTGTCCTTATGCGTTTATTGCAACTAGATACGTGCTTAACTCTAACTTCCTAAGCTTAAGATATTCGTATTTTATTTAAAATTATGACGGTTATCCTGTTCGGTACCGGACCGATGTTATTAAAATGTATTACACGTATATTAACATTCTATGTTTTTTATGTTTATAGGATATGTACCAGTAAATAATTTACGATTTTTACATATTTCTTTTTAGTAAAATCTCTTTTAAATGTACTAGATTTCATTCTTAATAAGGTTTTTCAGTTAACATATTTTAACATTGAATTTAATAACGGTAACATAATATTCTGTTATAGAACAAAACAGATGCGGACGTAATCAGGATAATATCCTATATCCTGATTTTTGTAGGAGCATTGACCTTTTTGGTCAGTTTCCTAGGATACTGTGGAGCAATGTTTGAATCTCGATGTCTCCTATGTGTTGTAAGTATTTTTCTAGCCGAGAAATTGAAGCGTCAATAACATATGATACAATCGAATTTTTCATTTTAGTATGGTATTCTTATTCTTCTGGTTTTGATCCTGGAATGTGTTGTAGTAGGCTTGGCATTTGGGCTTAAAGGAGATGTAAGTTTTTCTACGTTTATTCTATCTCGCAATAACTTTTACTCAGATTCGAAATAAGAATTTATTTTACATAAGTTGTTACAATTTTTCTAGGCAGAACAGGGTACACGAGATTTCCTCAAGTCTACAATCAAATACTATGCCAATAACATTGATAAAGCAGAAACAATTACAGTTGCATGGGATGGTATAATGACACAGGTCATTAAAAACTTATTTGATTGATTCATTAAGAAGATTAATTCACAATAACTTACAAATTTAAATAAATAAGTTTTATCGATTAAGTTAACATTTAACAAGCGTTTAGACAGATATATTTTATATGTTTAGTTTCACTGTTGCGGAGTAGAGAACTATTTGGACTTCAGGCAGAGTACGAATTGGACATCTACGGATAAAATTATTCCTGAAGCATGTTGCATAAAAGAAAACAATGCTTTAAAGGACCAATTTTGCCCGATAAATCCAACATCCAGCAATTCTTATTATCAAGAGGTCAGAAAATGTTTAACTCAAATTAATAAATTCATAATTACATCAACACAAATATATGAATGGATAAATTAAAAATTGTAGGGCTGTTATGGTGCGATAATAAGGACGATTGAAGAAAATGCAGCTATAGTAATTGGCGTTGTGACTGGAATAGCGCTTATCGAAATCCTGGTTATTATTTTAGCACTACATTTAGCTTGCTGTTATTGGCGACCCCAACACGGTAGGCTTGCATTTACTAATACCTCATACAAATAAAAAAAATGTTTCATTTGAATAAAAACAACTGATAATACATGTACAGTGGCGGACATATACTGATGAACTGCAATATTAACAATATTTATAATTTAATTTATTATGTTTTTTTATGTTTAAAGTGTATACTACTATTTTATTTTGTATCATTCGTATAGCTTTGATATTATAGACTATAAAAAATGGTTCGTCTTAACCCTATTATGTTCTTAAGGGTACATACACTTACTGACAAAAGTTAAGAATCAAAGTAGACGTTTGAAAATTATTATATCTTTTTTATCTTCTGACATCCATAAGTTGTAACTAAAAATAGCATAAAGAAATAATATTTCATGCATCAATATGCAATAGGTTTTTTTTTCAAATATGATTGTACAAACATTACAATTAATACTGAGTCAAAGAAATAAAATATAGTTGTGTGACAAAAGTCAAGAAACACACAAACTTCTCGTAATAAGTTGAGCCCACAATCTAAACAAACATATTTCGAGACGTTTAGTTTTCTTTGTGACATTGCTCAGTGTAATTTATATTATACTTTGTGTTAAATATGGCAAGAAGACAACATTTAACAGAAACTGAAACATTAAGAATAGTTGAAATGTTTAAAAAATGTCAGAAAAAAATTTTTAATGTGAATCGTTGAGATATTACGAAAATTATAAAACTATTTTATGAATATGAAACTGTTAAAACGGGCACCACGAAGAACTGGCAAATCACGAAAATCAACTCAAAAATTAGATCGTTGAATTACAAGGCTCTTTAAATCGGATCTATTTCACACTGCTTCCGAAATTGAAAATTAACTAGGTTTGTGGAATAGTAGCGGGATAGTTGGCTGTTGTTTAGATGAAAATAATATATTTTATAAAAATGAGTTTGCTAAAGAACACATTAATTAGACTGCTGGGTGGTCAAAAATTCTATAGAGCGATGAGAGGAAGTTCAGTTTCTTTGGAAATGACTCTAAAAATAATGTGCGACGTCTTACTGGCCAGCGGTTTAATGTTAAATGCTTAAAATCGACAGTAAAATTTGGTAGTGTTAATGTGATGGTATAGGATTGTTTCTCACGTAACGGTTCTGGTCCATTAATACAAGTAAAAGAAACAATGGATAGATTTGTGTATCACGACATCTTACAAAATCATAACTGTTATTTGCCAATGAAAAAATGACATCATAGTGGTCATATCAGCACGATAATGACCTCAAGCATTCTTCTGAATTAGTTAAGACGTTTTTTGCAGAATAAAATGTTAATGTAATCAAGTGGCCAAGTCAATCCCTGGACCTAATTCGAATTGAACGTTTTTGGGATTATGTTGAACGTCAATTAGGAAGTCATTCTTTCACCAGCGAAGTAGAATTAATGGAAACAATCACGAAGATATGGTTAGAAATACCGGCTGAGTTTTGTATTAGATTAATCGAATCGATGTTACGCAGATATCGTGCAGTCATCAAATCAAACGGTTATCCAACGATTTATTAGATTATTATGATAAATACAGACACTTTACATACCGTTGTTTTTATTAAAAGTTATTAAATAATTTAAGATATGTATGTTTATTAACTTCTATCACGCAGCTTTTCTCTTGTTTCTTCGGTTCAATTTAATTGTAGTCTTTGTACAAGCATGTTCAAAAAGAAACACATTGTTTATTGATGTATGAAGTGTTATATTTCATTATGTTATTTTTAGCTTCAACCTATGTATCTCAGAACATAGAGAATATACCGAAATTATCAAATGATTACGTTATTTTTTAACTTTTGTCAGTAAGTGTATTTTGGAACAACACCAATAGTCACTTGTAACATTCATTTATTACTCACAGTCAGTGTTCATTGATTTTTCAAAATGTTTAGATTCTTTGTTCTTCAAATAATATGAACATGCGAATTTCACAGTATCTTCTAAAGTCATTTCAAACCGGTTTAACTTTAATTCTTCTAATTTTTTAGACTTTATAGTAATTATCTTGGTATGTATAACGCGTATGGTTCTATTATGGCAAAGAAAAAATTATTTTCTTCTATTTTTTTTCTCTGTCTTGAATAAATTTCAGTATTTCCAACATATCTTGTAGTATTTACAGCTTGAACAAGAAGAATATGTTTATACGTTTTATAAAATTATAAATTCCAATCTTTTATCTTCCTTTCTATAAAATTGTAGCTAAACTCAAATTTTTTTATTAAATAATAATGTTGGTCTAATAGTGGGAAATATACCTGCGGAATCATTTTGTAATTCATTATTATTCAAATGAAGTGACTATAACATTTGATTGAACCTATTCCATCACACTAGTTTTGAAAAGATTGGAGTTTTCAAGAATGAGTTAGTAGAAATCAATAATTTCTGAAATTACATTTTTGTACAAGTGGTCTAAGAATAATGAAAGAAAAAGATTTTGTACTTAATTTCTACATCTACCCATTTTACAATTCTAGAGCTGTACTTTCAGTTGTAATTATTTTTATGATAATATAAATTGATCTTACTACAAAAATATATACACACAAAATTTTTATGTGAACAAAAACAATTTTATTCCGGGATTCTCCTCCTTCAGAACCCTTCGTGAATGAAAAAGAGATGTTTAAATGGCCTCCTTCAGCTTAGACACTCTGTATAATAGATCATTATTATTAAATTTACAAAGTGTATAATCTCTTTTCATCGTTGACTTGCAAAATATCGGTGTTACAAATAGCCTGACCTGGAAATGTACCTTATTATTTTATTGGATTTTATATATAATCTTATTCTTAAATATAATTTTAATATTATATAAAAATAAAAAACTAAGGAATTGCAATTAAAAATTTTTATACTAGAAATTATAATTAAAACGTTTTATACCTATTGCATCTGTATTGCAAATTTATTTAAAACTGAAAGATCGGTGAAATTGAAAGTTACGAAATTATGGAAACTATAGAACTGTAAAAGGTATACCGGAAATATAAGAAAAATAGTTAATACGATAAAACTATGAAAGCTATATTAAATAACAAAAAACAAAATCAAATTTTTACTCCCTTTGAGACATTAAAGTATATTATATAATTCTCTAAGAATGTATTTATTTATTTCATTCAGAGTTTATCTCATTTATAATTTACAAAGTAAACATCTATTCTTCAAGTCTTAAATGACCCAGCCATAATCAAACGAGTATTATTATGCCACTTTTTATTGCATTGAGATAGTAAGATAATTTAACTTATCTGTTGTGTAACCGTTGTACTTTCAGCATTTAACTTCCGTTTGTATAACGAAAATTAATATTTATTTTTCAAACATTACCAAGAATAAAATTTGTTTACAACATGTATTCATAACTATATGTGCGCCACTGTTTATACATACATATATAGTGCACCCTTGCAAAAAATCTGTCACGAGTTGAAAACATAAAACTTTTAAGAAAACCGAAAAGAAAGTTTCTGTTTGAAAAATTATCTAATTACATCATGAGATATACATTAGCTAAAAGGTACTAAAATATTACTGCTTTATGTTATCTAGAAGTAATGTGGATATTAATTTTTTTCATAAAGTATGTTATATTTTTAAAAACAACCCTTACTCCTATTTTTATCGTTTTTATTGTTTCACATCTACCGTAGAGTACTGATAATCTGGCATCCAATGATTTCACATAGCCGATGGTCCGACGCACAATCCTAACCACGACCTTACCTCACGAACATTATTCAACAGTACCAATAATCAGTTAACGGTGTTTTAAAAGCTAATTACTGTTAAGACTAGTCTGATTTAAGTTGTGTTTAAATTTATTTTCAACAAAATAACTTTGCCAATCCATTGGTATTACTTTCAAAAAATTATAATAGAATTAGTATAAATAAAATAAAATAAAATAAAATATATTCTTTAATATTATATAATATTTATTAATTCTTCATAAGGTCACGACTTTCGCTTCTTACTTATCTCGACTTAACTTAAACTAAACTATACTAATCCTAGCTTATATTTACAGTTATAAGCATATTAATATTAAATCTTAAATTTAACACAAATACACTACCCTTATACGATCTCCCTTCACATCTCTTTCTTATTCTGTTTCTTCATTACTTTACTTCTCTTCTCCATTTACTCTCTGGCTTCCTTCTGACCATATCTTCTGAGACTTTTTATCTTCCATTTTTCTTCCTATTTCATACCATTTTTTTCTCATCTATTTCTTTTACTTATTCCTCTCATTTCCTCAACTTTACTTTTTCTTTTTATATATCACTTATCTGACTCTTACTTCCCTTCATAATTCCATTTCACTGTTCTTTTCTATTCATCCTTCTCACTTTCTCTCTACTTCTTTTTTACTTTACCTTCATCTATTCTTTATCCCTTTACATTTTTCCAGTCTGTTCCTTTCTCCTTTTCTCTTCTCTACGTTTCCATTATTTTTATTTTTGATTCACTCCACTCTCCATTCTTCCTTCTTTCTTTTCCTACCTCTTCAGCACTACTCTCATTTTAGACATCTTTTTCCTTAGAAAGTTGTTTACATGTTTAAAAATGTGTTAGTTTATGTGTGCTAAGTCAAGTGAATGTAAAGAATAAAGTTTATAATTCTTAAAGTATAATTTTTTGTAATGCATAGCTGAGCATTGCCATGCAATAATTAGACAATAGAGACTATACTGAACACATTGCAGACCGCTAAGAAATCTGTAAGACATACGTCTAGGACCACACGTTTTTGGACAAACTTACACGTTACTAAAATCGTTATAACATTTTTATTGATGAAGCAATGTTTGTCAAACTTTCAGAAATTATAAAATAGCACGCATTTTATGTATTATTGAAAAAAATGTAGTATATTTGTGGTATGCTAAACAACAATTACACTGTACGATCTTCGAGAACGTACTGACCCAACTCGTGGACGTTCAGTAACGTTTGAGCAGGCAGACACGAGTTAACTCGTGACCGGTCAGCAATGTGTTAATACAGTTTTTCATGCATTTCATGTAATTCATCGTAATATATCATAGCTATAATAGTATCTCATGGTTTTAAAAAATTGTAGTAAATTGATTTAGGTAATGTCTGTCGTTACATTTACCAGTTATAGAAACACTGCTATAATTAAAAGTATAACACAAGAGTAAGTACAAAATTTTATTTTAAGATGTGTCACTTTTTCACAAGAATATTGTAATATTATTTATTAGAAATTATATTCTATCAAGTGAAATTAATATTATTACTGATGCATTAGGTAGCAGCATTGTTGCTTGAAACATTATAGATTAATTTCTACCAGTTTTTCTTACAGTTCCATGCAGTAAAGTGAAAATCGAAAGCTTTTTGACTCGGGACAATTTTCTCGCAGGGGTACAATATATTAATTTTTAAGAAAATAATAATCACCGGAAACAGTTTCCTCTAACAGTTGAAATAGTTTAGAAGAATTAGAAAAAGTTACTTTAAACGATTAAGTAAAAATATTCTTTTAGCTTGCATCGATGTCTCGTCGAAACAGGTGAACTAACAATGGAAATGTTGTATTTATATTTTAAAGTAAGACTTAATATATTGAGCATTCCATTTTTTAATATTTTTGAATTAAAATAAGTTTGACATAATTATTTTGTATATTTTCATGTTTTAATTATTTCAATTCGGTTTTGTTTGTCAACCATGTTTCAACGGCATCAAATTTCTTTGGATTAAAGGGAATAATTTTTTATTTCACTAGAATTATCAGAATTGTTACAAATGTTGAACAAATTAGAAATAGTAAATATTCATATAAAAATTAAAATAGAGTCATGTGAATCACCAAACTTCTATTATTAAAGCTTATGATTAATTATTTTTAATAATTATAATACTAACATTATATATTCGAATATTTAAGGCTTTCGCGGTCCAACATCATACAGTTGTCATTGTTAAAACTCTCGAATGTAAGTTGTGTTCTTTTGGAAACGATGTTTCAATGTGTCACAAGCATTGCAGCTAATCCTATTAGGTAATTTCAATAAATCATCACAAAACGAATGCTAATATTAATTATTTGACACTCTAATGAAGCTAGCTGCAATGCTTGAAAAATATGGATTACCTTCGAATCACCGTCATCTCATTCTGCCGATACTGTTTTTGTCGATGCAATATAAGACCGTTACAGTACCACTTAGTAGTACAGCATTTGCATGGCATTAGACCCCCGACGATTGGTTAGTCGCGCGAGTTTATAGTGTGCTGCACATTTAACGTATCAGCAACGCACTCATATACATACATTACAAGCAACTAAACGCTTTGTTGCCAATGTATGGATAGCATACGATCAGCAACATGATAAGCATGTAATCATCATCTAACCGACAAAACATTCTCGCTGAGAATCTTGCTGCTGCTGAGGTAATACGGAGAAGCATCGATGATGTGTGCTACTTATGGACAGACAGATGTATCTGCGCTTAAACTGTATAAAAAAAAGTTAAACCGTTGATGGTATAGTGCCGTGCAAATGTTGTACTCTTAAATGGATGACGACCTTAAATCGTGTTTACAGAAATGACAGTGTCAACGAAACGAAATGGCGATTCGAAGGTAAACTGTAAAACATTGAACATCGCTTCTAGAAAAACAGTTTACCCTTGGAAGTTTTATCGGTAACAATTATATAGTATACTAACAACAGAATAAGCAAGTGATCACGATGTTGGTTCATCATTTTGTATATTCAAAAATATATTTTTCCTATTTGTAAATTCATATATAAGTATACTTACCAGCTGATAAGAAATGAACATATTTATAGATTTTGTACACTTATATAATCGCATAATAGTTTATTACGATTTCTATATTTTTATTGTTGTAACAATACTTGTGGATAACCTAGAAGTAATGAACTGAAGCAGTTCACGCAATCATTTGTCAGTTCATATCGCGCACAAAACACTTTCGTTTGCAGTTTTAACTTGTTGGTGCTGCTGTTGACTCCAACAACTAACAAGGCTGATCTTCGTACCCTTTTCGTTCCTTTCCTCACAGAACTGAATCATTGGTTTAAGCTTACGTGAAACTAGCCCAGGATATACTCAACCATTTATTTAACTATATTTGACTTTCCTCACCATTGATTACTTTTCTAAAGAT
Organism: Tetrapedia diversipes; assembly: GCA_033822845.1. NCBI lineage: Eukaryota > Metazoa > Arthropoda > Insecta > Hymenoptera > Apidae > Tetrapedia > Tetrapedia diversipes. The sequence continues at coordinate 392,396 of JAOPTO010000770.1, forward strand.
ATTCAGAACATTGAAAATGTTGGTTATCCAAATAATACAAATTTTTTATACTTGATACGCTGGAAAATATTTTATTTGTAAATTTTAATTAAATTAATAACTACAAAAAGGCACAAGAAAGTATTAGGAGCAATTGTATTATTTTTTTTCGCATAAAGTGCTTGAGAAGTGAGTAATTTAATTTCTTTAAAGGAAATTGTTAAGTTTTTAAAAGAGATTAGTTCAAAACCAAATAATTGTGTTTATTACAAGTTTAAAAGCAAAACTTTAAAAAAAAATTACATATGTTTGCGTTGAACTACTTTGTACATATATTTAAAATAATTTACACAATATACTATACGCTATACTGTTTTAATAAGCTGTATTTACTATATTACATTAATACTAGATAATAGATTTTATAACGTCTGTTTATAAAAAAGCACTAAAATGTATTTGAAAATTTGTAATGTTGTATGATGTATATTTTATATTGTTTTATAATGTACAAAAACAATGATAATAAAGATTTTGTATTCTTTGTAAACAATTTCCAACTCCTATTAATTACATGAAAAAATGCACTTATAACTGCCATCTATAAAGTAAGCAATCTAAAACAGAGAATGTTAAAACCCCGGACATTTTCGTCTGAAACCTGGACACTTTTGATTATCCCTTAAATTAGATAAGGTATCCCAAGACAACAATTTCTGTTAGTTATAAAGACTGTAATTATTATCGAAAAATAAAATATGCTATAACAGGTAGGTACATATAGATATATATATATGAAATCTTAAATACTTATTAATAAAAAATCTAAAAATAAAATCAACACAAAAATAATTTTACAAGGTATTTTAAATAACGAGAGAGCATCATAATCGAGAAACCCGGATTGCTACAAAAATCCTTCCAGACATCCCTCCCATATCCTAAAAACTAGAACAAAGCCGGGGAAATCTGGGCGGGTGACAGCTCTACATGTACCATGGTCCTTTTTGTAACGTTAACGTGTGACATTTACAGAAAGGCAAGTCTGAGCTACTTACAGAAGTAGTGCATACAGTTCACAAAAATATCGTGACTGTATCGTCAGTGTTCCAAATACTTTAAACTAAAAATGCAGCTCTAATTTGATTAGAAGTTGTGAACAAATACCACAACGAAAAATTTGAATTTAATAAAATTTGATTTATTACAGTTCATTTTCAACTGAAATTACATCGCAGTACAGCCGAGGAATCATAGCAACAGAACGCAAAATATATTAGGTCGAATCATAAGTAACTTCCGACGCAGCTAAGTAGTATCTATTGTTCGTATCTACCCGCTATGAGTTTCCATGACAAGGAGTTTTTGTTTTCACTATATAGACGAGGCTTTAGTTAGTCTTTTATGAACTGTTTCGTGTGATTCACGTTACGTTAAACTGTTTCTTTTAATCTCTAAAATGCAGAGTTAAAAAGTACATATTCGTCATATACTGCATTGGAAATTTAAACAAGGCAATAGTGCTAAGGCGACAGTTGAAAAAATATGCAGAGTATATGGTGAAGACTAATAACTGATCGGGCAGTTAGAAATTGGTTTATAAAATTCCGTTCTGGAGATACGACCTTAAAAGACGAACTGAGTGCAGGACGTCTTTCCGACTTTGACGACAACCTTTTAAAAGCAATATTGGAGCAAAATCCACGTCAATCAATAACAGGTATAGCAAAAAGGTTGAATACATCACAATCAACTGTTAACCGTCACCTGGAGAAATTAGGGAAAGTCAGCAAGCTAGGAGTATGGGTAGCTCACAATCTCAGTGAACAGAATAAAAAAGATCACATGTCAATCGCCACAAATCTGCTCTCACGGGTAAAAATTAAGCCTTTTTTAAACAGGATTGTAACAGGCAATGAAAAATGGGTTACCTATGAGGATATAGTCCACAAAAGACAGTGGCTTGCTAAGGATCAACCACCCCTATCAGATGCGAAAGCAAATATCCATGGCAAAAGATTTTATTGTGTGTATGGTGGGATTGTCAAGGAATAATTCACCACGAATTGTTGAAGTCAAATTTAACGATTACTGCAGATAGATACGTTCAGCAGTTGCAAAGAGTGCAAGAGAAACTCCATGAAAAGCGTCTTGTACTCGTCAATCGCAAAAACGTCATTCTTTTACACGACAATGCGCGACCACATACAGCAAGGGTGACTCAAGAAAAAATTCTTCAGCTTGGATGGTCTGTTTTACCACATCCACCTTACTCTCAGGATCTTGCCCCAACAGACTACCATATTTTCAGATCTTTATAAAACTTTTTGAATGGAAAGACCTTCAATTCTGAAGAGCAAGTCAGGCAGGCTGTCAAAAATTTCTTCCAGTCCAAACCAATCACACTTTACAACGAAGGAATTGATAAACTGCCAGGAAGATGGGAGAAAGTTATATATAATAGTGGTGAATACATAATAAATTAATATAATTTTGTTATTTAATGAGAGCAAAATAAATGTCTGATAAAAAAACGGAAGTTACTTATGACTCGATCTAATATAATTCTATATGTAGCTTAACAAATATCACATGATGTAATTTTGGGGTTTTGAGTCCGCACAGACACTATGTGGAATAAGATCTCTGGTAAGAATGCTGTAGTAGTGTGCATGAAAGATCTATATTCTGTTTCTGAATAATTTAGGGGTCTATAAGCTCCCCAGTATTCACAGTCAATACAATTCAATAATTTTCAGTCACTGGAAAAATGTTTTATGTTTTATACAGAGTGTCCCGCAACACGTAGGACTCGCTTCAGCAATGGATTTTACACGTGAAAGCAATGAAAAAAGTTCATATAAAATATAAGCATATGTTCTATTTGACCTTGTTTTGGATTATAGCAAGTTCCTTCTATAACATATACAGGGGTGTGTTCAACGAAACGATCGCACCGATTTTTCAAGCATTTATGCTAATCTATCAAGAAAATATTTGCAATAAAAGTTAACGTATTCTTTGAGACAAATAATTTGCAATAATAAAAATTTCAAAAAATCTTTTTATTCGTTAAAAAACAAGTCATCTTGACTTTCTTAAATAGCACTGTGTACTTTTGAGATCATAGCGTTATAACTAACGAAAAGACGAATTCATTAACCTACTACACTATGACCTTCGGGTCCCCTTAACACGTTGAGTGCCACGTCAGTCACCGGTGACTGACATCGACTTTTCCGTTCAGGCCGCGTCAGTCACCAGTGATTGACAGTATAAAATATGATAGTAAAGGGCCTAACGTATTAAATGAATGCCTATATAAACATTCCATTTCAAACAGAAATACCATCCACTATGATAAAAAATGATAGCCCTAATACGTTTTAAAATTTCCATCGAGTAAATTCTAATTTGCCAGTATTGCCTTCGCATTGCTGTACCAAGATACCTGTGCACGCGGCCTGACGGGGAAGTCGCTATAAAACCACGTGGCATTCAACGTGTTAAGCTTAAAAATTTGCAGTAATTTAAAAAATAATTTTCCTACGCGTTAATGAAAACGTACATACAATTCTGGTTCATGGATATTTCAAAGAAGAATGTAAACAGTAAACATACATCTTTATCTCCTATTTACAGTACACATTAGTTTAGTGCAGTAATGTGATACATTAGGATAAGTCCAGTTTACCGAAAGAGATGGTCGACTGTTAATACTTCGAAACCAAAGCAAGATAAGGTTTCGTTTGGTATAAGCTAAATAATATATTTGTATTTCAAATAACAATGTTACAATTTTTTAACAAATTCATAGTGGTTAAATTTACTTCAACAAATGTTCAAACTGCAAGCTGCCTTCTGCGATACAAAGTTCTGCTTTGGTTAGGTTTGAAGTACCCTATGGGCCCGATTTATGGCCTTGCCTGCGCCTAGCTAAACTACCCGGACCTGTTGGTTCTAAAACCGTTGCCAACGCGCCTTCGCTATAATCAACAATTATTTGCTTGCTACACAATAGTCCTCATAAATAAAAATCTAACGGGGACAAGTCGGGAAAGCGTGCCGGCAAGCGGCATGGTCCATACGTACCGATCCAACGATTTTGAAACACAGTTGTCAAGTAATCTCTTGCTACTCGTGTATTATGTGCCGGGCAGCCGTCCTGTTGGAAGTAGATTCTTCTTTGTATTTCAGGTGGAACACTGTTTTGTAATAATATTGGAAGTTCTTCACGGAGGAAATAAAGATTTCGATGGACATTCTGATTTTCATTAACCCTTTGAGTACTAAAGACGTATACATACATTTTTACAAGTCTATCAATATATACGAAAGCCGTAAATTTACGACCTCTGCATTTTTTTACTATAACATCTTTTACTGTTTTATCGATTAATTTAACATGGGATATAACATGTTAACCCTTTAACTGCTAAAGGCGTAAATATACGCCTTCACAAGTCCATCAATATATACGAAAGGCGTAAATATACGTCCTCTGTATTTCTTTACTGTAACACCTTTATTACTGTTTTACTGATTAATTCAACATAGAATGTATTGTCCTATGTAACATAGCAACTAAATATGCCATTATTACTTTGTCATTATTATTTTTAATCCCTAAGAATGGTATCAAACTTCCGGGTACTGTTTAGTCAGTAGTCAGTGGACAACCAGTTGTAGCGACTGACATACGAAAAACGCGCCGTCCATATTGATGGATTCGTCCGAGAGCGCGCCGCAGTCAAAGGGTTAAAAAAATATGGTCTGATTAATTGCCCGCCTAATATGCCGCACCACACATTAATGCTTATTTTTGTTTGGAAATTATTCTAGTATGTCCAATGTGGATTTTTTGTCGCCCAGAAATGTTGGTTTCGTCTGTTAACCCTTTCGCTTTGTTTGTCCAGTCCGCCGAAATACCATCACTGAACGGAAGCGTGCAACAGAAATATGCACAGTGTGCGCGTGGTTTCTATAAATACGTTTTTCAAAGTCTTAAATAACAACTTTGCTGAATAAAAGAATCATTGTTGTAATTTAACAAGTATATTTACAATTTTAAATATGAAAAGACGTACAAAATTATTAAAATACAAAGTACATTTGGATGCCGCTTATAAGCGGCGCTCATACCCACAGTTCATCTCGTGGATGCCGCTTATAAGCGGCGCTCGAAGCGAAAGGGTTAAACACACCGTTGTTTGTAAATTTAGATTCATCTGTCCATAATATTTTGTTTAAAATTTCGTAATTTTCTTCATAGGTGGTCGCTAGCCAAGCTAAGAAGCATAGACGTCGTTCTACATTGTTAGGACGTAAATGTTGCACCAAAGTTACTTTAAAGGGATGATATTTATTTGTTTTCAATATTTTATGGACACTTCCTACAGGTATAGTTCTTTCTTGAGAAACAGATCGATCGAAAGCAATACAAGACCAGATAAATGTTCTCGTATAACTTGCACTAAACTATTGAGTTTATGACGACTCCATCCATACTATTTCAGCGAAAGATCAGATCAAAGTTAAGTGTATTTACCGTTTACATTCCTTTTCAAAGTATCCATGAACCAAAATTGCACGTACGTTTCATCAACGCGTAGGAAAATTATTCTCTAAATTACTGCAAATTTCTAAGCCAAAGGGGACCCGAAGGTCATAGTGTAATAGGTTGTTGAATTCGTCTTTTCGTCAGCTATAACGCTATGATCTCAAAAGTACACAGTGCTATTTAAGAAAGTCAAGGTGATCTGTGTTTTTTAACGTATAAAAAGGTTTGTTGAAATTTTTATTATTGCAAATTATTTGTCTCAAAGAACACTTCTTATGCAAATATTTTCTTGATAGATTAGGATAAATGTCTGAAAAATCGGTGCAACCGCTATGTTGAACACCCTGTATATCTACTTTATCTTCTCAAGGGGTGTTCAAAATGATCTTATATTACGATCTTATGATTCTTGATTAGAGAAACTTTCAGTTTTCATACACGGTGTATGTATTTTAATAGTTTAAAATTTAGTGCTTAAATATTCATATGTAAAATACTGCAAAAGAAATTGTTTACCGAATTAGAATGGAAAGTCCGTCAGGTATGAAATTTTGTTCGTAAATAATTGGGTGGTATTAATTTAATTATTTCTATTTTTCAAAAAAGTTATTGAAAGATCAAATAGGAAATATATTTAGATTAACTTTTTTTTATTCTTTTCATATGTAGAATCGGTGTTGAAGTAAGTCCCCCCATTGATTTCACACCTTGTATTTGTATATCTTTTGGACCCGCGGAATATCTAAGTACTTTTCAACTATCATTTTAACTTCGATCACTGTTCTTTATAACATATTTCTAGCATACTCTTATAAAGTACCTTTTCGACGAGTTTACCAGTTATATAAACTGTCGACTACCGAATTGTCGATAAAATTACTATCGCATAATTTAGTTCTTTGTAAAATTTCTACGTAGGGGCGTATCCAGCGTCAAGAAGTTAATAAAACAAAAATCTACGAAGTCTAACACCCTTCAAGGAATTCACTTATATAAATAAATGCTGAATGTAACATTTATAGTAATAAAATAATGTAAAATGTTTTTACCTTTCAATTCTTTTTATAAACTTTCCTCAAATAATACGGAAAACGAATTCAACGGTTTATAATAATATATTATTTCTTTATTAGCATTTAACGTTTGAAAATGAAAGATTTTATAGTTACACAATTAATATTATTCAAATAATTGAGTCAGAAATTTAATAAAAATAGATTGCTCCCTTTTATAATGTTATAAGTAATATTTTATATTTTATATATTAAAATAATCGGTGATTAAAATCATATGTTATTATACGTATAACGAATTACACTATTTAACATAAAAAATAAAATAAATAAATATTTTTGGTTAACGCACTTTGGAAACTGATGTTTCTAAGATAAATAATTTTAATCAAAATATTGCTACTATTACAAATGATTGAATTACACAATCTGTTAAAACTTTAATATTTTTAATGGTATTAGTGATATTTTTATAACTTGCCATTAAAAGTGTTTGCAACATCAGAATAGTATATAATTATAAACATATTAAAGTGAATTAAAAGTAAATTATATGTAACAGTTACATGTATTACATAATGGTTTTAAATTATTGTTCTATATCTTAAATGTAAAGTTAATTTATTCTATGTTTGACCTAGTATCACAGTCACTGTTTTATAATAAGTATTTTGTAGTAGTTATAATTACAGTGCTTTTTAAGTTACTAAATTGAAAAATTTAATTATTTATGTATAATAAACTAAATCTGTAAAATTTTTATAAAGGATATAAAAGATTATTAATTATTCAATATTTTCACAGTCTCTTCCAAAATAATGGAAAATTTATAATATACAAACATTTACAACACAGTATCTTTTGCAATTGGTTCTAATTATCTTAAATATAATAATACATACTTACACAAAACTACAAGAACAATAATAAATAGATGGAATTTATACACTTGATTTAATAAAGTATCTTAAAATGAAATTTAGTCCATCTATTCTCAAATCTAAGACTAACTGTTTCTGCGATGCATAATTTATATAAACAATGGTTTGGTTACAATTCTTTTTTATAACTATAGTTTGCAATATAAATTTTTATAAAGCATAGTTTGCTGATGAAACAACTCTCCTACAATTCCCCAGAATAGTCAATTGAAATAAAGAATAAAACAAACATTGCAATATGAATCAATTGATCCAAGTCAAATGATTCGGTAAACAAAGGGGGCTAGGAGAGTAAAGCATGTCCTATTGTGGCGGTCCACCCATTATGCTCATTGGAGGCATACCTTGAATTCCATATGGTGGCTGTGGAGGACCTTGGTTACCAGCCATAGGAGAATGTAATTGCATTGCAGAACTTTGAATCTGTTGTGTTGGTGTTACCTGACCAGCAGCTGGTGATGGAACTACCTATAAATATCAATTTTAGTATATGTTTTATTTATTAAAATAATGTTTATCTTTTCAATCTTCTATATCTTTTAAATTACTTTTATTTAATATATTTTAAATTAAATGCTGGCATTGTTTTATTATTTTTATTATTAATAATAAATTACATATAATACAATATTGTAAAATTAAATTAAAATCATCACTTTTTTGAATTTTTTTGACTCCAGGAACTTAAAAAACCTACCAAAAATGCTACAATTTAATTTTAACAGACCACCAATTTATAAGATATTAAAACAGCAAGATGTATTTAATGTATTTTAAGTAGATGTATTCAACACTTTACTCTCCTTCATCTTCATTATTTGTTTTCAAAAAGATGTACAAATATTACTGTAAATGAACAAGGATGAAAAATGCCAACGCAAAATTGTTTAGTTTAATAAAACATTCTCTTAAAGAGTAATTATAGAAATCAAAATAAAATAACGCTCAAAAATAATAAAATTGCATTTCAAAGTTTATTATAAAGCAATTAAAAAACTAGCTATTTACCGCCTTTTTCTAAAATTTTTATAATTTCTATAATGTGCATCATTCAAAATTGGATATAAAATTCATAAAGCACATAAAAAATAAAACTTAATATTGAAAAAATAGATGTTTTATATTCAGCTTATAGAGTCTCATTTTGTTGAGGCTCGCCTCGTGCAAGGAATTCTAGGAAATGATAGGGATAATTTAAGGACAAATTGTTGGATATTTAGGCGGACACTAATCTATCTAAATCTCATTACTAATACATTTTATACAAAACTTTAAAATTTATAAAACATGAAGGCTCATTCTATGAAAAATTACGAAGATTTTAATTAACACGTATAACATATAATATTATAAATAATTATATACAATAAACTCCACCATATCTATCGATGTCAAATTTTCGAATTGCACTAGCAGCAATACACTAAGATTTGTATCAACATTTGGACCAAATACATATTAAGCCTTGCAGCATAAGTAATACCAAATTGGTTACAAAGGTGTAACAAAGCTTGATAATAACAACGTTTGGTCTGTTTTTATAATTTGAAATTAATATAAGGATTTGGTAGTGTCGTTCCAAAAGCAATTTCCGCATTCATGCCTTCTCTACTCAAAAGCACTGTCTTTGAGTTAGCTAGCAAGAGAAACAGAATAATGTACGGAATAAGTAAATCGGTTTTTAGCAAATCGGGTGATGTAATCCGATATTTTTAAGAGAAAAGCTTCCTTATTTTATATTTTTATAATGTTTCTGTTGTTTTCTTATTGGTAATATAATGAAACATGTTTATAACATGTATATAATAAAAAAAGTAGAAATTTATGTATATGATATAATAATGGAATAAGAATAATAAATAAATTTTATGATAGTATTTGTACGTATAATTCTTCGTTTTCTACCCCTATTTGATAATAATAATATTTTCTCAAAAATATAGAATGATTTATATAGGACTATATAAAGTTACAAGCTATAATGTTTTTTTTCTTTCTTTTTTCAAAATTCTATTAAACCTATCTATTTTAATTTCTTTTTTGAATTGAATAAAAGATAATAACAATATTAAATCTAATAATAAATCCTTTCTTAAAATACTACAGAGGTCACCATCATTTTGAAATGTAATGGTATATCAATTTTTATTTCTGAATAGTTTCCTTTAAATTTAATAACATTTGTTTGAAAGATTATTTTATTCTACATAATTGAACAGTTATATAAAAACCTCTTCTTGCCTGCTTGGAATCTCTTTAACAAAATTTACTATACATATATCAAATCATTATACCCTCTAATTTATTTAATTTGAAAAAGTGATTTGAAATTAATATCTACAATAATTTTAGAGAAAACAGTTTGTAATACTGTATATGGTTCACTCTGTATAATTTGATAGAACAATATCATATAATTGTATAAATATCAAATTAAGCTCTACTTTTGTATATGTACCTTTTCAATTTAAAATGTAAGGTAGAAAAAGAAGAAAATCATATTAAAATCATTAATTTACTTTTCTTATATAACAGTAACGCAAAGGAGGAAAAAAAGCGCTTAAGGAAACCTGTCCATACACAACACTGATTTTATAGTAGTGTATGAAATTATCAAATATTTGAAATGAATTAATTTGTCATATTTTCTATGGAAGCATTTTTCAATAATGAGTCAATAGTGATTTTCAGTTAGAAGATAAAAAATGTAAATATATTATACATTTAAAAATAAATTATGTGCTTACCTGAGATATAACTGGAGGCTCTGAAGGAAGAGTCAGATTGGCTAATAAGTCTCTAACAGCAGGAAAGAGCGAACACTCAGACTGATTTACACCATATTCAGCAAATCTTTTTAATTGCAAAGATGCAGCAGCCATTGCAGAAGCTGGACTAGGATCTCTTTTTTCTGCTAGTTGTGTCAAATTTGTACTAACATCATAAACCAATGGTAAAACTAGTGATGGTGTTTCTCCTTGATATGGTAATCCAATCCTTGTTATTTGTAACTGTAATGTAAGTAATAGATTACTAAAATATCAACATAACAAATTAATAATATAACAATTAAAAATGAACAATATTACTATTCTATTAAACATTACGTATACATACAAAGAAAAGAATCTTCGTTCTACAAACTAGTACAGCAGCCATGCCAGTAGGTACAATTGGAGTACCAGAAGGTGGAATTCTTAAACACCATTGTACATTCCACTTAAGTTGCTGTTGTTGTGCTAATCCAGGTACTAGCTCTAATTTCATAATTTGCACAAAATCTTTCAGCACATTAAACGGAACATTTAACATTTTACCAAAGCCAGAAAGTGTATTTGGTTTATATGGTGGTGCTGCTGCTTTTGTATCAAAAAATTTTTCTATGATCTATGAAAAATAAAATACATAGAAATATTAAAAAGATAGCAAGATTATGTACCTAATAACAAAATTAAGAGATTCTGAAATTTTCGCCAAAAAATTACCAATCTTTGAATTGTTATAAAATGTAAAGAAAAATCATTCATCATTCTTAATCAATTCTGTAGCGTAGTATAATAAAAAAATTATTTGATTTCTACATAGCAAACCAGAAATAAGACAACTAAGTGATATGTAATACTTAGTCTCAAACACTGTGATTTATTTTCGATTATTCTAGTAAGAAAATTTAATTTAAAATGCAATAAAACGTGACAAAAATTGTACATTAATTTTTAAATCGGTCGTTATACAGGAAGGCGTTCAATCTTCACATTTATTATGGCTTGAATTGTAAAAAATATTTTTTAAATTTCATATTGCCGTTTTAATTTTGTAAGATTTTAAGGAAAAAGGGCCATCTCGTCGTTTTGCTACCTAGTACCCTATTGTAAAATCATCTTTCATAAGAACAAATTTAATAGAGTAAAAGCGGAGATCTTACTCTTTAAAATGGTATTGGATAGATTATTGTATGATCTTCTTCACAAAATTGTAATAGTTCAAAAGGAAAATGATATTTTGACAAAATCTTTTTCATAATCCACTCCATCAAGTGTATTATATATTTTAAGTAATAAATAAAAATTACCTGTAATTCTTCAAGCGTCCATTGATCCTTATGCTCTGGAAGAGGCTGCACCTTTATGTGAAGAGACTGTAAATGTTGTGGATTTAAACCAACTCGACATTGTAGAGTTTCCACCTTAAAATGTACAACGCCTGGTTCTGTACTATTTATTGCTGTTAACTGTAAAACAATTTGATATATAATTTTTGATAATTATTCTTTTAAAATACAATATATATAATTACATGAATAAAATTCTTACACAATCATCAGTCTGTATAAAGCGTTGAAATTGTCTACGCATATAAATACATCCTAGAAATCTTTCAAGTGGTGAAAGGTCAGGTCCAGGAAGTCCAGAAGGATGTGGAGAAGGAGTACAAAGTAAGTCTAAAGCTTCATGAGTCAAAAGTGTAGGTACTGCACCCGCCCATGAACGCTGTGGAAGTACTCTTGAAATATGAGTTACAGCTTTATGATCAGATGCTTGAGGACTATGCAATGCAGCATGTCCTGGACTTTGTGTAGGTCGTGCTGGAGATGGTCTAGGTACACTAGGTGACCCTGGCCAATTAGATGCTGCTGGGGAAGCCATGCTCTGGGAAGATGGAAATGGACTTCCATCTAAATGTCCTAAGCAAATAATTGTAATAACAAAAACTTCAATATACTGTAATTTAGTACAAAGTTGAAAATATGATATAATTAACAAAAATGGTTAAAAGTATTTAATACTTAATATCAATATACTTTTCATACATATTTGTCTAACTATTTGTCTAACATTTATAAAGACACACAATATTTTCAAATTTACAGGAGAAGTTACATAAATTGTGACAAGTTTCTTTCTCTCAAATTACTGCAGATACTTACATATATATTTTTTTAAGTTAAATGGTATAGAAGGTTAATTATTTCCAGTGCAAAAGATTTGAGTATTGAATCTCTAAGAAGTTAAGATTAATTATAGATTAAAGCAATCCCTATTTATTTTTTTTTAAATTGAATGGCATATTAATTTTTTGTTACTTGAGTAGCTGTTACTAAATCTAATAACATTTACTTGAAACATTTTTTCCCATTCTATCTAGTTGCAGAATTATAACAAATAATACTTTTCATAATAAAGCTCCTGGTTGATATCGAAAGATACTGAAAGAAACGTATTCTATACTGAAAATTATTTTATTAAATATTTAAAGTATTGTTCGTTTAAGTACAAACGTTTATTTTTTTCTTATTTATGACTATAGTTATTATAAATATAATTTTTATTTAATATTTATCTTATTTTATATTATTCTTATTATTTCATAATGCATTAAATTATTTATGTAATGTCTTTTATGTGTAAGTGGACATACATTAGCCAGTTTATTGCTAAATAAATAAATAAATAATGAAATTCAAGATATCATCATCAAAAAAAAAAAAAAATATTAATACCTGCAATAGTTTAATAAGCTTATACTTCAGATGAATCACCTTATACAAGATATGAACTTTGTCTTACACATAATGATAATAAATTATCAGGATACCTTTTTTAAAATTGTAATTTTCAATTCAATCATATTCTGTATTTTGACTTACAGTTTACACACATGTGATCTTATTTGAAAACAAATATATAGTTTGTAAGAAAAATAAACAAAAACTTTTTATACAACTCAATTTTTATAGTGTTGAAACACCCTATACAATATTAAAATTTGCATTCTAATACAAATTAATCCCTATCTTTCTTTTTCTTACCAGTTTGCATAAAGGATCCTGCAGGAGAATGTCCTACCTGGACATTACTACATGGTCCTGGTGAAGATGTTGGCATTAATCCAGCTGGACTAGGAACATGCATTGGATTTAGGGGACTATTAGCTACCAATCCAGAACCCGGTGAAGGATGTGGCAGCATATTGGGTGTATTTGGTGGTAATGATGGCGGCGAAGCCAAATTGAAAGAAGTGGCTGGACTACTTCCAAAATTCTGATGTTGATTTGTCTAAAGGAAAATTAAAAACGCAAAATTAAATTAAAAAAAAAAATTTTTTCAAGCTTTACACAATTTTCACAAATTACCTGTGTTATATTAGCAGTATGTGGACTAGCAGGAGTATGGGGATTACTTCCCGAAGGTGGAGTAAGAGGTGGATGAAATCTTAACCCATCTCTCTGTTGTGCAGGTGATTGAGGCCCACTTCTGTGATGACTTAAAAAACCTACATTTCCACTTCCACTACCTCCATCGCTATCCATTGTTACAGGAGAAGGAGGATTGTCATCTTCTGATTGAGATCTTCTACGAGAAACTGCACTTTCATCCACATATTTGGACAAGAAAGCCTGTGTAATTACAAGAAAAACAAATCATACAAATGAATATACAAGTACAAATTATACAAATAAGTTATGAAATAAATTTTATAAAAATTGTAATATAATCCATTTTTAATTTTATAAAAAGTAAGTAGTAAGTAAGTAATTACCTTGAGGCCTTGTGTTGGTGTAAATTCATCTACAACATAACTTCTATCAAAACGGCTATATGCTCCATCTCGTAAACTCACTAATCCACTTCCTCGTAGACGAAGTTCTAAACAATACATTCCCTGATACGCAATTCTGACTAGAGTTACACACTGTGGCATAATAGTGAAAGTTTGTACTGGCACTTGAGGTCTCTATAAAAGATATAATTAAAATTTCTAGTTAATAATGTTAAAATATGCAATCCTTAACTAACAGAAATTTAAAAAACCAAATATTAAGAAATACATAATATTAAAATCATACCGAATTATATACACAAAGCTGTGGTATTATAGGTAATTTACTAATTGATGTAAGAGGTTGAAGTGTTTCATGAAAAATGTGTATAAGTTGAGCTAAATTTCTGTGCCTATTTAAGTGAGCTTCAAGTTGTTCCTTCATGATTGAATGAGCATTGGTTGTAGTGCTAGTTGGACCTATTCACAACATTTTTATAAGCTTCTGTAAATTTAATTATATGATATGTATGCAATTAATATAAATTATAAAATAATTACTTTTTCCAAAAATTAATTTAAATGCTTTGTCATTTGTACTCCATTGCACAGTAACAGTAGCTCCACGATTAGGACCATAAGTTAATATTAATTTACTATAATTATATGATTTTATATTAATCATATTGCGTAGACTATACTTTTCTGTAGATACAAAAATGTTAATTAATAGTATTAATTATATATGTTTTCCACACTACCAATATATTCCAAATTACAAATATATATACCCATTTTAAAATATTCTGCTAAATCATGTACTATAGAATAGAGATGTACAATTTGAGCCCAATCATTAAGCAATGCATCTACTGTTCGCGGCACGGTATCTGCTGTACCCATTTCGTATTGGAAATACACTGGTCTTCGTAACCCTAAAATAAAAGAAACAATTATCTATCATTCAAATATAAATGTTATTTTGTAAATAGTTTAATATTACGTTACCTTGTTCTTTTGGATGACTGCTGGATAAAGGACTACCATAAAATACAAATTCAGCCATCCAGGTTTTAGCCATACCTTTACCTTGAACTCTGATTGAAACACTGAGTAATCTTTTAAGAAGAGCATACCATGCACTACTAGTACTGATTGTTGCAGAAGGTGCAGGTAATTGAACTAATTTTAAAACTAATGCAGTGGCATTTGCTTCTACTTGAAGTCCTTGATGAGCTATATCTCTCCTAGTTAGTTCTTGTGCTAATGTTACAAAAGGTATTCTTTCATCACAAAGTGCAACTACATGTGCTAGCTCTGGAATAAAATATGCAGGCTGTTTGGATCTTCTGTTTTGTAAAGTAGTACTGGCATCAGTTCTTCCACTAGATCCTGTAGTCCTTCGTTTAACGCTGCTTGTTTCAGAAGCTTCTAGGATATAAAATAAATGAAATTATTTATTCATTTTTTTTATTAAATGAAAATATTGTTGTGTTATAGTATTATAATAAACTGAAAAACTGACCATTGTCAACACTGGTAAATGGACCATGGGTTACAACAAAAGTATCAAATTCAATTAAACTTTGTACTTTCAAATACATTTTTGGGATTTCTGTTTCAATACTATCATCATGAGGATCATCCTCTATAGAACTATGTTTTACCACAGCAAGATAAAACGAACACTCGATTTCACACGGTGAAGTTTCTTTTTCCTTAAATGCCACTATTAAAATTACTGTAGGATGTCGATGAAGTTGAACAAACATTCGATGTCTACTAATTTTTGACATTGGATGATCAGGATGAAGAAGAATTGGCAATCGTTCATAAGAAGTTGCTGGAAGATGTTGCAACGTTTTTTCACATCGTCTTTGGGTTATCCAAAATCTGCAACATCAAATAAAATAAAACACTGCAAAAAATAAAATAAAATAAAACAAGGTAAACAGTAGAAAAATATTACCTAAGTTCTGATATTAAGGTCGGAAGACGAGAATGATCACCATTCAAAGCAGCAGTTAATTCAGGAATCAAAGGAACTTCGTATTGAGGTACATGACATTGTAACATTCCAGTATGTGTATCAACAGTGACTAATAAATGTTCTGCTCTTAAACATGGTTGTAAAATTGGAACAGAAAGAATAGCAGGTGAACCAGCTAGAGTACACTCAACATCTTTCAACATTGACTGCAATTCTTGTTTCAGATCTAATAACCTGCTCCTTGTACGCACATATATTGTATGCACTAATAAACATTCCATTGATAATTGGTCTGATCTGATTGCTCTGTCTGCTATTTCAGTTTCTTTACTACCTAAAGATGGAACATGTACTATTGAAAGAGGTCTTACAGGATCATGTTGGTCCACTTGTACTGTTAATTTATATCCCAATTCTGATCGAGGATCCTTATTAGTCAATTCTCTCCAATATGATACAGAAAGACATTTTCCAGGTGTGTATTCATCCACATGAATATGATCATCCAATCTATCTCTAATTAACCGTAATGTTTGAGAATAAAGTACCTCCAATTGTAGTGATTGACAAAAATAATGCAAAATATGATAAACTTCAGATAATGGATTTGAACTTTCTGCCAATCTTGATTGAATTACCTTGAAATTAAAATTATTTGCTTTAACATTAAATTTGATTAAGAAAATAAATTTAGTAGTATAGTAATTGATTTAAAAAGATTATACCTGATGCACATAACGAGTTTGTAATGGATGTACCAAAGCTTTTCCATCTCCTGTTTCTCTATCTGAAACTAAAATTTCCAGTTCTAATAATCTCCAAGGTACTGTTGGACCATCTCCCATTACTGTCAGTGACACTGAGAATTCTTGCTCCACAAGAAATGTCACTCTTCCTGCTTCAATTTTTAAGTTGCGCATTTGTGGAAGTAAATTTCCAGTTACCAATCTATGCTGTATAACTTGATTTAGTCTTTGAAGTGTAGTTCTTTTCTCTGCTGGTGTAATTGGATCTGGAGGAACAATTCTTTCCTACTCAAAGTATATACATACATACATATATATATATATACATACACACACATATATACATATAATTTGAAACTTGAAAGGTATTTACTAATATACTGATAAATATTAATAAATTAAAATTACCCTTATACATGCTGGTAGACGACTATATGTTCCAGTAGTAAGAACTTCTACTGCAGCAGGAATATGAAAATTAGGTAATCTTGCATGCACTAATGTTTCACGAGCCATCCTTGCAAGCATATCAGCTGTGTCAACAAAAAGTAGTGACTGCTTGTCCAAAAAGGCCATTATGTGCTATTAAAATAAAGTTTTCTTAGTTACTATTTAATCATAATAAATAATTATATCAAAACATTAGAATGATATTGTGATAAATAAAAAAAACGAAAATATTAGTTCTCAATATACCGCAGATTTATCAACTTTGGAAGCACTGTTAGCCCATTTAACTAATGCTAATAAGCGTACATATAGCTGTCTTGTTCTGGCTGAAAAATTATAAATCTCTATTTTACGTTCCATATCAGTTTTCCGGGGTAATCTGTGAACAAATTTTATAGCACACTTTATCTTATATCGTTTTCTATTTGCATTATAGTTTCTTTAGCTGTAGATTTTATCTAAATTAACTATTATTTTATTCATATAAAACTATGTAAATTTTCTTACAATTCAGCTAAAACTGTGAGTTCATGATAAGTGCGTTGTATAATAAAATCAATAAGCATGCCAAGGGAAATGGAACCTCCACGATTTCCCTCCTGTGGTATATTGTTGGTTACAGGAGTTTGATGGCCCTCTAAAGGTACTGGAGCCATTTTATACTGTACAATAATTAACAAATCTGAAACTTAAATCATTGAAACATTAATTAAAATATATACATTCATAAATATTAAATTCAATATAAAAAACAAACACCTGAAAATTATCATTCCCTTACCAAATATATATTATAATACTATATGTCTACAATATTAATATTTATTATTTTGTTAATTAACTCCAATACACTGCATCAAAGTTACAAACTAATTACTTGAATGTATAAATATATTCATTATAGGTAATACATATATGTAAATAGTAAAGAATAAATTCTAAAACGACAATATCAAATGAATATATGCTTACCTCCAACATTTATTTTTCAACCATATACACCAAACACACTCAAGAATACAATTTGTATTAATGAAAACACCCCCTTTTTAAATACGTCACAAACTTTATAAAACTAGATGAGACACTTCTATTACGTTTCATTCAAGTTATCCGTGTATTTTACGTACGAGTAACTTAAGCTCGCGCGCTGGCGTATCCCTTCCATAAGATGCATATATACATATGTCTATGGTCTCCCCACTTCCCACAGAAATCTCGTGGTGAGATAATCTGTAAGAAAAACTATGTAAAAGCTTCGTGTATTTCATCCAAACGTACAAGTAGCAACATCATTTAGAAGTAGAGACGCAATAAAGTTCCTATACTGCAATAACCACCCTGCTAACCATTTCAGTCGATACCACATTACAAGCAATAGGTACTATAAGCTAGCAATACTACAAGCCTTTTCACAAATATGACGTCAAATTTATTTCAAATTGGTATATTAAACTATACTAGTAACAATAGTACTATATGGCTTGCATCAATATTTCTACCAAAAGCATCAGGTTATGCAGCATAAGTGATACCAAATTGATTACAAAATTGTAACAAAGCTTGGTGAAAACAATAAAGTGATATATTTTTAGTATCAATTTGTTTTAAGATTTCAAAACCAATGCGAAATAATATTACAGATAAATGTAATTTTTATGCCAGATGTTGGGATTTTAATTAGTGTCACATTGATAACAGGTAGATTTTAGTGAAAATACTCGTACCAAATATTTCAAAAATCTGGTATTATCAGATTCCAACAGATATTGGTTACGGTTGCGAGGTAACTACAAATATAAGAAGTCTTAAATCTTAAGTTGGTATTAATTATTAATTGATCTGTAATTTACACGTGGTCACAGTGACCTGTTATATAGAATTATTTATTGCATTTATAATTTTATTGTTTAACTAAATTATTTACAAGACATTGTGTAGAGATAAATATAAACAATGGAAGTTTTAAATGAACCTATTCGACAGGAATCAATGATGTAAGTAGATATAACCTCAATAATAATAAAATATTTATATAGTAAGTAAATTTGATAATTTTTGCCGTTTAAGATGAAGTTTTGTAACTTATATTAAGATAAAATTGTATACCACATATTTTACATATTAATACTTATTTTACTTTTATTAAATATGTCAACACAAATTAATGAACAAAACAATCTTGCATCTTTTAGAAAATTTGTATTATAAAATGATATTTAAATGATACAAACAAAACTTAAGAAATTTGACATTATTTTTCCCATGGATTTTTAACTTTTTTTTATTTTATGTTTTGAAATCAGTTTTATATAAAACTGACATGAAGACAAGATTTAATTATTACAGAAATGGCAAATAGAATGGCACTACAAAAAAATAAAGCAACACGTAATTAAAGTAGAATAAAATTAAATAAATATTGTCAATATGTTTAATATGAAATGTTTTGTGTAGTTATAAAAATCACAAAGCAGTTCTAACAAAATAATAGCATCAAACAGTATTTTGAATTAATAGACTTGAATGCAAAAGATGAACTAGAGAATTATGAAACTGATCTATAGTATTATATAAGAAATTCATTTGAAATTTATCATGAATTATAGTAAATACCAATAAACAAAAATGATATGAAGTTACAAAAGTAACTCTAATTTACTTAATACTGATAATAAATACAATATGAAACAAGTGGTTAGCTAGTCAGAAACTAACAATAAAGTTTAGAAGTAACAATATAATATAAAATTGCTTCTTGATTAATGGCATTGTTTTATCAATGTAAATTAAAGATATTATAAGTAAATTTTTATATTAAGGTAGATTTCAAAGTTCTACATTATCATTTAAAAGAAATAGAATGTGTGTAGTTATCTCAGTGGAGTAAAATATTGTTATAAGTTAATAAACTATGTTCCAACAGAAGGTATTTATTAAATAACCAAATTAATCTCTAGATTTAAACCATATGTAGTACATGTAAGACTGTGTTGCACAATAATCAAAAGCTAAGATATATAGTAACAAGAATGAACCAATACAATATATTTTAAAGGTAAATTAATGTTATTTAGATATCAAGCAGTAGTAGTTTTTTAACATCTTATTATTGTGAAGAATACTTTATGGTATCTCTTAAGTTTTACTCCAACAAATTTTGATATTTATTTTTTGTTGTTATATATAAGGTGTTTATTTCAATGGTTTTCACATTTTCTCAGCAAAATAGAATAAAAGACATTATTAACAAAATTATATCTGTGTTAAGTGATAACATAGTGATAATAAGTATATCAAAAATATTTTTTTATAGCAACCTTAATGAAATCATAATTTTATTATATTATATAGAAGTTTAAGACAACAATCTAACATTTTACTATGTACAATAAATAACATTTTTAAAAAAATATCAATACATTTTTTATTATACTACCAGAAATGACTGAAAAATCATACTAACTTTTTTATATTAAAAATTGCATATCTTTATAGTTGACTTCAAAAGAAATAAAAAGTAAAGAAAACTGATAAATATATAAAGTTAAGCATCAAATAAATGACCTGGCACTAAAGTTTAAATAAATCATAAGAATGGAATTAATCAGTTTTGTCTGTGAATGCCTCATATACAAATTAAAAAATAAGACATGAAATAAATAATTTTTGAATAATTGTTCTGTTTCTTATCTTTTATCAATAAATACTAGTTTAATTGAAAATAAAAATGATGTGATTGTGTTTGCAGATTATGTTGTATCTGCAGTATTGGTATTGAGCCAAATCCAGCAAATATGTGTGTGGCATGTTTACGAACTCAAGTTGATGTTACTGAGAATATTCCAAAGCAGGCTACAATTCATTTTTGTAAAGGCTGTGAGAGGTAATACAGTAGTTTATATTAATATTTTATTATTTTCTGATATTTATACATAAGATAATTCAGAAGATAAAATTAAGATAAAACAATTAATCTACAAATAAAAGATAAAAACTTCATGGAATAAATTATTAATCTTTAAACACAGAATTTGGATCATTTTGACTCCACACTGTTGTAACAGTCACTGAAATACAATAAATGCTGTTATATCATAGAACAATCCATATGAAATGATACAAGCTGTTTCTTTAAAAACTGATTAAGATGGCAACATTTTTCCAGGTTTTCTTTCTCTCTCCCTCTCTCGATTAAATGGTCCAGCAGACCTTATCTTTTGGTACACAACAAAGAGTATAGCTAAATAAGGGGGTTAAAAATGTCCCTTAGTGAATTTGATCAACAATGCATTATTTGGTAGAATAAGATAAGAAGAGTAAGAAGAAAAGAAACCATAGTACCTCAGTTTTCAATGTTTTGTCTCAATCAGAAGAGTAGTAACAGGGAAAAATCATATTGTCAGTTTTTATATTATTTTTCCTAGTAAATCGAATGCAAACAATCTAAATTCTTTGTATAGAAATATACATGTTCTAAAATTTTATCAGTATTTGTCATTGTGAATTATAGTAGTACAAAATCAAACTTTCCAAAATAATGATAAAAAATGGGGATTTCATGAATGAAAGTTTTATATTTCTATTCATTTTAGTATCCTCGAATTTTTTTAATTTATTTGCAGAAATGTACCATAAATAAAAAAATCGAAAATTATTATTTTTTTACATAGTCTAGCGATTATTCTATAATTTTTTATTAGAATATGTTATAGAAGTCATATACGAATTTCTTACTTGCTAAAATTATTTTATTTACTTTTTTCCGAAATAAGTTACTAGTTGTACATTATTGCATTTGAAGATCACTGTGTAGTAAAAATAAAAAATAATATATGAAATAAACTCTTACTTTACAAAATACATAAAACCATAAAAGTATTAGCAATTTTATTCAAATGGTACAATTTTACTTATATTGAAGGTGAGAGATAATACTTTTCAATATTGTATGTCAAAATTACAAAAACTTTTACGTACAAAAAACCACTTATCAAATATCAAGAAATTTTTTCAATTTTATAGCTCCTCTCTTAAGGTAGGATTTGATCACTTAAATATGTACTTTAATAAAATCAAACTAAAGGAGGATTGAAATCAAGCATTGATTTATTTATTGTTCAAGAAGTTTTAATTACTTTTAACAAAATGAAACTTTGATGTTTAATGGATTTTTAGCATTCAGTACTTAAATGATGCAATACATTTTTCCACTAGTATAATTCTATGATATCTTAAAATTTATAGCTATAAGTTACTTCTGATATAATTTTATATCATTTTATATGTTCATTTAATCATGCGAATTGCAATTATTCTGTTTTGTATAATTAAAATATGATTATATACATAAGTAATCAGTATATAATCACAAATATCTATCTATTTTTTAGATACTTACAACCACCAGCAGAGTGGATTCATGCTGCATTAGAGTCTAGAGAGTTATTAACATTATGTTTAAAAAAATTAAAGGGCTTAAATCGAGTGAAATTAATTGATGCTGGATTTGTATGGACAGAACCTCATTCTATGAGATTGAAGGTATCCCTTATTTAATTATACTGTGAAAAATCAATTTGTTATTATATTATATTTTTAGGTAAAACTAACAGTGCAAGCTGAAGTAATGCAGGGTGCAGTCTTACAACAAGTATTTATAGTAGAATACGCAGTCAATCATCAAATGTGTGATGATTGTCATCGGACTGAAGCTAAAGATTATTGGCGTGCTTTGGTAAGGCTTATACATCCAATCTTACAATTAGAGGTTATAATAACTATAGTATCACATTGAAAATCTAATTTGGAACAATGACATTTTTTCTTACACACAATTCACTTGTGATAGGTACAAGTACGGCAAAGAGCAACAAATAAAAAGACATTTTATTATCTAGAACAATTAATTTTGAAATATAAAGCACATGAACAAACATTGGGCATAAAACCTATTCATGGTAATGATTTCGAATTATTTAAAAATATTAAGGAATAGATTATAAAAAATAAAATTAGTTACTTTCTAATTACTGAATTGAATATTAAATTAATATTAAAGTGTTAAATTAATTGTTAATTTTTACAGAGGGTCTAGACTTCTTTTTTGCAAATGAAGCAACAGCACGAAAAATGGTCGATTTTCTTTCAACTGTAATACCTTGTTCTTATGATCATTCCAAAAAACTGATATCACATGATATTCATAGCAATATTTACAATTATAAATTTACATACAGGTAAAAGTTATATATATTAATAGAATATTCAGAAAATATTTGTAGTAGTATCTTAGTTCAATATTTCTTATTTAATAAAACTAATTTTTGCATGTATATAAAATTTATGCAACTAAAAAAGTTAATTAAAAATGGTTCATTCATACAATTTTTTATTTTTGAGGAAAATAATTTTGAAGTTTACCGTATGTTTGATTAAGTTTAATTTAAAGCCAGATTTCACTGTAGATTATTTCTATTTGTATCCATAAACATTCATAATACTCATATCTATCAAATATTTCGAATGACAAGAATGTAGTATAAGAGTGTTCATTTTCTAAGTCAGCTTAACACTATGGTGTGGATGTAATCTAGTTTTAGATAGTATGCTATTAGTAGTTGATTTGCTGACATATTTTGAGGAAAGATTTCTTATTCTCAAACTAAATCTATATGTTATGCAAAATTTTTCCTTTTATATTCTATTAATTTGTATGATACGATACTCATATCGCAGAAACGATTCAATAGAATCGTTCTGTGAGAGTTCATTGCGTTCTTGAATAATTTCTTTGTCCGGAGGTTGGCGATTGAAATAGCATAACAATTAACTGTATTGGAAGGATTGTTATCATGCAAGAATTATATTTATATATATATATATATATATATATATTCTTAATCGTTGTATATACTTATGTCAAGCTTAATTCAATGAGAGTAAGAGGCGAATAAAAATGATATAAAAAAAAGTAAATAGCGACAGCGTTTATAAACACAAAATATTACAGAACTATTTTTCAAAACACTTAAGAAAGATAGTTTACAGTGAAATCTGTTTAGTTTGGACGTGATTAAAATCGATAAATTTCTGAAATCATTTTTCTTAGAAATCAATGTAGTATAGTTTAAAAAAACTTTATTGTATGCTTCCAATTCAGCTTTTCTCCAAGAATCACTATTAACTACTGTCTGTAATATCAAATATATGACAGCCAATAGGTTGTATTTATTTATATATATAATGTATAAATTGGTATAAAATATTATATAATATAAAAATGTGTTAAAATTTTGGTAAATGAAAATATATATATATTTTTTTAATTTCTATTTAACACGTTAAGCGCCACGCCGGTCCCTAGGGACCGGCGCTAGACTTTCCGTTCTTCTATCGCGGCGAGTGTGTCCGTCTTTGCATAATTGTGAAACTGAACATTAAAATTATGCGATATCGGTTTTAGTTTGGTCAATGCTTCAAGGAAAAGAATATAATACTTAAAAACATTAATGTAATTTATTGAAACAAGATAAGCAAAGATGAGGCTTCCGTGTACATTCATTACAAAAGGTTGTTACTTTTGGCGTTACATTTTTGGCTATATTTGGTCCCAACATTTGTGCATTATATTGATAGCATTCGGTGCAGTATTTGGTGCAGTGAAAATGTCAGGCTCTCGAGTGCAACTTATCTACAAGTGGAGAGAAGAAAATACGAAGGCAAGCCCCGGCCGGGTTACGTTACTCGATATTTGTTTGTACTCTGGCTCGCCTGTCGGCGAGCGGCCCGGCAGGGCCCGCCTGATGGCTAGCTGTGGCCTGAACGGAAAGGCACGCAAATTCGGCGTGGCGCTTAACGTGTTAAAGAAATATTGAGATTAAGCTTGTATTATTATTTATTATACATTTCATTATTATTTGCTTCTAACTAATTACTTCAATTTAATTTATTCATTAAAGCTTCTTTTATATAATATACTATTTGATATAGTGTTGAAATAGTACCAATATCAAGGGACAGTGTAGTGTGTCTACCAAAGATATTGAGTCATCAACTGGGAGGAATAAACCCCATTTGCTTAGTATATAAAATTACAAATTTTATACATTTAATGGATGTATCAACTGGTCAAAGTATGTATATCTTTCAGAAATTTTAATACTTATTTATTTAATGTTTAAAAATCGAATGTTAAATTCCATATTATACCTATTTAGTCGCAGAATTAAATGCTACACTTTATTCGAGACATGCTTTTCATAGCATTTGTGATCCGAAACAACTAATAGAGTATACAGTAATGGATATTGAGCCAATAAAATTTAAGGACAGAAAATTTTTTCCTGGACAAGGAACTATCTCAAGTAAGGTAAATATTAAATACAATAGTAGCAAAGGAAAGATTGCTTTCATATAACACACTATAACAAATCACAACTTTTTTTTCGTTTTGCAACATCCAATGTGTAATTGTACTATTTATCTTAAACACGAATCCGGAAGCAGAATTGCTCTATCACCCTCGGTAATCGAAGAACATGAATTTTTGTAAAATCCCAGAATTTTCGACAAAAATGAGATATTACGTAAAAATTAAAAACTATAGGAATTTCGGGTTGATCTTAAGGCTAAATTTATTTAAATAACAGAAAAGAGTTTTCAAAATCTAATGAAAAAAAAAGGAATTTTAAAAAGTGCTAATGTACATAGTTCTTACGCACCGTTTTCGCATTTTTGCGAAAAGTTCTATATCTACCACGAAAACTGTTCACATGATTAGATTCTGAAAGCATTTCTGCAGAAGAAAACACTCAGCAAAAGTATCGAATCAGTTTTGAATTCGGACAGGCTGAAAACAACATCCGTTGGTGACTCGTTCATACTGTTTTGCTGCTATATGACGCGTTGAATAATTGCAAAGAAAATAAAGAATCGGATGAATTATAGAAATTTAGTAAAACGATATTGTTATATCGTAGTGATGAGCAACTTGTGGCCCTCTAACCACTTTCCTGCGGCTCTCACACATTTACCAAAAAATTTTTTAAAAAGCACGTGTTGTCAATATGAAGCATGAAATGAATACTACTACGAATTATTAAAGTAGTGTATTAATGTCATGGTTTCAAATACATCCTCCAGTATTGAAAAGCTATCGTTTTTAATTTTTACGTAATACTTTATTTTTGTCGAAAATTTTGGGTTTTTACAAAAATTTATGTTTTTCTAAAACTAAAGGTGATAGAACAATTCTGCTTCCGGATTCGTGTTTAGGATGATAAATAGTACAAAAATCATCCAATGGATGTTGCAGATCAAAATTCGTTTTGCGCAGTGTAATCAAAAATATCTATGACATAATCCATTATACATAGAATTCAGCGAAACAGTATAGAAATGAATGTGTTACTGTTATTATAATTGGAATTAAAAACAATTGGAAGTAAACTTTTTTCCGCAATATTTTAATCAATTGCATCATACTATTAGGTAATCCTTTTTTATATTTCTAGCATGTAATAGCTGATGTATGGTTAGTTAAAACTTGTGATTTAGGAATAAGTGGTAATTTAATCCATACACGAACTCATCTTGGACATGTATTAAAACCTGGTGATACCGCTTTAGGGTAAAGGAAATGAAATATTAGATTAATTACAAATACGATTAAAACGTTACAAAGTAATTTCGTTTTTAGATATGCTATCAGTGACAGTAACATTAATGACGACAATTTCGAAGCATTAAATAAAGACTTAGTACCAGACATAATTTTAACAAAAAAGAGTTATACACACGATAGGGCAGCGCGTCGTAGAATGAGAGGTTGGAAACTAAGACATATGTTACAAGATAAGGACAGCATGGTTACAGATAATAAGTAAGCAGACATTTATTTGAAAGTGAAGTAAAGTACGTTAAATTAGAAATATTATAATTCTGTTTTTTATTTTAGCGATTATTACGACTTTTTGGAAGATATTGAAGAAGATCCAGAAATGAGACAAAACATAAATATTTTTAGAGATCGTATGAAATCAATTCCAGTAGATACTAATGAATTATCTGATCCCAGTTGCCCTCAAATTACTCTTGAAGAAATGCTTGATGATCTTGTAATTGACGACATCCAAGTACCCCAAGTTTTGTAATAAATTGATATAATAAAACTGAAGTATTTTTTATGGAGTTGATAATAATTGTAATTTTACATTCTAATCGGTTGTCACGAAAAATATTTTTAGATGTAAATGACACTGTTCCACAAGTATTTTGATTTCCAATAACTAATGGGTGATTTTTGAAGAGCTCTGCTCTCCGAAATCGAATCCGAAAATATAATAGAATTGTTGCATCGCATGTAGTTTTCGAAAAACAGGAGTTTTTATAAAAAAAAAACATACTTACTAAATTTACATAAAACTAAATTTAACAAAAATGAAATACTACGTGAAAACTATAAATGATAGAAAAATCTATCTTGGCTTGAAAAAAAGAAAAGATTCCTGAATATGCCAACATTGAAAGTTATAATATTTTATGTTTTTAAACAATGGTAAATGATCAAAGTTTAAAAAAGTATCGAAATGCGTACATTCTATTATAAAGAAGATTCTAACAAAATTTACACAAGAGAGAAGTATAAAGCCTACAAAAGGAGAAACAAGCATAAAGATTCGTAGATAACTGCTGGAAATACATTTTTTTATGACGAAAATTTGAGTAGTTTACGAGAATCAAAATATTATAATCACCTAGCGGCGAGAATTTATAGTTTTGTTCCAAAATACTGACCGCTCTCGAGCGAGTTGCTTATTTTGGATCAAGTTACGTATATTATTCGGCTTGACTTTGTTCTTAAGAGTTGGGACATAAAATAGTTGACCGAAAAGCAATATTATTTTTTGGAAAAGGATAGATTATGACAGCGACTCTGACACAGGTAGTATCACATCAATGAAACACACAAATAAACAAATTTATTCATTCAGTGTGATACTCGCTTTTATTCATTAATAATTATTTTAATATCAGTATACAACTATCTGTATATATTCTATTATTGCTATTATAGTTAACAAGTTATAAATAATAGACAGGATATTTGGTTAAAAATATTTAAAATGTTCCTTAAGCTATTGTTTTGAATGAAAATATAATACAGAGATATATTTATATAATATAACTCTTAATGAAATAATAATTATTTTTTATTACTTTGTTTAAGATTAATTTAAATTTTCTTCAATAAAATCGCATTCTTGTTACGAAGGAAGCATTCAATAATTAGTGCTATAGGTTGAAATACATACATATGTATATATATATCTACAAAACAAAATCTTGAATGTAAAATTATTCAGAAGACATGACCAACTTTAAAGAAAAATTTCACATTTTCTGCAGTCAAGTAGTACAATTTATATCAGGTACCTTTAGATAGGTACTGTTAGAGTTCCTCGTAAAAATGATGACGTGTCTTTAACGCGGACTTGTCATTGTTTCTTTCGGAAAAACTGAAGTGTCTTTACATGAATCGGTGTAGAAAATTGAGCAGTGCGAATAGTTAAAAAGATGCGAAAAGTTTTAAAGGAAGTGTAGTTTTGTATCCAACCATGGCAGCAAACCAAAGTAAGAAAAGAGTTTTCCTGTCAGTACAACAGAAAATGGCAATTGCTGAGAAATTAGAAAAAGGAGTGTCAGTGAAGTTACTATCTCGTGAATATGGAGTTTCGCAGGATGTAATCCACCTCATTCGACGAGAGCGCAGACTGCTATCAAGGTTTGGAAACCGAGGATGCCACGTATTGCAACATAAAAATCGAAGAACATCAAGAAATCAAGATTTGGAAAATCGCTTGTATACGTGGTTTGTCGAGCAACGAGCAATGGGGAATCCGTTAACCACTTTGCTGTTGCAAGAGAAGGCAATCGAACTGGCTAATGAACATGAAGCAACATCATTCGCCGGAAGCAGAGGTTGGCTACGCAACTTTATGAAACGATATGGTATCCACTTAGTGCGAACTCATGGACAAAAAAGAAGTGCAGCAGATGACGAAGGTGCAAAAACTTTCGTACATGTATTTACAAAACACATTAAAGAAAAAAATATCAGTGAAGAAAAAAACATTGTACAAGACAGAGAAGAAAACGGGGGCCTAGAAGAAAGAGATGGAGATCGAGAAGATGTAGCGGCAAAAACAAAAAAATCAAATGAACCCGAATTAAATGTGATAGAAAAGAAGAAACAAGATTTGAGTGTGCTTGAAAATATTATAAAGAGATATGCAAACGATGAGTAGGCGATACTAATTCTGGGAGATGCACTGAAGAGAATTTTGGAGAATGAAACACCATAAACAAAGCCAATTTTGATAAACGTATTAAGAAGGTAAGTTAAGACTAGTTTTTGTTTACAAAAAAATAGAGAAAAATAAAAACTAAATTTATTAAAAAAAGAATTTAAAAACCATGATAAATTCACAAAATTAGTAGCAATAATAATTTTTTATTTTTATAAATCTTTTGTTAACCAAATTTAAAATCTAATAAATTAAACTTTAGTTCATTCGAAAAATCACTAATGTTACAGTGAGAAAACAACGAAATTTTAACTATAGATTCTTATGGACCAACTTTTACCATGCAAATGGATTGTCATAAAATATTCAAAATTTTTTGAGAAAGCTTTGAAAACAAAGAAAAATGTCCCTTCTAGAATAATTATACTTTTCTTCTAAAATTTCATACTTTACGTCGATATATTTTTATAGCGGTACGAATATGGGCAAATCCAACCAAGTAATGTTACAGGGTGTTCTTTCGGCTACAAGAATATGTATAACCTTTTGGAATATACATATTTTAATCTTTGAAAAATATTATAAAAGGAATTCCCATCTTTTCTTGCTCTTTCTTTATTTAGTGACGATTACAAAATGGAGGTTACAAGAGGTTGTGATGAATTTCGCATAAAACCTACTAAAGATATGTACAAATGAATTTTTTGCAAAAACTTGCAGGCTTAGAAGTTATAACAATAAATAAATAGTTAAAACGTTAAAATCTCTTGCTAACCGTTATATTTTGAGTTCTTATATCTCAATATTAAGTAAAAAGCTATTCCCTTTAGTATTATGATCGGAATGGTGACTAAAGTACACAATTATACTCAGGAATTTTGAAATGTTGTTAGCCACCTTAAGACTAACATGCCTGTTAAGCCAAGTTTATCATATCACCGCTATCTTTCGCTTATTATAATGATTCTGCGAACAATTAATAGTGGATATGAAATAAAAACAGAAGAATTTGAAAAATACTGCTTGCGAACTGCAGAAATATACGTAGAATTGTACAATTGGTATTACATGTCGGTTTCCGTTCATAACATTTTAATTCACGGATCGAATATCATTGAAAACGCTGTCATACCAATTGAAGAGCTTTCCGAAGAAGCTCAAGAAGCAAACAACAAATACGTGAAATATTAAAGAGGGCATCATATTCAAAAAATATTGCGAGTGAAGACCAACGAAAATCTGTTTCGCTGTTTAATTTTAAGCTCAGATCCATATTTAAGTGCATATGTACTTACATCGGAAGCATAAAAAGAAAGAAATAGATGAAGAAATACGGAGCCTGATAATTTTACCAACGAATATGGACGAATTAGCAGTGAAACGGATTCCGAAGTCGACATATTATCATCAAATACTGAAATATAACAGTGATGTAACACTTTTCATAGTAATTTTGTTAATATAAGCATTTGATTAAAATCAATTAAAAATCAGTAATTCTCATCAAAATTCTTTTAGTAAATTATGTACCAAATATGAAACATTATGTAATAGCTGCAACTCTTGATTCCAAACCTTGGTATTATTCATATTTCTTTTACATTTTAAGGACTTCAATAATGATGAGATTATTGATGTAAAGAAATTTTACTGCATACCATCTTAGGAGTAATTATGTCACATACGAGGCCAGTATATTGAAAAGAATTAAAATTCATATTAGATCTTCTATTTAAAAATGGGTATCAAAATTAGATTCTACAGCTTAAAAACCACACAAAATCACTCCTTTTGTAGTGAATAATGTAAAAATAAAAGTGCTATGATTTTAGTTCGTGCTTTTGGCGATTCGGACCACTGTGCGACGTCTCTGTTCATTCAATCGTAAAAATTTATGGTTTCTCGGTTTTACAGACCTCTCATTCGTTCTCAAATCTTTTGCTCTACAGCCACTTCAAATAAAGGAGAGAGGATAATGAGCTTATTACGGATCAAATCTGTACAGATTATATGGTAAATAATGTACATTTAAATTTCTCAGCTTATAGGTAGTAGTTATCAACTTTCCACATCTTATATTAAAGAGAAAACCCTCACAATTAATCTCTATTCAATTTGATTCTCAGTTTCTGTCTCACCAGCTAATTAAAAGCCTTTGTTACGAAGCAACGCCATTTTGAATATTGTCCAGCCATCTCATGGTTCCTAGAAGTACCACGTGAATTGTAATTTTTGTTATAATATCGTAATAAAATTGTTATGAGAGAGAAATGTAGGTTCTAAAAAAAAGGAAACATGCAAAAATGTTCACAAACTTTCCTCATTTGTGTCTACGTTTCTAAGAGTTTCATGGAATTTTATTTGGGCATCCTGTTCTTTAAAACACTATCGAAATTACGATATATAGTTCCAAATCTAATGTATATTTTCTTTATGTATGGTTACTTTAATAAGGAAAAGAAGAATTTAATTTTATCGTAATAATGTTGGAAACTCGGGCGAGAAACGCAATACTTGTACTCCGACTGTGGTTTTACGTATAATATACAGGAGGGATCAGAATTTATAGTACAGCCGAACGGGGGGTGATTCTACGTGAAAAAAATAAGAAAAAAATTTGGTATAACTTTTTTTATCCGGGGTGATAAAAAAAACTTTAATTATCAGTAAGATGTATGATTGCCCGATTTTAGTCAATTTGGGGCAAACTTTAATTGTTGATAACCAATTAATGAAGCCTTTAACGGAATTTCGTCTTATTTCAACGCGTAGAATCGCCCCTTCCATTTCAGCTCAATAAATTTACACCCTGTATAGACATATAAAAGTATTTAAAATATGCAACACGTAAATAAAATATACACAAAAATTATATGTTCATACCATAATTATACGTATACATATACACTATACACTTCTCCGTAGATTCAAAACTGTCTCAGAATGTTTCGTTGAAAAATAGCTGGGAAGCTAATTGTAATCCTGATTTCGCGCCGACGAAAACGGTGGACTGCAAGACCGTATATCTTCGTCGCGCTACTTGAAACGGAAGTGCACTTTTCGACAGGATGGCTGAACGAAAGCACATGTCCGAAAATTGATCAAATTTTCAAGTCATAAAAAAACGCATTCGCAATCAAAATTCTTAAATATTGTTGCATGTTTCTTTTTGGTTGGGGTCCATATTTCTGTCTCGTGTAAATTCTGTTAGGATTTTATTTATAATAAGTAAAAAAACAAACAATTTCTGCAGTCATTTTTTAATTCCGTCGTTTGGTGACATTGGCGCTTATATTTTTAGTTATTTTTTAATTCTACTCTATTCTGAATTCCATTTATTCCAGTTTAAAAATTTCCCCATTTTGTATGTACAATCAAACATTCGACCTTGAATTACGGTGAAAATTAGATAATTATTTTCACTCGAATGTTAAACGAGCTCTTCTATTTCAGCAAGAGATTAATAAACGCTTAACTCAATTTGAGAAGGTCTATAAAGATTTGATCAAAAATCAAACACAATTGTTAATTACCAAGGTTCGTCGATCTGAAATTGTTTATAATTCATCTAATGTCGAACTTGAATCGCATAAAGCACTATCGAGTGATGAAAGTGACATCATATCAATCAGGAAGAAAAGATTAATAGTCTACGAAAGTGATAACAGTAATTAAATCTTTTAATTTATATTTCTTGTTTCTATATATAAAATGAATTGCATTCATATACCTTCATATTTTTGTCATTTTATGAATAGACCCTTATTTTTATGTTTGTTAAGATATATTTAGTTTTATTTTATGTTGAAATAAATGACTGAATTGTGCACATTTTAATTTGTTTTTGATTTAGAACTCCCCTAACTGAACATCCATTATTTAAATATTTCATCCAAATATTCTGTTTATTATCCAAACAGAGTGTCGCTTAATAATAATCCTTTATTTTTAAAAAGTTATAAAATTTAACAGTAAAAAGATACGGGACACAAAATATAATACGAAAGCAAGATTTTCACTTTAATATCCTTAACCCCTTGACATACGAATTAAATGGAACTTGATGCGACCGAAAAATACCATTTAATTTCGCTCAACTGAACGGTTACGTGAAGGCTGAGAAAGAGTATATTTTATTTTGGAATTTGGATTTTTCATTCAGATTGATGTTAATGAAGAACATCTAAATAATATTAAAAAATAATAATCGACGCACGAGTGAAGCAACTATGTAATCTAATTGTATACTGCACGGCGTCCGTCGAAAAAAGCGCTTGACGAGTCTGACTCGTCATTGTATGTCAAGGGGTTAATATCCATTTAAGTAAACGATTTATTCAATTTAACAAATAAAATATTTAATGAAAATAATAATAACAATAACAATAATTATAGTAATAGTAACAACGATATACACGAAATAAATAAAATGTTTAGGTACAGTGTTAATTTTTTGTGACTGCCAAAATACATTGGAACTGTTTCGATTCTTTCAAACCGCTCGGATCGTTATCAACCGCAGTAACATAACTTATTGCAAAAGGCCACGGATTGTCTCGGCATTTGAAGATGAGGTTCCTTCCTTCGCGATTACTGGACTCTCGTTACCCTACTGGTGTCCTTGGTTGTCCTGGTGTTATCCTGCTGTTGACGCGGATACCACACGATTTTTAAGGGATAGGAAAAAATGAGAGGTTGATGAGGAAAGTTGCAATCTGAAGATGCAGGGAAAAGTTCGAAAAAGGGAGGATGGTGGTCACCCGGAAAGATCAGGTTTTGACTTAGGAGATTTTGATGGTCAGGCCCAGGCCCAAAGTGGCTATAAACCAAAGCCGGAAAATGGTTCGCTGCCTTTCCACAAAAAATATAAGTAGCTACTGTAACACTGTCTGTATCACGGCCGATGCCTCCCCACCACCTGGCATCGACCGAAGCTATATAAGACATTCGAATAAAGAATAGTCAGTCACTCCCAAAAGGTGTACAATATTCTTCATACCTCGTACCTCTTAATATTTAATTCTTCTAATCTCTTGACTTTACCTTGTCAAAAGTTTACCATAGTATTAGTATACTTTAAAATATCAATAAAAGAACCGCCACTAGTTATTCATAAAACCGAATAGTCGAGCAAGAGCGGCTGTTCCCTTCAAAAAGTGACAAGCCCCCACCTGGCCCCGTCACAGTACCAATCCCAAACATACCGCCCGTCTTGAACGGTTATCGTCAACAAATAGATAAAGAGTTTTTTTTTGCATTATAATATCTGCTGTTAAGTGCTTAGCTGTAAGTAGCGTACATTGTTATGTCCCTTGCCGCTTATATTTATTGTAATAATGGATATAAACGTTAGACAAGACTGCGAAGACTATATGCACTAACACGGAATTTACCCGATACAATAGGATTAATTCGCGTTAGTGCAACGTACAGAATTTTCTATTCATCGCATTTGATTAAGGATGTGCCCTATGGTGAATCATTTGATGATCCAACGTGATCGCAAATGTGGAAGTAGAAGAAGAAATAAGGAGAGTGGTAGAAGGGGATAGGGAGGATTCAGACCACCAGCCCATACAGGTAGACATAAGAGGACCAGAGACAAGAGAAAACAGTAGAGTGAAAGAAAGGGAAAGAGGGAGAACGGTGGAAAAAGATGTATGGACTAAGGAAGCAATAGAGCACTATTACAAGCAGTGTGAGAATTGGCACAGCACTGAAGCAATATGTGGGAAGAGATCAGGAATAAAGTAAAGAGCTCAGTGCTGAAGAGGGAGATAAGAATAGTGAAGTGGAGCCTAGAGAAGAAGGAATGGTATAGCAATGAGTAGAAAGTAAGGAAGAGGGAGGCAAGGAGGTTGTTGAGACAATTCAAGAAGGATAAGATAAGAAGGGTGGTTGGTTTAGAAAAAAGAAAGGAATTTAAACAGTGGAGCTACGAGGAGAAGGAGAAATATGCAGCAGAGGAAGAATTGAAGCTGAGTACTATAAAAACAGAAGCGGAGGAATGGAAGCACACTAACAGGTTTAAGAAACAAAGGAATGGCATAGATTAAAGTATAAATCTCGATGTTTTGAAGAAACGCTTTATGGGATTATTGAAAGGGAAGGAAGAAAGGATAGTACTGGGAACGGATGAAAGGGAAAATGAGGAAGGACAAAACAGGCATAGGGAAATAACAAGATAGGATGTAATAAGGAAGTTGAAGAAGCTAAAAGAATCGAAGGCTCCAGGGAACAATGTAATAGAAAATGAAGCATGGAAATTAATTCCTAAGGAGATAGGAGAGGAACTTCTGAGACTAATTAACAAAGTGTGGAAGGGAAAAGGGATGCCGGAAGAGTGGAGATCTGGTATGATATACCCCGTATTCAAGGGAGGCGAGGAAGGACAAATTAAGTATTACAGGTGAATAACCTTGCTGAATACAGCATATAAGATCTATGCTAGTATATTAAATGACAGGCTGGCAAAAGAATTGGAAGGGAAACTTGAAAAGAGTCAAATGTGTTTGACGCATTAGTAGGAAGTGTGATACTCTATGCTGCCGAAATCTGGGAACAGAAAAAGGAGAAGAGAATAAATAGAGTGGAAAGAAAATACCTAAAATGGATACTGGGACTGGATAAGAATACTCCTAATTACATTCTAACGAAGGAGAGCAAATGTGAAGCTCTTCACAGCATGGTAGTGAAGAGAGCGTTAAGTTACTTAGAAAAATCAAGCAAATCGGATAAGAAGAGGATTGTGCAAAGGGCAACAGGAAGAATAAAAATTAAAAAGAGGGAGGAAAAGAGAAGAAAGATAGGTGAATCAAGGTACAACAAGGAGTACAGCAAAGTAATGATAGAACACAGGCCGGAATATTTGGTAGGCAAGAGAAAGAAGAAAGATAGATGTCTAATTGCGAGATTCAGATGCGGGAATGAACTGAGAGGAAATCAACAGCGGAGAGAGGAAGAGGAAAAAAGATGCAGAGTCTTCCAAAAGGAAGAAGAAAGTGTAAGGTATGTTCTAGGAGAATGCCCGAAAACTAAAGGTGATATGGAACCAGAGAAGCTGCTAGGTAAAAAGGGAGGAGGTCTGGGGATTATGAAGAAAATCATGGAGGAGAGACAAAGGAATAAAACCAAAGAGATCATGCAATGAAGAAGAAATGGAAAGCGATAGAGATGTTTCTTTTGTTTTGTTTTGATT
The DNA here is from genome assembly GCA_033822845.1 of Tetrapedia diversipes. NCBI lineage: Eukaryota > Metazoa > Arthropoda > Insecta > Hymenoptera > Apidae > Tetrapedia > Tetrapedia diversipes. The sequence continues at coordinate 429,121 of JAOPTO010000770.1, forward strand.
TGTTAATGTTTATTTTTCTTTGAAATTAGATTATTGGATTAACAAATTATTGATCTTTTAGTATAATAGGCTAATAATTTGATGTAAGTTTCCATTTTCATTTTTGTTTTATTGTTTATTTGTTGGATTATTGAACTACTGGACTGGATTAGATTAGATTTGTAGATTACTAGATTATTAGATGATTAGATTATTAGTTTGTAAGGTAAATAATAGAAACAGATAAGGTGTGTGCAATGGTAATTTACTACACAGAGGAAATGTAAAGATGTAAACTGGAGGTCATCCTAAGCCTAATAGGCAAAGATTAAATAAATAAATAATAAGTTCTTCATCCAATGGAGGGATGCATATTTTTCAGACTGGACGCTTGATGATGCCGTCTGTAGTCTTCATGGATACCACCCTGGTGATGTTGTCCCTTCCAGGATGGAGTTCTGCGATACGTTCCATTTTCCATCTAAAACGAGGCATGCTGTCTTCTTTAATTACGGCTAGTGTTTCTGGTCCAAATCTGGTTTGTCATTTGTTACGTTGTTGGAGCTGGTAAAGATACTCCAGTTTTCCATCTTCGCCAAAAATGCTGCAACATACTCTGTAGATGCTGGTAACGATTGAGTCTGTTTTCTTTAATGTGGTACAAATCTGGTTCCGAAAAAGATAGTGATTCGCTGATCAGAAAGCGTGCAGGAGTAAGAGGAGATGGTGAATTGACGGGGCGGGAATTTAACCGTTTGAGTCCCAAGCAGCGCGATCGCGCTGTTGAGGTTTTATGTCGAGAAAACCCAGCACATTCCGAACGTTGTGAACAACTGACGGTGCGTTACTGATTGTCGAAACGCGCTCAGATTTACTGAAGCAAGTACATTACACAACTCCTTTTAATGTAAATAGTACATTTTACAATAAGTATAATAATACTATAATAATTTAATAATACATTGCAAAATAAAGATTTAAATGCAAGCGCTATTGCGCCGCTTGGTATTTTTCGACATAAAATAAAACAAGCGCTATCGCGCTGTTTGGGTCTTTTTGTACTCATTTAAAGAAAGTGCGGTCGCGCTGTTTGGGATTCTTCGACAGTGTTTTTTTAATACCCCCTGGGACTCAAACGGTTAAGCATGCTTCTACCTGAGTCAGTACAGTATACATTTCTTCATACGTTACTATGGGCCAAATTTTTGTTTTAAATATAAAAAAATTGATAGAACGGAAAATCAATAATTACAATCCTATATGTGCAAATGAAAAAAAATTTTCCAGTTTAAACAATTTTATATTATAGAACATTATAGAATTAATATGTGTACGCCATCTCATGAAAAAAACTAAAATTATTTGTTAAAATGTCAATAAATTAGCATATGACTTGAAAGTTACACGGGCCCATAGAGGGTTAACTTCGTTTCGTGAATTACTCTTCTTAACACATTAAGGATCGCTCACGAATTTTTTCGTGTTTAGGAAACCGAACGTTGCGGACGGGTCACGAGATATCTCTTTTTCATGTGTTTTTCGACTGAATCGGCGACTTAACACATTAAGGACCGTTCACGAGTTTTCTCATGTTTCGTGTTCCATCTTACGGATGGATCACGAAATAATCCGTGTTCTCTTCACGCTGTCTTTAGATGTCACCTACTTTGACACATTGTATCCTACTTTGCGTATTTAAGTATTTACATCAATGGCCAATGTATTAAATCCTTGGTTCGCCTTCGTTCCATCCACACCGAAGGAAACGATCCCATTGGTGAAATCTGAACAGATGAAGCTACGAAAAACTTTATAAATGCACAAACGTAAAATAAAAACAGCTTAGTCTCAGAGAGAATTCGACACGTTGCATTGCATTTAGGCGATTCAAGCCTAAGATTTTTGCCTTCGTCTTTAAGTTCCTCGCCCTCTTAGAAATGGACTCCTTCAGAAAAGAGATGGAAACGAAGGAAACAGAAATACTTTCGGAAGTTTTTGACGATAATTTGTCAGACGTTCCTAGCGAGAATGAAGATGCGGATAACTCTTTTGAAGATTGCGAAGACGATTCCAGACAGTGAAATTATTAGACCTGTCAAGAAGAGTAAGGTGGCAGTGTTTTCAAGTGATTCCGACACTGACAAAGATAATGATAATTGTTGGTCTGAAATTGACACACCACCACGCTTAGAAATGCTTGAAGGTCATCCTAGGGTCACTAAAGTTCCATCTAAGTGTGACTCTATAGCCTCTGTGGCCAATCTCTTTTTTGATGAAGATTTATTTGAAATTTTTTGCAAGGAGTTGAGCAGCTATCACGATAAAACTACAATGAAACGCAAAACACCATCCAGAACACTCAAATGGTCGCTGGTTACAAAGACATGAAGAAATTCCTTGGCCTATTTATTCTGATGGGTCAAACAAAAAAAGATAGCTGGAAAGATTATTGGTCTACCGATCCTTTATTATTTACCCCTATATTTGCACAAACAATGAGCCGCCATAGATTTGAACAAATATAGACATTTTGGGATTTCAACGATAATACAAAAAATGGACAGTCGCTCGGAGAGACTTTTCAAAATTCAACCTGTGCTAGATTATTTCCTGCATAAATTTAGAACAATATACAAACCGAAGCAATAATTGTCCTAGGACAAGACAATGATCCCATGGAGAGGACGGCTAAGGTTTCACACATATAACCCAGCAAAACTGACAAAATATGGTTTACCTGTTCGGATGGTGTGCGAGAGTGACACCGGCTACAAGACACAAGATTGAAGGAATAAGAAAAAGAAATAGAAGAAAAATGATCAGAAGGGCAAATGAAATTTAGAAAAGAAAGAGTGACGATGGAGGCAATATATATTATAAATTATATTATATAGCAAACAGGGAGCTAGGTAGGAAAGGGGGGAAAGTGTTTACCTTTTTCGCAGACCTGAAGGCAGCATTTGATAACGTAGACAGAAAAGAGCTGGATAGAAGATTAAGGGAGATCGGAACGAATGAGAGGCTAAGAAGTAGGATTGGGGAAATATACAAGGAGGTTAGGAATGTAGTAAGAGTGGGAGAGAGAAAATTGGAGGAGTTTTGGACCGATAGAGGAGTACGATAAGGATGCCCGCTTAGCCCCACATTATTTAATGTATATTTATCGGATCCAGAAGAGGAAATAGGAAAGGAGAGAGAGGGAGTGGTGGTATTGGGGAAAAAAAGATCTGGGCATTACTGTATGGTGATGACGTAATATTAGCAACAGGGGAGGCAGAATTGAAGAAAATGATGAGGAGGTTTAGAAGGTATGTTAAGAGGAAGGTTCTGGAGTTGAATGTGAAGAAATCTAAAGTGATGGTGTTCGAGAAGGGAGCAGTGAAGAAAAAGAAAAGAGAATGGAAATGAGGAGAAGAAGAGGTGGAGGAAGTGAAGGAGATCAATTATTTAGGATTCAGATTACAAGAAAATGGCGGTTTGGAGAATCACTTAGGGGAAAGGAGAAGGAAAGCGGAAATAGCCACGAAAAGTGCTTGGAACATTGGGGAAACGTTGTAGATTTAAGGTTGAAATTAAACACAGTTTGCAAGTATTTAGAAAATAATGATTTAATTGAGAAATAGAATATAAGAGAAAAGCCATAATACAGTAGAGTGAATACGTTCTGCCCAATGTCTGGAACGAAACTAGAGAGCCAAAGAAAAAAGGATGGTTAGTCCGTTGCAGTCCACAAAACTGTTTATATTGGCCCCACTAACGTCGAGGGTTCCAAACGTTGGATACGCGACACAACAATGTATATCGTTGTCCTTTAACATGAAAAGATTTTCAAGGAGAATTATGAGATGAAGATGATGATGTTCAAGACGTTGGTGAGTAGTGTGGCACTGTATGAGGTGGAAGTTTTGGGGTGGAAGGTAGATGAGAGAATTGACAGGACAAAGAGGAAGTACGTAAAGTGGATTTTAGATTTGGATAAAGAGACACCGAATTATATAATAGTGGAAGAAAGTAAATATGAAAAGTTAAGCACGGAGGCAATGAGAAGGGCCATCATTTTTGAGGAGAAAGCGAGACAGAAGCAAACGAAGTGGGTTACGGAATGTGTAAAGGACAGATATAAGGAAAGATCGATGGAGGAAGAGGGAAGATGGGAGAGAGAAAGAAGGGTTGCATTAGAGGAGATCGGGATAAGGAAAGAGGATCTGAGGAAATTAAAGGAGGAGTCGGACAAGGTGTCGGCCATAGTAGAAAAGAAGTTGTTAAGCAACAGAAGAGAACAAAGGAGAGACAAGGTAGCAGGAGTGAGATACAATGAGATATACAAAAGGATTGTAACAGAGGACATGCCTAAATACTTGAGGGGAAGAATGAAGTGAAAGGAAAGAGTTATAGAATATGCGAGAGGAAAGGAAAAGTTTGGCACACGTACTAGAAGAATGCGAAGAACTAGAAATTATAAAGAAAATAGTGCGGGAGAGGAAGAAGTATCAGCAATGTAGGAGAGGTTAAAGACTGAAGAAGAGGTGGAGTAGGAAACGGATGAGGAGGATGGGCTGAAAGAGGCAATAATCTGGGAAAGAAGCAACCAAAGACAGAGGCCAAAGAACCGTAAATAAAATTAAGGAGAGTAATAGGACAAAGTAGAGTTAGAAAGTAGATCTTTGAGTATTTGCAAAGAGATTTATCTATTTTGATTTTATGTTAGGTTATTGTTTTTGTTTTACTATTATAAAATAATAATTAGAATAGAGTAGAATGAGAAGAGAAAAATAGGGTAAATGGGTAGGTTAGGTTAAGGTTCGATGCTGTTAAATAATAAGAAACATTGTAGCCGGAAGTCATCCAAATCCAAAAGGTATGGATTATGTACAAATAAATAAAAAATAAAACAAAAATACCGAAACACAAAATGTACCGATGTTTTTGGAACCGTAATAAAATACATAATAAGTCGTCTTGTACTACCGGCCCTACACATTGGGTGTCATTTAAGGAGAGTCCCGAGGAAGTTCTTGCTGAACCATCAAAAACTACTGGAAGGTTTGTCGTTGTACTCCTGAATTTATACAAGGTTTCCCACGCAACTGGAACAGACTGTACCTCCTAAACGATTGGGAATAGAAGATGCCATAAGTGAAAGTTAAGTGATATCAGATTATGCATAACATGCATTTAATTTTATGCACTTTTGTGCAACGGTGTATCAGAAAACTGCAACTGCACTTTTCTTTTAAGTGGAAACATGTATTTTTGACTGAACTAGTCGATGGAGTTTCTTGTGCTCTACATAAAAGTACTAACATACCTATGCTCTTACTCGTTAAGAAATTATCGAAGCAAAAATTTCTCTGTATTATTTCGGGAATTGTTCCAGAGTACCTACGTTACAAGTGTTCGAACATTCCTCCATTGCAGTCCAAACACTTTTCCATGTGCTTTTTGATGTTGCACAACACAGTCCTGATGTCTCTTTCCCTAATTTTGGATATTTCTTGCTGAATGCGTTGTTGATGCTCCTGAAGATTAGTAATAGTTAAAAAAATGTGGACCGATAATCCATTTATCAAAAACTCCACACCAAACATTTACGCTGCACCGTATTTGATTATTAGTGTTCCTCCTGAGATGTGGATTTTCAACGGACCATGTATGTTCATTATGTTGATTGAATATCCCATTGTTTGTGAATATCGCCTCGTCTGTCCACAGAATGTGAAATGCAAGTTTTTCATTTTCTTCGATACGCCGTAAAAAATATCGGCAATAATTCATTCTTCGGACTTGGTCCCCAAGTCGCAATGTATACTCAGTCGGAAACCGATAGGGATAAAATTTGCGCTCTCAGAATGCGTTGAACCGAAGATTTGAAAATTTCACATTCTCTAGCCAGATCTCTCAAGGACGCATATGGATTTAATTCGACGTTCGCCAGCACTGCTGTCACGCTACCTTCATCTTCAATGGTTGGTTTCGGCATTTCTGCTCGCATGCAGTTCGCGAGCTGTTCGCCAACGGAAACCGCAGTATGTCCAGACTGGAGCTCGCGAACTGCTCACAAACAGTTACAAGCTTGTTCGCTTTGAATTCATGGGCAGTTCGCTATTAACTTTTGCCACATACGGATGTCAATGTACAGACTTTAAAAATGTCTGAACAAAATCTATTACTCGCAGCATCTGCATATTATATAATAAAAACAAATAATGATAGAAAAAAAAGAGAGCGTCGATGTTGGCAAAGACAAGTGTTTACAACAAGAAAAACCTCTGGTGGAATCAGTTTAGTGAACAAATTATTACAAAACGAAAATGGATTTAAAAACTTTAGCAGAATGTCATACGAATACTGTGAAAAATGCTTGGTAGAAACTGACGACAATTGAGAGCTACTCGAATTCCATAAAATTGTGTTACGAAGGCGTCCAGACACACTTCGAGCTCGCGAACAGTTTCTTTGATGTACCGCTTCCCGAGCGAACAGTGTTCGCTGTTCGCTGTTCGCGAACAGCAGTGTGGACGCGGCATTACAGATTTCTTACAAGGAACACCGCGAACTGTCATTCATGGATTTGAATGAAACTTTGTGGGATTGTAGAGTGATCCAAGGCAAGAATAACGGTATGCTTCATTTGGGCCCAATCGACCTTTAAGGGTGTGAAAATTAACCCCAAAGTGAAATCGACACTTCCACTTTTCCGCGAATATATCTTAAAGTACTAGAGATAGAGAAAAAGTTTTAGATAAGAGTTTAATGGTATAACGTTTTATATGCATGGTATTACGTCGTATATTTAGATAAGTTAGAGTTGCATAGTAAAAATAATATACATGGTTGAATTCAGAATAAAATACGTAATATTTTTAGTTATTATGAATATGTAAAAATTGTTTAAAATAACGCAAGAAAAAATTTTTTTTAACAAGGAAGATTTTTCAAAAGATTTTCTTAAGGTAAAACTATAGCGCTAGTTATACCATTAAACTTTTATCTAAAACATTTTTCTCTATCTCTAGTACTTTAAGATATATTCGCGGAAAAGTGGAAGTGTCGATTTTACTTTGGGGTTAATTTTCACGCCCTTAAAGGTCGATTGAGCCCAAATGAAGCATACCGTTATTCTTGTCTTGGTTCACTCTATAATCCCACAAAGTTTTATTCAAATCCGTGAATGACAATTCGCGGTGTTCCCTTGTTAGCGGTCCGCAATGTGTTAATACGATTACGCCTAAACGATCGAATGGATTTCAATGAAATTTTATATTCCAATCTTATGTTTTCCTGTCAAGATCTGATTAAATTTTAAATAAAATTAGTTCAAAAATAATGATGGTTACCATTCACAGTTACAGAACTACCTTTCATTTCGTAAATTTAAAAATCTATTTAATATTTAAGCATAAAATGTACAGTTTAATGAAATTTGTAAAAATTAGCATCCACTCTTGGCCAGTATCGTGCCTGCTGTAGGTAGCCTTCGATAGAATAATATATGTTTGACTTGATTTTATATTTACAAACTAATAACATGCAACATACGCGTTACCGCTCGATCAAAACCGAGGAAAGGTGGTGGTTTCTTTCATCAGGAGGGAAATACAAACAATTTAGCATGTAGTTCTATGATAACGTAGTGACATTCGTACAACTTTCGTTACAAGATTCAAAGAAACTATAAAAATACAAAAGAAGACATCGTACTAAGAATGAGATTCGTGCTTGCCAATTATTTACATTTCCAAAGAATAGAGAGCAAAGCAAAGTAATTTATCATATTACATGCGTTGGAATTTCGAGATAATTGTTACATATAAAATGTACATAACCAAGGATATGTTTGATATTTTTATTTGTACAATTACCTCAAAAGTCTCTTTACATTTATATTAGCAAGCAAGCGAATATACAGCATGAAAAGCATAAAAACGATGTGAGGAAAATTGAAAATTTATTTACATCTTAACGATGTCCAAAAATGAAATGGAAAAATGAAATTCAAAATAAATTAAATTAATAATATTTTGAACATCGTTAACACGTTCCATGCCGCGTATACGCCCCACGCTGAACTTTCCGTTCAAGCCATTGAGTGGGTATATCTGGGTAAAATGAAGAATTTTTTAACAATTTTAATTATGGTTTTCTACAATTGGAAAATTGTAAAGTGTACGTAGGTCGAAAACATTATTTAATCGTAAAAGTGTGAGTCATATACGCTCCACGCGGCCTGAACGAAAAGTTTTTAACACTAGAACTACCACACCAGTCCTTTTGACTGGTTTGACAACTTTATTTTAAAACTCATACTTCATGTTATATTTTTTATTTGCAATGATATAATGACTTTTGTGGGGATAGCTAAAGGATTAATACAATGAACTTTAATTTTGTTTTATTCATTTAAAATAACACCGATAACCAAGAAATAAGAGTGTTTATTTTCTTACTAATATTGCAAGGAATAATAGAAAAACCTTCATATGAGTTGTATTTCACAAAGCAAGAAAGTCTGGAGACTCCATTTTTTATAAAACTATGTCAGAGAAAAGATTCCAGTTGTTAGTGAAATTTTTACACTTTTCTGATAACAATGCATTCGATCCAACAATATGCAACAAAAAAACATGCAAAATCGATCCAATTCTGAACTATTTGAGAAATAAATTCAAAGCTTTATACGTGCCAGATAAGGACATATCAGTAGATGAGTCTCTTTTGTTATGGAAAAGAAGGCTATCTTGGAAATAATACATTCCATCGAAAAGAAGTCGATTTGGTGTTAAATTGTATATGCTATGTGAAAGTAAAACCGTATACATAAGTGATACGCAGTATGATTCGAACTATCCAAAAGAAAAAGGAGCAAATCGTATTGTTTTTGAATTGTGCCACTATTTGTTGGATAAGGGATATACGGTATATCTCGATAATTAGTATACTAGTATTGATCTAACTGAGATGTGCAAGAGAAAAACCGATGTTGTAGGAACAATGCGGAAAAATAGAAAAGGAATACCATCTGATTTAAAATCTCGTATTTTGAAAAAAGGTGAATCTATTGCTAGGTACAGAGACAAAATAATGATTATAAAGTGGAAAGACAAAAGGGATGTAATTATGTTGAGTACTATCAAAACTGGAAGTTATCATTGACTACAACAAAAAAATGGGAGGAGTAAATCTTGCTGACGGACAGATGAAAGCTTATGAAATTGCTAGAAACCAAGTAAAAAAATATTATTATAAGATTTTCTTATATTCACTAGACATGGTGTGTTTGAATGCATATATCTTATATAAGAAAGATGGCGGTCACTTTGACAAGCTTCATTTTCTCATTGAAATTGTCGAAAAGGATGTCGAAAAATATGGAAGTGGACAGCAGTCGTCATCTACTAGTACAGGACGTCCTTCTTTGACACCAAACCATCTAGACTTATTGACAGACATTTTGCGTATTAGATACCATCGGACTCTTCAAGAGCAAACGTAACCAGAAGATGCAAATTGTGCTATTCAAAAGGCTTTAGGAAAGAATCGAGATTCTGGTGTCCCGACTGTGGTGTTACTTTGTGTATGCCGCATTGCTTTAAGGAATATCATACTACGAAATAATTATTTAAATTCGTTCAATTAATTTTTTCTGGATTGAAATTGTTTGATTTATATATTATATATTATAAAATATTTTGTCGAAATAAATAAAATCAATAAGTTAAAGACCATTTCCTTTTATTATTTAAGGTGTGATGATATTACTTATAATTATGAAGAAAAAAATCCCCATTATGAAACGAGTTGAACAAAAGTTTATTCCCCGGTTAACAGGTTAATGCCGATTTCACGATGCAAATAGTATTGACGATAACCGAATCGAGATGTTACGTTTCTTGCTTTTTACGTCGGGAAATATGGAAAACGATCTTTCGACATCGGCATTTGAATTTGGAAGACATCTGATTGAATTTAATAACATTTGTAAACAAAGACATTTAAGAAAACCCAAATTGTTTCGCATTATTAAGATTGTTTTCCAAAAATCATCATAAATTGCTCATTAACTAGATTCTGCTTATCATTTACAAAATCCAAATACAGCATCGACCATTCTTTTTACAAATCGTCTTCGTCAAAACCATCGAATTTCTCAGTAATAAAAAGAATATTTCTGAAGAAAATATCTCCATCGCAGTTTATTAACACGTTCGGCGCCCAACGTGATTCGGTTGAGTTTCTCGCGGAGCGCAAATTGTCTAACATCAACAAGCGAGGAAAAACGTTAAAAAAAAAGGACAATGTATTGTTTGAATTGTTCAAAATCACCGCAGATGTGCTTGGACTGTTTCAACGAATATCATGCAACGTAGATAATGTAATATTTTATCCTAAATATAAATTAATAAAAAGTAGAGTATAATATGTATATTTTTGATATTTTTATACTGTATATTCTATATTTATACTTCAGTGCTTGTTTCATTAAATTTCTTTTAAAAAGCCAACTGAAAATCTTATTTAACTTGAACAAGAACGTCACCATTATATGGCCTTCACGGAAGCATACCCGTCACCCAAATATGGGTGACGCGGTGCCTAACATGTTAACCCTTTGACTGCTAAAGGCGTACATAAACGCCCTCACAAGTCCATCAATATATACGAAAGGCGTATATATACGCCCTCTGTATTTTTCTACTTTAACACCTTATTACTCTTTTACAGATTGATTCAACATGGAATTTATCATCCTATATAACATAGCAACTAAACATGCCATTATTATTTGTCATTATTATGTTTTAAACCCTAAGAATGGTATCAAATTTCCGGGTACTGTTTTGGTCACTAGTCTTTATTAAAATCTTAGTATTTCGTCTGTTTCCTTATAAATTAATATCCATTTTTTAATTTTAATACAATTTATTATAAAATTATAAATAATTTATGTATAAATAAATTTTATTTAATTAAAATTTATAATCAATCAATACTATTATTTAATACCCATTAATTTATTAAAATCTTACTATTCTAGATCTAGACTTTGATCACCAGTGGGCAACCAGTCGCAACGCCTGACATGCGAAAAACGTGCCGTCCATATTGATGGATTCGTCCGAGAGAGCACCGCAGTCAAAGGGTTAAAGCTGAAAAGGGTTCAAAAACACATAATCTGCTGAGAAATTCGTCCGTTCTTTCGGTAACTAAAACGGTAAATAAAAACTCAGCGATTTTTTTCATCGCTCATCAAACGACAAAGGTGATTTCCAGGATCGCGTACTGAAATCGTTATTCGACTTCTTCACATCTATCTTACTTAGGTAAAAACATTAAGAGTGCATCTCACCGATTTTGATAATCTTTAACCCTTTCGTTACGAGCACCAGATATAGACGGCATCTACTCGATGACCTGTGTGTACGAGCGCCGGATATGAACGGCATCCAGTAGATGGCATGTGCGTATGAGCGCCGGATATAGACGGCATCCACTAGATGACCTGTACGTACGAGCGCCAGCTGTAGCCGGCGTGAACCGGCTCCGTGATACATTTATTTGTTTATAATATGTATCTTGCGCATCGATAGCACTTGTCATTCTTTGGTTCGTTCTTCATTTGTTTTACTCGGGGCAAATATCACGCTCCAGTCTCTTTCAAGCTATTAGTGGGTAATACTCATTGTGCAATTTAATTGACCCGTATGGAGTTAATCCCACTAAAAGTATATTTTGAACGCACGTTATATTATATTCTGTACGTCCAAATAAGTTTCTTCTATGTGTTCTATTCGGAAGTGAAGTATTTGGTGCAAAAGTATAATATAAGAAGTCTTCTTTGAGGCCTTACAAGAAATTGGATTACAGCTATTAATTTTTCAAGGTTTGCAACATTTATTTGAAAATTTTATTTTGAGCTTTGTTTAGTTTGTTTTATAAAATCTTTTTTTTGCATAATTTTTGTCAGAATGTTACGGCGAAGGTCGAAAAGGATTTTATTCTCTAACGAATTGACTGATTCAGAAAACGATTCAGATAATGAAAATCAAAATAATGTTACAATGCACAAAAAAAGAAGAACTAGTAGTACTTCTGAATCAGAAGCAGAAAAGATTGAATCAAATGACAGTCACTGTAAAATATGGACGTTAAAGAAATTTGTCCCTAAAATACATAAGTTTATGTCAGGTGATTCAGGAATTAAAAGAAATATTAGTAAATCAGCCAAAATTTTAGAATATTTTCAACTTTTCGTCTCTGAAGAGCTCGTAGAGCTGATTGTAAGAGAAACAAATCAATATTGGTTTCGAAAGAATAATTATAACATAAACAATTCAGAAGGAACAGTACTAGCCGAACTATACTGTTTTCTTGCTATGACATTTTTAATGACTCGTAACAAAAAGTTAGCATTAGTAGAGTACTGGAGTACAGACAAACTTCTGCGTAGCGATATTTTTGCAGAAGTTATGACCAGAGACCGCTATTTCAAATTATTACAAATGCTACACTTCACCCATGATGTCGGTCCTACTAATGATCGTTTGTACAAAATACGGAACGTCATTGATATATTACGAAAAGAATTTAGTCAAGCATTTCAACCTTACCAACGATTGTGCATTGACAAAAGTTTACTTTTATATAAAGGACGGCTGTCTTTTAAACAATACATCCCGTCTAAAAGAAATAGATTTGGTGTAAAATCCTTTATTCTCAGCGATTGTCAGACAGGATTTGTGCAAGACTTAATTGTTTATGCCGGATCATCTACCATGGTGCATAGTGAAAATAAGGATATTGGAATATCTGGAACAATAGTTGAAACGCTTATGAAGCCGTATCTAGGAAAGGGCCATACACTTTATGTGGACAATTGGTATTCGAGTCCAGCCTTATTTAATTTTCTACATAATAATTGCACAAATGCGTGCGGAATGGTTAGAAAAGGGAGGAAAGGAATGCCAAAAATTGATGAACGGTTAAAAAGAGGAGAGGCAACATTTCGATCATCCAATAATTTATTAGTTACAAAGTGGATGGATAAAAAAGAGGTATATATGTTGTCTACCATGCATACGCAAGAATTTGAAACGATAACCAAGCACGAAGGAGAAAAAGTTATAAAAAAACCTGTATGCGTATTGGATTATAATAACTCAATGGGTGCAGTGGATAAAGTGGATATGGTTATCAGCACGGTGAATTCCACACGCAAATCCTTAAAATGGTATCGCAAATTTTTCTTTCATTTGTTGGACATTTGCGTGTGGAATGCTTATTGCCTTTACAAACACAAGATGAAAGAACCGATATCCATGGCAAAATTTCAATTACAATTAATTAGGGAAATACTGGGAAAATATCACCAAAATACAAGTCGTCAACATCTAACAGGCAATAATCATCCACTAAGACTAACAGAAAGACATTTTCCTTCGGTTTATAAATCGGTAGGAAAAAACCGAAGTAGACGGTGCATCGTTTGCAGTGGAAACGACAAAAGACGTGAATCTAAATATGAATGTAAAGACTGTAATGTGGGTTTGTGTGTAGATCCTTGTTTCAAAATTTATCATTGTGAATTAAATTACTGAGAATTTTTATTTAATATATTAATTGCTCTAAATTGTATTTAATTATATTTAATTATAAATATACATTATATTGAATTATAAATAAAAATTTACATATAATTGTTGGCAAGTTTATAATATCTAAGCATTTATTTAACAAAATAACATCTTCAAGAAACCAATCGAAACCTTTGATATAATACATAAATAAGAGATTAGATTGCAAACTATTTGTTAAAGGATTAACCAATTAACTTTGGTAATCAAGATGAATCTCGACAATAATAACTGCAAAATCTACAAACATGTCATTATGTAACACATAAAGAAGAGTACGATCCGAAGAATGACAAGGTAGCGTTGAAAAACGTAACTCCGTACACCAGTTTACCGATATGCATACTTTGCGGAGTAGTGCTCCATTTAGTGGCGTTATTCCGGCGGCGCAGTGCCCCGTTTGGTAGCGTTACTCCAGTGGAACAGACTGCCGTAACGAAAGGGTTAAATATGTTATAGAAATTGGTATTCTGAACAACTTTTTCCTATATGTATTACCACCGCCGGGCCTTACTTTCCGAGAAATTGACAAAAAGCGTTTACTATTACTACACATATATGTGTAGCTAGAATTCAACGTAGTAGTAACAGCTTTTTGCAAATATCTCGGAAACTAAAGCCCGGCGGCGGTAACATGTAAATAAGAAGTTGTTTGAAATCATGCCCTTAACAATATGAACTATTTATTTTGAAAGTGGTGTAAATCTATTTATTTTTCTTTCGTGACATTAAAAAATTAGCAATTTTAGTCGATAAGAAAATATAAATAAATTTTACTAAGTTTGACAATGTTTCAACGAATTTAGAAATATGTAATTTTATTATATAATGACTTTTATTTGAATTTAAAGTAATATGTTCTTTCTAGGTCGTATTAAAATATGTTTTTTTTATTCTCAATGTTAAAAATATTTATTTACTGTAAAACTACTTAATGATAAGTTTATCATTATTGCGAGCTTAACCTTAGATACTGTTTTTCGTTTAGCCTCTTTATGTAAGTTTTTTGAAATATTCATGATTCACAGGCGAATTAAGAATTTTACCTCTCTCTCATAAGTGTTTAATTAATTATTCTAAGAAAAATAGATCAAAACATATAGATATTTTAAGATACTACCTGTGAATTGTTTATAAATAAAATATGCACGCTAAATTAAAAAGTAAATTATGTGATTTCTCCATTTTTTTTACACCACTTTCAAAACAAACGATCCATATCTTTAAAAATTATCAAAATTAGTGAGATGTACCCTTTCTTGCAAATTGACTACCTTTTTTGCGATTTTCAATGTAGCACTTGTTAGAACCTGTCTGACGTCTAATTTTCGATATCTCACAAGTAACAGATTTATAGCAAACTAAAAAACTCGAGAAAGAATCATGGATGACATTATGTAACGAGGACTTAAAATTGAACATCTCAAATCACTGAGAAATAAAAGTCCTTTAAAATGTATATACTTACACGCGAAGTGAAAAGAAAGGTTATTTTATATTTACACATACCTTTTAACATTCGACAAACCACAAGGAAAGGTTTTTTCACATGAAGAGCAATAAAAAGGAATCATTATTTGGTATGTATTTTATGAATCCACGCATTATTTCATGTGTCTGTTACAATGATCTAAAAACATGAAAAGCCTTTTCGGTATTTGTGCATAAAAGGGTACACCTCACCGATTTTGATAAAATTTAATTACATTACAGAATGAAAATATTGGACAACTTTTTCCTATATATGCTACAATGCTACTGCTACAATGAGAACTGTGTTTATACCTACGCATTCGTGGCAGCATATGTAGCAACATGGAATTGTCGATTGTCAACTATTTCTATAAACATTGTGGCAGCCGGTGACCAATTTGTATAACGGGTGAATTGGTTAAAAAAATACCAGTAATTTGAATTAATATTTGATTTAAGATTAATATAGGTGTATGTACACTTCATGACAGCCGAATTCGTGTATGTACATGGGAAAAAATGACCGAACAAAGTGGTTTTGGGTTAGATTTTCTGAAGAAGACCCCCCCCCGTTAGAAAGATCCGACCACTTGTTCACGTTTCAACATCTTATCGAATGTCGCACCTCACAATTAGACAAAGTAGAAAAATATTGAAATGACTAATACGTGAACAAGTTGTTTTCTTTAAAAAATCTAACCTAAACTCATTCCTCTGATCAATTTTTTTTTTTCATGTAGATTTTTTCAGGATGGCGAGTAACAGTTATATATATATATATACGAAAAAGTTACTTAAAATGTTATACAACATATTTAAATTTTATAAAAATCGATGAGATACCCTTTTTTATCTTTTATCTGGTTTCTCAAATGTTTCCAACTTTTCACAAAAAAATTGCAATAGCAGAAATGCTAGTAAAATACGCGATAAGATTACAATTTAGTGACTTTGAACTAGATCACTGTATTTCTTTCTTCGTTTTTTCAAAAAACATTACATTTTAATGTAAAAATAAGATACAGATCGAAGGAACTTGAAAAAGTAATGTGCTTTGTTAATTTTTAACAAAAGAATATAAAATTTGAAGGAACGACAGAATACGTGGGCCATTCTCGATGATACTTTAGTATATTATAGAAGATGGGAGTCAGAACAACTTTTTCTTCAACATATAACCGTCGTTTTGGCTTAGTTTTCGAGATATTTATCAATAATTATTGTTATTACCACACCGATCAAACATTATAAGTGGGCCAGAGCGGTGCGATGCAGAGCATCTTATTGCTGATCGTCTGATATTTCTGAGCCACAACCGCCGGACCGTAAACAAACTAGTGTACAAAAAGATCAATTAAATTTAATTCATTTGCATAAGTTGTTAACAAATATCTTGGAACCTACATCAAAACTGCAGTTATACATAGAGGAAAAAGTTGTTCTAAATCCTATCTTCTATAACATCTTAAAATATTATCGGGATCGATCCACGCATTTCGCATTTCCTTCAAATCTTATTTATTAAAAATACACAAAAACACGTTGCTTTTTTAAACTTCCCTAATCTATATTTCGTTTTAATATTAAAATACAGCATTTTTTTAAGAACCTGAACAAATAAATGCATTTAAGCCACAATCACTAAAATAAGAAATTTTCAAATATACAAAGCAAAAAGCAAATTCTAGCAGGTAGAAGAGGAAAAGTACACGAAATCTAATAATGTTTAATGTATGTAATATGTTCCCTTACCTTTGTCCAAAGCTGCAGGTCTACTATATTCAATGTGTCCATCTAAAAAAGACTAATCGTATTCTCTTCAACCGCCAAATATTGCACAGCGCGATCATACTTATAACTGTGAAGCTAGACTGGGGCTCTGATGCCAGATTGGGGACCGGAGTTCTCGAGAACACCCCCCACCACTACGCACACTACCGCAGGAGACGCGTGTACATGAGCTCAGCGTTTCGGACGACTTCGGGAAATCGAGAGAGAAAACAAATGAAAATCTTTCTCTCTCGCTCTTGAAGCGTTGAAATTCATCCTATGTTGGAAAGCAAGCATGCGGCACGAGCCGCGGGGGATCTTGACTGCCTATTTTCATTTTTCGACATACAAGGATGTTGTCTTGTAATGAACAAAAATTTCGACAAAATTTTTGTCGCAGAAAAACACGTTTTAAAATCTCCAATTACATTCAGATTATTTAAAAAAGAACATTTTTTGAGTTTGAATTTCTGTTGTTTACATTTTATGGTAAATTTGCAGAAAAGGGTACTTATCTTACTAATTTTGATAATTTTTAAATATTTTGCTAAGTACATAATTTTAAACAACTTGCTATTACTGCGTTGAGTTTTGGCTACATATGTCCCGCAATCTTGCTTACCACGCAGCACAGGTTGAATTTTAGCGCTTCAAGAGTAAAAGGGAAAGACATTCATTCATCTTGTCTCTCGATTTTCCAAAGTGTCCGAAACGGTGAGCTCACGTATATGCGGCTCGTGCGGTAGTGTTATCTAGTGGAAGGAGGTGTTCTTGAGAACTCCTGTCCTCAGCCTGGCATCACAGATACACTGTAGCTTCGATTTATTTTTCATTGACAAGCTCGGTAGTCCACCCTGGTGTTGTAAATAAACAGTATGCTATGGATAATTGAAATAACAAGATGTGAGGAGAACGCACAATTTTGTTAACAATGGAAAACGATCGTTTAGCGATCATTTATGTTGCAAATCAAGAAAAGGAATTAACTCTCACAATTACTTATGGACAAACAATTGAAGATCTTTGTATTAAGGTACTTTTTTGTGCTTTCTATTATTTTAGGTTAAGTAAGTATTCTTTCGGGTAGATTTTATAAGACATTGATATACAATTTGCTATTAACATTTTTAATAGAATATGATAAAATTGAGTTAAGATTAAATTAAAATTTGATTTTTATTTTAATTTCTTTTATAATTTAATACAGTACTTAATTCTAACTTAACCAAAAATTAGATTTAATATGGCTAATATGTTATTAAAATATGTATATTTTTAACTTATAATTATAATATTTTTAGATGTGTGGTATATATTTTAATAACTATTTAAGTCTATATTTGATTTACATAAATGATAATGAACTTTTTAGGTCTGTAAATCTCTTGGGATAGGTCCAGTGACAAGACATCTTTTTGCTTTAAGAAATCATTATACAAAACTTTGGTATCCATTAAAATATCAATTGGAATTAAAAAGTAAAAACAAATTTGACTTTAGATTGAGATTTAAACCATCAAGTTTACATAGATTAAAACAGGTCGATGTAAATGCTTATGATTATTATTTTCAACAAGCACGGTCAGATGTTATGGATAGTAAAGTACCAGATATTGTCTATGAAAGACATAAACAAGAATTAATTGGACTTGGTGTTAGTGATATGTATAGGTTTGTATAAAATACATAATTAAATCGTTTAGTGACTTATTTACTTATATTTTTATTTAAACATAATACAAAAACATTTAACATTGTTAAAATTAATTTAATATACAACTCTACATAAATTTTATAGAATGTTTCATAATTTATTTTTGACATATATATAGAATTATTAAAAGCTACATTTTAATATATTTAGTTGTTTCAATTGGATTAAAAGATGATAGAATAAAAAAGAAGCACTATAACAATGTTAAATGAAAATAAAGACAAAATTAATAGAAAAATAAAATATAAGAAATATATAAGGAAGGTTTTGAAAATAGCAAGAGTATAAAACAATAAATTAGATAATTAAGAAGTAAATGAAGAACAAGGATGAAAAAGAAAGATAAAAATTCAAAAATTAAGATAAGAAAAAATTCAAATGATACATTAAAAAAGAAAAGACGTTTCAAGAAGAAGGATATAAATATAAACAATAAAAGTATAAAAAATCAGTATATTGTAATAAGAGTACTGAAACAAGTAATATATAAGATAGACAAAGGTTAATTAGACCAGTTACTGTGCCTTCATTACCAAATAGTAAGTACATTTCTTAAACATTATACAAGAAACATGCAATGGCTAACAATAATGTATTAAGTTTAATTTAAAAAATACTTTAATTACTGTATATTTCTTGTTTAATTTTTAAGAAATACATTCACTGTTTAATAATTAAGGATGGGTACTGTAATTGGATCAGTTACTCTAATGTAAAATGAAAAAAAGCAAAAAAAGATAGAATGATGAGAAAAAAAGAATAAAAGATCTTTTAAAAAATATAGATAAAAAAATACTAAAAGTAAAAAGACTCTCTACATAAATGACACTAACATTGAAGTCATCAAAATTATTGATATGAGAAAATAGATTAATGATAGAGCAATTATTTCAAAAAGAATGAAAAAATATAGAAAAAATGATAAGCAACCAAACAAAATACAATTTATGTTCTAAACCATACAGCAAGTTAAATAAGTCTCCATATACCATGATTAAACTAATTTATTATAATATAACTTAAAATGTAACACAAATAGATAAGAATTCTTTTGAATATCTATCAAAGTAACATATTAAGTACTAATATAATATTAAGTTATTATTTAAGTACTAAGATAATTAATTAATTCAGCTGAAGTTAAACCAACAAATTTTCAAAAATATATCATTTCAAAGGTAAAAATTCAGGTTAAAATTAAAACCTTCCTTTAACCATACCTACTTTTTTTATTTGCATTCACTTGCAAGGAATTTTGAAATGCAACAACAAATAATTATTTGAAACAATAAATTATCTACTTCACTTTATCATTTTTTATTTTATGAATAACATAACAAAAGTAATTTTATTTTGTGTTTAGTTTAAATAAATTATTTTTAAATAACTTTTTATTAAAGTGAATTATCTCAAATAACAATAAATAATTTGGCATAAAAGATTGTTAAACTAAATTGATTATTAAACTAATACAGTGTTTATATATTTATCTTTGAATAATATGTGCTTGAATTTGTATAGGTACATAAAACATTGTATGGAGATCTGTATTTCTGACATAGTTGACAATGTTACCATAGCAAAATTTGAGAGCATTTGAGAAATTATTTGAATGAATATTTGATTGAATAAAAAATGAAATGTGAGATTGCTTCATTTGAGATTCAAGTAACAAAATAAATAGCTTTAAAATTTGGGGACTTATTGAACTCTTTGTATACAGTATATTTGCAATAAAATGCTACAAATTGTTATCTTTGAAACCAATGGAGATATCAACTAAAAATTTTTATGCATTAAAGGGTTCAGAATAATGAAAAATTAATATGGTGCTCGATTTAAAAAATAAAGATTGATATCCTTTCTAGTCAAGAAATTTACCTTCAAAATTTTTTATGGTTTAAAATATTTTTGAACTATTTAATATGTAAAAATTTCAAATTAATATTTCCAATAGTTTCAAGATAACAGCTTGTAAATCTTTATTATAAACACACTATATGATTTAATAAACTTATACAAACTAAGCATGCAGTACTCAATATACAAAAACCTCAATAAGAAATAAAATATATATATGAAAAATAGCATTTCGTAGTCAAAGAATCAGTTCTTAAATAATAAAGGTTTTTGTAAAAAGCAACAGACATGAAAAAGAATTAATATGAGGTTAGTAAAGAAAAAATTAAATGAATAGGATTATTAGAACTGGATTAAACATTATACAAGAACATACAAATAACCATTCGGAATATGCAAATAATACACAGATTGTATGTAGAATGTAATAGATTGTGTATTACTCCTCAGCATAATAAAATTAATAAATGAAAAAACTATATAATTTTATTTGATGTTAAAAAATTTTGTATATTAGTAATTAGAATTTAATTCTTATTAAATATTAATTCAGTTTTGTTTATTTTTTTATAGAGTAATGTTAGAGAAAAGGGTACCAAGAGAAACAGTGGAATCAGAATATCGAAAATATATTCCTAAGGAATGTATAAAACGTCATGCGTTTTTCATTAAAAAACCAATTCATAATGCACTTCGTAAAATATCTGGATATGATGCAAATTATGTTAAAGAACAATATCTAAAACAATTTGAATGTATGGCACCAAATTATCCATATGAAGAGTATGAAGCTTTAATGGATAAAGGGCTTCAGAATTCTCCTGCAAAAGTAACTTTAAGAGTCAATGTAGATGAAGTAAAATATTGTGAAACAATTGCTAATTCATGGATTACATTGTGTGCAATTGAGGATTTGTGTTTTGTTTCTATCAGGTTTTTAAATTGTCTACTAAATATGAAGATCACATGAAAAAAACAATAAGTCACATCTTTCGTTTATTACAAGAGCACAATTATAAATTTTAAAACACTGTTGACTAATTCCATATTACCAAAACTATTTTTGTTTTATTTTGTGATTGAATATATCTTTTCTTCATCCTTTTGAAAATTGTCATTGTATTAGTATTAGCCTTGGATTTTTTATGAAACTGCATAAGCTTAACTATTTTTACTGTAAATAATTACTTTTCCATATAATTATTTTTTAAATTACTCTGTAATAACAATTTATGTTTTTAAGTTGATTCAAACCTTTCTAGAGTACAAATACTTAATAAAATATTCCCTTATTTCACTTAGATCTATGAACTTACATATCACATTTTCTTGCAAACTTATTTTAAAAAAATATTTTATAAGTAGTTTCCCTTTTTAACTAACATATTAAAGTACTCTCTTTTAGTTATCAGATGATATAAAAATAAAAAATCGATTAAAATCGACTTACTTTTTTTCCCTGTGGTCTTCATATATAAAACAAGTATTTTTAAAAATAAAGTTTGAACGTAATTTTTATTTTTTTTTTATGTGCAAGTAAAAATATATTTTTATAACAAAAATGAAACTACATGTTCAAGTAGCAACTTCTAATTATTCTATATATTTAATTATCTATAAAAAGAAAGGAATAAAAAATATCACATATGTGAGATTTAAGTTTTGTTTATGAACTGTATTTAATGTGTCACAATAGTATGTTGTATTATTTTGATCTATATAATAATTAAAAATAGTTTTTTCTTATGAAATATAAATCAATATTGTTTTATTGATATTACTTTTTACATTTATTGTATGTATTTTATTTTTTGCACTAACAACTATAATAATAAAAAAATTGAGGGAAATTCTATTAAATTAATTAAATCAATTAAATTTAGGTAAAAACTCCTACAATATAGTTTTAAAAATACTGTTACTTAAAAAAATAAAGTTTACGTTCAAATAACCAAAACGTTGTTTGAAAAGTTATATAAATTCATAGAAGCTAATTTGTACATTTTTATTTCAAAAATTGCAAATTTTATTCACAGGTTGTTTCAAAAATAGATAATCATACTTTAATACCTTATTTTACTTTTTCTAAGGTTGAAAGAAAGTTGTACAAATGTGAGTTCAAAAACTTCCATGTAGAGATATAAACACTGTTTTTGTTTACCTAAAAGTTTTACGTGAATAACTGTCACACAAAATTATGATTACTGTTAACATTATGTTCCATTAGAAGTAAATAATGTAATAGAATAAGTTATCCTGACATCGAAGGCAACTTATATCATAATAAATTAGTCTTTATTTATATGTTTTACAGTTAATATAGCATTATCAGGATGGCTTATTCTAATATTAAGTGGATAAATATTTGCTTCATGTAAGGACATGGTATTGGAAATTCTGCAGAGAAGCTCAAACGTCTTCAGCTTGTATCGTTACAGAAGACAGTCATTTTCAGCTATTTTGTTTAGTAAGTTTTTTTATTAATTTCTGCAATGCTCCATCATAAATAAAAGCAAGTTTCTGAACTTATGTTTATTTGATTTCTTTTCATCCTTAAAAGGAATAAAATACAGTAATAGTTTAATCATCTATTTTTGAAATAACTTCAGAATACTTATTGACATATTGAGTGATGTTTGGGTCTGTAGTTCACAGTGGTTTGTAACACTAAAATTTTAAAAGCTTAATTAAGTTCATGTAAAGATATTAATATTACAAATTTAGAGCAAGTATTATCTTTCTCTAATTAAATATTGTCATTTATCGTTTTTTGTATTTAAAGTTCTACCAAAATACACTTTTCTTCAATATTATTATAAATTTTTATAATGTTATGATATTATAATTAATTTTTTAAATATTTTTATCATGTTGTAGACAAGATAATACAGTAGAAATATCAAGGAAAAATGGTATACCTTCATACTTGAAATTTTCAAAGAATGCTGTTTTAATGTCTTTTGTTTCTGCATTGGATGGTTATTATCGCTTATCAGTTAAATGGACATTTAATTTATGTGGAGAAATTGTCACTCCTTCCTTGGAAAGGTTGCACAGATTAAAATGTCATGGTCCAGTTGGGTAAGATTTCATTTACTTAAGTTAATACTTTTATATACAATTAAGAAATATATTTTATATATCTTTTATTTTAGACAAGAATTCTCATATGCAAAACTTCAACAGAAACGTGCTAATAAACCAGGTTCTTATTTACTTAGAGAAAGTGATACAGAGTATAATGTATATTATTTAGATGCATGTGATAAAGGAGAAAAGCTGTTTTCAAAAAGGATAGAGGAAAGAATTTCATCAGATGATTTCATTATTTCTGATGTTCCTGGTAGATATAATTCTTTAATACAATGTGTTTCATCTTTCCAAGATTCTGAAGGACATCCATATCTTTCAGAATGTTTACCGCCTTCAGAATATGGTAAATTGCATTATTTTTTATTTATATCTTGATCTATATTTTTGTATGTTTAATTATTTTCTAAATTATTTTTATTTATTTGTATAACTGAATTTATTGTTTGCCCATCAACAATTTGTACAAAATTTTCATATTATATTGTCTTCATGATTTGTCCATAAAAGTAACTGATACAAAAGAGCTGGCACAAAACAAGCTCAAAATCAAAAACTAATTTAAATATTTTTCGTAAAAAAATACAACATCAATATCATTTCTTAAAAAATATAACCTTTAAATAAAAACAATCATAATTTTTTTTTGCCTATCATTGTAATGCGATTATAGATGTATTATTTAAAAATTATTAACATAATCATTTTTTTCTATCTTCTTTTATATTCGTTTAAAACAAGATACTATACACTGAACAGTATAAATATTACCTATATATTATAGGGACGAAAATTAGATATAAGTATTTATATAAATATTAAAGTATAAAGTATTGAAAATGGGTGTTTAAAACTAAAATACAAAAAGTATATAGTCATTCAAAATTTTGAATACATATAACAGAATATTGTGGGAATGTTTAAATGATTTGTCTGAATTGAATGATTGGGATAATAAAATAGAAAAGAAAGAATGGGTATGTCTAATAAATACTTTGTATTATTGCTAAATCCATCTTATCTCTACTTACTGCTATATCTTTAAAGCATACATATGCAGTTTAAATTAAAAGTCCCTACAATATTCAATACTAATCTTGTTTATTTAATACAAATTTTGTATTTGGTAATTTATTAGAATTAAAAACAATATAAAATTATTAATACTACTAATTTATTTTGTCAGATAAATCACCACTGTTACTTTGTGCTCCTGAAAGTGCAGTTAGTGAAGTTGCAGCAGATGAAGAAATTGTGGCTTCTATCTTAGAAACTGGACCATGTTGTGTACCTCAAAATCAATTAGAAATTTATAAACCTTTTTTAAAAGCCACTAGGATTCAACGATATTCACCTACAACTCTTCATAGAGCAATATGGAGATTAACCAAAGGAAAAAAATTAGAAGTTGCTGTTAAAATTTTAAAACAAGAAGAAGAAATAAATTATACAAAAGAATTTTTAGAACTTGCTGGAAAGTGGTCTCAATTACGTTCAGGAACTCTAGTAAGGTAAATACACAACATTTTTAATAAATTAAAACAACAAACGAATATAAAATTATAGCATAACGATTAATTAGAATATTCAAAATTATAGTATAAAGGAAGATACTAGTATTTTTAAGTTTGTAAATGTTATATTAATATTACAATAATTTCATGTATTCTATTAGATTGTATGGATTAATAGTTACACCATCTATTGGAATGCTTCTGGAATTGGTACGCCATGGTCCTCTTGATGAATACTTACGTAGTTCTTCTCAAATTATCAAAACTGTAGATATGGTAGAAGCAACAGCCTGTCTAGCCACTGCTCTTTGGCATCTTGAAGAGAATAGTGTAGTTCATGGTAACATTAGGTGCAATAAATTGTTAGTACATGCTCATACTAATAACAGTTTCGTAGTAAAACTTGCAGATCCTGGAATATTCATATATACAGAAACAGATATTCATTGGTTACCTCCAGAAACTTATAGTGATCCAGAATTAGCTAGACATAGTTTTCAAGCAGATGTTTGGGCTGTTGGAACAACAATTTGGCAAATATTTGCTAGGTAAAATTATAAAACAAAATTTAATTCAGTCTTAGAATTGTCTTTACAAAGTGGAATTGTGTAAAAAAAATTATTTTATGTGTTTATCATAAAATGTATTATAAAATATGCATATTTTGCAATATACCAACTACAATAAATACAGAATGGTTCATACAAATGGGATCACTTAAAAATATAAAAAAACTTCATTTACAGAAATTATATAAATAGTATGAAGGATGCTATATTATACTAATAATAAGTTTTTTATAAGTGGAAGGCTTTCAGAGGTTTCAAGAACAGTTGCATTTTTTTGTCACTTGCTATAGTTTTTTATTCTTAGTAAAATATTCTTAATAAAATAGGTTTTAAACAATTTCCATAATTTATAATTCAAGGCCATTTGATGTGAAACATATTAAATAATGAGTCTTATATTATAAGAGTTGCTCAAAATGCTGTTCTCATATTTGCTAAGTAGACTAATATTACCACTTTAATCATCTTCTATAATGTAATAACAATTGCTTTACTCCTTTATTTAATTAAATCATCTGAGCTTATTTAGTGGTCCACTCTGTATATTATTTTTCATAAATATAATTATAATTTAGTATTATTTTAATGAATAAAAGTAAAATTAAATATTTTTATGCTTTAGGGGAGCCACATTACAAGAATTTCGAAACGTTTCTGTTATGAAAAAATACTATGAATCTGGAGAACGTTTACCTATTCCGAATGGTTGTCCTATAGAAGTTTATAGATTGATGCTTGAGTGTTGGGGAGATACAAGTGGCTCTAGGAAACAACCTCAAGCAATTATGAGAGATATAAATCAAATTTTGTATCAAGTGTATAATTCTCGTAGAAGTCATGCTTATGCAACGGCGTTTCCTAAATTATTTAATTCTGAATTAAAAAAATTTGATCAAGATAGTTCTGATCTCAGTGATAACAAATCAATAAATAGTGAATCAAGAGAAAGTAGTATTTTCACGGATAATACAAGTCTTCCCTGGAATGATACCGATGATAGTAAGATATAATTAATTTATTATAAAACACTATTTTAATGAAGTCTTTAAATACATTTCGTTTTATCTTTAGGTATGCAAGGTTTGATAAACACTAATGATAATTATGTAGATAGTATGGAAAATCTTTCTGCATATTTAGGTTCTAGTGCAGGAAGAAATTCAGAAAGCTGTTCAGTCTCTCAAAATAACATTCCTAACATGAATTGTATTGAACACTCTACTCGAGGTCTTCGAATAGGACATCCTGGTAATTTAGACCAGGTAATGAAATGTTAGAATTATAAAAGAATAAAATCTTTATTTTTAAATTTCATTTAAATTTTAGTACCAGAACACCTAATTAACGCTTTACTTTATATACTTATAAATTTTCTGTATTTTTTATTTCTTGGAATTAATCAGTTTGATAAATGTGCAGTTTATATTGCAATCATTATATTAATCCTGTTTTTAAATGGAAGAAAATAAATTCCGTTTTTTTATTTTTATTTATTGTTAAATATAATAAAATATTATTCGGTAATAAATTTCAAAATAAAATTGCATCATAAATTTATTACAAGATTAATACTTAAATAGGTGATGGGAAGAAATGAACCTAGAACAAGAGAAGATTGTGGATCTGCAGGAAGTAACAATGGTTCTTTAGGTCAAATGCGAGGCATTTATGAACTGGATATCGACTGTAATTTAATTTTACAAGGTAAAATTGGCCAAGGGTTTTATGGAGAAGTTTATAGAGGTACATTAGAAAGAGAAAATGGGAAAGATATTGAACCGCAACAGGTTGCTATAAAAAAGCTAAAAACTAAAGCACTTGAAGCAGATATAAGAGATTTTGAAAGAGAAATTGATATAATGAAGGTAAGTTTTTTAATTAAACAGTTTAGTTAATTTACTAGAAATATAATGAATATTATTTTATATGATCACAGACCTTAAAACATCCAAATGTAGTAGAAATTCTTGGAGTAATATCTGATCCCGAGGTTTGTCTAGTAATGGAATATGTAAAACATGGTTCACTGCAAAGTTATTTAGCAATTCATAAGCAAGAATTGACACATAAAAGATTATTAGGTTTTGCTTTAGATATAGCCACAGGAATGGATTACTTGGGTAGCATGAGCATTGTACACAGAGATCTTGCCGCAAGGAATATTTTAGTTGCTGACGAAAATAAAGTTAAAATCAGTGATTTTGGATTAGCTCAAGTCACTGGAAAAAATGATTATTATATTTTACAGACTGATCGTGGCCTTCCTATTAAGTGGCAAGTGTTCTAAATATGAACAAATTATCTTTTTTACATACAAAATTTTATTAAAATTCTTTTTCTTTTAAGGTATGCTCCAGAAAGTATAAGAGATGGAAAATTTTCTACTCGATCAGATGTATGGTCTTTTGGTGTGACAATGTATGAAACATTTGGTTTTGGGGAAGAACCACGATTACCTGGTCTTGACACTAGTACAGATCGTCTTCAAAATGAACAGGAAAAAGGTAGCACTGAATTGTTAGCGGCATTAGAAAGAGGCACTCGCCTTCCTTGTCCGTCTACTTGCCCACAAGCGATTTATGTAAAAATTATGTATCCTTGTTGGCATTTACAAAGTCATCAGAGACCAGATTTTGCAACTCTTTGTAAAGATATTAGAGAACTTCTTGCTCAATACTAAGAACTGAAAATAGAAGATGAGGAATGTATTTAAATGAAATACCAATCATATTACAAGCTAAATCTAACTGTGAAAAAATTTTAATGCAAAAAATTAAAAAAAGTATGTTAAATATTACATATTATATGTTAATATTATATTTAACATATTTTTAATTAATAATTTAAAACGAAAAGTATTAATGTACCTATTTTTTGCTGTTGTATTTTTGTTAATATAATGTTTATATCATGTGATAAATTCAAATTCTGAATTTGTAAACTCGTAAGCTTTTTATGAATTCTTATAAATTCATATTGACGTTATAAAATTATATAACGAAAGTATAAAAGTAGAAAAAATTCGACAAAAAAATTTATTCCTTATATTTAAAGAAAAATTTTTTTACTTAACATCTAGCAAAATGAAGAAATTGATATTCATCTTTCATTAAAAAAAAACTTAATTTTTAAATAGATGGTTAACTATTTTATTAATTATTTAACAAAATTATAATAAATGTTAAAAAATTTATTTCATTGGTATAGCAGCTACAATGATTATATGTAATAAAATTTACATAATTTGTTAATACTTTCATAGTTAAATGGTATATTAAATAGATTTCCATTGCATCTTTTACAGTTTTAACACTTTAACGCATACCTAACTGATATTTTTGGAAAAAAACTTTAGTTATATATTATGTATGTATATTGTGTGTGCATATATCTGTACTGTATTTATGTACTTATAAACATTGTGTATACATATGTTTATGTTACTTTATTTGAAATAGCTATGTACAGAGTATGTATCTATCTTAATAATCTATCTCAATATTTCATGAAAAACCCAGGATGTAAAAAAATGTTCTTATAAAAATTATTTAATAGGAAAAAGCACATTATATAGTATAAGTAATTTTATTATCAAAACTATCACAGGCCAGTAGGGAGTACTTAGAAAAAACTTCAGGACCAAGTTAATTCCTTTAAATGAAAACATGTTTTTTTTTTGTTATATTATAGCATTTATTGAAATATCATAAAATTGTGAAAAATAAGAGTCAATTCAGACTAGCATGAATTTCTACTACACTGAGGGATCCCATGTAGTGTCTTTAAATTTTTCTCATCAAAAGTTATCATATCATGAATAAAAAAATATAGGAATTTATTTTAAAAAATTATCTCGACCTTGAAATCAGCTCTACCTATGCTTATAAAAAATTATTTACACCATGTTTTTTATAAAAATATCATTTGACATTTTCAATTTCTCATGAAATATTTTACTACATTCAGATAAAATAAATATTCTGTACGTACAAGCTTTTGTAAATTATTCAATTTCTTTTTATTAGATAACATATTATCATAAAATTTGTTAAATAGTCCTATTAATATTTATCCAATACTTGTAAATATTTTTATAATTAAATATTTAATTAAAATGAAGATATTAAAGTTTAAAATTATAAATATAACTAAAAAATTCTTTAACCTTTACCCAACCATAAATTTATATTATTAGTTTCAAAGGAAATACTCGTGGATTAAAATTTTACAAATGTATTATATAACACCAATGATCAGTATATCATTTTATCAAATATTTCCTTAAGTTTATAAATACAATATTAGAAGCTTGATATATTACTTAAGGGGTAACACCACTGTAACGACCTAAAATAAAGCGTTTTTTTGACAATTTTTTTGGGGCGTAAGAAAAGGTGACAGAGAAATAATACTTGGGGTAACTGTTGAGCATACATTTGAGTATATTACAAAAAATTTTCATAGGAAAATATTACAAAATGGCGACACTGTAGCAATTCTCCCGAGGCATGTCGAAGCTGAGGAGCTCTGCGGCACGCAGCATAACTGGTACCAATTTGAACTTGGAAACAAGAAAAAAGATCCACTTAATCTACATGAGTGTAGCTAGTGAATCACGTAGGGGATTTTGGAAATATTGATTTTTGTGCAATTGGCGAGCATTTTACTGAAATTGTTCAATTTTTACCCAAAAAAAGGACAGTTATTTGTTAATAACTATTGTTTAAATTAACTTATCAAAAATCCCCTACGTGATGCACTGCGAAATGTTATTTTAAAGTTGTGATTAAATCTTCAAATCGACAGACACAAAATTGTTTGAGTTCTGCTGCGTGCCGTTTTGAAGAATCATGTTTCGAGAAAAACGCGTTTAAAGTTTTGAAACATGTTATAGACATGAACGAATGAAAAATTCTACTCTTAGAAAATTTTTACCATTAATCTACTATCCTAGGACCATAAAGTTGCCCTTTAAAGTTCAAATTCTCTTTCTCATTTTGTTTCCTGGCTGATTTTAAGTTGGAACGTGCCTCTTTTGTTGCATCTGATAGGGACTGCTCAGCGTGTTTTAGGCTGTTAGCATCGGATTCCATGCAAAAATTATATGATTGGTTACCAATATCTATCCAAAACACTCATAATCTGCAGGATATCGGTGAGACCATCATTGAAAATGCACATAGCAATATCTATGCTATGATATGCTATATTCAGAACTGTTTTACCGCTGGAATACGATTTCGGAGCCAAATTCCAAACTGTAGCATTGAAACTTTCGTTGCTATTTTGCATTTAACATCCTAAGTAACGGTTTAATTGTTCTTCGCGGCTCAGTTCCTCATAAATCGGTTTAATTGTTTCAAAAATTTGCTCAGGAAGTAGCGGTTTATGATGGAAGGTATCTAATGAATCCGTCGCTTGCGCTTTTTTCTACTTGCACCAAGAATCTGAGCACTTCTCGTGGAGATGATTCTTATCGGTTGATAATTTATGAAATAAGGTCGCTCAGATTTCATTTTTCAATTTTTCGATATTATTCGGATTACAACGTATGGCTAAACCATAATAAATTGTCAACTGATCAATTAATTTGCCAGTTAATTTGCTTTTGCCACCGAGACTTTTTTTATTTTGAAATTCTTCTAATTGCACTAAAATATACACTATCGATATCTATGGAGATATTAAAAAGGTTACGAATTCGAAGTCGGGATTTCACAGCGGGCATCAAGTTAGCGTTGGTAGGCCGTTGCGGATCATCCGAGACGCTAGAGGAGGAGCTCGGAATTCCATACAAAAAATTTTTTTTTAGGGATTAGACTTTTTGCCTCATATTTTAGAAGGTTCAATGTATTTTTTAAGACAATAAAAAAAAAATTTATTTTTTGAAAATTCTACAGTGGTGTTACCCCTTAAATGAAACATATAATTATAATTAAACAAATTATTTAGCCTCAAATGTTTACTACTGCAAAAAATATTAAATTAATGTTTAACTACTAAAGTAAACAAATTTTAAATTGTATTACAGTTGTTTCGACGTTAAAATTGTATATAAACTTAAATTATAAGTGTCAAAAATAAAACAGTAATGCAATTATATACAGTCAACCCTCCTATAACGCGGTGAGTGCGTACCGCGTTATATGGAAACCGCGCTATAAGAAACTCGGATTTAACCGTACAAACCAGGCTAATTCGTAGCACGTTGTATGGGAACCGTCTACCGCGTTGTATGGAAACCGCGCTATAAGAAACTCAGAATTAGTACAAATCACATCATTCGTACCGCGTTATATGGAGACCAATAAATACAAAAGACAAGATAAATTATAAATTATTTTTATTGAATTGAAGAGTTCATATAAGGAAATGATAAAAAAAATGAAACAAAATCTAAACTAAAAAACTGTTTTCCAACAAAAAAAAAGAAAGACTTGTAAAATTATGTAATCTTTTAACACTTATCCTCGCTGTCAAATATGAGTCGCCTAACTCGTCTTCTTTTAATGGGTAAAATGTCTTCCTCGTTTGGTTCATCTTCACATTGGTTTTCGATTGTAGCTTTTTTTTCTAACTCCCCTAAAACCTCTCTATAGGTAGCTAAGCAATTCCTTAACTCTCTTTTAAACTTTGCGCAGCGCACCGTTGAATGATCAGTTTGAATGAAATGAAGTTCTAATTCTTTAGCCAAATTTAGCCCTTTTTTCACATCTTGTAAATCAAGATTTGGAAGTGCCAGCAACAAAATTTTGGAAAGAATTGGTTACCAACGAAACGTACTGTGAAAGAGCTCTGAGGCGACTGAAACTGATGTCGTAAACGGCTAAGAGATAAGCTTGAATGTTTATATAAACATATCCAGTTAAAATCATTTATTGGGTGCACGGAAAGAACTGATGGGACGTTGAACGGAAACCGCGCTGTAAGAGTACCGCGTTATAGGAGGGCTGTCGCAATTTCAGCTCCGCGTTATATGGAAACCGCGTTATAGGAGGGTTGACTGTAGAGGAGTAAATAATAAGGAATCTACATACTTAATTTCTTATTTTATTTTCATAATCGTAAAATATATATACATATACACAATTATGAATTTGAGTTAGCATTAGGTCCACGTCGACGACCGAAAGTCTGAACCACATTCACGAACCTTCGATTATATTGAATTCGCCTCTTAGCTCGACCAGTTTTCTTTTTACTTTTTTCTTGCTTTTCCACCTGAATAATGAAAAAGAACATTTAAAATGACATTTAAGAAAAAGTTAGGTAAAGCCATTAAACTAAAAAAAATTAATAGAAGACTGTAAAGGTTTACAAAAAGATTTTTATGTCTTTAAAGATTCAATAAGAAATTTGTATGTTTTATCATTATTTTTGGATCTTCTAAATTTTTAGGATTTGCAGTTAAAAGAGTTAAGAAAACTCTGGATGCTTATCTCTATAAAGAATGTATCACATTTTTTGTATTTGATTCACAAAGAGAAATAGCATAAAAATGAATAATCCCATTTTTCCCTGTTACTACTATTCTCCTGATTGAGATAAAAGGTTGAAAATTGGAATACAATGGTTTCTTTTAACACTATGCCGTCCATCGACACCACAGTGGTGTTGTACGCAAAATATCGCTCGGCGGCCGGCGACACTACAGTGGTGTTGTGCGCAAAGAAGTGGCCGGTGACAGCACATTAGTATCATTTACATTCCGTTGATGATCTGTGGGGTTTTGTTGCAAATTTACTTAAATGGAAAAAGTTATATACGTCAGCAAGTGTTTTTTTTTTATAAGTACTTTTTAGCGACAGCGCATTTTGGGTGGTCGCTGAAAAGGGCCTAGACCGTAATTTAGGCTAGTGACCGATTTATGACTGAGTATTTGGTGTACCTGGCGAGAGAACATGTTACAAAGTATGAATGCAACCGTATGAATTTCCGAAAGCAATAAACGAAAACGAAGAAGCTGCGTTGTATGTACCAAAAACAAGAAAAGAAAAACAACAAATTTAATATGCAAGTGTGGAATTGCATTACATGTCGGTGATTGTTTTGCTTCGTATCATTTCGTATCATTTAAAAGAGAAATATTAAATAAGTACCAAAGAAAATGTAAATAAAGAAATATATAAAACAGAGAAATTTTACATTTATTTATATATGTACATTTTTTGAATTGAATTTTGATTGAAAACTCGTGAGAACTACCGATGGGATTAGTAAAACTTGAAATTTATCATTTCCCAGTATCCCCAAAAACAGCTGGCGACAAGCGAAGTTACACGATCAGTTCTGCCGGAGTCAAGCGAAGAAATGGTTACAAACAGTGCGGACGGCAAAGTGTTAATACTTTATCGAATGGTTTATCGTCAATTAAATTTGGTTCAAGGCACTTGGATTCAAGGAGGCTTCACCTCCTTATCTGTCTATACTCCGCACAAAATCCTAACAGTATAATAGAAATAGCAAGAGTAACAGACATGAAATGTTTCACAATATAAAAAATTTCAAATGAAACAAACTTCCATCGATACCATGTGATTATTTGTAATTAAAAATTTCCTATAAATTGTTCAATGAAAGATATGTGAATAATCATTTTCTTTTAAATTCAATAATATTTAAGGATGAAACTGAAGATTATTGTAGAAAATTATCACTGATTACAAAAATTATTATCTAAGTCAAACAGATAAGATATAAATTATGTTTTCTGACAATGAAAAACCATATGTAGTGATTAAAACAAAAAACAGCTTTCAGATTCTGATTCTTATTATTTGAACAAAAATAATATGCAATTTCTTTTTAAAATAAAAAATCATATTAATGTAGTCAATCAAATATTGAGAATTTTTTTTTTAAACAAAAACGTTTTTTATCAAAATTTTTAGGTAACATTAGACTTATAAGGATAACATACAGTATTTTTTTAAATTTTTCTTAGTATTTTATAAATATTAAGTATATGATATTTAAAAGTAAAAATTAACTGGTCTAGATAATTATAAAAACAATGAAATACAGTCTCAAAATAAATAAAATAAACATGGAAGTGTAAAAGATCGGAGTCCGATTCGATTTAGATTAAATAGACTAGGAGAGGAAAAGTTGCCAGTTGGGTTTGGATTGTTTAGTGGTCCGGCAAGCGAAAGATTCCGGATTCGATTTCCCAGTCTAGACAATCCGGATGGTCGATTCTTTTTCTCCTACAGAAAGTTCTTATAAATAACACTATAGACAATTGAAAGGCGTTAGGAAATCAAAATGTCAAAAAGAAATCACAAAATAATTGAATTGTATCAAAAAGAGAATATTAATATAAGTAAAATGAAGTCACATCTATGTAATATTGACCAATGACAATTTATAAAACGAAGACATAGTTACATATGTAGTAAAATGCAATAAAGTTCATTTTGCTAAAATTCTGGACAGTTATCACGAGAGATAAAGTTCTAAAAAAAATCCTAAATTTATTTCTTATCCAATAAGTTCAAATTTGAATTCCTGATACAAAATATACCCTGATGGGTTCCATAATCTTGTTAATGTACAAACATGTTCAGATTGTTACCTTAAAATCAGTTCACAGAACTGATGAAGATAGCAACAGAAGCAGAATTTTGTTCTGCTAATAAAATACTAGTGGTAGATACTTGTTTTCTAAATTTATCATTAAATATTTACTAAAAAGAAAAAGAAGAGCACAGAAATTTTCACATATGCTCAATTCACTTGAATTGGTGTTTTTTTACAATATTTTACAACCATTTGCATCACTTCATTCTAAACTATGAATTACAATCTAATTACCTTTGGGGTTTGTGCTTTTACTTTTCCAGCACGAGCTAAGGATCCATGCACTTTACCTTAAAAATGAAAATAACATTGATTTAAAAATCACATTACAGTAATCTTTTTATGCTAATAGAAATATTTAGACATCTATATAAAGTGACACACCCAATTCCTATCACAGTTTATATCAAAGCTGTATGTTTCTTATACATATATCAAGTAGTAGCATTTCACATACAACATTCACTAGTATACATTTGTATTAATACAAAAACATATCATTACAATCTAGGATATATAACATTAAAAATTAGTCAGTCCTCTAAGAAAAGAAAGAAGTAACAAATCAATAGTATTTTAATTTAATAACAAAATTAAATAGCATATAAAATTCAAAACTTCAACTTTTCATTTTTAAAAGTACAGTAATAACCTTAACCCTTTGGCCTATAACCACAAGTCTGACTCGTGGTAAAGAATTTGTGCCATAAACAAAAACCATGAGTCAGACTCGTGATATGGAATTTGTGCATGAGATGCCACGTATTATTATTAGAACAAGCGATTAGAGTTATTCCACATCGAATATTTTTCTTTTAATTATGATTACACCCTAGATGTCTTAAAATTACTATTTGTACCTAAACATTGTTTATTATTTCACAATTTCTTTCGTTGCACTGAAATATATGTCATGAAAAGTATACATTTTGCGCCAGTTCGAGTACACTGCTGAACAGTTGAATGGCACAGCGCGTGACCGACTTTCTTGTTTACTATAGCCGTGCAATTGGCAGATATCGTGTAGGCCAAAGGGTTAAACGAATATAAAATATATGATACAAAATCATGACTAAAACAAATTGTTAGTAAATGTTAAAAATTTTTCAAAAAAAGCTATTAATAAATTTTGATTGTTTGTTTAACCATAATTTATAAGCAAAGTAATTAAACTTCAAATTGAATTCCCTGTTTTCTTTTTTTTTAGTATGTTTTTAAATAGTCCTGCATAATTATATGATTCTATTTGTATGAATATTCGTATTATGTACTAGAAAGTCTTCTTTGCAATAAACAATAAAATGTCTATTATTAAATTTTAGAATTTGCAAAACTACAATAAATCTTGTAAATATAATAAAACTTATATACTACATGATTAAACAATTGTAATCAACTAAGCAATAAGTCAATAAATTACCTATAACTTATCATTATTTTTGAAGCATTAGATATTTATTAATATATTTTTTGCACCTTCTACTGTTCATATCACTAACAAGGTAAACAAATATAAAGACTGACTTATAAATTTTCACTTAAAGCTTATACAATGATAAATGTAAAGAATTAACAAAACTTCTACGAGCTGTCAAAAATAAACAAATCTATTTGTATTTATCAACTTACCACCACGGAGGGGAACTGTTAACTCCAGAACATTTGATGTAAGATTTCCAACTAAACTGTCATTTGATAACAAAAGCCCAGAACAATATAAGTTAAATTCTGTATTTGCAGCACCCTCTGACTCCACAACTTTTTTCTAAAAATAATTATGAAAATTACTAATTATTATGAAGTCTAAAACAATATATTATTATTTTTTACAAAACAAAAATTCTTGTCTTATATCTAAACTGATTTTTTAGATATTCTTATAGTGATTAGTTATAAAACAATATAAATAATGAAAGTTACAATGTTATCATCTTATCATAAATAATCTTTTTATTTATCTTATCAATATTTTTTATAAATTTAGAAAAAAAATTTTTTTGTTACATTCATAATCTCAATTTTATTTATATAATCTTAAATTTTAATGGAAGATCCAGAATGAGAATATTTCAAATTCTATTTATTCCTGTAGACAAAATACTAAAAAATGATCAATAAAAATTTATTTGATCACCAGATTATAAATTGCCTTTTAATATCGCGTCGTTGCTCCTTCCAAGAGTCAAAGTTCTAACTCTGGATTATCATAGCGACGCAATTACTTAATATAAAATTGATTAACTTAAAT
The DNA here is from genome assembly GCA_033822845.1 of Tetrapedia diversipes. Taxonomy (NCBI): domain Eukaryota; kingdom Metazoa; phylum Arthropoda; class Insecta; order Hymenoptera; family Apidae; genus Tetrapedia; species Tetrapedia diversipes. The sequence continues at coordinate 466,548 of JAOPTO010000770.1, forward strand.
TTTAATTTTAATTGCTATTGCATAAAGAGTAGTTAAAATCTATTTACACTTTTTTTTTTAAACAAAAGTACATTAATTATTACCAACAATTTATATTTTATTGCTACAATGTGTAAAACTAACAGATAGTAACAACTAGCTTCATATGAAATTAAATTTTTATTGCAAGGAATTAGTTTATTTAGTATCGTTTCTACTGTACCTTCACATCTGCAATGGTTTCATTTTCATGCAACTCGACCACAGTTGTGTGTTCTCCTCTGATGTGCAACTGCATGATTATTCTGTTCACAAGTATATGAATTAAGTATTTTAAAAGACTCGCTTAATATTTATAACTTACAAAATGCTTAGTTTACACAAAATACTCATACACACATACACGCGTGCGCGTATGCACATAACTGGAATATACTTCAAAATGCCAAAAAGCTATTGAAATAAATGTTAAAAACATAAATATTTTGTATAAATTAAGAAAGACAAAAATTCAAAATATAAATTGAAAATTAATCATGTAAAAAATTCATGATTACTGACGTGTGATACATAAAATATTGACACGTGTGATTGAAAAATCATATTTAATTTTAATATAATCATTTTTTTATAAGTATAATACTTTATATATTACTAAATGTAACTATAGAAATACTTCAATTCAATAAATTAACCATATGAAAGTAATGACTACATTAAAAACTGAGAAACATGAAAATTTGTACTCACTCGTAATGCAAAAACACTTGGAAAGACCTTCCTCTTGAAGTTATTTAGACTGTATGCAGCGATTAATCGATTAATCGATTATATAGTTATAAAATCGTAAATTAGTATGTATCGATTATAATATACCTACTTACCTCTATTACATGTTTTATTCCTTGAAATTATTATTTTATTAAATATAAATAATATAAAATAATATAAAAATATACAAACCTGAATAATAAATTATATTTTTATAAATATTCAATTTCCCATATACATATAAATTATTTCTTGTTTTTTATTAATATTTAAAAGCTGACTTATAAAATTATAAGAAAATAAAGTAAACTTATTAAGATACTGATAGATATCGAAAAACTATAATTAACCAATCAAACTTTGATTTATACTATGTCCATAACAATGATCACAAACGTAATTCAATATAGAAGGGAAACTTTCTTTCTTCTTTAAGCCAGATTACTTAACCCTTTGCGGTCCGTGCTGCATTCGCGATTTCGTCCTAGCCGGTCCGCACAGATGTCGTCAATTGCTCATCCGCTTGATACCATTTACTTTGGAAAACATATATGAGCTTATTAACGCAACGTATTTATGAATTGGTGAATGTATAAAATAAAAATTTAAACATTATTTAAACATAAACATTATTTTAGTATAATATTTAACAGATTTTGTTGTATTCAATATAAAAGTAAATAAACGTGAAACTTTATTATTTTGTATATATCTTGTTTTAGTATAAAATGATTTTAAAGTACCTGTAAAATACTTCCCTAATAAAGCTGAAATTATCTCGAGTTGCTGGTTCATCTGAGTAAAAAAGGCCTCGAATGTAAAGGGTTAAAATTAAAGTTAATTTACAAAAAGCTAAAAATGAAAAACATAAAAATATTGTTCGCAATTAAAATAAAAAAAAGGAGAATGAAAAACAAATTGAACAGCCATTTCTATAAAAATTCTTCATGCCATCAAAAACTAAAAATCTTTAACTTAAAAATCATCTTTGTTTTAACCAATTTGGATAAATTTTAACAAAGTTATGTCAGTCTAAAGAGTGAGTGAATATGGAAAGAGTTTTATCCGGCTTTTCAGGGCAAATAGCCCACTGTGTGCTGTGTCGTGTGACGCTCGACATAGGACCACGACGGGTTAATAACGAAGAATAACGAATATCCGCATCACCATAATTAAAAAACCAAATCATTGCAAATTATAAATAATAGCATTGATTAAGTATGTACTTAGTCAATGACAATAGCTTCTTAAGAATTTTATAAACTCAAAACGTGTGAAAGAATTTGTTTTTACACAGAGTAGAGCATTACTTACAAGTGCTATATGTGTATTGTTCATCAAATGGTACCATACCATAACAGCTTATATACGTAGTGGATTTTGAAACTTGACTTTTTCGTAAACGTCATTGAAATTAAAAAAATGTATTCTTTATTTTTTTTTTATTTTTTCATAAGGATTCATATCATGTTCACTTTTATAAGCTATTTGGCCAAACCCTATACAAAGTTTATAATATGGATTGACACTAGCATCGATTCTTTTGTCCTTGTCTTCTTTTGTATGTAAATTGAATTTTTAGAGTATTGTCAGCAATTTTGTTTCAATATAAGGTGACTAAAATACATTTTTTTATAATATATTATCGGTACTTTTTAATAATTATGAATGTGTTATTGTTGAACTGCGTATTACGCCAATTATTTCAGTCAATTAATATACTTTATAAAAAAAAGACATGATATTACAGATGGGTGGAAAACAAGTGAGAATAAACATACACAATATTTCAAAAATTATTTATATAAAATTTAATATTTATTTTTCCATCATACAAATATTATTTTCTTTTCATTTGTTTATTTCGATACATATTTTATACCTAGTGAGAGGTATGAAAAAATTGTATATAGTAAAGTAATAAATATATTGTACGTGTATAGTTTTTTAAAAAAATTTCTTCTCTGACTGTATATATATTTGTAAGAATGATTACTGTTTTTAATACTTCATATAGTAAGACTTAGTCCAAAAATGGAAAACAATATTCCTTTAGGGCATTTTTTGTATTTACAGCTATTTGAAAGTCTTTTAGATACAACCAAATACTTTCTTCTGATTATTATCCTCTGAATCTGAAAATATTAATGAACTTATTGAATATAATAAAAATAGAGTAGCGCTTTATATGTTACAAAAATATTCAAATAAGTAACTATTCCAATAAATGATCAAATAATTATATTCATAACCCAAATAGATAAATGATTAAAATAATATATTAATTCTAAAAACTTTATTAATAAAGAATTTATTAATGAATAATGAAATAACAATAAAAATAAAAATGTGTATAAAATGTATGTGTAAATGCATGCGAATTAATAATAAATGACTGTAAATTAAAAAAAAATTTATTGTTACAGTACAAACTATAACAAAAATTGAAGAATTAAAAATTGAATTTAAAATCTAAAATATTTTTATATGATAATTGAAATGTTCACATGAAAGTTATGAATTATTTTTTATAAACTTTCTTTCTACAATATTCATAATTATACATAAACATATTTGTTTTATAAATATAAATAAATAAATGATTCAAAATATGATTTTAAATTAAACTGAATTGAATTAAATTTAATTTATTATGTCGTAAAATTATGTATATAATTCCTTTATACATTAAGATACAATACAAAGCATTTAAAATAAAATAAAACCCGGTAATTCATTATTTATTAAACAAGAAGTATAAGATAATGGAAGAATTAAATCAATATTAGTTAAGTTAGACTTACAAAATTGTGATCTGTGATTATTGTTAGAATGTGGGTGAATTCAAATTAGGGCTGCTTGGAGTTGAAGTGGTGGTAAATGGTGTACCTGGTGGTGAAGTTTCCAAAGGACAAACCAAATTACCATAATCTGCTTCATTCTTGCTTTTCTTACGTTTCAAAGTAAATTGTGATTTCTTTGGTACCTAAACCATATATATGTGATATGTAATTTAATCTTAACATTTAATGACAAGTCATATCAATTACTAATTCTATCTATTTAAAGTACTTTCTTTTAGTTAAAACATCAAAAACAAAAATTAAAGATACAGTATTCTATTATCTTAAATTAAGCATAGATAATATAATATGTTTATTGTAATTAATACATTTTTCATGTGAGCCATTTTTTTTTGTTAATTATAATCAGTTTAAGCGACAACACCAATTGATGTAACTACTATACATATTCTAGGCTACTTTTAGTGCAAGTTTTTTCATAGGTTAGAAGTTTAAGTATCTTATTTTTCAATTTTTATTCATTAATTTCATGCCTAGTTGAATACACAAGTAAGTGTAAAAATAGTGAATTAATAAATTATTTCCATGAATAGATTTGCTTAAGTTATATAGTGTTTCAGTATGCTCTGAAGAAAATCACTAATCCTTTTCACTCGAAAACATTATAGAGCAAGTTTTAGTGTGCTCTAGTAGATTTCATTTAGTCGGTAGATTTTGAGTTTGTTCTATGATCTTTTTTATAAGAAAGCGTCATAGAATCATATGCAAATTGTTGCAAACCGGTATTTTTTACTATAATTGTTTTAGGATAACTTGCTAATAGTAGGTGCATTTAAAAATCATTGCTTCAATACTGATTTACTAATTGGTAACCTAAATTTGTTTAACGTTCAGCACAAAGAAATCGATCTTTTCTGTGTAATTAAAAAAAATGAGCTTTTTTCTTATTTTGATTTCTAGAATTACTTCTTAAAATCTCTCTTAAACTCTCTCTAACAAAGTTCATGTGAATTTCAATGGCACAAAATAAATTTTATCCTTATTATTATTATTATTGTTATAATTACTATGCTTATTGAATTATACAATATACCACAATATTTTTAATATTTACAAATATTAAAAAAAATTTTGTTGATTATAGTAAAATTAAGGATTTTGAGTACTTATGGAAATTGAGTACTAAAAAATAATTGAATAGTTACCTTTAAACGAGCAGTAAGCGTAAGCGGAACAAATCCAAAAGTGCTCTCGATTTCCCTCTTTTTTTGTACAATATCTCTTCCAAGAATTTGATTAAAATGTGTAGTTAAATGTCTACGAAGGAGAGTTTTTCCTGGAGAAATACTAAGTAATGCAGCCAATAATTCTGAAGTGAATCTGCCTTCATATACCATTAAACCTCCATGTACTCCAGATCCTCTCATATTTGGAGCATATTCTGCTAAATCGACTACTCTGAGCCATTCCATTACTCGATGATTTGTCCAAAGACGAACATTACCATTATCTGCTCCATTTCCATTCATAGATCTTCTTTCAAGGTTATCAAATTCAAAATTTATTTCTCGAAGAACCTACAAAATTAGATACAATACTTTTACAATAATAAATACAAGAATAATCAATATTACTATGTTCAACCCGGTATGGACTACCGGTGATCCACAAATCATGCTTTTATTTAACGAAGTAAACCAGCGGTAACCCACACCAAATTTGCAATAAATAGAGCTGAACCAAACAAGTACGGCCAAGAAAATAAACAACTTATAACTACACTTCGACTCATCATACAAAATATGAAAAAGTGCGCAGAGTTGAACATGTCAATGTATCATTTTTGTATATATCACACCCTTTCTTACAGAAGTGAGAACTCAAAAAATGTGTTTTTCAAAGTATTAGTGTCAGAAAGTTGTTAAAACCTTCCTTGACCAATTATCAATTCTATAATATTACTTCAGCCTCATTATTTGACCAGAAAAGTACAATTGTTTCTTATATGTTATTCTTTTCAAAAACAGTTCTCTCCATTTTCTGAAAAACTAATGTTTTTGAGTTCTATCACTTTTGAAGCACAAGTGAGATATGTTACCTGAATTCCTCGTTTAAGACTCGCAGCATGTAATTGTGCAGTAACTTCAAGATTTAAAAGATCTTCAGTAGTAAGTCGATGTAACATTCTGCCATCAACTTTACCATTTTGAAAAGCTTTTTTATGCTGTGGTAATCCGATGTCATCAAGCCATTGCAAAACTGCTGCAGTATCCATCTGTAATTTCATAAATAGTGAATAAAATGTTGGCAATTAATATTGCGCTAATATAATGTTAATATGTTATAAAATAATATAACATTAATATACAAATATATGTATAATCAATGGGTTATAATGATGAAACTGCAAAAACTACCTTATCTGATCCAAAATATTCAGCTCCGTTAGATTTTTCACATTCTATTGCATATAATAATTTCTTCTTATGAAGAACATTTTTAATTTCTAATTCCTTTTCTAATTGTTGTGAACATTCCAATAATTTTGATCCAGTAGCACCCCATCGTCGCAATTCACCCACATAACATTCTAAGCCTAGATTCGCAAGCCAATCTGAAATTTCTTCCATTGAAAGGTCTATTAAATTTTTTTGAGTAATCGACTCTATTCGGGAATTTGAATCTTCTATAACTATTTTTTCTTCTTCAGCTAAAAAAGAAAAATAGACAATTAATAAATTTAATTACATAAAAATAAATTTAGGAATTTAATGTTATGTTGTGATATTAATAAGTGTAACATGAAAGCAAATACATAATTTATAATTGTAATAAATACTGAATTATTAAAGATATACATATTAGTGTCTTTAAAACACACTGTTATTATATTACAATTAGAATATTAATTACATATGAAATAAGTATAATTAAAAATTAAAGTTTCCAAATAAAATTAATATAAAACTTAAGTTTTATAAAGCAAAGTTTTAATCTGTGTTATAAAATAATAAATGTTAATATAATTTTAGATAATTAACCACGATTGCCTGTCATGTATTATTTTTTAACACCATCATTGCAAAAGAGAAACATTTAAAAGTGCATGCTAAAAGGAGAAATTAACCGCAACCTAGGCTAGGCGCAGACAGGCATCTCGCGGGAACTCCTCTAATGGCCAATGGTACTGTCGTATGTGCTCCAGAAATTAAACTAGGTACTTTACCGAACATTACGCCTTTCTTTGAAGTCGGTGGCCTAGGAAGACTACTATATTGACTGGTGTGCCTTCCAAATTTTTCTTCCTGAAATAAGTAGTTAATAATACTTTCTTTTACTTAAATTATAAATTAGATACACTTACGAATGCACTTTTACTAAAAACAAATATTCAAATGATTATGGAGCTACGCCAGGGTGACAGGTCTAAAAAATTACTAATTTTAATTGAGTCCACATTTTTCCAGTTTTTAACTATAATAATACAGAACTCTAAACAATTTATTAGCATTTATTTAAATCAAAATGATCTAATAGCTATGGTAAACTGTATTAGTATGCTTGATGATATTTTATCAAGTTTATAGAGACTTATAGAAGTTCTTAATATAAAAGTAAAACCAATATTACGCACCTACAGTGAAATAGAAGATAGGAAGTGCATCAACGTTGCTAAGGTAGACGCGAAGTACATATGTAGTTGTTCAGCGAGAGATAAATTCCCTTGAAAAAGAAGGACTTATATTCTAAACAGACTGAGTTTATTGAAAATAAAAAGAAAAAATTCGCCCAGTTACAATAATTATAGTAACTATGATATAATAGATTAAAGATCTGCTTCGCCATTTTCTTTATCAAATGATTCGGTACACATGCATAATATAAATTAATAAATAAAACGCAATTCTGGCAGAAGCTTTAAAAAATTATCATGTTTCAACTCGTCACCCTGGCATATAGATTAGGTTTATTCTATAAACTCCGGTCAACTTACATTTAATATAGGATTTGTACTATGGAGTGCAAGATTTTCATGTTCTAAACTTGCTTGTTTGAGTTTCATTTCTGATAAAGAATTTAAGAGTTCTAATTTTTGCGTTTCCAAAGCACTTCTTGAGAGTACTTCCTTTAAAAAAAAAAATGAAAGCAATTGGAATAAAATGAAAATTAAAATAAAATATGTGCAAAGATAAAATAATGTAAACAGAAATGGTATCAAATTATAAAAGCAATATAAATTACGCTACATTATAGCAACAATAACCTTAATAAAAATATTATACAAATGAAAGAATAAAGTTACTTTTTGCAATGCCTCTTCCATTCTTCTGAGAGAATTGTTCTTTTCTCTAAGCGTACTTTCTAATTCTTGAATTTTATTAGATTGTGCATCCACCTGTTCTGATAAAACTGATACTTCCATACGCAGGGCTTCACGTTCCTTTTCTAATTTTTCCAAGCGTTCCTATAATATTATTTATCTTATTTTAGTACTCTATATGTACGTGGTGGATCATATACAGTGCTGTAATGATTTCCTTTAAAATTACTTGATATCGATCGCAAGATGATTCTTGTGAATTGATTTTTGCCTTAAATCATGAATAAAATCAAAATAAAAATAAAAGTAATACATGCAAAAAAATGTCAGTTTTAATGTCTGTAATCCAGATTTTTGTGAATTTAACTGATAAGTAAGCAACATGATAGGAGCACTTATAAGTATCACCAGTTGAGTAGTTAGTTTTGATGAGAGCCCATAAACACTGGTGCAAGAAATGGAATTTTCATGTTTGCTGTTAAGGCCACTATATGCTGTACAAGTACATAATTGTTTTTTAATAACAAAAAAATGCTTAACACGTTGAGCCCGGCGCCGACTTTGCTGTCCTTTCCGTTCAGCCGGCAGCCGGCGAGCGATACAAATTTGTAGGGTATCGCTGAGAGATAAGGAATTATTCTTTGTTGCGCTAATTTCGACGCCTTTTATTAAATAATGTATTTATTATAATAATACTAAAATTTATATTTTTCCTCTTATACTACTCATCTACATAAGTGAAATAAGAATAAATAAAAAAAGAATTACTATTCCATTCCATTAACAAGATATAAAGAACTCCTCTTATCCTAATTCATGATATTCCACTTAAGCATAGTTTATAAGTTTAAACAGAGGCCAGAAAATAAATGTATACCAAATGTTGGTTACTTCGTTATTTATAAAAAACTGTTATAATGTTTAATATTATTGTATTTAAAGTTATTGATTGAGAAATAAATATTCTATTCTATTTTGTACTGCACTAATAAGATTATGATCACTAAAATTAAAATTTCTAGTAACCCCCTGAGTTTGCATCAGATTTAATTACACACTTACTATCAAACAAATAATCGTATTTACTTTATAAAAGCTCTCGGCTTCTTAAAATAACATAAAAAAATGTTCTAATTTGAAGAAGAACATGTATAATTTTATATTAAAAATTCAATAGTAATGTAACTCTTTGTCTTAAAATAAGAATTTATTTGTGATCTAGTTTCTTTATTCATATTTTATTTTATTTTGCTATTGTTTTCTTAATTAAAAAATTTAACTATTATTTCTTCTACACTCTTTACCTTTTTGATAATTATATATTTTTGAGCAAAGATTACCCAATTATATTACATGTATAAAAATTAGATACACTTCCTTGTAAAATAATCATATTAATATAATATAATAGACAGTTCTATAAAGATAATATAATTCTATGAACATTTTCATACTCCTTTCTCAAATATTTATTATATGTTACAGCTATTAAAATCATGAGATTGTTTATTAAAAACAATACTAAAAACTAAAACTGTAAACAATCTTAATTAAATAAAGAAACTATAATAAATCATAAATTAAATAAAGAAAAATTAATAGATATTTTTAAATATTAATAAATAAAGGTGAAATATTTTAATTCTTAATTTCAAAGATTTTCTTATGCACTCCCTAACAAAAACAGTTTCCATTCATTCCATAAATTTATTTAATTAATTCTAGAAATACATTTTACAATATTTAAAAATTTTCTACTATTTTTCTGTTTTACTATTCTCTAACAATGTAACAAAATATTTTATATGAACTTTTAAATTCCAATATAAATGTAAAATTCTTCAAAATAAGAGCAGTTATTTAAAGTCAGTAAAAAGATAATAAAACAACTGAAAGATGAAGCTTCATTTAATGATATATGTCCATTAATTTTTACTTAAAAATAACAATTACTATCTTATACTACATAGTAAGCATTTTTTTTTTTAATTCGTTTCATAGTTTTTATTAAATTCTAATAAACTATCACATTTAAAGTCATATTTAACATTATTTCAGACTACAAAATATTAAACTTTTTTATTCTAAGTATTGACTACAATTGCTGTTTTAAATATATGTTATATAATTTTTCAAATTTTTTCTAAAATTTACACATTTTTAAAATTATTTCTCAAATTCTTTTTAATAGAATAGAAGTTATATGTGTAAGATGTGATATATCAAATTTCGGTACTAGATACTATAGCAATTAATAAGATATAATATATTGATCCTATGTATATTAGGATAAATGCGTAGTGGCAATTCTACAATGTTGAACAAAGTGATAAAACGTTTTACATATTTGTACATTTCGTATATTCCAGTGAACAAGACATATGTTGTATAGTATATTCTGCATATTACCTTCTACATTAAGAACAAAGCAACTAACTGAATGGGCTTAAATAAAGAAATAAGACACTGTAGTGTTTTTATTACTCTTCTATCATCTTGTTCAGAAAATATCAGTAGTTGTTTACACCTTTTTTTATAACTCTTTTCTTACATATCATAAATATTTAGAATTCAAGGTACTCATGCTAAAGTAAGTAATATAGAGAGTGTATAAAATGTATATTTTGTTCTTTTAAATCACAAATATATAGAATGTCTTATTATTTTGTACAATAGTCAAATGGTTTGATTCACAGAAGATAATGGTGTGATTCTATATTAAATTTTTTTATAGAAAAAAGAATTGTCATAAAACAGTAAACAAAGTTTTGTAATCATGACAGCTATTTCATGCATATGTATAGAACAAACTGTTTTATGCAGCAATCTATTTGTATTAGTATGAACAGAACAATGAGTCCGATTGAGCTATATTTTACAATAATTTTTTCTTAATATTTTATTTTATGTAACATACAGTGTGTCCGTTTTAACTAGACTTGTAAAATATCTCAGAAGAAACAAAAAATATGAAAGAAATGTTTTTACAGAACGTGGTTAGTATGAAGAGTTTGTTTGATAATACAACTATTTTTTGTTTGAGTGAAGGGATGAGGGAGATTTTAAGGTCAAGTATGCTTTTTAAACAGAAAGTTACATTATTTTTCTTTTATCCACAATATTATAACTCTCTTTAAAATGAATTCAATGAGATGCTATATTTTAAGATAATAATATGTACTTTATTTTATGAAACGGTATAAAATCATGAAGAATTAGGTGTGACCAACAAGTAATGCTCATTTTCAACTAGCTAAACCTTATTTGACTATGATGCTATTGCAAACCAGAGTATTCAATTGTCAAAAATGTTTAATACTTAAAAGCTAACTGAAAAAATTAACCCACTCCTTCACCCATACAAAAGTATCCTCAAACAATTTAAAAAATAATTTTTGTTGTCCTTTTTCCAGTACTTTTTGAAATGTTCCAGAGAATTTAATTAAAATAGACACATGTCAGAGTTTATCTTCTTCCTCAAACCTTTAATTTATATTGTTACAAAATAATAACAAAACAAAGTATAAAAAGAACATTAATTTACCGGTAACATCCATCGCAGTAAAATTTCAGTAGTGGCTGTATCCGGAGGACAAGGAGGACTTGGAGAACTTTTAATAAATGTCACAAGATTTCTTGTGGCTTCTTTAATAGAATCCTTCAATTCTATATTGCCTTCATTGTTACTTTCTGTGCATGCACCTATTAATAATATTATTACATTAATATTAATCATCATACCAAATATTATTTATTATAAAATTATTACCCTTATAGATAATACAAGATAGTAAAATATATTGCTTTGTCTTTAAATTGAATAACATTTTATAAATTGTGACTTTGTAATGTTGTGACTAAATGTCTTAAATATAATTAATTAATCTTTATGTACTTTTACATATTTTAATTGAAATTAATTTGAATTAATGATATGTAATACTTTACCAGAAATAATGTCATCCATTTGTAATAAAGCAGCTTCCAACATCTTACTAGCTTCACTCGATGTTTTTGTAAGAAAAGTTGATTCTCCTGCTCTTATAGTACTTCCATTTCTTTCTTCACCTATACCCATTGCGAATTTCTAAACACAAATAATAATATATACATATATTAAAAATAATATGAAATATTAAAGTACTTATTACACAAAGAATAATTTTACAGAAAATACAGAAACCAAAATATTATCTTTCAAAACTTACATACAATCTTTTTGTACTATATCTAAATAGACACTTGTATGATATTAAAATGTGTATAACCTAAAAATTAGTTGCAAAGCTATTTCTAAGTATAAAATATAATCATCTTTCAGAAACCATTTTAATTTTTAATGATAACATATAACCTTAGATAGAGATGAGTAATAAAAGATTTTAAAAAATAGCAAAAGAGAAAGAATGACTTCGAATGTCAAACAAATTTATATTTCAAAATGGCGTGTTTGATTAACTATTTATATATTAAATATAAAATAGGAGATTATTAACTATTTCTCATTAATTAATTATTTGACTCTAAAAAATATACATATCCCTTTTAATAACTAATGAAAATAATGTGACTGTAGTATATTTTTTAAAGAACACTTACCTTGTTGTATCATGGTTTAAACTGATGTGTAGAGTATAAATAATTAAGAATTCGATTAAACTTTAAATCAACGATTGATTCAAAATCAAGAAAGAGCAACAGGTGTTAAGAATGATACCCAGTAGTTTATCGTCATAGTAATATTTTAATTCTCTTTAGCATTTCGCTCACCCTTTACCCATAAAAGTAGTGAACTATTCTAGGAGCTAAATGAATAGTACATTCAAGGACACTTCTCCAACACTTTCAGGCGTCTACGAACTTTACCTAGCGAAACTTGCATTTGCATAAGTTCACTATCATTTAACATAATAAAACTTATGGTTAGGCACTGCTAAATCTTCGAGCATATTTGGTATTGTAATGTGATTGTCTCTTCTTACGTCAATATATTTTTTCTGCATTTTCGTTTATGATACTGTTTCTTTTGTCTATCTTTGTTTGACTGTGTTCTATTATCATGTTTATTCCCTTCATCGTTTTTCTGTGAGCAATAACATCTGAGAAGGTTCAGTAAGGAATAGTGATGTATATACATATGTATTAGGTGTGCGTGCGTCATGCGCTTATGCGTGTCGCTATAGCTCAACGGGCCTAACTTTGAACAAAGTAAATCTATAAGGAATTGAACTTCGAACTACTGATTAGTATAACGGGCATTTACCCCTTAATGGTCTTAAGTGAACTATTTATTTGACTCCTAGACAGCTTTAATCCGTATACTGGATTATTTTGATTCGTTTTACACTAATAAAATACAGTACTTCTACACGAAATACCGTATAACGTACATAGATGAAATCGTAACATATAAAAGTGACATATCTGTCGGAACCTTTGATGTCCGGATTCCCAAATAACCTGAACATGCTCCCTTATCTACAATGTTGCCGATTCCAGTATCCCTTATTTGTTAAACAGAGTGGACAAATATTTTAACCAAATGGAGTACCCCTTATATATGCAAGATGTACTTACTGACACGTGTACCGCTATAAGTGAGCCTGCGAAACGGTCATGATTTGGCGTATATTATGCTCATATGAAAACGATGCTGGACATGTGCATTAAAAATTCGGATTTTCAATCACGCCATCTCTTATGACTTCCATTGGGCAACATATAAATGCAAATTGAAATACACTTCCTAAAAAATTTCTGAAAAATCTTCCGAAGTACTCAAGACAGGATGTTCAGACGAAGCTAGGAGAAATTTTAAGGGGTGATTGTACTCGTTAAAAAAAGACAAAAATCAAGATTAACAAAATTTCGTTTAAAGTTCCGTTAATTAGTTAATAACAATTAAAGATCAACCTGAAATTCAATGGATTTAGGCAACCCGCTGTACACTGCCGTCTACATGCACAATTACGCATAGGCGAAGTCAGGACCGCAGTGTTGAAAGTTACAACGCTTATCTCGTGGGACTCAGAAAATATTGTTTGTCACTCGAGCGAAACGCGATGCAAAATCAACACTTCCACCTGTAAGGCTACCTGCACCGGGCACGGGCGACAATGGGACACCGGATTGCAGAACGACAGACGGCGGGTGGTCGCCGGAAAAGTTAGGACCGTGGCATCGGCTATCGCGCGATGTATAGCGGGATGTCTGGTGTGTGTCTGGTTAGAGATGTAGTAAAATGTACGAATGGAACCCAAAGCTGCCACGGGACGGTTTGTGTTTGGAAGGACACTTAGCCGTCGGGCGCCGAGGAATGAGTTGTAATAAGATGCATGGAAAACGTAGGAAAGGCAGGCGACGCGACATTGCGTCGCCGAAAAGATAGGGCCTTTAGCGGAAGGGACCTGGTCACAAAAACACATAAAATTCAATATAACAATAAATTCATATTATTCACTAGCATGAGATATAATTGAATATTCTATGGATTTAATGTATCATCTCAATAATGAAATTCTGTGTTAACATACTAAACCATATGATCACATGTTTTATTAACGACTGAGATCTTTGTTGGCGGTCAAACGAAATCGATATCAAAACATAGATCGATTTTCTAACACAGTCACCGAGAACGATCATCACTCATAACCTACCTGTTACAGTGCATCATGGAAACAATATAGGATTTTTGTATAAAAAGATCTTGTTTCTGCAAAAATGAAAGCTCGCGTTGTTGTGAACGTATTTAGTGTGACATTAGTATTGTATGGACATATGCTTAAAGGCATTATCTGTTTTTCATGGGCCTTGGAAACAGATTTCATAAATTTATTAGCTAAAATTGCACTGTAATGAAAAGTTGCAATGTCATCCAACATTTATTTAATACTTTTTGGAAAGTGATGAAAGTGTTGATTTTGCTCGTGCATCGCTCGAGTGACGAACAATATTTCCTGGGCCCCACGAGATACTTTCATCATTACTTTCCTGACTTCGCCTATGTGTGATTGTGCCTGTGTGGTTATATATATAGACGGCAGTGTACAGCGGGTTGCCTAAATTCGTTGAATTTTGGGTCGATCTTTAATTGTTAATAACTAATTAACGGAATCTTAAACAAAATTTTGTCAGTCTTGTTTTTTGTCTTGTTTTAACGAATACAATTACCCCTTAAAATTTCTTCTAGCTTCGTCCGGCCACACTGTATATTATTCTGTAATTAGATAATAAGGATAACATGAATGATAACAACAATGCTATCAGTATTTTCATTACTATATATACAATTATTCAATGAAAAATACAAATTTTCTGTTTACCCGTAAACTGCGGAGTATCTTACAAAAGATGGAAGTTATAAAAAAAAAATATTTTCACGAAAGTTATTTGATATGATAGAGTGCACATCACGTAATGTTAATGTTTTATTAGTGGGTGGCGTGGTAGAAGTGATCTCAAGGTTATATTAATTTTTTTTAAATAGGATCATACATACATATATCTTTTGAGTAATATTATGATAGAAATTCGCAGTAAAAGCTGCCAATACATCAGTTTTATTATGATCTGTCCATTTAAACAGCTGACTTTATCATATAATATTTCTCAATTTTTGAAATAGCTCAACAAATTTACGTATTATTTTTATAATTTTACTATTAGGACGTCGCTCATGGAATTTACTTCTAAGCATTCGCCTCTGTTATATTGGCGAATATTATAGTTGATTCTTTCGACTATCGGGCGATAGTTAGGAATAAATAGTAGGTTTTCGTTGAGTTAAGGGATAACTGTAACTTCTTTTCACGTTTTTAGAAAGTAGCTACAGAGTAAAAATGACGTTGATTATATAAATTAGTTTAATTATTGCTTTCTTAAAGTTTTTGAGGAATGTGTTGTATGTTATCGTGGTTTGGTGCTTTACTAAGTTTTGCAGTTTTAGATGATATAAATTTAGCTAGGTGAGGTTCAATTATTGGCAGACTGTGGGAGGTCCGTATTTAAGATATTGTTTAGTTGTTTTTGTATTGATTCATTTATATGAGTTATGAATGAAGAGTTTCCATGCTGTTTTGTTATTTGGTCCACGTAGGAAAGACCGGGGTTCTCTGAGAGATCTACTGTGATTTTTTTGGGGTGTAACGTTCCTATGTACCCGATGTACTATTTCAATAGAGGCGACTAATTGTAAAGGACTTCATTTGATGTTATATTAAATCTTTAATGTGTGAGTACGGTAAGATTTTTTAAGAGGTCTAGAACGTATGAAGAGGGTTTAAGGGTGTATGGAGGGGTATTTTCTAGTATTGTTTGGCTGCTACTTAGATGATAGTATTGGTTACTATTTGTATTTTGTGACCTATGCCTTGCACGAGTATGTTGTGAATAATTGATTTGGCGTTGAGTATATATTCATTTATTGTGTTTCTGAATTTATTCCAGCCGATGACTAAGCGATTGATACAACTAGGGCCCTGCTGTGATCATACGTGGATTTAAAATGAGGACTTTGTTTGTCAGTACAACAGCCAATTATGTTCGAGTTGGGGTTTCATATGGTAGAGAACTAGGTGAATTGTGTGGGGGCCGCTAATTAGTAGTAGGATGGCGTATAAGTAGATCGTACATGACCCTGTCGTTACGATAGTATTAGAATCGGCGTTTGGTATTAGACACTTGCAATGATAATAATTGGTCCTTTAATTATGAGAGATTTAATGGTATTTGTTATCTAGTTTATTTTGCAGAGTGTCGTAAATCCCAATTAATGTCACAAGATATCTATGTAAACAAAATATCACGGCTATTATATTTAGAGTGCTAGCTCATAACTTGTTTTAATTATGTGCATTATTTAATTGATTTATAAAAATCATACAAATTTAAAATCATAGTATCTCAAAAACGAAGGCCCATTGTGAAGAAAACTATTATTAGGATGTTTTAATATTAGGTACGTACTATAACTTTAACCCATCGTTATTTCAAAAACAATTTCTAAAACTGTCAATACTATTTAGGCAAGGTCAGGCTGATCTATCAGGTAATCGGGCTTTACAATCAATTTTTTGTGTAATCCAACCCTCCCTTGCAACATGAGTAATATCGAATTGATTACAAAACCGTAGTGAAACTTGGTGATAATAACAAGTTTTAGTCTACTTTTAGCGTTAATTTGTGACAAAGTTTGATAACAGATCTGACGTCAAAATCGATGCGAAATGATTCAATTTTAGCTCAGACATGTTAAAATTTGGTACCATACTGCCATCAAACAATTATCGGGATAAATTCAACTTCAAATTTACAAACAAAAATTTGTGCTTTTTACTGTATGTAGTTAATGTTGCGACGTTTTTAAAATAATTATCTACTATTTGTGCTTTTTGCACAGGCATTTTCCGAGATATGAACTTTCGACCTGAGGGAAAAATTAAGATGGACTTATACAAATGCAAGGCAAGTACTTACATAAACTATAAATCTGAAAATTCAAGGCCATGCATACAGTTGTGTTTCGCAACATAATATACCAGACGTGATTTACGAGTATGTTTTAAAACATTGATGACCTACAAAATATTGCAGAATCATGTTTCACACATAAGGTGTAATATTCCAGCTATTGGAATTGAAGGAATTTATAATACAAATAAAAATGACTTTGACCATAAATCACGTTCTGAATGAACATTATTGAACTCAGGAGTGAAAACAGTAAAAACAGTGATACAATTAAAATCTTTTACGACACGTAGCGAACATGTTCTTTAACCAGCATACATAATTTTAAAAACTTCTATTGTTAATATTTACATTCAAGTTTTAAAAATCAGAAAAGCTAACATTTAAATATTTCAAAACTTGATTTTGACAAATAAGTCCACTTAATGCTGGTCGTAATACATGTATAGCATGCTACTACTCGATAAATGGACAGGATACAATCAGAATTAAAGCAATCGAATCTACAAGACAAAGAAATAACATCTTCAGTCACTACAAAAGTAACAGGAGATACCGTTTAAGTTTTAGATGTATTTAAATTGCAATAATGAAATATTTTAGTTGCAGACAAAATCCTTGTTAATATACTTCGTTTAAAAATATATCCTAACAAATTTCGAAATCTTGTAGATTTCTGTTACTTCAAAAATAAAACACATATATTTAAGTGTATTATAATATTTGTATCTCTTTTAAACGTTTGTGTAAGTTGTTGCCCTAATTGCAAACCCTCATTTTTAATGCATCTACGTTTTTTTATTAACATAGCTTTTTTAATTATATTTAAATAACAAAACATAAATATAAAAGAAAATTCACAAACTGTACTTATTCCAAATATAAATTAAATTATTGTAGACTCAGATAATTAAAATAATGAATGCTATTGTACTACTAAATAAGTTGTTTTCTTTATGCAATTTAAGAATATAAAAAAAATATATGGTGCTTTCTAAAAAACAATATGACCAGTGTTTTATGAAACAAAAATATTTTTGAACGTTTATTTTATAACAATAAATTCTTCACTCGATAACAATAAATTTTTGTTT
The DNA here is from genome assembly GCA_033822845.1 of Tetrapedia diversipes. NCBI lineage: Eukaryota > Metazoa > Arthropoda > Insecta > Hymenoptera > Apidae > Tetrapedia > Tetrapedia diversipes. The sequence continues at coordinate 484,988 of JAOPTO010000770.1, forward strand.
GAACATTTTTTTCTTACAGTATCAGAACCAACTTAAACATTATGTCGACCAATTCATGACATATTCTGTATATTCATGATACTATACAAAGTACCAGATAAAGTGTTACAAACTGTTTTCTTAAAAATTGCTGCAAATATAGGTTTGAACCTTTTTTTCCTTTAAATTTGGTAAGGGCACTAATCATTTAAAGTACACGGTTTTTATTCTGGTGAACTTGTAAAGGGACAAATGGGACTGTTTTCCCTGATTATTGAACTTTATAACATTTATTTGAAATATTACTTTATATTCTGCACAGTTATGACGAAGAATACTTCTTTGAAGAGTAACTTCAGAGAGGCCTCAAAAAAATATCAAAATGATATTTCCTTACTTTTAAATATTTATTATGTTTTTCAGAAATATTTTTTCAATGCAGCATTAATGTATTAATTTAACATGATAACTGATGTACAGTTGTTGGGAAATTGCGTTGCGTTTAAGTAACACTAATAACAATAAAAATGTTTATCCATTGTCTACTCATTCCTCTAGAAAATCTAACGATTAGCATTAGATAATTATCTATTATTATCATTTGTAATGAATTGAAATAGCATACAATTACAGAACCTTTTTTTAAAGATATTCAGTGAATTTAATTTAATTTTGTTGCAACAAGGATAAAAAATATTTTACTTAAATATTATTAAAACAAAGGAACATACCGAAGTGTCAATCACTGATTTTGATAATATTTGAATATAATGTAATCATGATAATATTTGACATGTATTTTTATCGGCAATCATGTATGTGAAAGGGTGAAAACTACCTCTGAAGTTGGGGTTGCGAAACCTATTTTGACAAATATCTTGGAAATTGTTAAAGATAGAATAATTATGTAAATCGATGAAATTAATATTTTTAAACAAGGTATTCGACTGTTTGGACAATTTCACAAAAAGTCAATTTCTTCAAATGATATAATAAAAGTAGCATATTTTTATTACTGTGTCTAGTCAAATATTAATCTTTTTGTTGAATATTTACTTAATAAAATTGTATGTTTGATAATCCCGTAATGATTTGCTTCATGAATCTACAATACGAGATAAACTGGCTCTGACTGTGATGGAAAAACTGCTTAGAGATGCTCGTGGTACAAAAAAAATTTGTTTCCAGCAGTCTTTTTAAGATTATTAATATTATGAAAAGTACGTTAAATAGCAGATTACATAATTATTTTAGTATTTAACTGAATACTTACAACAGAATCCACATACTTACAAATTAATAAACTTTCGTTTTACATATCAAACGAGACAAAATTTCCTATATGATTTTCCTGGTACTGCAAAACTCAAAATTTACGCATTTTATATTTGAGCATACAGTTTTAATAAATAGATATTCAATAAAAAAATTAATATCTAACTAGAAAGAGTAATAAAAGTGTGCTATTTTTATTATATCATTTACAAAAATTGACTTTTTGAAAAACTGACTAAACAGTCGAATACCTTGTTTAAAAACATTAATTTTATCGATTTACATAATTATTCTATCTCTAACAATTTCCAAGATATTTGTCAAAATAGGTTTCGCAACCCCAACTTTAGAGGTAGTTTTCACCCTTTCACATACATGATTGCCGATAAAAATACATGTCAAATATTATCATGATTACATTATATTCAAATATCATCAAAATCGGTGATTGACACTTCGGTATATTCCCTTGTAAGTTCAATAAGGGATAAAAATCAAATAAAAATGGTAATATCATATTTTGTGTAAAAAATGAGCCTTCTCGCATTTTATGATATTAAATAACTATTTGATATATAAAAAGCTCAAAACAGTATTTACAGTTATTTAAAAAAAAATCAGTTTATAACATTTTATTTGACTCATTCATGGATTTTAAATTTTGAATTTTTTAATACTAAACAACAAAAAGTAGTAAAATTTTAAAAAAATTTTAAGACGCGATTTCCAATGTTGCTTAAAAGTAAAGAAAAAAATCAATTAAATCTCATATTCTTATTATTACTTACTATGTTAACATTGCTTTACATTATAGTAATGTAAAAATAAAAGAAACATTAAAGAACCATTTTATTTACTTGATTCAGGCTTTAGTGTTTTATCAAATGTCTTAATAATTCAATAGCTTATGATCTTGCAATTAACTTTGAAACTAATGAACCAAAAATTAAAAATTATCAATTAGAGTTCAATTAACAATAATGTGTTATTTTGTACGAAGTTCCTTAAGAAAGCATTTTATTTTGTTTACACATACAGTTTAGATCGTTAAGAAATCAATTATTCTTCAAAGCTGTAATAAACAAGTATGTTCAAATATGTGAATGTGGTTTAATTAATACTTTTTCTTATTTATATATATATATATTTCAACTATTAATATTTTAGATAAAAGATTAATCAACCCTAATGCATCTACATAAAATAATTTATTAAAAGATTCTAACAATATTTGTTGTACGTTTTTTAAATTACATTAACAAAAATATGGCTACTGTTAAAAATATTTTCTCACGATCTAAAGTATGGCTTTTTTGGTTTTCGTAATTTCATTTGTAGAAATAGAAAAATCTATTAGAAACACTTGCTATATGTTACCTTTGTATGGAAAAGCAAGAATATGATATACACGCAATCTCTTATAAAAATGTTTAAAAACTCGTGCTTTGACGATGGTAATTTAAAATTCATTCTTCAAGATCATACACAATTAATTTAAAATATCAAACCATAATACCCACTTTATCATTAATTTATGTATACTTTAAATATTGGGAAACAATAAATTTTATATTAAAGGAGATGAATTTGTTAAATTCAACAAACATTACTTACTGTAGAAATTATTTTATACGAGCTTTAATGGATTTTTTAAAAATTGTTTTGTAACAAAAATAATTTAAAAAGTTTTATAATTTTTGTAATTAAAAAATATAAAATTAAAAGTATTGGAAATGGAAGAAGAGATAAAGTAAATTTTTAAATAGAAGACCATCGTCAAGCTTGATGCATACTTAAAGCTTAATACATTGGAATGCAAAATAACAATAAATAATTTACGTGTCGATAAATAATACAATAATATTAATAATAACATTATAATATTAATTATTATATTAAATATTACGCAATTTACGGAACAATTTTTAAATAATTATAACCATTGACAACAGTGTCCGTGTGTATCTCGCTCAATGTACTTGTTTAATTTAGGATATGTACAGAGTGCCCAATTTAAATACGCATTTTTATCGAAGGTTTGATGTTTCTTTTTTGAAATTGAACTTTTAAATATATATTTTACATATATAATTATATTTCGAAGCTTTTTATTATACTAAAAAAATAAAACATAATTTTATGCACATAAATTGGGTGATCTGTATTAACATACATACATATATACGTACACAAAAACATATCCCGAAGCGGAAATCATATTTCAAAATTATTAATGAAATAAATTCCTTGTATTGAAATAAATATCTAATTAAGTGTTTGTAGCTGTAATTAAATGCTGATTTTACCTTAATTTAGTTTTTAAGTAATTCTTAATTTTCTATGATTCTTTTTACTAAATTTTAAACTATATGTATTTTTGCAAAATTTCATTTTAACAATCGTGTAATAATTAATTCTGATATTAATATTTATTTATGAAATATGATATCTGACTTTGTTATTTACGTACTTTTTTATACTATAATAATACTTTTCTGTACAAATATCTTTATCTAAAATATTTCTTATGCTGACACAACACAAACTGTCACCTCCCTTTCTTATTTATATATTTATATTTATATGCAATATTACATGTAACTTGGTTCTCTTTTTTTATCTTAATGGTAAATCGACAACTGAATTTTAATTTATAAGTAATTTTCTTTGATTATTCGTAATTTTCTTTTATATACGAATAATCAAATTAACAACATCCTGTAATGATCATATTATTCTTAATGTATTAAAACTAAGTGAAATATATAAGAACGAATAAAATTAATAAAATTTAACAGACGATTTTATAAAAAAACCAAACAGAAAACAGTGCATAAAAGAAATTCGAATAGAAAAAAAGCACATTGGTGATCTCTGTTTTTTTTCTATCTAAATATACATAACTAGGTTTAAAACTATCATCAAAAGAGCTTTTGGAATACATTTTAGTAAAGCCCCATGGACGGATCATTCGTATCGTTATAAATTAACACGATTCGGACGAATGTGAGCGTTGGCAAAGGTATTTCGATAAAGGCACGACATTTTCCGGATTCTGAAATTATTTCTTGAACCTCGTTTATTTAATTTCTGGTTCTTTAGTATCTATGTATATAGACATTAAAATAAATAGGAATATTAATTTAACAGGTGCAAGATCATAATTTCTTTTTACAATTTTTAGTATCAATTCATATTATATAAGAAATATTTAAATAATCGAGGTTCTAGAGCCCTTAAAAGAATATTATTCAATAACTATTGATGACTTTTGCTTAATAAATGCGAATTGAATTGATACAAGTTGCAACATTGTTCTCCACAAATATTGCATTTCCAAGGATTGCTTTCGCTATGACAACCTTTATGAAGAAAATATAATGTTTGATCAGGGAACGTAATTCTGCAATGAGCACACTGAAGTCCACTACTTCGTTGATCGGGCCTCGTCGAACTAGGAGGTTCACCTCTTGAATGAGGATTTGAATTTGAACTATTATTACCTATTACAAAATCAGCTTATCTGTATTTATTAAAAATAATTATTTTAAGTAATATTTTACATTTTAAATATTTCTACGTATTAAATATGTTACAAAAATACATAAATAGTTATGTATCCACAATCAATAACTGGTTTCACATTCTAATTAATTAATTAATGTTGTATGTAACTAAAGTTTAAAGGTTTGAGATAAATAAGACTGTACATAACTGAAGTTAAAAAATTTTAAATAAAAGTATTAGTAGTAATGAATAATGAATATGATGAATAGTAATAAATTTTATAATAAAAGAATAAAGTTACCATTATTATTATTGTTATTGTTGTTGTTGTTGTTATTTCCAGAACCAGATGAAAGCTTACGACGTAAGTCGTCTCGAAGAAGAGATTTTAATGGGGAAACCTTTATCAAAGATGGTAATGGAAGATTACTAGATGTTGCTCCATTTTCTTCTGTTCCATTACTATTTGGTTCTTGTTTAATAGGGATTAATGAAATAGAAGGTGTAATTGCCTCTTCATTTCCACCAAGATTCCTTAATTAAGAAATGAATTAAAAGTAACCTTAAAGTAAAATAACTTTAGTTTTCAAAATCTCTTTTATACCTGTGAATACCACTACTGTTAATAGATAACTGATGATGACTACTACTTGGAGCATTACTGTTACTATCTGCACTTTGAGGGCTATTTGGACTATCTCCATTTAAAGGAGCAGGACTTGGATTTCGTTGATTTGCAGTTTGTTCAGAATAAGGGATTGATATTTCTATGTGAGGTGTTAGGAAGTGCATTGGTGGAGTTGCATTATCCGCCGAACGATTTCCAGTACTGTCTCCACTGTCTGAAAGAGGAGCAGAAGGCATAGCTTCACCTGGAGTACAACTATTCATCATCAGTGAACTTGAACTATTTGGTCCTGGATTATCCAGATCTATACCGTGTCTAAAATAATAGTAATGCAGTAAATATTTGATAAAATTAACAAATCAATGTAATTAAAACAATTAACTAACCTATTAAAAAAATGTAGCCTAAGACATTTCATAGTTGCTGCACGATAATTACATAAAGGACAGGATTTAACCATATCATGTTGGCCAACATGTTCATTTTGAAAATGAGCTCTCATGGCAATTTGTCTCTGAAAACCTCGATTACAAATTGGACAGTGATATGGCAGAGTCTTAGAATGTGTTGTGAAATGTTCTGCCAAGTGATCCTTGCGAAAAAATCTTTTCTGGCACACACGACACTCGTATGGTTTAACACCAGTATGTCTCATCTATCAGTAACATTAATTTTTCATTATAATAATATAATAAATTAAAAATCATTTAACTTGAAAATTTCAGAAATTCAAAATATAAACAAATTTATATTATACCTTGTGCCGCCTCATGTTAGCTCCATTAGAAAATTGCATATTGCAAACATCACATTCAAACATTTTTCTATGAGAACGAATTCCAGTATGCGTTTCTTCTCCATCCCCATCATTTTCAGTAGCTTCTATATTCTCTATACTTTCTCCTGGCTCAGCACTAGCCAAGCATTGATCTTGATGGGCGCAGAATGCTGTCTTATTTATAGTTTCATAATTTTCACACCTTTCACACCTGTCCACACGTTATGGATCCTTTGATACGCTATTTAAGACCTGATTATCTAAACGTTTATTGGAATTTTTTAAATACAAAAAATTAATTACATGAAGATGACAGACCTAAAAGCTGGTACAGCACCATCACCACTATCATAATTAGTATTTAAGGCAGCTTCATTATCTGGATCCAAATTCTCATCTTCTCTTGGATTTGAGGATTCTCCAACATCAGCATGTGAACAGGAATGAGAATCTACCTCGTTTTCCCCGCCACCAGCATCAACCCCATCTGACATGATATTGAACCCTCCAAATACTACGTTGTTGAATCTGCACCATTCGTTGTTGATTACCTACAATATTGAAAAAATATACTTCACTTTATCTTCTCTTTAATAGTAAGAATCTATATCTATTACAATTTCACTATGTCATATTTAATGAATTTGTGATAATATATACGTAACATTATAAATTTCTATAAAAACATGAATAGTAGTCAATGTTACAATCTAACTCAAATGTGTACATGTAATGTTCATATTAGTAAAATATTACTACTAACAAACAATGAAATAGCAAGAAGTATTGTACAAAAAAATAAAATAATTGTAAAATAAATAAACCGATTAAGTTGTCGAAAATCTCGATGTTTACCTGTCAGTTTCGATCGAGGGTTCGGGGATGACGAGACGATTGGTCAATCCTGAGAGTAAGAGAAAGAAAGAAAGAGATAGAGGGAGGAGAGGGGGGGTACTAGGGCATGGAGTGAGAGAGATTCCGGTAAAGCGCAATGCCAGAGTACACTGCACTTTGTCCCAGTTTCGGGGGAATCACTGGTGACGTAGTTTTCCGCCGATCTGGCTGGACTCGTCACCGTATGGTCGACATCATTCTACAAAAAGAAGGGAATCTAAGGTTTTTACTTAGTTTTCTTATCCAAATTATGTATAACCAACCATCACCAATTTTATCTCGGTTTAGTTTGCTTTTTGCACAATAATGCACAGCACCTTTGTGAACCACTGCACACTGCTCTTTTACTACCTTCTTCTGAACGATCGATTAATCGAAATTATCGATCTTATGATATTCGACTATGTAATAGGTTTCGATCTATCAAATCGGTATTATCTGTCGATTTTTTGTACACACTGTTATACGTATGTGTACATATATATATATGTATGCGCGCGCTCACACACAACACATACGCTAAATTATTAATTATATATAACAATGTGTAAGTATACATATTATACGATAAATAAGTACATTTACTAGGATGATACAAGTATCTTGTGCATATACATTTAATAAAAGTTTAAAAAATTAAAGAATTTTTTTTTTAAATTCGAATTAAAATATTTAGTACGTCCTAATAATATAATTATACCAATAATACAATAATGCATACCATTAAACTCCTGATATTTCTTACAATAAGTAAGTGAAAGTATCTGATTGCTAAAAACATTTTATATACGAAATTACAAGATATAATCAAAATATAATTTAAATGTTTCTAAAAAATAAATGTCATGGAAGGGAGACGTATTTTACGATTATTTTTTTTTCCAATTTTTTAAAGGTTACCGGCATTTGTAGATAAGCGTATATTTTTCTTTAAAGATGACGTTAAAATGCATCCATGTGTACGATGCGATTGAAATGATTCTAAATACTAAGAATACGTTAGAAATCCACAACATTATCAGAGTAGTATATGAACTTACTGTTTATAAATATTTATAAATGTTTAAAAATATTAAAAGCGATGAACACCAGTAATGATACACTACTTAAAACGAACAATCACGAATTCTGACGCTCTTATTATTTCCTACTTAATTACTCGATTTATCATGTTTTCTTAGGTGGTAAGTTGTTATCAACATTTTCTTTTAGCCTGTTTTTCCTTTAGAGGAAAAAGCATAATGGCATTAAATTCGACAAATGTAATGGCTATAATATACAACCATTATCCCAACAACTAGTTGGTTATAATAATTTTGCATCAATTTGGGATTGAATCTCTACAAAGTTTGGCTATAAAAACATATCTATCAATATCGCAATTCCACATCGATTTTGATGTCAGATCTTTCATCAAACTTTGGCATCAAATTTGCATCAAAAATAAATCAAGCTTTACTGCTATCGCTAAACTTTGCGATGGTTTTGTAGTTGATTCGATATCGCTTATGCTGCAAGGTTCAATATATTTCTGGTCCAAGCGTTGGTACAAGTTTCGATGTACTTCTGATGCTAATATAATAACAAAACTTGGCATACTGAATTTGACGTAAATTTGGTAATATTTTGGTGAAAATAACTTTTTAAAATCCGGCAACGATAGACGTGATTAATAGTGTAACTTATAATTAATTGATCTTTCATTTAGATTTTATAAGTATACTGTATTTTCGTAAATTACAGGAATTGTCAATTTATGGAAGAATGTTGGGGAGGATTGTCGACGTTCTGAATGCTTCAGACGATACATTGTTATCACATTTTTCTCGCACTGCAAGCAGATATTTAATATATCTACTTTTTCACTGTTCGTAAAATATGACATTTCATGTTGTTATTACAATTTTTACAATTATTGTGAGTTTGAAATTCACGATATGATAAGTTATTATTGACCGATGAAATGTTCCCGAATGCACCCATTTGTATGTATCTGCTTCTGTTATGGAAACAAAGTACAATAAAGAAACGATATACGAAATGTTTGCAAACGTGTTTCGATATATTCTTTACCGAAGATATTTATTCAAAATATCCCTAATAACTTTTCGACAATTTTATTGTATAGAGAATAATGGTAGAATAATTTTATAAAATAACCACCCTAAATGCACTATCATTTTCAAGAGCTTAGAGAAAAAACTTCAAGGGAATGATCAATAGTTCTTTTTTTCAAAGATATCCACAAGATAGAACAACATTAAAATTAATATTTGCAAATTTTATATATATATATTTAAAAAAGGTATTTATTTGTCTTTACAATGATCCTAATAATAAGTCATTATCTTTTATATCATTCGAAATATTGAGAATAGAGAGATGACATGTTAGTCTATTTTACTAAAATTTATTTATGTTAACATTTAATATCGTGCGTACGTTTACTATAAAAGGCTTAACTTTTACATAAAGTAGTTTCTAACATCTATCTTTCAAACAGCACACGAAGTAAAAAAGTTGGTGATATACATGTATAGAAATTAAAAGTATATTTTAAATAGCGAATGTTGTTGAAATGAAAAATTCAAATATGTAGGATATAATATCAGTAGATTTTTTTAGTAATATATATATTTACAAAAAATATACAGGGTGTTAAAAAATGTTTATACTTTTGTTCGGTTTGTAGTATTTTATCGTGAAAAATAAAAAATGTTCAATCAACATGAAACCTAAAGACAATCCTTTTAATACAATGTCATATCATGTATAAAATTCTATGCAATACAAAATGTATCTTTACTATTAAAGGATATGTAAAATTATCCTGTCCAAAACCAAAAATGATCCAGTTTTTATTTAATAAGAAAAATTATTCGTTATAAGATACCTCACTGTATATTGAATATAAATAATGAATATAAATGTATGATGATACAAGCAAGCCACGCGTTTTAAATATTCAGTCATAGCAAATTTAGCGAATGACACAAATTTACATAAGCATTATTAAAATTTAAACACAGTAGGAGACAAAATACAATAACATTTTTCGAGCTGCAGTTTTTACATTGGAAATATCCATAAAATGCATATTTACTGTTTTCACCATAGAATAATAAGTAGACATTGATAATAATAATAATCATATTAACTGTATTATGAAATTTTTAGTTTTTTACTGAAGAAAAAAAATATTTTTTTTTTTTTTCAATTCTTAACATTGTAATTTGTAACCAATAAAAAGCTAACTTTTATTCAAAATAATCTTTTTTAAAATTATCGATAGATCCTGAAAGATCGTGGCGACAATTATGTAAAACACCCAAACTAGAATAGCAATTATAATGAACTCAGAAGCGAGCATTAATATTTAGCAAGTTAATTACCGTGACGCGCCAACAATGTCTGACACTTAATTTGCTAGTGGCACCATATTAATATCGATCATTGGCAATGTTAGAATACATTGTAGTATTCGAATTCCATACATAGTTATATTTTAATGATTTTCAATATTATTTGCTTCTTATAACCATGCAAAATATCAATTGCAGTTTGGCATAACGCTGTAATAAATTCATATAGCTCAACGAAGGCCCAGTTGATGCAAAACTATTGACTTACGAATTCAACCAAGTGTAAAACTGAAGGGTAAGGAACTGCAGTTTTCAACCAAGAAATTTTAAGACCGTGTAACGCACAATTGATTTAAACAGCGGTATATTTTTTTAATTTAAATTTTATTAAATTTTTTTAAACGATTATAAACTACATTAATTTTAAAGATTCGAAATTTAATGTTTATTGACTTACTAACTGTTTCATTGTCACAATGAAGTAAATTAGGCATTCTGCAAGAGTTTAATGACAAGCTTCATACTTCTTACAGATCATACATTTATGCATAGCAACAAAAATTGCTTATATATCTATTTACCAGTTTTAAACAACTAAATTATTTTACATATTTTTTAATTTATATTAATCCAGGGACATGTTATTGTTTTTATATTAGTTATACAATTGCTATCTTGAAATTCAATTGTTTTTAAAATTTCTGTTGAATATTGGTGAGAATTAAGGGCTTAAAAAGAAAAAAATACTATAAAAGGAGATGAATTCATTTTTTACCGTTTAAAGTGTTTTTACAAATGATTTACGTTACACTGAAGGCCGCCTAAAATGCGTCAGCTGAATCGGTATTGTTGCTCGATCTATTACTACATAATCAGACAAAACGTTTACGACAATTTTACATATATGTTGAATCCCGTATTAAGAATGTAAAACGATTATATTATTTAAAAATATGTATGTTACATATATCTAATGTATTACATAGAAAGAAAATTAAATTATTACAGCATTATCGATAAAGCATAAAATTGACTCGGCATTCAAAATGTTAAAAAATTAAATCTGGAAAGTGGTTTCTATTACTTTGTTTATTGAGTAAGTTCTTTCTAGAACTCTATGGTCACTTGAGCAATATCTTACAATATCATATTGATTTTATGTCTCATCTTGTTCTTTAATATTGTTGAAGTTTCTAGTTTATTAATGTAGGCACATTATAGATAAACTTTTCCTGTAACTCTTTCAATACAGATTGTTTTTTGTTTATATGTTAACATTAATGGATTGTTCAATGTAATAAAGCATGTATATGTTTTTAGTTTCTCTATAAAATTTATAATTTTGTATATTTCAAAGTAATTTTTAATCCCACACTTTTAAAAGAAATATTATTCTTCTAAATGAGTATATTTCCAAGATCCCTTTTTCTCCTTCATGCATAAATTTTATTTAAGGGATATTTTTTATATAAGAACTTTATTGTATATCTTATGGAAATTTGATGAAAAACACTTACATTACATATCAATAAGTCCATTAAATCTATATGTTATATGGTCTTCACCTCTGATTTTGATGATTTTCAAATATGTTATAAAGAATATTATTCTGAACAACTTTTTTCTCTGAAGAAATTTGAAGCCAAATTTCGTTTTCAAGATATTTACAAAAAATGATTGCTATCATCACATTAAATTCCACCTATACATGTATAACCATGGCACATGTATGTGAATGTCTACCTCCTCTTTCAATAATTTCAGATTGAAGCAGCCAGCAATCAATTAATATAGGTACATATAACAGATCAATTTTTGAGTTTAAATTCGGGATAGGTTTCCAACTGAACTGAATTCAAAGAAGTATAAAAATTACAAATTACAGTTTAATTATTTTATTATTCTATTGTATATAATTGAGATATAAATAAACTATAATGTATAATTGTTATACTTCTTTGAATTCAATCCTGTAATAGACAATTATCACAAATAATCTTTTATATTATGTAGTATAATAGATTTCTACAATATACCACATGTTTTAGCTTTTTCCATATCATAAATCATACTTCCAAATATATGATAAAACAGAAAGCAAGCTAAAGTTATAATAAAAAATAATATGAAAGGTATTAAGATATTAAAGAAATATCATAGAAATGAAAGTACATAAACATGGAATCCGAATGTTAAAAAGATAGATTCACAAGTGAGGAAAAAATTAAAGAAGGATGACTGCAGACATACATCAAGAGACATTGTGAGTAATAAGCTTATCAAAAACAGAAATGCATAAGTACTTGAGAGGATGAGAGGAGGTTTAATACAAGATAGAAATGAAGTAGAAGTATACACACACAGATAAAAAATTATATGTCACTTTTATAATCAGAATTATTAATCAGAACTATATCTTAAGGATAAGTACTATCACAATATATAAACATTTTACCAAATATCCCATTTGGGGTTAGCATGACATTAACCTGATACCAAATCTCAACAGATCTGACATTAAAATTGCATCCACCTGTAATACGATTTTATATCGATTTTGACGCCAGATTTGTTACTGAACTTTGGTGCAAATTAATGTCAAAACAGACTAAAACTTGTTACTATCATCAAACCTTGCTACAATTTTGTGACAAATTTAGTCATTTACGCTATTTAATGCAACTTGATGTACTTACAGTTTAAATGTTAATATAAGCTTTAGTTGATATAAATCTGGCATTAATTTAGTAGCATATTGATAAAAAAGTTTGTGGTAGGCATTTCGAAAATCTGACATTGATAGATATGATTAACGGAGAGGTGACTGTACATTGTTTCTACAAAACAATTATTTCATCAGTAATTATTGCAATATCAAGATAGATATCCCCTTTGCTGTCAACTGTTATCGTGATAATGATTATGTGTGTAGTGTATGTGTAATTAATTAGTTTGAAATCATTTTTATTTTTATATTCTTGTTTTTAGTTCTCATACATGCACACATACATTGATTTGGTGGATGACAACTTCTTTTCAGATCCTTAGTGAGAAAATCACTTTGCATATTGATATCATCTAGTAATCGCTTTTTTATCCTAAAGCTATGTTCATATTATAAATTGAGAGGCTAAGTTCACGCGATAACGTGCAAATGTGTATGTCAGCAGTACTGCAATACAGTTACGCGGAGTATCATCACGAATGTGTTAAGAATGGTTTGAGTTTGTACAGTTTATACTTGAAGCATTAAACGGCGCGAAATTATTTTTATATTCTCGATCTTTCTTTGTCTATAGAAAATCGTATTCAAAATTTAGTTTTTTATTTAATCAATACGTGAAAACAATAAAGCTGTAGATAAAAAGAAATAACAAAAGTAAAAAGAAGTGATTCTTGGTGAAAGTTGGAGGATACTTATTTCTGTACTACGACGAAAATAATTTCTTTCGTCAACTGCTCATATAATGAACGCATCAACCAATCAAGATGAGACTCATATGACAACAGTAAGATTCTTTTTTACACTGCATGACTTTTCATTTTTGTCATCGTTAAGGATATATTATCAATGTAATATTTTTAATTTATTTATTAATATGTAAATCATTGATAAATTGTTCATTAATGACGTTAAATTACCTTAACATTTATTTGTATTTTGTACAATGACATATTTACTTTATGTGTGAAATATATATTTTAAGGAAATTATTATAACAGTGTTTTTATTACATTGAAAAAAATGTATTTAGTTTTATTTTCATATCAACAATGTTTTATCATTAATTGTATTTTACATTTTTATGTACCTATCAATAATGGTAAATATGTTTTTAGCCAGAATTAATTACTGCACATGGTTATACAGCAGAGACACATCATATATGGACTGAAGATGGTTATTGTTTGGATGTTCATCGAGTTCTACCTTTAAAATCCAATGAAAGTTGTGATAAGAATGAGAATAGTACACAAGTTTTAACTAATAAAGATATAATAGAGGTAAAATGTATTTAAAGTTATAAATAGTTTGTTTAAAATTTAGTAGTTTAACTTTTTTTGTAATAAAAATAACTATGTAACAGGTTCTACTTAAATATTCAGTAGAAATAAACAAGATTTAATAAATATATATAGAAAAACTTGGATCCTAACATCAATAAATAAGAATACATTTATTGGTTGTTTATTTCTATTGTATGTTATTATAACAAAAAATTAAACTGTGTAAAGTTTGATATAAACACTTATAATTTTTTAGTTCTATTTTAATGAGAAAATTGGAAAAAATTAAAATAGCTTAAATTATGATAAAATAAAGTTTATATCAACATTAACGTATAATAAATATCCAATGTTTAGAATCAAAACCATGTTATCACACCAAAAAAACCAATGCCAGTTCTCATCCACCATGGACTTCTATCAAGTTCAGCTGATTGGGTATTATTGGGTCCAAAAAAGGCTATAGCCTATCTTTTATCTGACAATGGTTATGATGTTTGGTTAGGAAATGCAAGAGGTAATGCATATTCTAGAAAACACAAACAGTATACAACTAAAAACAAGGAATTCTGGGATTTTAGGTAATTTTACCTAAGGAATTATTGAATAAAATAAAACAAACAGCAACTAAATAAAAATATGAAACAGATAAATACACGTACACAGTATTTCATACATCATGCACAGTTTAATACCTCCATTATTTTTACAGGTACAAAATAATGTGTTGGAACAAATTTTTTCGATACAATAAATATTATGCTTTACCTTTTCTTACAGGGCAATTTATGTCTGGTTTTGGAAGTCATTGTTATCTTTTTTTGATACAGCATTATAGCACACATTGAAACGAATTTAATGACCTATAGCATTGTGTTTTTGAATGGAAAAAACCTATATTAGTTAAAAGCTGGTTAGAAAATTTAACATTTCTTGTTTTTCATATGTATTTTGTAACTAAATTTATTTATTCTATAACAGATATTTAATGTAATTTCTGTTAGGTTCTGTCAAGAGAGTTTTAGGCATAAAATATTTAATTTTAAAATACAAATCTTTAGAAAAAATAACTTGTGTATTATAGATAAATAAACCCCTATGGGGATTGTGAAATGTTTTCTGGAGAAATCACTAAGATTATTTTTAGTTGCAAATTTTAAATATATTAAATGTATAACTACTTTCAAATTGTCTCCTTTATTTTATTAAAAAGATTTTTGAACAAGGCAGAGATTGTCATAATTTATTTAGCTATTGCAAAAGAGGATTATTGGGACTGCCCTATATGGATTAAACTAATATAACATCAACATCTATATAGTGTTACTATTTAGGGCTAGATTATAAAAGATAAAATTATTATCTCATATTTTATCAAAGATGCTCTAAATGGACAAAAGTACTCCAACTTTTAAAGAAACAAATTATAAATGCTACTTCATAATATTGACAAATGAGCATAATAAACTTATTGCTTTTGGAAAACTAAAGATATATTTCTCAATTTGTTTTTAATTAACATGACTTTCTCATTAAGAATCATTTGAAGGTCATAGTCTTGTAAATTGTTGAATTCTTTTCTATGTGCACTTTAAAATTCAGAATTCCGTTTGCAAAAAAATTACCTTGTAAGAAAAAAAATGTAAATTACAATATCTGTTGCATCGAATACATTTGTTTTGGCATATTTTTTTGCATCTTCAGTAAAAATAACAAAGATAATAAAGTGTACAAGACATACGAAACTCTCTCTCTGTACACAAAATTAAATATATTAATTATTAAGTAAATAATTATACTATTTTTTCAGCTGGCATGAAATTGGTATTTATGATTTACCAGCAACAATAGACTATATTTTGGAGCAAACTGGACATGCGGAGCTGTATTATGTGGGTTACAGTCAGGGTACAACTGCATTCTATGTAATGGCTAGTGAAAAATCTGAATATAATCGGAAGGTTAAGGGAATGATCAGTTTAGCACCAATAGCATTTCTTTCAAACCAGAGAAGTCCTTTACTCAAATTTATTGTTCATTTTTATGGATTAATGGAGGTATGTTTTTAAACATGTAAAATAACAATTATGATCAGAGGTGGTTAAATTATAAGCATTATATAATTCTTCCAAACAAATACAAAATAAATTTTGAGTTTAAAGATTTTAACTACACTTAATTTTAAATTACGTCTATGCATTTTCGAATAAGAAATGAATTTATCCAAATTTTTATTAATTTAGACATTTAATTTTACTTATTAAAGCATTTGCAGTTTTGAATATCAGAAGTATTTCTCAGTTGAATTAGTTCAGCAAGTTATAAAACTTATTTGAGACAAATTTAGATACAAATGTTTGAAGTTTGTATTGTGAGAGCTTTTCTCAGATTTTCAGAATCAGAGTGATTTCAAACTACATATAACGAAATATTTTCACACTTTATCAAGTACATAACATAAGGCAAAATATGTTTTTCATCATTTTTACACAGATAAAAAAAATATAACCTACAAAACATGTATAGGTAAAAGATGCAGATGATCATAAAAACTACAAAATTATTAATAAAATATAAAATACATATTGGGTTGGTGAATAAGTTCGTGCGGTTTTTTGAGTAACAATAACTTTTTATTTTTTCAAAAATACAAAGTACCAGTAGTCAGTTAAGTATTCTCCTTCTTTATCAATGACTTCTTGCAAATGTTGCGGCAGTTTCTCACGACGATAAAATTCTACCTGTTTTGAAGTAAACCAATTTTCAAACTAAAACTGCAATTCTTCCTCATTATCGAACGAAACTCCGCGTAATGCATTTGAGAGTGATTGGAACAAGTGATAGTCAGACGGAGCAATATGTGAAGAATACAGTGGGTGTTGAAGAATTTCTCAACCAAGCACCAGAATCACTTTTTTCGTCAATTTTGCGACATACAAGTGATCATTGTCATATTGAAGAATAATCTCGTATTGTGCATTTGGATGTTTCTGACGCACTACTACTGCCAAACGTCGCATTTGTTGAGAGAAGACTTCATGTCACTTCATTCAAGATGGTATTGTTTTTGTTAAGCAGTTCCCAATGGATTATTCCTTTCATATGTCACCAAATGCAGAGCATTGACTTTTGTGGATGCGAATCCTGCTTGATACGTGGCGTCGCTTGTTGATCCTTGTCTACCCACTGCTTGCGATTTTTCATTTTAACGTAGAGGCACCATTTTTCGCGGTCCTGTAATAATTAAACTTAAAAATAGTCATCGTCTTGGTTCCCAGCAACCTAAAAATGGTCAACGTTATTGGGAAACAAGACGATGACGAGCAAGCAACGCAGAACATGCAATAACCCGATCATCTTTATTGGCTTGATTCAACTTGGGCGGGACCCATACACCAAACTTTTGCACTTTTCCCATTTCCTTTAGGTGTTTGAGAACCGTCGTATGAGTACTGCCCATCTTTTCCGTTAATTTCCGTAAAGTTTGACGGTTGTCTTCTTGAAGAAGTGCTTCCAATTGTTTGACATTAAACTCAACGGGGCGGTCTGAACGAGGTGTATCAGCTAAGCTGAAATTACTCTGCTTAAAGCGGACAATCCATTTTTAAGCAGTTCTCTCAGCAAAAGATCCATTTCCGTAAATTGAGTTGATATTTCGAGCCACTTGAGTTGCACTGGTGCCACGATTGAATTTGGCTAAAAGTAGATATCGGAGGTGTTCTTTTTTATCAACTTGAAGCATTGTAGAGCTACAAGATAATATAAAACATTGCGAACAAAGTATTTCATAAAGGTACATAAAAATAGTAAAGAAAAGGCCACTCGAACTTATTTACCAACTCAATATATATATATACATATGTTTAAATTACAACATATGTTTGTAAATTAAAGGAAGATTATTTAATAAATTTAGTAGATATTAGTATTTAATTAAAATTATTTTATTTTTAATTATTTTTAATTGGCATAAGTATTTTCTTAATATTTAATGTGAGTAATAAAAGAATTGATAAAATCATTTATGTAATATGTTATCCGGAATTTTTTTATAAATAAAAAATTATAGGAAAGGTTTTAATGTGATATTACTTTTTATTTAATTATTTATATTTTCTATTCATAATATTATAAGATTTGTAGAAATAAATTCATTAATCCTTAATGATATGTCTTTTTATTTATAAAAAATCGTAAAGTCTTGAAAAAATGAGGAAGTTAAGTCAATGCGAATTGTTCGCTAGCTGATCCGTCGCACATGATTGCATCGACCGATAGTGTCCTTTAAAGTTAATAATAATTTATGAGTTATGATAATTTACACCCTGTAGCAGGTTATTGAATTCATCTTAATAAAAGTTATCACATCATGATAAAATTATTTATATCATTTAGTACCTTCCTCTATATTAAACAATTTTCATAAGAATATTTTTCTTTTTATATTTTCAATATGTTATAAAATAATTTGCTGTGTCTTGATAAAACAGATAGCTATATGATAATTGATTATGCTAGAAGGTAACATTTTAACTGAAACTGAACTTTGTGTTGAGAGAAATTTATGAAATTTAATACTTAGATAAATGGTGTTACATGAATGATATATAAATCCACCTCTGGTCAGAGGATTTTCTATTATTTTTGATTGATACTTCTATAATAAGCGTGTTTCAGTGGGGATCCTCTTATTGCAATGTACATCAGTGGTTCCCCCGTAATAGGTTACAAGCAAGAGCCTTGGGTACAATAATTCGAAATGCTCCAGGTAGTCTCACTAAAGGTTTCTGTGTATGTTGGTTTTCGCTCATAGCTGGATTTGGTAGTGACCAACTGGACAAATCTATGTTGCCACTAATTTTAGGACATTTTCCAGCTGGTGCTTCTGCAAAACAAATTATTCATTACAGTCAAAGTATATTATCAGGTAATTATTTAATAATTACATTAACATTTAGTATTATTTTTTATTTTAATTATATAAACTTCATTTATTAATGTAATCTAAGAAATTCTTGTAATACAAATTTTGTATAGAAATTACTTATATAAATTTTTATAATTATTATAGTTAATTATTAGTAGTTAGTACTAATACTTATACATTATTTTCTTATACAGGATCATTTCGTAAGTTTGATTATGGAGCAACAGAAAATTTAGAAATTTATGGTTCGACACAGCCACCAAAATATGATCTTGAAAAAGTAAAAACACCAATTATTATATTTTACAGTGAAAATGACTTTTTAACTGATCCTGCAGATGTAAAGAAGCTTACTGATAGATTACAAAATGTTATAGAAGTGAGGAAGATTGAATATTCAAAATTCAATCATATTGATTATTTGTGGGGTAGGGATGCTAGAACCATTCTTTATAATGCTGTTCTAGCAGCTTTAAAAAAACTTAGGTAAGAAGCTCTGATTGTGCTCATTATTTATTAGTTTATATGATGATATTGATAATATGATGCAAGCAGTATATTTCAAGAAATTAAATGTCAAATAAATCTGTATTTTTTCTATTATTTAATAATTTTCACATATTCTGTTGTTAGTACATAGTTATAAAATATTATAAATGCAAATAATACATATTTTATTAAAACAAAATATTGAAAAGTTACTATGTTTGAAACAGTTTTTTATTTATATTAATTTATAACCAGAAAATTATTTTTTGTTGTAATGATGAATAAATTTTATGAATAGAAAATTGTTAATTTTATATACATTCTAAGATATATTTCTATACATCTTTTGTAATGTATTATCTCTTTCTTAAATTTATTTTGCAAATATTAAAAATAAATCGAAAAAATAAAAGGTATAAACAACACAATGAGTTTTCCTTATTGCTTTGGTATATGTAATGCATGTTAAATACGATAAAAATATCCTTATAAATTATTTCAAAATTCTCTAAGTTTAACAAAGATGTGATAAATTTTACAAATTCTTATCATAGATGATCATTGCTATAGTGAAATTTTATATAATCAACTTAAAATTCTAATTAAGATTAATTTAGTGTGATAAATTTATAACAAAATTTGATACACAGCTATTAATTTTTATGTATACTATAAAAGCAAAACATTTATATATCATTTAAGTACTCAATGTGAGTTCTATGGCAAAGTAAAAGTTGGAGTTTAACGAATTAGTAACATTTTACTTAAATGATTCTAAATTTAATTATTGTATACTATATATTAATTATCAGATTTGGTTACTATACAGTCTTTAGAAGACATCTTGCCTTCTCAGGGTATTTAATCTTGACCAACTTGTTCTCTCTTTACTTGAATTCAATAAAATTTTTGCATAATAAATTTTGCCTAAGTATAACAGAAAAGCATTTCTACCTTCACTAACCTAAGAGTGCAAGAAAGGGGAAATTTTACATTCTAACAGTTATTTTAAATTTTCGCGGATTCTGACATGGACAGCGATTCAGTACTGCATGAGTACTAACTCAAACAAACTTGTATCTTAAATAAATCGCTAATATGTAACAGTGCTGTTGCAATTTCATTTAGTAACTTTTGTTATTTTTTGGTTATAACAGCCGAGAATGCTAAAGCATTTGATTTGAATGTATTACATCGTATTTAAATAAATTTTAACCAATGTTTTAATTATTTTAACAAAATTAAATTTATTGTTCAGGACGATATATATATATACAATGGTTGGTGGTTAGAGTTTTTTTTTTTTGTGGCAATGATTTATCGGAGGTGTACCTGCTCTATCAGCAGCTGTTGACATCAAATATTTTGGTCGAGGCCTCCTCTCAAAAATTGCACCTGTTAACAAAGATCAACTTATCAACTAACCTGAAATTTTTATGCTATTGACTACATGTAATATGGGGGGAGGATTTTTAGACAATGATTTATAAAAGTAAGAGGAAAATTTTCAAAAAACCACTTGGGAAATAGGTCATTTGAGAAACCAATCCGGTGGGGTGGAAACCGAAAATGGTTGGCGACCAGAGTTTGAATGAGTGATTTTCAGTTTACGGTCTTGTTTGTATCCATTTTTAATTTTTCAACAAATTCTAAGCATATAACTTTACATAACGGTTTTAATTGCATAACTCTTAATAGTTTTTGTTCTTGATCAGTATTTGTTATATGAAAGTGTTTCCCACTTAGGTTATGATTTTCTTAAAGATTACTGACTATTTCAGGTGAATAAATCAAAGTTTATAATGATTAACATTTGAAAATTTAGCTATATGATCATATTATTCATTTCCTGGGTATTAATACTTTTACAATTAATTATTTGAGTTTGCCACTTACGGATTTCCAATATTTACCGTTAGAGTGAGCCACACTTTACGTGATACTGTAATATCTAGTTGTGTCGTCTTTTAAGACTGAGTCCTGACGAATCAGCGTTGAGTTCAGTTACGACCTGCAGCGTCCTGTTCTGTCAAACTGGAGTTTCGAGATTGTCGTGAAGCGGTGAAAGTTCGTATTGCTAGCGAAACGACGGGAGTGGCCCTTCACTCAACGTAATTGACGGAATTCATTAGAAATGAATTGATTTCTTAGATATTCTTTTACTGAAAAGTAAAACTGTTTGTGTTTGCAACCTTATATTGTATCGTAATTTACAGCTGGAAGCCATGGAAGATTATTTGCCAAATGAATATGATGTCGTTGTCGTGGGGACAGGTATTGATTTTTGCAATATCCGTCTAATTTATTTTGTTGATTTTTTATTTTTGATATTTATAATGGTTCGTTAATTTTATAGGTATGACAGAGTCTATTGTTGCAGCAGCCGCAAGTAGAATTGGTAAAAAGGTCCTTCACCTAGACAGGTATGTCGGATTTTCTCTCACTTTTACACTTAGTCATACTCTTTTCCTCGTTTGTTTCTTGTTCACTTTTTCTCTTCATATATCTATTTTTTCGTGCTTTTTTGTTTTATTTGTCTCTTTCTTTTTTTCATATTTGATAATTTATTGTAAAGTAGAAAGCATTTATGTATTTTTATAAAGTTATATACAATTCTTGATTTATTCAAATAATCTATATACCTGTTTGTTATCTAATTATAAATTTTTATGTACATTAAAGCTATTAGTTTCGAAAATTATATTTAGAATACATTATTTTCATATTTATTACATCCAGATATAAAATAAAAATATGAAAATTTATAAATAATTGTATGTTTTTATTGAACATTTAATTCCCTTTTAAACAAATATCGATGCGAATAAAATAGTATTCTAATAAATTAACTATGTTTAAATTAATAAAAGTTATTTAATATTGAAAACAATTTTACAGATATGCAATAAATCAAATTTAATTTTGTTTTCAAATTATATCATAATTCAGAATGTCAGCGGAATTCATGAAATATGAGCTACAATTAGTGTTTGTTACAACCAATTAGATTTTACTACAGTGTTTATGGTCATTAATAATTTTATTTTATTTACTGATTTTAACGATAAAATAAGGATATAATCAATGGGTCATCATTTTTTAAACATGCTAAACATAAATTTTTAATTTTAATACATGTTACTTAAAGGGATATGGTAATATATGGGTGCGTTACTTGTGTGATTTTAATTATATAAAGATTTTTTATTTGATGTATCTTTATGTAAAGAAAACATCAAATTATTTAACAAATTGAATAATTGTTATTTTCCTTTATGCATTTTATGTTTAAATAAATAAAAGCATAGATATGTTACAAATATAATACTTCTTAATTCATTAGGTTACATAAAATAAAAGACTTTCTATTGTATTTGAAAGTTGAGTTATTTCATGATTGCCTAACAAACAAGTTTGAAAGTATAATTGTTAAAGAAATATTCAACTTGTAGACAGAAAGTTAAAAGAAGTGCAGAAATATGTTTAAAGTTATGATTACTACGTACAAAACATTTACTAATCTCTATAAAAGAAATTTTTAAATTAATTTTAGGATTTATTTCGAATATAAAAATGTTATTAATTAAGTTATTAGTTATTAAATGATTATAAATTTTACATGATTTGTTGGAGTTTAAATCGTTTAGATTATATCTGTGGAAATAAAAATTTTATAAACAGAGTGGGGTAATTATTCAGTTTCACTTTTAGATTTCTGAATTATTCAATTTCACCTTGAAGTTTCTAGAAAGGTTCTTATAAGCTGAAGTTTTTTTGTAAGTAGTTGTTTTTTTAATATAATTTTGTATTTTTTCTATCAGTTAATGCCAAATGTCTCTTGTATGTTAATAATTTTGCATTTATATAAAATGACAAATTTTATTTACAGTACTTATAGAATGGTATAAAATATATTAGCATACATTCTCGTATATTGGAATATATAAACATTTCATGTTACAAAACACAAATTAACATTATTTGTATTTTGAAAACAATGCTACAAATCGCAAAATATTAAAAAATTTGATAATTAGATATTTGCTTACTCTGGTTTACTACATATTTAATCTATTATTCACTATCAGTTCTTTAATCGTAAAATAAAACAAAAATGGCTAAAAATGTGATGCTGTTATTATAAAAAAATTACTTCTGAACTCTGTTTACTTCTTATATTTTCGGTACTAATTTGTGCAATTTAATAAAATTAATTTTTAAATAAAAGTATAGATAACTGTACTTAACGAATTACTCAATTTAATATCGTACATTTTATATTATTTATACTGGGTGATTCACAAATTTTATTTATCATGTTATTATCTTTGTTGTTTCAAACAGAAAGAAATAAAAACTACAGATGTTTATGATTTCAAGAGACACGTACTTTAGTTGTAAGCCTTACTATGAATGTTTAATAACATTGTTTAAAGGATGTTTAATAGTCATTATTATTTTTTAAATGCAGTAGTTATTTTCTAGAGGTAAAGATCTAAAAATAAAAGAATTATTGGGAAACATGTTTTGGAACCTATATCTCAAAATATTTAATATTTAAGTAATTGAAGATCTTTAGCAGTTTGTCTTGACTTGAATTGTTTAGCATTATTTGCTGTATGAAATATTAAATGAATGTATATAAATACCAGTTCCAGTTTATAGATTATATTGTTCTTTTTTCTATATATGTAACTAGTTATAGTAATATAATTTGATTTAATTTACAAAGTACAGCTTTAGTTATTTGTAACTTTCGAAATATATAACAATAAAATAAATAACTTATAAATCTTTTCCCATCAGAAAATAGCAATTTCATTTTAAACAAGCTAAAAGTAACTTTCACATTTTTTTATTCGTCTATTAACAATGAAGTTTATTATTAGATTACGTGTTTTTCGAATATACTAACTTGTAGCTTCATTTCTGTTTCATTATAGACACTAATAAAGGGACTTGAGATTGATATTGTTAGTGGATCATAATGTATGTATATGCTGTATACACAGTGTACATAATGCATTTAAGTATTAGCTAATGTAGTTTAATATTTAAAAACGCTTAAAATCGCTTTTGAATCAGTACCAAGTGATTTCCCACTATGAAATTACTTATATCAATTCAAACACGAAATGCTATTATATAAATATAAAATATATGTAACAGTTAAACTAATTCGAGATAAAGTAAGTAAAAATAACTAATAAAAAATTCAATTTATTATCGTTTAAATAGAAAGAAATGTGGAAACAAAATATTACGTGAAAAAAGTATGATAAAAATATTTTTCTTAATATTCTTTAATGTTTTTATGTTCACGTAAAATAGCTTTAATGTATTATAATATTTCCGCAATGTTATTAGAATTCTTTCTTATGATAATTTTATTGTTTCCCGAAGTTTATTTTTATTTCATGGTAAAATAATTCTTTCATGTTGCCTATAAATTTTCCGTCAAGTTTACATTGGTACTAATTTGCTGATTATTTGGTTATTTTAATTTTATTATATTGTACATAGTTTTGAACTAGTCTCGTTATGTTACAAAATGAAATGTTGTGAATTTTAAAACTACTTTTGTAATATTCACAGTTTTAATTGCACAGTTTCCCTAGTTTCTTTGTGGTGTGATTCCAGATTGTGTAGAATTGTGGATTAAATTTAAACAGTATTGGTAAAGTTTTTCTGCGTCGTCTAGGTTGACTTAGGTCAGGCTTAGCCAAGTGTCTGTGCGTAGGTATTATATTAGAGCAAAATTCGTAGCGGAAACGATATATAGTGTGCGTATATTATAGGTCTATATACTGTTCCTGAACAATTTAGAGGAGTGATGTGCAGGTTTAGGATACTCCAATCACAAATTCTCGGGCTGTCCGATATTTTCAACCGATTTGAATAAGGGAAAAATCAAGCAGTCGAGCAGAATTGGGGTTATTATATTATCTTATGAATTTGTAGTTAAATAACGGTTGATTAATAACTAATATAATTATTTATGGAATTATCGGACTGAAACCAATTTTTTCCTTCATCAAATTGGCTCAAAAGTGTCGGACTATTCGATACTTTGTATTTCTGGAATCCATCCGAATCCATCCAATTTCTTCCAAGCCCAGCCCAACAATTCGCGCATCCGCAAACTCCTAATTAAGAATGCTTATAGGTATTACATAGGATCTATTGCTAAAATTGTTTACCTTGAATATTAAAAGAAAAAGAAATATTTGATGAAATGTAACGATATTTTAAATGTACGATCTTTATTAATTATTGTTATAAATAACAATTCACTTAATATTAACCTTTTTTATTATTCATTTGCATTTTTATAACAAGTACTTTTGCTTTTATTATTTTTAAATTACGATTTAATGTTGATGTCTGTTATATATTGAATGTTTGAATGTTCGTAAGTTTTATTTATTTATTTATTTATGACATCCATTAACGTACTATTATTCTGTATATCTCAAGTTATGTGAGAAGACAAGTATGTTGATTAGTTCATAATTAAATTTTTATATTAAGTACTTAAAAAGTGATAGAAATTCTATTACACTTTTAAGAAATACCAACTTTTTTGCTTTTATCGCAATATTTTTTAAGTGTTTTGTCAGATTTTACTAATACGTTTTTATGTTTCATTTTTATTGTCGTTCGATACGATAATGAAATTTATGTGATACGTGTGGCTTTTACTTGCACATGTTGTCTCGCAATAGGATTCCTGCATGAGGTGGGAATATACGCATATACATACCTAATCACGTACATAGTTGAATTTGTCAGCCTAGCTTTTGCTCATATTTAATTCGTCATTTAAAATCTTCATTAGAAAATGCATATTTTTTATATCAATGACGTTTTTTTCTTGTTTCCTCTTTTCTTTTTTTCTTTTTTTTCTTTCTTCTACGAAAGAAAGTTTCATTTTGCTTTTAGAAAGTATTTGATAGAACTACATGAGGTAATATATAAGGAGAGTAAACTGCTCCTATTACAGTATTTCCGCTATAAACGTGCGAAAACACTTTATGTTAACTGTATAAATTTTATTCCCTTCACTAGGAACATCACCTTTGAAAAGAGTGAAGTGGCAACATAATATTCGAACAAAACTTTTTTATTTTCCATTTTTGTTACGTAAACATTTTTCTGATTAAGACGAAACCAAACACGACATACTTTGGATAATATTTACTTATGAATATTAATTGCATATGGTAAAGTATAAACGTAAAAATGATCACAAATATGGTTCAAATGATGTCGCGGTTGGCTTTATTTTAATCAAAATTCTATTAAAAAAAAAAGGTACCAACGTTTTGTTTTCCTTTATTCGCCCTGCTTTTTCATGTTCGGTAAACTATAAAGGTGAACCGCGATGCTAAATTCGAATAAATATCTTCATAAGTATGTTCACCAGTACAGTTGTTTTGTAATTAATCCAGGTTAAAGGGGTTTCGCTGTTTGTAAATCGTTGTAATAATTTCGCGCTTTTGGGCACTGTATTCTCTTTCAATTTATAACAAAGAGATTTATTTCCCTTGATATCAAATAAATGAAATAAAATAAAATATTATCTTAAAAAAGCTTGTCAGGTACCCCATCCATTTTGAAAGTTATTCTTTATACAAGGTGTGCAACACTGTCAAGTGCAGGGGATGTGCCAAGCTTAACTGCTCCGCTACTATGATCAAAATATCTCGGTACCCAATATCGTTCGTGCAATGTCACGACCGAGGTATCTCATGAATTTTTTATTAGAACGAGAATTATCATTTAAGGAAAAATGAGTATCACTGATGCTATCAATACGATTTCTCACCGGTTGAGTCATCGTTATTTATGAATATACGTGTATACTCATGAAGTTCTAGGTAAAAACTGAGATTATATTCCTTATCGAGGAGGAAAATATGCTGTACATAGTGTGCGATAAACGACATTCAACTGCAAACATAGAAAAACAGACTCGCGAAATGCCTCATCCGTGGCATCACATGAACGATATTGAGTAGCGAGATACAGTGGCTTCAAAAAGTATTCGTACACTATGTCACAAATAAATTCGTTTAACCCTGAAATTCTGAGTCTGATAGAAGTATTTGATAAAACTTTGTGGGTATGTAGATTGTAGTAGTATACGTATGAATTAATTTCTTCTTTTCATCTAAATGCCATTTTAAAGGGGTGAAACCAACGTTGAAGTTTCTGAGTTTTCTCTCATTTTTTAAAGATAATTTTGTAATGGTACTTGATGAAGCAAAACCTTTCAAACAGAAAATGTTTAATTTTTAATACTTTATCGCCCTGTTATAAGAAAAGAACCCAGAAAAGTTTGTATTCAAAGCGTGAACAATTATTGAAACTTTGAGGTAAAAGATATTTTGCCGCCAAAAAAATTGTTCTATGCAAGACGCACTATGCTCTGTACAGACATAAAGTTCCATTGAAATCTAAATTTCAGGATTAGGTGAACTTCCTTGTAGTACAGTGTACGAATACTTTTTAGAGTCACTGTAAGTCTTTCTCAATTGTTTTTTGTTCGCTCTTCGCTTTCACCGATCAGTTATTTTATTGTTATCTGATTTTATAATCTTCATATCTTGTATCGAGTTTACACATCAGCAGTGGTTACTGCTGTTACATTCGAGAGTACAGTTTTATGGACAGATTTTAGTAATAAAAACCTAACATTTTATATCTACGAGATTGATAGTTTTAAGGGAAATTGTCGATTGAGAATTCTACAATGTTAATCATCTTTTTGAATTTTTTTCTTACGAAATATTCATGATATTGAATTAATTATTTTTTTTTTATAATGAAAAGAGGCATCTTTAAGTTATAGTTATATAATCAAAATTGAAAAATTAAAAGATTTTTAACGTATTAGATGAAAATTATCTTTCTTTATATAATATTAATAATAAAATTATTGTAAATAAACAATAAGATTCAAATTGAGGTTCAGTCTCTAGAGAAATGTATATAACGAATAAAATAAACTTTGTTTGAAGTTGATTCGTCAATTAGTTGTTGAGTTATCATCGACGCCAATTTAAAAAATTCAGTTTCGGAAAAAAACATTTAAAATTTTCAGTGATGTTTCGTAATACACAGTTATAAAATTGATTTACAAGTTTTGATATGTTTTTAAAATATGAGATTTGATTTCGAAAAGAATTGAAAAATCGATTTTTTTACTCTGGCACTTGACAATCCCCCCTTAACCCTTTGCGGTCCTATATCGAGCCTCACTCGACACAGCGCACTGGGGTATTTGTCCCAAAAAATTGAACAAAACTCTTTCCATATTCACTCAATCTTTAAACTGACATAACTTCGCAGAAATTTATTCAAATTGAGTAAAACAAAGACAATTTTAAAGTTAACCCTTTGCAGTCCTATGTCCAATGTGTCTCGACAATCTCGAAATTGCGAATGCAGCGCGAACCGCAAAGGGTTAAACGTGAATCCTCAAATATTCATAAGGATTGATAGTCGATCATCAAAATTTCTTTTGATTCTTCCTTTAGTGCATAAATTAATTCAGTTGATTAATTTTTCCTATATGTGCTTTGCAAACTTTTCAAATTGTTTGGTATATTGCTATTTTTACTTTCTTATCTCTTTTAATTCGATAATTTTTCTTTGTGTTCGTTAACCTTGCAAAAACTCTTATTCAATAATAAGCACTTTATTTTTTCGCGCGTACACCACTGCTTAAAAATCTGAAATATGTTATGATTTCAAAATGAACTAGTAGTAGATAAATAAATATTTTATTGAAAATACATACAGTCACCGAAATAATAATAGGTTCAGTATTCGCAATTGTATGTTCACTGTTCTTATTTCTATTTTCATTGTTAAAAACATATGATAGTGCTCGATAATATTTCGCAAACATATCTTCTAACACCACTCCATCACTTACAAGGGAAGTTTGCGAACCCGGAAATTCAAAAAAATATGAAACTTGGTGTAC
This sequence comes from Tetrapedia diversipes, assembly GCA_033822845.1. Taxonomy (NCBI): domain Eukaryota; kingdom Metazoa; phylum Arthropoda; class Insecta; order Hymenoptera; family Apidae; genus Tetrapedia; species Tetrapedia diversipes. Next base: position 514,829 of record JAOPTO010000770.1, read on the forward strand.
AGGTAGAGTAAATCATCCATATCACATACCTATTTTTTGTTCGTGCCCAATTTCACTTTCAAGGGGTGATTTCACCCCTTAAAGAAAATGTAAATTTATTTTTGTCCTCGAATATCTCGAAAACGATGAGAGATATTGAAAAAGAGTTAAAACAAAAGTTGAATGCTGTTTTCATGGTTACAAGAATGTATAAAAAGATTTTTCGAAAAATCGATATTTTTTGAGTTACCCCCTCCACCAAACCTTAAATTTCAATTTTTGATTTTTTTAATTTCAGGTTAAAGTGCTCTTCGGTACCCCTTATCCATCTTTGTAAATAGTTTTTCTTTATCTATTTTTTTATATAAATAAAACGTCTATTGTCAAATTTAAAGTCTGATGTAGCATTTTTATTATTAGTGTGGTTTCATAACAGACAACTTACATTATCGATTACATAAATTTCATACTGTAATATGAAATTCAGTAATTTCAATTATTCAGTAGTTAATTGATCACCTATACGATTTGTAATGACAACACATACAGGCATGTTTTTGTTTTGTTAACACACGATACATTAGAGTTTGTGTGATTATTGGAAACAACTTATAATATATGAAGTGAACTCAACATTTTTTTCGTTTTGTTTCATACTATTATAATAATTTTATTTCTTGTATTTTTTTTGTTCAGTAGAATATTTCAATACACTTCGGATGATATTGGTTGAATTCATCTCTATAGGAAATATTTAAAACACGTTTCTCTTGATATATGTCTATTTATTGTGTCTATTTTCTATATCTATAATCTAATCCGTTTGTATGTGTTATATTAGAATTAACACAGATTATACGTAGAACAGTAATGATATTCATTGTAAAAATGTTCAAAACAGAAGTACTCGGCACACCACGAACATCTTACAAAAACGAGCTTTTCACAAACGCTGTTGTCTTCTTTGGAATGACTTGAAATGATACCTCCTTGTCTTTTGGAATTAACTGCTGCAATTCAGTTGGACAATCCACGAGTCGCGTCCACGAGTCGAATAGCAGCATACTTTTAGGGCCAGTATTAGGTAGATATACTTCCTTAAAACAAGTTTTGAAACGTTTGGATGTAAGCTTTAGAGATAACGAATTGGAGGAGGAGAAAGTAAAGACCTTACTTACATTCTTATAGTTATTACCGGATGAATAATTTGACGAACGAAGCAAACATATAAGGATTGTTTATAAAATAAGCTAACCCGTAAATTTGACGGGATTCGTAGAGATAGGTATACTATATATATATTTCAAAAATTAGAAAGCTTAGGAAAAAAAAATTGTGTGTATAAATTCGTTGGATGAAATGATTAATTTACGTTGCAAAATGATTCAAATTAATACTATGGTTTTTGAGATATTTCATTTTGAAGTTTGAAAGCCGTCAAATTGACAGGTCCCGTGAACCTAGTGTTAAATTCGGCAATAGACGTTTTATTTATTTATAAAAAAAAATAGATAAAGAAAAATTATTTACAAGGATGGATAAGGGGTACCGAAGAGCACTTTAACCAGAAATTAAAAAAATCAAAAATTGAAATTTAAGGTCTGGTGGAGGGCGTAACTCAAAAAAATATCGATTTTTCGAAAAATCTTTTTATACATTCTTGTAACTATGAAAACAGCATTCAACTTTTGTTTAACACGTTGAACGCCCAGCGTAAATCGATGGAGTTTCTCCCAAGACCTAAACCCGAAACTCGGAGTGTAAACAGCGCAATGTTATATTTACTTTATAATTTATTGTTATTGTATATCGTATATACTTATCATAATTGTGTTACAAATAAAATTAGTATAAATTACCTCCAAAATTTTGTTTTAACTAGAAAAGTGTCAACCGTTTACAAGAAACATAGCCGTCACCCATATCTGGGTGACGTGGCGTTCAACGTGTTAAATTCTTTTTCAATATCTCTCACCGTTCTCGAGATATTCGAGGACAAAAATAAATTTACATTTTCTTTAAGGGGTGAAATCATCCCTTGAAAGTGAAATTGGGCACGAACAAAAAATAGGTATGTGATATGGATGATTTACTCTACCTGTACACCAAGTTTCATATTTTTTTGAATTTCCGGGTTCGCAAACTTCCCTTGTTAGTTCAGCTGAGGTAGCCCAAATATTTGCACATATTTTTTTAAGAAATTTAAAAAGAATTATAGTATTGGTGATGCGAAATAATCTTAGGTTCAAGGTATTATTTTCAAAGAATACATTTGATGTTACAAGTTTTCGACTTTTTTTCAAGGTTAATATAAAACTGTATGATCTTCAAGTAGTTTGTATTGATTTTTAAGTTAAGTTTAAATTTGTATAACAGAATGGGCCGTGGAAAACGTCTAACGGATTATGAAAAGGGTTAGATCGTTATTTTAAAGGATATGTGCCTCTCCAATAGAAGCATTGCAAAGAAAATTGGCAGATCTTCTAATTTTATAAAATTAGGCGACAAATATGGCAGTAAAAAATCTACAGGCCCTCCAAAAAAGCTTTCTAAGAGAGATAGAGGAAAAATCTTACAGGAAGTTCGAAAAAATAAAGTCAATGCAAGTCAAATAAAGACTAAATTAGACTTGTCAGTAACTGTTCGACGTATTCAACAAGTTTTACGATTAAGTTCAACCCTTCGTTATAAAAAACAAGCAAAAAATCCTCCTTTATCAGAACTTCATAAAGCGGAACCGTTAAAATTTGCCGAAGATCACATGTCGTGGGTTGAAAAGTGGAGAACAATGATTTTTTCTGATGAGAAAAAGGTCAATTCAGATAATCCGAATGGATTTCAATACTACTGGTATGATTTACGTGATAAAAAAGAAATAAAAATGATCGCAGTGTGATGATATGATGTGAGTTTGGATATCACGGTAAAACTCTGATTATATGGTTTCCGCCGAAGGTAAATACTCAAAAATACCAAGAAATATTAGAATTTGTATTAGACGAATATGGTGACGACATTGGAGGATAAAATTTTGTATTTCAACACGACAATGAGGCAATTCATCGTGCAAAATTTGTTAAAGAGTGGTTCCAAAAAATAAACGTTGAAGTTTTATCTTGGCCTTCAAGAAACCCTGACTTGAACCCAATCTTCGAAAGGTCTATACCAATGGAAAACAATATTCGAACGTCAATGAGATAAATAATGGCATTTGAGATGCGTGGTCCTTAATCGAATCGGAAACACTGCAAATTAATAGATTCAATGCCTAAAAGGATATTTCAAGTGATTCAAAATAATGGAGAATTTACTAAATATTAAGTTACTTTTATTTTTACATTAATATTATTATTTTGTTACTTTTTAAAATTTTTATTCAATATATATTGAAAATACATGGGGTGAACCTATATTTGTTTCGCATGAAAATATTAATGATTTACAATTAAGAAATTCTTATTAACGTTAATAAAAATTACTCTATTAAACAGAACTATTTTGTTTTATTAAATACTTTAAAAGGTTATAATTACGATAAATAAAATAAAAAATGTTACATAAAATGTACCTTTATGTTATAAAACTAAGGTGAATCTGACATTAATACAATGAACCTATCATTATTTCGGTCACTGTATTGTTCTCCTACAGTAATGAAACGATACTTAACATTCGAACGGCCGTCGGCGTCTTTTCAGACCCAGAAATTAAAGTTTTGTTTTTTCACTGATTTTGAACAGCGCCGTAATTTCTAGTATTTCTCAAGCATTTCACGGTAGCTCATATATCATGAATATTTTTCATTTATTAGTCACGGTATCACTGCTAACACTGAATTGTATCCTTGAAGGACTCACTTGACATCTTACTAGGTCCGAAGCTTTTCAGATTCAGATTGTCTTCAGTTAGCATTTAGCTTTAATAGTAAACGATTCGTTGATTTCTTTTTACGTCCAACTATCTTTTTTCTAAAATGGATAGAGCTGTCATAAATTTCTTTAAGCAAATATTTTTAATGTACAATTTTGAAAAATAGTGTATTTTAACAAAGTATATTTCAGTTAATTTTTCAAAAATTAATAAAAAGAAACGCATTTTTACGTAAATATTAGTATAGGAAGATCTGGATCTAAAAAGATCTACTGATAGCCGTGCGAGTGTTATGCCGCGTCCACATTGAAAAGAACAGTTCGCGAGCAGCTAGCGAGTAGCACACGAACTGCTCCCGTACAGTTCGCGAACTGTTCGCCAACGGAAACCGCAGCATGTCTAGACTGGAGCTCGCGAACTGCTCACGAACAGTGATAAGCTTGTTCGCTTTGAATTCATGGGCAGTTCGCTATTAACTTTTGCCACATACGGATGTCAACGTACAGACTTTAAAAATGTCTGAACAAGATCTATTACTCGCAGCATCTACATATTATATAGTAAAAACAAAAATGTTAGAAAAAAAGGAGAGCGTTGATGTTGGCAAAGACAAGTGTTTACAACAAGAAAAACCTCTGGTGGAATTAGTTTAGCGAACAAATTATTACAGAACGAAAATGGGTTTAAAAACTTTAGCAGAATGTCATACGAAGCTGTGAAAAATGCTTGGTAGAAACTGACGACAATTGAGAGTTAGTCGAGTTCCATAAAATTGTGTTACGAAGGCGTCCAGACACGTTTCGAGCTCGCGAACAGTTCCTTTGGTGCACCGCTTCCCGAGCGGATAGTGTTCGCTGTTCGCTGAGGAGTTCGCTGCTCGCTGTTCGCGAACAGCAGTGTGGACGCGGCATTAGAATTGAAAGTAAAAGTTATAACTATAGTGTACTTATGTACTCTTTTTCTGTTTATAATTACCTCACATACTTTTAACGTTCTCATTTTGTAATTCTTTTTGATTTTATATTGCTGCATAAAAATAGAAATTTTGGGGGTGAATTTGCTGAGAATGGAAAGGTTGTTGACTCTTATTTTTTTAAACAGAACAGCTTATTAATTTTTTATTGTTCGGATAGTTAAATTTAACAACCTTTGTTTAAATTGTTTCTACTTTGCGTGATTAACTTTTTAGATACGGTACACCACTATAGTAGCTTTCTGTGAATACCATCAATTTGAATGGTATGTCACTATAGTGACATTTTGTCCCTTGCTTTAAAATATAGCATATAATAATAATTAATTCATTAAGCTTTTCAACGTCGTTACATGAATATGTATAAATAAATCATAATTTATTCATTTAAAATTCTATTTCCACGTAATGTGATATCCGCGGCCAGGCGTGCCGTTTCAGGGATACAGAGTGTTGCAGCAAGCGCGTCGTATCTGAAAGGTTAACCCTAGATTCATAAACATTCGTCTCACAGACAGGGCAAAATACGTAAACACTTGTAACTTTTAAAGTGAAAGAGATAGAAAGATAAACTTCGACTGCTCAGAATAACTATTGTATTCATTTTCATTTCAAAAAATTAATGATTAATAAACAGCTTTTCAGATTTAAAGTGTATTTTATTGCTCCTTGCATTCTATAAAACAAAAATTATCAATATAATATGTTCGTTTGAGAGACAAATACTTATGAATAGTGTATCTCCTATGCATATTTATGAATCTGGGGTTAAAAAGTATAAGAAAGACTACTTTTCTTGAAAGAAACTTTGAACTGGGTCAGAAGGAAAATAGATATTACTTATGTATTTTTGAAGCAAAGTGTGCCGAAACACTATCGTGGTGAAACTACTTTATTTATTGTCGCATCTAGAATAATATCTTCTAAAATTCATAGAGGTTCACTACGCATTAAACCAATGTGCATTGCATTTGTCGGACTATACTAAGAAATATGATCCACGCCCGGTTCAGCGAGAATTGTCAGGAAACATAAATAGCTCCATGCGAGCGACACGTAATCAGACTAGAGTCGAAATTTAATATCCAGATTCTTACATAGTAGGAAAGAAGCTAATTTTCTAAACAAAAATTACCAAGGTACCTGAATCAAGCTTGGGATTGAATTGATCCGGGCATGAGCACAAACACTCAGAAGATAAAAATTTTACATGGCTGCGTACTGTGTATGTATCATGCGAGGGCCCTTCTCTAGAGCTGCTAAAAAACGTCCCTGAGCAGCGACGTTCAGCAGCTATTTATCTGCGGTCGCAGAGTCGGTTACTTGAATTTCTTGTTTATATTTCCTGCCAATTCTCGATGAACCAGTATTCTGCACCAGAAACTTAATTAGTCTTTACACGTCTAACGAGTACCAACAGTCTTCACCATTTGATTATTTTTCAACCCACCCCAAAATTGTTTTTAAGAGTATTTTTCCTTATAACTTTTCAGTTACGCACCGATGCATCACTTTTGGAACCGATATAGAATCCATATGATATCGATTCTGAATAACCGGAAACAAAACCGATATACTTGAAAATATCGGTTCTACGTAACAGTTATTCAGAACAAAAAATTTTTTCATTTACTGTTTCAATCAGAACCGGCATATAATAGCCTGTGTTTGTCACCATTTTCACCCTCCAGAAATCTACCCCCAAAATTTCTTACACTCTACAATATTTATCCCTCTGTACCATTTAACATGTAGAAATTTCAAATCGATGTCTCTAATAGTTTCGAAGATAACATTTTACAATACTTTATTACGATTACCATACATATTTGTATAATATTATTATCAGTTCATCATATATTTCAAAATACGTTCAGTGGTATATGTACTTGGAACGTGTATGTGAGTAATAATTTGTTAGATATTCTTTTAAATGTTATGATAAGCGTTAATTATCTTCAACTCGTAACGTAGAAACAGTGGAATAGAGTCACATTGATATGCCTTTTGTTTATTAACATTGAATCTCCGACGATCATGACTGTCTTGTAGCGATTTAGTAATAAGGAAGAAAGTTTATTTCTAATAAGTTATTTTTACAGTTAGAAGTAACTGTGTTAAAATTTATACATAATAATATAATCTTAATTGTTGTAAGAAGTTCAGAAAATTTGGTACATCATAATGTCATTTACTGTTACATATTTTTTATTATTGTTATTATTATTCATGTAATTTTTACAAAGCAGTTATTATATCTGTCTACAGTGTAATAAATGTAATAAATGTATGAAAATGAAATATAATTAAATTACTGTTGCCTGAAATTATACGTCTTCATTACTTGTCCAATATATTTAATTATCCAGCTCCTAACAGTTAAGGCATTATGTTGTACATTATCATTCCATTGTTTCTACATTATGAGATATTTTCCACTAAATAGGGTATATGAAGATACCTGATAAATTATTATTATTTACTAAATTATTATTAAATATATTTATACTTATCGTACCATTATCAACTTAAAAAACTAATACATCATTAATCATTAATTTCTTTATTCGAATAAAAAAGAAACATGTAAGCAATAAATGTTTATTTATTGTTTTTAAAATTTAATTCTGATGCAATAAGTACTGTTAAAAAGGTGTAGAATATAATGAATTAATTGAATTCACATCTTATTGATATTAAACAACTAAAAAATTGTCTTTGTAGTAACGAATATTATGGTGGCCTATGGGCAACATTTAATTTCGATGGTCTACAGAAATGGATAGAGGACTTGAAAGTTTGCAAAAACAATACTAAGGATATATCTGGAGTGGATTTGGAGCCCGAAGAGAAGTTTTTAAAAACTAGTAACGAATATTCAACTGTCGAAAATATTGAGGAAACCTGGTATATTTCAAAGTAAGTATTGTTTCATATATATGCACTTTTGTTTTATTGATTCAGAAGTTTAATTGTATTTGTATCATAGTGAGGCTGATCTACCAGTAGTTTCCTCAAAAGATACTCAAACGGAGAGTACTGAAGATGTCAGTGGCAGTGGTGATGAGAAAACTGATGATGATAAAGTTGAAAAGAAAGAAAATGTAAAACAGTGGAGTATAGAACGTATAAAGAAAGAATATAGAAAATTTAATATCGATTTGGCGCCAAAGGTATGCTCAAAAATTAACGATAATTTATAAGAAATGTTTTTTTATTAATACGTTTGAAAATTAAATTGTTACATGTAGCAGTACAAAGAAACAGATCCATTCCAATAAGTGATTTATCAGTAATCTATAAACGATTCACAGATCTTAATTAATGATAAGTCATTAACTGTATTATGTTTATACATATAAAAATTTTTGTTTTCTCATTTATTTTTTAATTAATATCTTCATTAGAATCAGTATAATAGCCCTAAGACAAATTATGAAACCAGTTTGCTCATTTAATTTAATAAGGTATTATTTTTTATTATTTCATGAAAATAGAAGAAAATAATATTTTCTATATTTTTAAACCTTAATTATTCATTAATGGAAATTGAAATTTTAGTTGTTCATGAAACTATCGTGAATAACTTACTGACATTCTATGATTAGAAGGAATTTAAGCAATTTCATTTAGATCATATTTAGTTTGAATTATTATTTCATTTTATATAACTTTTTAACAGCATTAAGAATTGAATGAGATTCTGTTTTGGTTTATTTTTGTGGACAAAATCTTATGAATTGTAATGATTATAAATTGACAGTTAATTTAAATTAAGAGCAAAACAAATTTTTCAGTATATTCCTAACTTTTTTTTCTAATAATTTTTAACAATTTTAGAATAAAGTAAAATATTTTATTTTGTTGAAAAATAGTAAATTTTATTCACTATAATTTTTAATGCATATTTTATTATTATATTGCACTTACGGAAAATAAATGTATGCATACATATATGTGCTAGAAGCTTTGAAAAGATTAATTATTTAATTTTTAATTTTTTTATTTCAACTATACAATAATTATTCTTCTGATGTGTCATTTTCTATGGAAAACTCAAATCAATCAAAATTCAAATTAAAACTCAAATATCCCTTATCGCTTACCATTCATAAAAAAAGACGAGTTTGACTCTATGAAAATTAATTTCGTTACTGAGTGTCACATACATGCAATATGAGGTTACGAATGCATTAAAAAAATAGTACTAAAAAGTACTAAATATATAAATTTATAATTCAATATTAATGTTGAAACTAATGTTACACACATTTGATGCATTGTATAATCTATTCTGTATTTTGAATAATTTACGTATGCAACTTAAAATATGCGGTAATCTATTGCAAAAGTAGTCAGTCCCCGCAATAACATTTTTACAATACAATTTCGCTTTAACGCGGAAAAATGATTGAAAAACTCAGCATTTGAAAAAAAAAACGATTAAAGTACATATTTCTTTCAATAGATATAGAAATGTAATGAATTTGGTGTATCTATGAATATATGTAATAGTTCTAATCAGTGTGATTATCAAAATAAAATAGTTTTTTTTGATTCCAAAAATTGGTTTTTGAAATCTACTTTTCTTGTACTTAATAATATTTAATCTCGTATAATACGATTTCATATAATACGGAATGGATTGACTATAATGAAAATCCTGTGGTGTTTAAGAGTCCAACCTAGCAATAACACAATCACAATCAGCGAAAGTGAATGTTTTTGAAAGGAAGATTGCTTATCACTAATCTGATTATTTATCCCAGAACTGCAGTTCAATTAATGCGACAAATAATATCTTTATTAAGTATGTATAGTGTTAAAAATTAAAATAAATCGAACAAAATATTATTTACTTTTTCAGTTGCTATTTGCACGAGGCGAACTCGTTGAGCTGTTAATCTCCAGTAACATTGCCCGTTATGCAGAATTTCGAGCTGTGTCCAGAGTAGCTACATTCATGGATGGGAAATTGACACAAGTACCTTGCTCAAGAGCTGATGTATTTGCAAATAAAACTGTTAGTGTTATTGAGAAGAGAATGTTAATGCAATTGCTTACTTCATGCATGGAGCAAGGTGCTGATAGTCCAGAATTTGATGGTAATTATTTAAATCTTTTTTCAATTTAATTTAATCATAAAATATATCTTATAATAATTTTGTTATTTCTAATAAGGTATTTATATTATTCACTATAATATACAATTTTTATGATATTTTTCAATTAATAAATACTTATTATTTTAAATACAATAGTTAGTAGTATGTTATGTAAAATTTATAATTTAAGATCTTATTAAAATTTATTATTAAATTCGGCATATTAGATAGCATATAGGGTTTACAATCACTGCAGAAATAGTGAGCGACATCGATTGCATATAGAATGGTAGTAATGGTTCCTAATAGTTATGCATAAAATATCAAACGTAGTTACATATCTTCAACGTTGTGAACATATAAAACAAGATTTATAAGGCAGTACAGTATATAAAAGCGATTATCCTAAGCTTAAAAGTCAGGCTTAGCTACTTGCAAACCCATCCGCTTGCTCATAGTATCATTAGAAGAAAAAAAAAATTCATCCAATTTCATGAGCATGAACCAGGAATTTCCTTATTGAGATGTTAAAACTAAGCCATATTGCAAATAGAAAAGAATATCACTCAATTCAAAATCAAGCTAAGATCTGCTCTTAGTAGAGTCTCATCCCTCAGACCAATTATACAGATTATTGTTACAGAAAAGTATACAGATTTAGTTTCGCTCTGATCTTCTAATGAACATAGACGATAAAAACTTCAACTATTAGTTTAACACGTTGACGCCGGCTTGACCCACCGGTGGGCCATACTTGGGACAGCGAATATCCGCGCCGGCGTCAACGTGTTAAGTATGATTCTGTACACAAAGTGTATATGTATACTTAAAAACGTGTACACTAAATAATCAGATAGTGTTACAAAAATTGTATTAAGTATTCTTTTTTTTCTCGTTGATTTTTTGTTGAATATCAGCTAGAAATTGTTGCTTAAAAGATAGGAATGAGTTTGTTATTGCTAAATAAAAGTAGCAGAAATTTATTCATTTGGTTATGTACTGAAAACAAAATTAAACTGTTGAAAAAATACTGGAATGATTCTTATAAAAGATATACAAAGTTTTATTTCTAGTATAATTCTATGATATTATTAAAAACTGCCTTTCAGATATCATTTTTTTTTTCAATTCTAAACCATCACAATATTTAATAACGTTGTTCTATTCGATAGCCAGATTAAACAGATCAACTAATAATTTAATTTTTATTTAATAGTATCTATTTGTGTACGGAAGTTAGTCCACTGTAAATTGTTGTGGCTTCACCATAGTCTAACATGATACGTAAATACTATACAGCTGGTTACAACTTCAGCGATAACAAAATAAACACTCTTACAGTAAAAAAATCAAAGTACTTTCTTGAATCACTATATGCTGGATCCGAACTAGACATACAATAGCTAAAAAAAAATTCGAGAAGTAGACAATTTATAAATTCTAGCTTACGATGACTGTGGGGTTCTTTGTTTTGAAGTGAAAAAAAGTAAATATCTTATTTCTTAATTCTGAATGCTCTTAACCAAAATATTGTGAAAAATATAACACAGCTGATTACAAACTGTGCAAATTTCATTTACCCGAACTTTGGGAGTACCAAATTTTACCACATTTAAGATTTAGCACGTAACTCCCAATAGTTTAACCTGAATTATTGGGAGAGTCATAGTCATGGGCAGAGTCATCAGTAAATAATTTTCAATACTTTTGTGTCTTAAATTCTTAATATACTCGTACACCAGTTTGTAGGACGAGTTTGCGATCCTATCTTTATCATTTTCATAAATTCTATTTTTCATAGTCTCTAATATTGAATGTATCGACAATTATCCGCATGTTCTAAGCCTCTCACACACTATTTCTCAGGTTAACATATTCGTATCGAGTAATTTTTCACAAAGTAACAACTTACAAACGGAAATTAAGCTTACAAATTGATCAGTACGATGTTACTGATTGTTCGACAGATTCGAGAATAGCCTTTTTAATATCAATATCTAAGAATGTATCAGGAAAGCGCATACGTGCTACAAAATGCGAATTCGTTTCTCGATGCAAATGTGTTAAGATTATATCTCGAGTTGTTTGGATTAGTGCACTCAGTATTCCTCAAATTAAGGAATAGTCTTCGGGGAACTAGATAATAAAAAAACTCCAATTTCGATCAAATTCCCAATATTGCACTAAAAAAGCTTCCATCAAATTCAGTATACAATAATAATTTTTAATACATGGTCACTTAAACAAATTATGTAATTTAAACATATTTTATAGCTAATAAGTTGAAGATTCAGAGTTCAATTTTGATACCCTTTATTTTTTAACACAAGTAGTATGTACATATTACGTAATAATTATCATACACACATTGAAAACAAAAGAAATCAACATCACAAAATTACGATTAACATTTGCTTATAACAGGTACAATTCTTATTTCTTTTTTCCAACTTTCAGTTCACGCAAATTTTGTAAATTGTTAATATTTAAAAAAAATTTACTACGATAATTGATAGCACTATTTTGCACATTACAGTTAAAGTACTAAAACATTTATACATTTATTATGCGCTAGTACTATCAAGATTATTTATCATTTCAATATACACAGAGTGTCCGTTTTATCTTGAAATATGGAATATCTCAGAAATGACGAAAGATATTAAAAAATGTTTCAATAAAAGTTGTTTGATATGAAAGAGAGTATAATGTAACAGAAACAGTTTTTGTCGGTGAAAAAGAAATTTTAAGATTAAGTTAATTTCTTTAACACGTTGACGACGGCGCGGATATTCGCTGGCTGTTCCGTGCGGCGGCGCTTCAACTAGCTGTCCGCTCCGTGGGACGGCGCGGCACCAAATTATACTGTTCGTTGCTTGCGCCCTAATACCCACTAGCTTATTCGAATAGACCGAATGATGCCAAAAAAGGAGTCGATCTGTCTGATCAAATGACAGCGTACTATAATTCTTTACGAAGAACAGTCAAATGGTACCGAAAATTAATTATAGACTTGATATGCGGAACCTGTCCGGTAAATGCGTGGTACATTCACAGAAAATGGGGAAGTAAATGTATGAGAATTTTAAAATTCAGAGAAAAAATTATTGCATAAAAGATTGCATAAAAGAAAGGAATAATTATATTTAATTATATTTAATTTATAGGTTAAATTATTTAGTTACAAGTTAAGTTTTATATTTTATTTATTTTTTATTTTATTTTTATATAGTTTTATACTGAATGTTTGATTGTAATGTTAAAATGTTAATGTATGCTGTTGAATAATTAAAATAAAATTTAATTTTGGCTATATATTTTTTGATATACAAGCGTGGCCCAACCGTGGCCCATGCCGCCTCCCGGAAAAATCAAGCTTGGCCCACCGGTGGCCCAAGCCGTCCCACGGAACAGACACGCATGGCCCACCGGTGGGCAAGCCGGCGTCAACGTGTTAAATGAAATATTGTATTTTTTCATACATAATATTATAGTACAAGTTAATGTGAATACAATGAGCTGTTATCGAAATCATTTCTATGAATATAAACGTTGACAATTGTGTATAGTTCTTTTCATATGCAACTGTTATTCGAAACTACCTCCGGCTAATTAACGTGTAGGAGACAAGGAATTTTATTGCTCGGTGGCTCGGGGTATGTCGTAAGAAGGATAACGAATAATAAAAAGAGAGGGACTGAGAATCGAATACAGATGGTTCAAATGCTAGCACATCGGTGGGATATCACTGATGATATCCAAATAAACATCTGCAGAAAATGTTAAATTTTATTTTTGTAATATATGTAATACCTTTCTGATTAAAATGAGATCAAACATAATATAATTTAGGTTATATTTACTGGTTTAATAAATATTAACATTTTTTTCGTTGTCGCTTCTCATAACCCATAAATAATTCAGATTATGTCACATTTGGTCTTATTTTAATTGGAAAGATCTCAACAATACGTAGGGAAATCTTCATTTACAAAGAACAAAAAATAAAAGTTAAAATTTTTTACAGATATTTAAATATTAACATTTAAATTTTATCTGTGTCTCAGCTCTAAGTTCCTCTGTTTTTTACACTTGTGGCGACCTTCCTACACTCGCTACTCGGAGGGAGCTAGCGAGCATCTTTCTCGCAAGTGCTCGAGCCGGGTCACGGTTCCTATATATACGAGTTCTGACCTGTCCCTTCCTATCCCTGTGTCTAAGGCAGGGGCTTGCTAGGTAAGCCTTACTGATGAGTCTACTAGCAGGTACCGGACGAAACACCCCTTCCCATTCCTTTTCTTTCTCTTTCACACTCTCCATGACAGCCACACACTTGTTATCCTTCTTGTGGCATAGCCAAGTCGTCGAGGAATTAAGGTTTGTATCTCCTACACACGTTAATCGGCCGAACTCGGTTCCGGATTTTGTATGCAAAAGAAAACATTATACAATTTTCCACGTTCATATACATCGAAATGACTTCAATAACAGTTCATTGTATTCTTATTAACATTGTATGATAATGTTACATATTAACTTAATGTTAAAATCTTAGTCATTTTTTCACCGACAAAAAAAGCTTTCTCTTATGCGCTTTTTCATACCAAACAACTTTTGTTCCATCATTTTTTTATTAGGTGTGCAAATTAATTCGGTGCCTTTTGATTTAACGCTTTGTAACTTCCATTCAAATTAAAATACCTTTTGTGCCTTATGGTGGTCAGAAAGTAGCCTCTAAGGAGCATTAAATCAATCAACGATAACTCGGCATAATTTCACCTAATAACAGTAAACAATTTGACGTTCGACAAAGAATATTTGAGGCACTCCATTCTTTTTGCTTTGAACTGAAGAAAAGTGCTTCTGAAGCTAAAGAAACGGTTTATTCCGCTTTTGGTAATGACGCTGTGACGTATAAAACGTGCAAAAAGTTATTTCAACGATTTCGGAACGTAGATTTTAATCTATCGGACAAACATGTCCAGAACAAGCAAAAAAGTTTAAGAAAACTTTTGAAAAACACTTGAGAAGACTAAACAAGGGCTTACGTTGCAACCAGGTGTTACCCACCAATGCTTATCTCAATGTTTACTTCAGTTAAGAAAAATTTAAAAGTTAGGAAGATGGGTTCTGCGCGAAAAAGGCATCGAATTAACCCTTTGCACTCCGCGTCATCTCGAACGTATTGGATGGATGTATTCTTGGTTCCTCAAAATCACTATTTTTTTTATATATATCTTGGTAACTGTATCATATTTTGATTTGATATCTTGTGCTATTTTAGCAGAAAATTTCACAGAAACATGCATTTCTGAAAAAGTTGCGCTGGGATAAATTGATTCCCCGGAATTACTAATAAATTCTAATGTCCCCTGAGAGGGGACAACGGAGTACAAAGGGTTAATTTGCACACCTAATATTTTTCCTTGTTTCTAAGATGTTCCGTATTTTCAAATAAAACCGACACCCTGTAGGTGACACCTATTATGCAATGTTATGTGTGGTACTGTTTCAATAAAATTATAATTTCAAAAGAAATTCAAGTAAATAAGAAAATCCGAATTGTGGATCTTTAATTTATTAGCCATATAATCAGTTCACTTTACCATGCTGCTACATAAATGTTGCTTTATAATTCTAAATATATTGATGATACGTAAATTTCAACTAGACTGTCAATTTCTACTATCTTATTTACTATTAATATAATTATAAATTCTGTTTAATACTTGAGATATTTGAGAAGCCGTAACTTTTCATATGCTATAGTTAGGGATACAAAAATTCGAAGTGTTTGTGGAAAAACTTATTTCAAACTGATATTTTTAGACGTTATACAACACTTAAGTTCCTTATCTCTTTTTTTATATCTTAAATCAGTTTCGACGTTTGAAACATGTATATTTTATTCCTCAAACATAAAATTTAAAAAATTGATATCAATTTAAATTCATTACTAATTATAATCGAAGGACACGACTTTAGTCATTGAGACAGTGAGTAGGAAGGCCATATCACACTTTGATCGGAAGCTCAAGTTTTATGTTTTTGTCCAACTGAGCTGCACTATGCGTTTCTTGTATAGCATACATATATGTGTACGCAGTAACATACATGTAGAGTGAAGCTTGTATAACGACTAGTCATTAATCATTTTTGCTTGGATAAGTGAAAATTAATGATCCCCACTACTGAGGGGGGACTCCCCTTGATAAGCCTTCACGCTTAATGTCGAACAAATCATGTATAGTATAATTTGATTTGGGCCCGAATATCGGTAAAGCAGTGTAATGTACAAAAATGAAGCTTTAATTTTTTTTTTTTTTTTTTTTTAATGAAGTTTTCACAGATATATTTGCGAGCTTTTCTAATTAAAATTAGGCCAAATATAATATAATTTGGATAAAATTTACTATTAATATTAATTGTATACCATAAACTATAAATACAAAAATGATCGCAAATATGATCCAAATTATGTCGTGTTTGGTTTTATTTTAATCAGGAAAGCAAATGTTATTAATATTTTTTCTTCAGTCGCTATCTTTTTCTACATTCGGCAAAAGCAAACGCCAGAGCTGAGCTCAAACCTTTCCCGGAATTGATACTCGACCATAACTGTAAATCTGTGGTCCTATGTGGTCATTTACTTATCCAAGTATTGTTAATACATCTCTATTCATGTTTCGAAAATTACGAGTTTTCAACATTTCCGATTATTATCATTGTAATCTTCGTGGAATCAGCTTTTAATCAAGGTCGATCATCCTCCTGCTTATTGTTCCAATAGTAGCTAAGATAGAGCCAATTGAGGAATAAGAGTATTATGTTATGATTATAAATCTATTATATTTTGTTGTATAGAATAAGGCCATTATTATTCAATAAACAAAATTAAATAGTTTACACTTTTTAAATTAAATTTTGTACTACTGTTTAATTAAATTATATTTATTAATAGGATTTCGTGATAAAACCTTCTTAGAATATTTAAACACAAAGAATTTGACACCAATTGTGCAGCACTATGTTGTTCAAGCAATTGCTATGGCTACTGATAAGACTTCTTGTAGAGATGGTGTGAATCGCACAAAGCATTTCTTGAATAGTCTTGGACGATATGGAAATACACCCTTTCTTTGGCCTATGTATGGTAGTGGTGAATTACCTCAGTGCTTTTGCAGGTATAATTACATCTTTCGTGTAATAATTTAATATCATAATATTTAATGTACAGGATGGTCTACTAGACCTAGGCCAGTTTAATGTAAAATTTATTATATCAATGTTGTAAAAACATATGATTAACAGATAATCACTGACTATAAAATGATTACAAAAAGCATTTCTTTAAATATTAACAATATTGGTACTATTTTTCTAAATAAAATTATATATTCATTTCCAATAAAACAATAATTACAAATAATGATCTACAATACATTTATATTTATTTATTTAATTATAAAAATATTTCAACTTAATAATGTCAATTTAAGTTGGATTCAGTTTACAAATCAGTTCATAACAGTATATGTTCAAACTTAAACTACTTTAATAAGTATTATCATTAAGAGCATAAAAACGTAATATTTTCTAATTGTTATTTGATTTTGATAATTAGAAATATAAATATTAATGTATCGTAGATTGTAAGTATGTTTTGTTCTTAACTATTATTATATTGGAAAACAAGAGAAAAGAAATGAAGAAATGGAAAATATGTGTTATGTTATATCCACCCTTTGCAATCATCAATGTTTTGCTAATGTACATTTTTATGACATTCACAAAAAATAAATATTAAGGCAATTTTCTTCTAGTAATATAAATATCATAAGTTTTGTAAAATGATTCATATTATTATTCTTAGATTGTGTGCGGTATTTGGGGGAGTTTACTGTTTGAAAAGACAACTTGATAGCGTAGTAACACATAAGGACAAATGTAAAGCAATCATTAGTGGGAAACAAAGAATAAGTTTGGAACACTTGGTTGTTGGTCAAGGTCATCTACCCCCAGAACTTGTAGCTTTTGAAGGAAAACAACGGATATCACGTGGAATATTTATTACAGATAGGTAATAATTTAAAGAAACTAAAAGAAAAAGTTATCGTTTTAACTTCTATTATAATAAAACGAAGTTCGGATCAGATTGAGCAATTTTGATTAAATCGCTATATCGCTAATTAAATTGCATAAATATCACATGTTTAATAAAATATATGTTTTTAACTAACTATTTTTATCAAATATAAAATGTCAATGATATCAGTAGTTAAATTAGATACGTACAAATCACAGAACAGCAGTTATGAACAACAAGAATAAAAATAATATGAGTTCAAAGTTCAGTAAAAATATTTACTTGCACCTTTTATCAGTATAGTTGTTACATGTTACACTGTTATAAAATAATCAAATAAAAAATAACTTCGAGAAAATTAAAAGTAAAATAACAAATCATCATGTTTGAAATTTAAATCAAAGATTTCTTTATCATGTCTTTTTAATACCATCTTTGTAAATAATTTAACTTCTTAAAACAATTTTCCTTCCTTTATCTTCAAGTTTTATGACTCAACTTGCAGTTTATAAAAATGGTCATTTAGAAAGTCTTCAATATTTTATAGTTTCTTTACATTCATAAATTATTATAATTTAAATATAGTTCTACTTTGGACACATATTTCCTGATAATGATCTTTTTTTGTGAAGAGCAGGATTTTCTATTCATTTTTACTTCTATTTACATAACAATTAAAAATTTTGCAGTTAATTTTACAATTTTAAAAGATGCTTGAGATTGTTAATAAAATAGTAGTAAAACATATTTTTGAAATAAATAATGTGTATATGATTAATTAAATGAATCAATATTTAATATAAATAAATAATAAAAATGAAAAAGAAATAAAATTCATAATATAAGTTTAACCACTTTTTACTATTGGTAACATTTCAGTATACATTACAAAATTTTTAAAGTAGAATTATTTTTTAAAACATAAATAAACAAATTTGAAAAACAATAAGTATAATTAAGTCGTAAGTTCATTTTATTGAGTTTAGTAAAATCTAATACCTTTTTTGCTTTAGGTCAATTATGCAAGGTGAAAAGGAGAATTTGACACTTTTATATTATCCTCCAGAACAACCTGATCAAGAACCTGTTACATTGATTGAATTGGGACCTTCCACAAATGCTTGCCCTCAAGGATTATGTATGTAAAGTTATTATACTTATGTAACATTTAACCCCCTTGGCGTACTTTGATTGATTTGACTCGTGATAAAAATTTTTGGCTAAATGAATCACGAGTCAGACTCGTGAAATCAAATACGGGCTAAATGGGAACGTCACAAGTGTGACTCATAGAATGAAGATCGGGTTACATGCACTAAAAGTTGGATAACTGCCCGAAATCATCTACGGAATAAGTGCCCGGTAATCATCCCCACTACTAGGGCGGGGAGCCTTCTCAATACGCTACCAAGCTAGATGGTCGGGTGGACCGAGAAATATAATCTGATCCGAAATTGACTGTCGGTAAGAACAATACTAATACAATGATGAAACTTTTTTATTTTTGATTTTCCGCTAATAAAATTTTCACCATTGTATTTCTCAGTTTTTTCTAATTATAACAAAATCAAACACGAATGATATAATTTGGAGCATATTTGCACCTGTAATTACTATTGTTTTATTGCTTTGCTATTGTGTGGAGTCTCAAAATATAGTAATATCAGTAAATAAATATAGTTCAAATTATATCATGTTTGATTTCATTTTAATCACAAAGTTCTCACAAATACAAAAGTGTCATCATTGCATTAGTTTGTCTTATCGATGTTTTTCTTTGTTCGCCTCGACTCTCGGACCTCCTCTTTCACTCGCTCTCCTTTTCTACGTTCAACAATTCGACTCAAACTGTTTCTATAACTAGAAACGATACTTCTATTTCATAAATCCTCGGTTTGGGGTCCGAATTTTGAAGCATATATCCAACATTTGCTCTATACTAAAAATAGTCTGATGAGGGAGGTAATGATTAAAACATTTAAAACCTCCTACTAGTTGGGTCCGGATTTCGTTCAGCTAAATGGTACGGCAAGGGGTTAAACTGAACTTTTAAAGATTTATTCATTTATTTTAAATAGTCATGCTACATATGACATGTAAACGAACGACAAATGCAAAAGAAGACTTGGCCTATGTTGTCAACAAATTTTTGAAAGCTGAACCTCTTGATCCATCAACTGTTCGTTCAGCTATTCATAGCCATACACAGACTGTTTCTCCAGATAAGAGACACCTTCAGGTATGTCATCCTCATATAAAATAAAATTACAGATTTTTTCTTCCATAGAAATTATTATTAATTATTCATTATATTAGGAGGACCGGAAAGTAATGTTTTCTTATATTAAATTTTTAATCAGTGATGTAATCACCCTCATTATCAACAACCTTTTGCCATCTAGAGTGTAAATTTTCTATACCGGATCGATAAAAATCAATTGGTTTTTGAGAAAAATATCTAAAGATGGAATGACAGAAACGACATTACTTTCCGGTCCCCCTAATGTTAACTACGTATTTATAATATTTTATGTAAATATATTTTTCAAAATAAATGTAACTGTTAGTACGTGTATTAAACAAGTATCTTAAAAGGTCAAACGGGATACTTAAGTTTGACAATTGTGAAATTGTAAAAAAAAGTTGGAATACACTGTAGAACATCGTCTATTAGCGGTTTTTTTAAAAATAAAACCAAATAAAATTAAAGATGCAAATTTAAAATTGTTACACAAAATTTTTTTGTATGCTTTTATTTATCTTAATGCAATATCTAACACATTCTTAGTTTAGCAATACAGTAGTCCCTCCATTATCCAGTTCTCGAATTATCCTACCCTGAATTATCAGACTCCAAAATTGTAATACATTAAGCGATAATATAACCTATTATTATTTTTATTTAATTATATTTTTATATAATCGTGTCTTTTAAATGGCAAGATTAATCTGTTACTAATGAATTTCAGACTAGTGCCTCTGCAATACATTAAATAAGGCATGTATTATACCCTGAAACAGTATTACAATGTTCTTATAATTATATGTTATCCTAAGGAAGAAGAATTCTCATATTCTCCGGCCTTATCAGTTATTTAAGCAACTCTTACTCCTATTAAACCAAGATAATCGATGTACTACTGTATTAAAAGGATACTACATATGAGTCGTTTATTTTGAAAGTGGCCTAACTCCATTTATCTTCAAATCTAGATATTTAAGGGTTTGCGTTTCAATGAATTTAAAAATATACGTATAGGATACTAATGAGTCATACTGCTTAAGTGTATCTAAGGGTGTTAAATTTATAGTTCCTATTAAAGTAGTGGCAATTATTAAGTGAATAATATACGTTTTCTTATCAAGAATGGAGTTAGGCCACTTTAAAAATTAACATCCAGATTCATTATAAAATTTGAAGGTGCCTAAGTCCATTCAACATAATTTAAGATGCTTCAAATTGAAAAAAACAATACTCAATTTATTTTGTATATCTTACAACACTGTAAAAATAATATGTATACAGTTCAGAACATTTGTTAACTAAATAAATTACAAAACAGTTTACTGCTCACCTACATTTTGTGTATGTGAAAGGGATTTGAAGAAGTCATGATGTTCCGGTGGTATATATCGTAGTAGGTCCATTATGTCCTTGAATTTCGCTGTTGTAATTTGTCTTATTTTTTTATAAAGTAGTATCAATACAATATTTTCGAATTTTCTTGGTCTACTCAGACGTCGTAATAAATTTAAGACTTTAAAATTTTTATTCTCATTCATTGATGTCTTATAGAAAATTTTATCTGGTAAATTTTCTCACAAAACGCATCCAACATATTTTTAACCAGTTTATTGATTCTCCGATAGAATTCTTTACTGTTTTAAAAATTGTTCCAATAATTTTGTTGATAAAAAATCTTGTTTCATTTTATTTAGAATAAAGCTTATTACTTCTATGGTACTTTTTGATGATAGTATAATAATCTTGAGAGATAAACAGTAAATTATTTTTCCTATTACAGTTTCTATTAAAATAATGAGAATTATTATGTGAATAATATGTATTTTCTTACCAAGAATGGAGTTAGGCCACTTTCAAAATAAACTTTTTGATCACTTCATTGACCAGCAAATTTTCGTGTTACAAAATCTTAATAATTTTAAATATATTAGTAACAATCTTCTTCATAATGAAAATATCATGTAAAAATGTAACTATTAAGGTAGCTAACTCGATTTTTTTGAAAAATGGACTTAGGCCACTTTAAAAATAAATGGCTCATATCACTAATTCTGTGTTGCTATTTTTTTCAGCAATTATTTCCGGATATTTATTGTTTTCAGTTTTTAAATTTAAATATATTACAGTACAAATCTTCCCATTTATTATGATTATCGATTAAAATTTGAATGTATTAATAGGATACTAATTTAATTAGAAAATTTGAATCGTGGGAAATGCGTTTCAAAATACAAATGTGATAATAATTTGTGCTGTAGGCACGGTTCGTATTGTGTACCAATAATCGATGTTTAAATAATAAAAAAAATTAGAAGTCAGTTATCTACTTTAAAATTTAATCTCTTCTATTTTAAGAATACAGGTTTAAATAAATTTATTCAAAATTGATATAATTTCAAAAATATTTGTATTTTCCTTCTACGAAATAATTTTTATTTTTACATTACTTATAGGAAGGTGATCAAAGTAACAGGGAGGATTCCACAGAAAATCTGAAGCCTCAAGTTTTATGGTCATTGTACTTAAACTTACCCGCAAGTGATATTAAGTTAAATGATTCTACGCCTAGTAACCTTCATTTGTGTTCAGGTCCAGATTTAGAACTTGACTTCGATTTTGCAGTTAATCAGGTTAATCTTTTTTAAAATTATAATTGATGTATTATTAAAATCTTGATTCATAAAGCATTTAGATAATAAACGCTTGAATTAATCATTAATGTCAATTTTTTAAGGCAAAGAGTATTTTTGAATCAATGTATCCTGAAGAAGATTTCCTTCCACGTGCACCTGATCCAGAAGAGATCGTACTCGAAGGAGAAGAAGCACCAGGTCCGAAATTTGAGGGAGATATAGAGGCTGAAGAAAAACAAGATGTTGAGAAAGCTGAAAAAGAAGATTAAATAACCTTTTTCCGTCTTTTCATCTTGAATACATGGGTCAGCTCCCTTAGCCGTTACACCTCTTTCTATCCAAAGTTACACGCGCCTCCTTTCGTTTGAAAGTTGGACAACTTTTATTCGAATAATTAACGAACAGATTTTTACAGAACTAAATTATAAAACTGTTACTTATATTCGTAAATAGTACTAAATATTACATAGTATAATCTTAAAGTGAACAATTATTCAAATTAAATATGAAATTGTTTTACTTATTTTAAACAATTATTAAAAAAATTTTACTAATACTCTTTATTGACAAAACTGTTTATTATTTTTATTATCTACTGTTAGAAAGTTTGTTGTTTCTCTGAATAATTTTGATTACCAAATAAATTAAAAGTTGTTCGTAAATTTTCGAATAAAATTCTAATCGACTGGCGCTCAAGTCTGCGTTACACTTGCTCTTTTATTAAATTATGGATCAATCGGCCGAAAGCATTAATTTTTCTTTCTCTCCTTCTTTTCTGGTCAAATAAATTTTTGTCCATTGTTAAGTTTCGAGGAACTAAAATGTAGTTTTATATTGTAATACATAAGAGGGATGTGGAAAAATTGAAACGAAGGATAGATAATACCTGTAAATTAATTCTCCATTAAATTACATTAGATTTAAAACTAATTTTAAAGACTATGTATATCGAAATAAATTAATAGTTTGTAAATGCAATCGATTTCTAATTTAACTGAAATAATTAAGAATGTTGCGCATCGATTATATTTATGAACTATTGATCTCTAAAAATATAATGATGCTATTGAATTAATGAATCCATTATGCTAATAAAATTTTCATTGATCTTATTTTTCTGGTCATTAAAAATGTAAAGAAACATACATCATTCCACGTTTCTCTACTATATCAATATAAAAGATGTAATGTCTTTTATCTGATTATTGATACGTATTATACATCATTAGTGTATTTATTGCGCATTGTATTGCATAGCATAGTTTACTCATTATATATTATTAGTGTAAGAACAAATTTAGACTGAAAATCAATCGTTCCTCGACTATTTATTTATTTTTTGAAATATTTAATTATTATACACCGTTATATCTCACTATTTTTTATAAACTATTATCTCGTAATTTTTATTAGACTTCATTATTTTTCAATATTAACTAATATAATAATTTTTTATTTCAATAATATTCTGTGAATTTTGCATTATCATTATCTTTTGTATACTCCCATCGATTCTTTCGATTATTGCTATTTGTTTCTTAAAGTTATTTTTCTGTTTCTTGTTTACTTTATTAATTTAAACTTCATTAAACTAATTCAGTCTAACATTGGATATTTAATCTTGTTCATAGTTACTTGATTTTTTACTTTGTATATTCTCAACAAAGTATTTTCGTTTTAGATAATTATAATTGTAATACTTATGTAATTAATGAAAGAAAAAGAAAAATGCTATCGGCTGGTTCCGCTCGTATACTAAGAAAATTTTTAGTCACATTGATCGTAGAGCGGCTTGGATGTTCAGCATTGATAATCTTTTTTTCGCCGTTACTGCTTCGATGTGCGTGCATTTATTTGCATTTAACTGATAATACGCCGTATTCAGCATTGAAATACAGTAAACTGATACGAACTGAAATATAGTTTCTTTCACCAAACTTATCTCCTAGAAAAATAATCAATGGTTAGAATTCTGAAAGGAATTTTACTTCGTTTTGCACATTCATACTTTTGATTTATTTATTATTAAATAGAAAGATGTTTTCAAAAATGTATTTAGCACAATTTGAAACTAAATTTATTTCTTAGAAAAATGATATAAAAGTTTATGAATAATACTCATTTTACATCTTTGTACCATTTGGCTTTAAAAATAATAATTCTCTTAGTGAAAAAAATTCCTTTTAGAGTTCATTCTTTACCTCTTCTGTGATCAATTAATAAATAAGGAGATAAATTTTATACTTGTTTGTGATTCTTATTCTATTAATATTTTACTTTTTTGCTACTATTTGTTTTTTATTATACGATACAATACATAATTGTTATTTTTTGTTTCTTATAATGATTTATATACACAATTAATATGATAAAGCTTAACATGCACATATTGTTGCACTATACATATATATAAAATAAATCAATATATTGAACTTTAATAAATAAGTATTACAATGAAATTAAAAATTTAATTTTTATTATTATTTTATGTTTTTTAATTAACAGATATATCATAATTCATATTAAACATTTTATATAAAGTATTACTAAGGGAGATTATTAAAACGCTTATTAATGGTACTAGTTACATAAAAATTACAAATGTCGTTTATTCAGGAATAAAAATATGTGGTTTATCATCGAATTATTGCAATAATTCTAACTTATACATAATAACAGATGAAAAAAGATAAATTTTATAATGTACAAAATATTGCAGATTACCTTTTATAAAATTTATAAGAAATGTACATCCACAAATATTTCTTTTACATGAGAACATTTACGTATATGTATATTCTGGAAATTGAGATTGAAAAATTTGTTTTTTTATTATTTTAAGTATTATCTCGATTAGAATAGTTAGAATAATTAGAGCAAAAAGATTCCGAAACGAAGCCTGATACGCGAAAAAGATCATATTATTTTTTTTTATTTATTCACGTAAAATCGACCTATATCTCCTTGTATCACCAGCTACAGAACACTACATATATATGATACGTACGTACATTGTATATACAGTGCTGGACAAAAGTATTGGCACAGCATGATTGTTCTGATACAAATGCTTATAATTATGAAACAAATTGAGAAAAAGAATAAATTTTTTAACACATTTATTTATTTATTTTTCTAGTTTATTATTTAACAGAAACAGTAACATAAATAAAGTGACATGCGAAATAATAACAAAGACGTATTTATTGTGTGTTTTAAACGTGGACAAAAGTATTGGCACATTGTATAAAATTTAGTGTAGTTGCATCTGCCCAAAAAATTTTCGATTGTTACCTGATGGTATAGGTAGGGGATTTCCCGATAGTAATTTTTTCTAACAATCTTTCTAAAATTCAGTTGATTAGCAACATAAAAAGCGTAACAAGTAATAATGTCGAGAAAAGGGAAAGAAACTACCATAGAAGAGAGAAGTATAATATTAAATTTGCATAAAATGCGGAAGTCTTATACTGAAATAGCAAAACGTGTTAATAAAAGTCGATTCACTATTAGAAATGTCGTAAAACGATTTAAGAATCTATCAGATTTCAAAAGTAAGAATGGAAGTGGACGTCCGTCGAAATTAACGGTCAGAAAAAAATGGAAAATTGTAAAGGCAGTGAAAATAAATTGTAAATTAAACTCATCACAACTTAAAGCAATGTTAAATGAAGAAAATCAAAAAGAAGTAAGTTCGAAAACTATACGGAGAGTGTTGAAAGATGTGGAATATTCTGCGTGTGTTGTACGCAGGAAACTATACGTATTCAAAAAGAATCGGAAATTAAGGAGAGAATTTGCAAAAGACTTTATAAAAAAGGATCCCATATTTTGGAATAACGTACTATTTTCCGATGAAAGTAAATTTAATATATTTAAATCAGATGGCAGGGTATTGGTTTGCAGAAAGCTAAATACGGAAATGGATCCCCAAAATTTACAAGCCACCGTGAAACATGGAGGAGGTGGAGTCATGGTATGGGGTTCTAATGCAGTGTCTGGGGTTGGTGAATTAGTGTTTATAGATGAGATTATGGACAAGTATATATATTTAAATATATTAAAGGAAAATTTATTTAAAAGTGCTGCGAAATTAAATCTCCCGCGTTACTTCCAACAAGATCACGATCCAAAGCATACTGCCTATATTGTACGACAATGGATCGTTTACAATACTACTCATACACTAAATACACCACCCCAGAGTCCAGACATGAATCCCATCGAACATGTTTGGAATGAATTAGAAAGGAGAATTAGAAAACAATGTAATAGATAAAAACCAATTAAAAACGATTATTTTGCAAGAATGGAACAATATAGGGCCACAATTTATACAAAAATTGGTGTCTTCAATGCCAAACCGATTGAAGGAAGTTATTATGAAGGAAGGAAGACCAATCAAGTATTAATTTTTAATTTCTAGGTACTTTCAATCATTTGTGCCAATACTTTTGTGCACGCTTAAAACGCTCAATAAATATGTTTTTGTTATTATTTCGCATGTCACTTTATTTATATTACTGTTCCTGTTAAATAACAAACTAGAATAATAAATAAATAAATGTGTTAAAAAATTTTTTCTTTTTATTGATTTATTTCACAGTTATAAGCATTTGTATCAGAACAATCATGCTGTGCCAATACTTTTGTCCAGCACTGTATGTAGGTAGTACATTCCTTGCAAATGTTCTTGTTTATATATATATATATACTTTACGAGCTAAATGGCCTACATATATTCTTACATATTTTAGGTGCATAAACATCCCATCAATCAAATAACTTCTATTTTATAAGTTATAAAAATTTAGTAAAAAAGAAAAGTTCTAACAAAGGCATTAATTTTGACAAAAAAATTAATACTATGTTTTATCTGATTACGTAAAAATATCTTAATTTTTTATCAAAATCAGCCAACGGTAGTAATAATACTTAGTATTATTATCCAGACACTGAAAAAATAGACAGATTTACCCTCTCCACCAGTCTAACAGTCGTGCTAGCTTCCATCACTCTTTTCTTACAAATTTTTTGTCTCTTTGCTTAATCGCCCCACTTCGAACTAAATGATAAGCGTCATCCATCGGAATTACCTGTTAAAATCATACTGTATCCTATCTTCAATAGCAAAAAATGCTTTAACATGTTCAAGACACTAATTCATCGTTTGGTTAGATTATTACATAATTTCATCACTTATGATTACAAAAACATGATAATCATTGGGTGTCAGTGTGGCACCAATTTAATACTAATATCGCATTCATTTGTTATTTCATGTCGACTCAGACGCCAGATTTTACTAAACTTTGGCACACATTGGCTTCAAAAACTGACCCAACCTTATTGTTTTTGCTGAGCTTTGCTGGGTTTTGTAATCAATTTGGTGTCACTTGCGTTGCAAGTAAGACACTAAAGCTTGACATATATATGTATATGTCACCAATTTAGTAGTATGTTAATAAAAAGGTTTGTAATATGCATTTCAAAAATTTGGCATAAATAGATATGACTAAGGAAGCACGTAAGGAGATATTTGTAAATACATATGTCATGCTTTAATTATTGTGTTACCATTATTATTACCATAATTGGTAAATAATATAATAACGATTAATTTTCAAGATCATCAAATATTATTCCACTAAATTCTTACTTAGGGAGTCATATAAAATAAGTAAAAATTATGTAAGAATAG
This sequence comes from Tetrapedia diversipes, assembly GCA_033822845.1. Lineage (NCBI taxonomy): Eukaryota > Metazoa > Arthropoda > Insecta > Hymenoptera > Apidae > Tetrapedia > Tetrapedia diversipes. Next base: position 543,421 of record JAOPTO010000770.1, read on the forward strand.
CAACCTGAAGTCAGTTGTATTGGTTTATATAAACGCATGAAAAAGTTCTATGTGAAATGGTCAAATGCAAAGAAACATTAACAGCGATTGTATCGTAAATTTTTCTATGTATAAAAATTATAAATTCCATTAAATATTTAAATTCCAAGTTTCAGAAAAAACTATATCTTTTTCTTTGTTACAGATGATTATTTTAGTTTTCGATAAAGATGCCAGTCATTTCATATATTCTTTATTTAGAGTCACTTTTTTATAAGTGAATTTCTATACTTGTACATAAAAAAATTTATCCTGACACTATTGACATCTTTTTTACATTTAACCATTTCATATAGAACCTTTCCCTACGTTAGTTTTCTTATCAAATAATAATCAATTCTTTGTTTTATTAAACTAAACATTAAATTATATTGGAAGTATTCTGTATGTGTATAATAGATCAGCTTATAAAGTATTGTAGGTTTTGCAACAAATCAAGTAATTTTATATAATTAAAATAGAAATCCTTATTCCTATGATTGATATTGTTAATTATTTATAAAAATGTATCCTTTATATATCTTAAAAATATATGTCATAAAATTTTTGCAAAAGTTTTAAAATTACAAGCGTTTGAATTATACTACGTTAATCCGCATTTATGAAAGTTCCCTCTCCAATTATGTAAATTACATCGGTTATCATTTCAACTATTATTTCAAATATATTTAAATTTTCATTTAAAGGAATTTGCTTAAAATTTATTATGTTCATAAAAACAGTATTTTGATTCATCAAAGGTAAATAAAGCTTTTAAGTCTACGCTCATAATTCAGGCCACATATTGAGGTCAAGAGTGCTGCATTCAACGAAAGATCCCAGACTGTTTTCCATTATAAAATAAGGATATCAAGGACGTTATAATATAAATTCACTTATTTCAATTTTTATATTTTTACACAAATAATTTATAATTTTTCATCTAAATTTTTTATCTGTTCTTTCATTTTATGATCTTTTTCTATCTTACTTTTAACACTATTTGTTTATCTCTCTTGCGCTTATTTCCTTTATGTTTTCTCTTTCTGTTTCACGACATTTCCAGTCCTTGTCTATCTCTCTTGATCTTTCCTGTTCTGTCGAATCGAACTAGCCTCCCTTCCTACGAATTTACGTAGATATTTCTACTTGTGAACAGTTCCAACCTTCAGAATGCAAGCTATCAAATGTGTTGTTGTAGGAGACGGGTGAGTATTTTAAAACTTATTAAATGTTTCTTACTTCATTTGTTTTTCCCTGATTTCGATCCATATTACTTGATCTAGAGAATCATCAAAATACCCCTTGGCGATTGGTTTTTCCTGATCAAGAACTATTTAAAAGCTAGTACCACACCCGTTATTCTTTTTATATGCACTTTTTTCGCTTTTTAATCAATATTAATTGTTAATGAAAAAGTTAGAATGTTTTATCTTTAAATGTTTAAATATTTAAAAAATTGGAAGTTATTACAAATTTTAAATTAATTCATTGGAATTTAATCAAGTTTTATTGTTTTGTTATTTTTGTTCTAATTGTGTAAGCATTTACTTATGTTTTAGTTATAATTAACCTTTTTATTATTAAGATCATAATACATTTACTTATGATCAATTTAATTATCTTTAATTGATTAATTTTTACAGAGCAGTAGGTAAAACATGTCTTCTCATAAGCTATACTACGAATGCTTTCCCTGGGGAATATATCCCAACTGTATTTGACAATTATTCTGCAAATGTCATGGTGGATGGTAAACCAATAAATCTTGGTTTATGGGATACAGCAGGTCAAGAAGATTATGACAGATTAAGACCATTGTCTTACCCTCAGACAGACGTTTTTCTCATTTGCTTTTCTTTGGTCAACCCTGCCAGTTTTGAAAATGTTCGTGCTAAATGGTATCCAGAAGTGCGTCATCATTGTCCAGCTACTCCAATTATTTTAGTAGGGACTAAATTAGATTTACGTGAAGATAAGGAGACAATTGAACGATTGAAAGATAAAAAGTTGGCACCTATTACATATCCTCAGGCATGTATTTGTTTAATTCATTCAATATGCTTTGTTTTACATTATAAATTTTAACAATTTTACATTAAATTATGTTTAGGGTTTATCCATGGCAAAAGAGATTGGTGCTGTGAAATATTTAGAATGTTCAGCTCTAACTCAAAAAGGATTGAAAACAGTATTTGATGAAGCAATTCGTGCAGTATTGTGTCCTGTTCTTCAAGTGAAACCAAAACGCAGATGTTTCCTTCTATAATATTAAATGTTCAACGACGGTGGAGTATGTATAAATGTACTACCCCTCCTCCGATCGAACTTGATTGCAGCAAGACATCTATATTTGATTAAAAAACCCCGTTGTACGGTCCATCTCTTTACAAGCATCTGCCATAAAAGCGCACAAATTGATTTGTATAATGCGTATTGAAAGATGAAAGAAAAAAATATACGCAACTTAAGTGTTTTGGACATTAGCTAAATGTTCTGATGAAAGAAAGGAAGCCAAATGAAAACTGAACTGATAATGTACAGTATATTAGAGTGTGTTACGAATATTAGTTATTACATATGAATTATAAGGAATTAAACATTACATATGTGCGTTTGTAAATGCACTAGATACTAATCAATTTAATTGAAGAGGTAAATCATTTTATATAAATTTACATTATATGTTTTAGATCTAAAACAAAAAAAAAACAAACAAGTAATCATGTTTTGAAAGTATCGATATACAAAGAAATTTATGTAATAAAAATAACAGGATAAAAGATAGTTTTAAAATTGTATATTAAAAATTTATTTTTAGTTTTCTTATTTTTTTATTTGTCAATAAATATTTTTCTTGAGTAAGTTGATTTTTTCAATTAATAATTGCAAAGGAAATCTATGAATTATACATAAATTTTAAGCTATATTTTCTGTAGTAAATGTACAGTTGTAAATAATACAAAATGATTTTCATCTTTAACTAAATTGATTGATATTACTATATACATACCATGGTATAAGATAATTGTGTAAGTTTTAGAAAGGGACGATACAAGTGTGATTTCCGTTCTCTACCTCTAATGTATTTTCATGTTGTTGCAATTTTGCTGCAATTGATACGCACAACATGGTTAAAGGGATAAAATATCAGAGGTAGAGGAAATAAATATGTGTGAATGAATGTTTAAAAGAGTGCATATAAAAGCCAAGAGAGAAAGACAGAAGGAATTATTCTATAGCAAATAATTGTACATAAATGGTAAAAGTTCAAACTGTATTCCTATCATTATCATCTTACATGTATAAGTTGCTGAATCTAAATCAGACGTTACTTGTTTTTTATATATATATTATAAATATATATAAAGTGGGGCTGGACCGAGATCTATTTCAATCATCGCAGATCCACTGACCTGTGCAATCTATCCGGGAAATGGGGATTCAGTCCATAAAACAAATATCATAGATACTGTAACTAAATATGCTTTATTAAATGGGTGTTTATTAAATTTTTCTATTTATTTATTATGCCGTTGTGTCAAAGAATGTATCAATCAATATAGATATTTGTTCAGGAGTATATTTTATATATTTTGCTGGATTTTTGGAAAATGATATTCCGCGATATTTGTTGTGAAAATTTGTATAAGGAGGAACAATAGCTTGTTGAAGTTCCTTTCGTAATTCTTCTCGTAATCGAGCATCAGGTACAGAATAAGAACGCTGACACTTTGCAACTTCCTCCAATTCTCTGGTGAATCCTAAAAATTTTTCTTTCAAAGTTTTTGCTCCTGGTTCTGTGAAAATACAAAAAAATCATAAGTTTTTACTTCTACAATTTCTTATTTACATTGTACATAATTATACATATCATTATAGTTGCAATAGTTGTATTAAATAATTTCATGTTTTTTATATTATTAAAAATTATTTTTTACTTTAAATAATTTCGTACTGTAAAATTTAAGATTTCCAAAATACAGACCTGGTTCATCAAAAGGTTGTTCAAGATAAGCGCGTGCTTTTGTAAAAGTTGTAGAAACATAATTAGCCTTATCACGTAATAAAAGATTATGATACGTTTGTTCTGCACTAGGTTCGGCTAATAGTAAAAGTTCCATTAAAGAACTACGACGTAAAGCATTTACAACATGATTATGATTATTTAAACGAAATAGAGCTCTTAATGCAACATCCGAATATGAAGTGTCACTTTTACTCACAAGCACCAAATTTAATTGCGCTAATACTTTTTCTAAAAATGGATAAATATAAGTTAGTAACAATGTTCTCACAATTCATTTATATATAACAAAATAATAATACTCACTAATATAAGTGCCCACAACAATTCTGTACATGTTTTCTGTTTGTTTCATAGATGTTGTACCTTCCATATCAGCACTACGTCTTAGAACAATTCCGGCTGTATCTGCATATTCCGCTAGCTGTTCCAGAAATACTAAAACATTACTTGTACTTTCTGCTACTGTACCATCTTTGGGTAAAATTGAATTAGATTCATTTCTAACACTTTCTGCAAAATCTTCCAATGCTTTTGCTCCCTATTGTTGAATTATACAGTATGTAATTTAAATGAAGTTTGCATTTGGGAATTGTATTGTGTTAAAACATACAGTTATGTTTAGAGTATTAAGTACTGAAGTAAATTTTGATCTAAGAGCATAATCACAACCCTCAACAGTTCGTTCCAAGTCTGGTTTTAACTCTCCAAGATGTTTTAAAATAGGAAAAATCACTAGCACTGCAGAAAAATCACGTCTTGCAATACATCTTTTGGCACGAGTTGCTATACTTTCTCCATCATGAGCTACAAGATCCATGGCTTCACGTACAGTAGCTTCTAATACTTGCGCTTGCAAATTAATTGGTAAAATTTTAGCAACCAATGATCGTTCTGCTTGCATAAGTTTATGAAGGCCAACTGTTAATAACAAATAATTTTCCATTTCTTGTTCATCTGGTGCTATATCCTCTACAGAATATCCAGATAACTGTGGTGGTGGTTTCCTTGATGTAGTTAAGGACAACCCCAAACCAGTTGTTTGAGAAGCTTTTAACAGCATTCTACTGGCTTTTTTCTCTAAAGCATGTTGTAATCTTTTAGAAGCTCTTTTTCCACTAATTTCTTGAATTCCTAATGAATGCCTGTTGCCAAATTTTGTTTTCTGTAAATTGTAATACAATTACTATTAACTTACAAATATTAATAATGAAAGTAAATATGTTATCAAACATCCTACTGGTAAAGGACTTCCTGTATGTGTACTGCCACCACTAGCACTTCGCTGATGCTCTTTTAATAGCTGTAAAGACCTTAAAACAATAGCAGAACGTACAGATGCATAAATTTTTACATGTTTACGGTGACCTTTCTCTTCTAGCCATGCTGCAATTTTAAGTAAACTTCCTAAAATACTTTCTGACAGTTGACAAAGGGATTGAGGAGCATCTTCACCACTAGTATCTTCATCTGAACCAATTAAATCCAAAAGAACAATTGGAAGGATGGGTTTACTCTGTCTAGTTAAAATGTCATGAAATTCTGCATACAATGCATCTAAACCAACAGCAAATAAACTTGTTATATTTTCTAATTCTACAGAACTAGGATTATTCTTTTGAAAGTAACGTTGAGCATTGTAAAGGCGATTCATTGCTTCTAGGAAGTTATCTAACCCTCCTGATCCTCCTGGACCAGCTCGAACTGTTACTTCTACTTCTTGACAAACTCCATAGTACCCAATAGCATGATCTAATGCATTTAATGTTATTTCTATATCTGTAAAGTAACAAAAATAAATGAAATTATACTGCAGTATGATAAATCAAAAACTCAAAATATTTATTATAATTAATATTAATGAAAATATATAATTTACATGCTATTACTCATAGCTAAAATGCCTTATTGATAAAATCACTATATATTGGTGACATTTAATTTATAATAAACTAATACATACTTTGTTGCTGTGATTGTAGATTCCCTGTTTCATTATAAACAGGAAGTATAGTACGACGTAATGTAGTAAGACGTTGTTCTAAAGAAGACAAAATTCCTACAACATTATTAGTTAATTTCCTGCTTCGATCTTCTGCTTCTTTCAATGCTTCTAAAGAAGCAATCTCTGCTTCCAATTTACATTGTATTTCAAACCTTCGTTCAGAAGTATCTGCTCTAGCAGTATGCATTTTATCTAAAAATAATATAGTATATAACATATTATTCGCTACTTAGCACATATTTTACAAATATGTTATCAAAAATACAAAGTAACATCATCATTAAATTTTTTTACATTACCTTTATTTACTACAATATTTAGTAAAAGTGGAAATTATTACTTTTACTTACTTATTATCTATTTATTAATTGCTTTACGATATAAAGAACAGAAAATGAGGAAAATATATTAACAGATGTATAGAAAATTACAAAAACGACAAGTATGAACAAAACAATTTATAGCTAAGTCAGTTAAATTGGTTAGGTTTAGTCAGTGACAAGCAGAGTAGCAAAAATAAATTACATAGATTCCTATTTCTGGAATATAAAAATCAGAAATAAATATTTTCAATAACTCAACAAATTTGTAGAATAAATCTTGAATCTTTAAATAGACAAGGATGGTTAATAGTCACTTATAATGCAAAAGGGCGTAAAATGATAAATAAATAATACCTGCAATATGCACTATCTCTGTCTACTTATTTTAATAATATTGCTTTTTCTTTTACATCAATTAATTATCAAATGAGTATAACATAATTTTGTTTATATTGACAAGTACAAAAAGCTACAGTAAATTATAATATAATTGCTGATATATGTAGAGTTGCTGTCACTATGGTTTTAAAATTATCGCTAGCCATATCTGCAATGTCAAATTTTCAAAATACATGCTATAAGTTTTTTCACTGCCATGCTAACCAGATTAGTATGTTAAACTTTGATGCTACATTGGAAGTTCGGACTAAAAACATATCAAGCCCTGCAGCATAAATGATATCAAATTGGTTACAGAAACGTAGCAAAACTTGATGTCAATAATATAATTTGACCTGTTTTTGTGTTAGTCTGTACTAAAGTTTGATAAGAGATCTGACGTTATAGATAGGTGCTTCTAGGTTGTGCAATACTAATACCAACTGGTAACATATTGATGAAAGGGTTTGTAGCATGTATTTCGAAAATTTGGATTGTTAGATATAGCTAGTGAGATATACTACTGCATCTTACAAACAAATTTTTCAATAAAACTAATAATTATTCTAAAAATTTAAGCAGTTTATTAAAATTATAAAAATATAAAAAAATTATAATAAAAATTACATTTTCCGATAGGTTGGTACTTCTGAAATTGAGCAGCTGTTCAGTAAGCAAGTAAATTGATGAAGGCTAACGTAAATGAAGCATAATAAATTAGATCGAATTCAAATTTGGTATCTTACATTTGAACTAAGTAGTTAATAGCATTTAATTAATAGTTTTATAAAAATACGAATACATAAATAAGTGAAGAATAATTGATAGTATTACAAATATTTGACAGAACGTAATTTAAAATAAATATTTAATGTATCACATACTGTCTAAATTATAAGGTATTTATATTGTGCATTCTATTACGTTAAATAATTATGGCTATTTATTTACTAAAGCTAGTTATTTTTGTTTATTTACTTTTTTAGAAATAATTACGATATGGATAAACCTGTATCCTCAGATATTGTACTCATTGCAGGCAATTCTCATCCAGAATTGGCTAACCTTATTGCCAAGTAAGCTTCCATAAATATAAATCTTTATTTATTTATTATTTTAAATATAATTTATCCACTTTGTAGCCGTTTAGGTGTTAAACATGGAGGTTGCTCTGTTTATCACAAATCAAATCGTGAAACTATGGTTGAAATTGGAGACTCTGTACGTAGTAAAGATCTTTATATCATTCAAACTGGTACAAAGGATGTAAATAATAACATAATGGAACTTTTAATTATGGCATATGCATGCAAAACTTCTTCTGCAAAAAATATTGTTGGGGTCATTCCATATTTACCTTATTCTAAACAATGTAAAATGCGTAAACGAGGATGTATAGTATCTAAACTACTAGCAAAGATGCTTTGTAAGAGTGGTTTAACTCATATAATTACAATGGACTTACATCAGAAAGAAATACAAGGATTTTTTGATGTACCAGTGGACAATTTACGTGCTAGTCCATTTTTACTACAATATATTCAAGAATCTGTGTGTAAACAATATCATTAAAAATGATTATTATTTCTATATTTTAATTTTGATTTCTATTTAATCAGATACCAGACTATCACAATTCAGTGATAGTTGCAAGAAACCCTGGTAGTGCAAAAAAGGCAACTAGCTATGCTGAAAGATTACGTTTAGGAATAGCTGTAATTCATGGAGAACAGCGAGAAGCAGAGTCAGATATGAATGATGGACGTTATTCTCCACCTGCATTGGCTTCAAGAACAATGGAAGTTGGAGTTGGTGTTCCAATGCATCCTGCAAAAGAAAAACCTCCAATTAATGTTGTGGGGGATGTAGGTGGACGTATAGCAATTATGGTGGTATGTAAATTTAAACATAAAAATTAAAAGGTAGAAAATAATATCTTAAAAGCTGTTTAATTTTAGGATGATATGATAGATGATGTTCAGTCTTATGTAGCTGCAGCAGAAGTTCTTAAAGAAAGAGGAGCATATAAAATTTATGTTTTAGCTACACATGGGCTTTTAAGTTCTGATGCTCCAAGATTAATAGAAGAATCTCCCATTGATGAGGTAATAAAACATTGAACAACTAGTTTAATGAACATATGATATGTGTATGCATTATATGTATAGTGTGTGTGACTTATTTTGAAACTGGTAAATTAGACAAAAATTACTTTGCTAGTTACATCTGCAAATGTCAGATTTTCAAAATACATGCAAGTCTTTCCATCAATATGCTATTAAATTAGTAGCAAATTGTTATGTTAAACTTTCATGCCATACTAGCAATAATAGTACATCAAGGCTTTCATCGATATTTGGGCTAAAAATATGTCAAACTTTACAGCATAAGTAATACCAAATTGGTTACAATACAATACAATTGTAGCAAAGTTTGGTGGAAACAATAAGGTTTGGTCCGTTTTTAGCGTCAATTTGTGCCAAAGTTCGATAACAGATGTGGTGTCAGAATCAGCGCGAAGTGGCATTACAGATAAATGTAATTTTTATGTTAGATTGGTGCCACTGGCATCAAAACATTATTAAGCTATATATCATATGATACCAAGCATGATATGCTTATATTTATTCGATTTTGAAAAGACTAAAAAGTCTTATGAAAACCCTTATTAAATCGAAACTTATATTTTTTATTATATATTCTTATAGTTTATGTTAAAGCGTTTTCAAAATACTGCTTATGCTTACATTTTACATGACTTAATATCAAGATATTAATTTTCGAATTTGACGTTTTGGTGACATTAGTGTTACCCAATGTACACTGATGGACGTTGCTCAGTCGGATTTCATACATCATAGGTCCAAAAAGTGTCTATATGAAAACATTGTTACTGAATTCTAAGCCATAGATTAACTTCTTTCATTGAATAAATAATAAAGATACAGGGTTTAAATAAAAGATTTAAACATAATCTTCATAGGGTTTTCCGAGGTCATTGCAAAGTTGAATAAATGTATACACATGTTCCCCTTGGTACCATATATCTTAATAATCATTCAATGCCAGTGTAGTACCAACCTACAAGGTTGAATAAATATATGCCCTTTGGTACACAATAACTTTTGTTTAAAATACCATTTCATATCATCTATATATTTCGAGATATTTACACATTTTAAGATAAATCACACACACTTATGTATATATGAACTTTTTTTTAAGTTGAAGTTATAACTATTATTTTTAGGTTGTTGTTACAAATACAGTTCCTCATGATGTTCAAAAGATGCAATGCCCAAAGATAAAGACTGTTGATATAAGTATTCTATTGGCAGAGGCTATTAGACGTATTCATAATAAAGAATCCATGTCATACCTGTTTAAAAATGTCACTTTAGAAGATTAAAAAATGCGATAAAATGATACGTTTCAAATATACTGATAGTTTCCATATCTGGGGACCATAATGCAAGACATATCTACTAAATTTTGTTTATTATTTTAGAAAAAATGATTATACTAGTCCTGTTTAATTTACATATATAAATTAATTAACATTATTAATAACTTGCATAAAATAAATTAAAAGATTATTTTTGATTATATGTTATGATCCCTAAAGTTACCATACTTGAAAAATAATTAATGCATTTTAAGATGCGGGATTTTTAAATATATTCTTTAGCATATAAAATATTGATATAAATTAAGCAACAGATAGAACATTTTTTTTTGTTTTTATTAATTTAGATATGATTGTTACATATGTAATTAGTGAACGTTAGAATTAAAACAAATGGATCAATAAAAATGTTACTATGGCAATATATTAACCATGTAAACAAGTTGTCTACAAGTTTCAAAATTATTTAAACTCCTGCAGAATGTCTATGGAAATTGTGAACCATGAAGTTACTAGGATCTGTGTTATGTTGCAATCGGAAGAAAAAAGACGACGGGTACAAGGTTTGAAAGAAATTGTTAAAATATTACAATCACAACAATCTGAAAATGAAATCTTAAAATTTTGCGATATTGTACATAAGCCGTTATTAAGAATTTTAAATGATTCTGTAGAAGAATGCCGTGATCAAACACTGGAAATTATCAAATCATTTATAATTAATTTAATGGCCAATGATAAGTATATTATGCATTTACTTCCAATTTTATCTAAGAGATTAGGTTCTTCTGAGCAAATAGAAACTTCAGAAGAAGTTCGACTAAAATGTGTTACATTATTAAAAATAATAATATTAAAATATGGAAATTTATTAGCATCATATATTGATGATATAACAAAAATCTTAACACATACTGTAAGAGACAGCTATCCTCTTGTGAAAAAAGAAAGCTGTGATTGTATATCTGAATTTGCAAAAAATTTGCCGAAATATTTTTATCACCAGTCACAGAACTTAATAAAACCAATTTTAAGTAATTTTACACACCAACACTATAAGATTAGAGTTGCTTCTATTAGAACAATAGGAGATTTGATCCAATATGGTAATAGTAAATATATAGAAGAGGTAACTACACCTTTAGCAGAAAGATTATTTGATCAAAATGGACTTGTGAGAATAGGTATTTCATTATTTTTGTTTTCTATTTATTATAACAGTATATTATAAATTGCTTTTATTGTATATTCTGATTAAGATCATTAAAATCTTTCACAGCTGTAATTGAAGTAACAAGTTACTGGCTTCTAAAATTAAGAGATCGATATAGCTGGTGGCACAAAATTCTTCCATTGCTTTTAACTGGTCTTCATGATGAGTTGGAAGAAATTAGACAAAAAGCTGCCAATTTTTGGGATGCTGTAGGTCAATTGTATATAGAGGAAAATCAGGAAGATGAAAAGTTGAAAAATAAACTGGATTTTCTTACTAAAGATCGCCATCATTATCCTAATGGTATGTTAATTAATAAATTATGATTAAATACTATTTACATTGTTACAAATTTTTTGCAGTTATTAGACCAAATTTAGGTTGTCGTTTAATAGCACAACAGTCCTTCAGTAAATTGATAAATGGAATTTGCTTGGAATTAGGAGATTGGATTGCAGATATAAGAGTGCGAAGTGCACAGTTGCTTTGTGTATTTATTTTAAACATTGAAGAAGATGTAACACAACACGTTGGAAAACTTTTACCCTCTATGTACCGGTAAAGTATAAATCAACTAAAATTATTAAAATATATATTACAAAAATAATTTTTAATTACTATATCTTTAATTAAGTAGAGCTTGTAATGATGATGACAATAGAGTTGTAGAAAATGTAGAAAAAGCATCTGAATATTTAGGATATTTTATACCTCCAAAAACTTATTGTCGTTTGATAATACCTACCCTTGAAGAAACTCCATCTGTAGGTCATTTAAAAGTATTTTCTGCAATTTTAAGAGGTAGTGAATATTGTATGATTTTGCCATTGCTAAAAGATATTGGTCAATTTTTACAACAATCACATATCTGTCAAAGTAAAGTAGGAACATACCAGAAACAAATACTTTGTTGTTGTTCTACTTTAATCTCAGTATGCAAAGAGGTTTGTTCTACACGTATTTCTATACTTTTAATTTGGTTATTTTTTAGATTAATAAATTAAACAATTTTTAGGACTGTAAAATTATATTAATTGAATTATTCAGAATAATATTTACTACTCTATCTATGGCACAAGAAAATTTGATAAAATTAGAAGCAAAACAATTATTGGATATACTTGCTAGTATTAATTCATTTGATAACATTGATGAATTCTACCGTAAAAATATCAACCAATTGTTTTTAACATTTTCTGATTATAAATCATGGTCAATTCATAGCCCAGAATCTCAAATTTTTTGTGCATGTTTAATTTACGTTAAGCAAATTCTAGCTTACAGTATGGATATTGTTCTACCAATTTTAAAAGAAACTATGAAAATTGATACTGAACCTGAATTGAGACTGAAACACTTTATTTTACTATCAGAATATTTTAATCAGGGATCTTTTAATGAAATTATGAATCAAAATTTCTCTAATCAATTTTTAGAAGATTGTATACTTCCCAGTTTAATTTGGAACACTGGAAGAACTGCTGAAGCTATACGCACAGCTGCAATATGCTGTCTATGTACTTTCTTGGATAAATTTGAAAAACAACTTATTACAAAGAAAACCATAAATCAAGAACAAAATATATCTATAATTCTTGATAAAATAATTCCTATTTTAATTAGCCTTACAGATGATAATTCTAAAAAAAGTAGATTTTATGCTGTACAAGCAATGCATTTAATAATGTGTATCAGAAAACAATTTGACAATCTTACAGAAGAATATATAAATAAAGTATACCCTATACTTTTGAAAAGACTTGATGATGGATATGATGATGTTAGAATAATAGCATTAGAAGCTCTGACAGAAGTTTGGAATGCAGCACCTGAAAATTATGATTTACAATTTAATAAAGGACATATTGATACTTTATATACTACAATTATAATATATCTGGATGATCCTGAAAGTGAATTTCAAGATATTGTACTAGGTAATAATATTTAACTGACAGATTAACTTTAACCTAGTCATAAAATAAAATATATTATCCACATATTTTATGTTTTTTAGGCAGTTTAAAAGAATTAGCTAAAGTTCATCCAGAACTACTATATCAAAAACTTCAAAAGTGTAAAACAAATTTTAAAAATCAAAAGGGTATAGATATATTAATAGAACATTGTCAATGTATTTTACAAAATAAGTAAAATTGATGAATTATTGTATAAGAGTAACATTATATTAAATAATGTTTATTATTCATAATAAATACGCAGTAGATAAATAGAAATTTATAATATGTGTGTACTGTTTATTTACTTTAAATAAGAATATATCATTTATTGAAAATATTACTAGTAGTACTTATTGACTGTATGTAGGGTTATTTTCGTTATTGACAATTTATTAAAAAATATAACAATAACACAATATTGTTTGATGAGAGAATTTCTAAGAAATTTACTAGTTTAAAATCAATTAATATATAAAAACAAACACATACATTTAAAAATGCGGAAAAATAATATATTCAACTTAAAGAAAATTATTAATATTTAGATAAGTAAAAGACTAGAATAAAAATAAAAATTATGCGAAACATGAAATATTACATATTCAGAATATAAATGAAATCCTCTTCTTTAAAAAAAGAATTGAACAAATAAATGGAAAGAAAACTTAACCTTAAAAAACCAGTAAAACAGGAAGTACCCGCCCTTTTGGTATCGCCATATTGTCCATGTCTTCCGCTCTCAGAAACGAATCACAAAGGGGTGGCAAACAGGATTAAGAAATTGCCGATAATTCTGTGCAAGTTTTCATTTTTCAAGTTTCATCTTATTATTTTATAATCGTGGTAAATATACTATCTGAATACTCTATTCACTCCAATCACAAAAGCACTTTTTATCACCTTTTTGGCTTCTTAATCTATCTAAACACTTTTTTACCTTTCTGTCATTTTCTTGTTTCAATACTTTGCTTTCTTATTTTATAATCGTCTGATTATTTAATATTCCTTTCTAATCTCTGAGTAGTATAAAAATGAATAGAAAAAACAAAAAGGGTATACTTTACAGTTGATTTTTCAATATTTGAACCTTCTAAAAATATTCTATGGCAGTATATCTACATGGTGATATATGTATGTCATAAATGTATATGTGAATTGATGTTCAAATTTTGAAAATTGGTTATTGATTTTAATCACTGTATTCAATACTTTTAAAACTTTAATATTAATCATTCAATTATAATTAATAATTAAGCTTTTAATAATTTCTAGAACAAAATTAGTTTTGCATATAAAGTGTTTTTGCTAAATAAACAGAATATTTATAATTTGTTGTTTATTAAAATGTATAATGAAATTTCAATATAAAATATAGTTAAAACATTTATATGTTATATGAATTAAGGTATTATTGATACAATATATTTTTGTCATAGTGAAAATGTCAGAACTTAACACTGATCACATTGATTGTGTAGAAGAAGAATTAGAAGTAGAATCTAATTATAAACCCCCTCCAGAAAAAACAATAGAACAAATTTTAGAAACAGATAAAGAAGATGAAAGTTTACGTAAATATAAGGAAACACTTTTAGGAGAAGCAAAATCTGGGGGTGTTGTTGTAGGTGCGCATTTAATTAAATGTTCCAAATATATGAAATAAAAGGAAAGAAAAATGGGAAAGATGATGCTCCAAAATTTTACAGATCCAAATGATCCCAGAAAAGTAATAGTAAAGAAATTAGCACTTTGTGTGGCAAATCGACCAGATATGGAATTAGATTTAACAGGTGATCTCTCTCAGCTAAAGAAGCAAACATTTATAATAAAAGAGGGTGTTAGCTATAGAATCAGGATTGACTTCATTGTTCAGCGTGAAATTGTGCATGGTCTAAAATATATTCAAAAGACTTATCGTCTTGGAGTACCAGGTAATATTTCTAGTAATGATAAAATATTAATTGTAGAATAACTCTTTTTACTAACTTATAGTTTTGAATTGTGTTTATTTGAAATTATTAAAATGATATTAAAATGTTATATTTGACTTTTGTTTAATGCTTTCTTCTCTAGGTGTTACAGGTACTTTGAAAATATAATATTCAGAATCATACACATAGCTGTTAAAATATTTATTATTAATTCTTCTATTACATTATCTTTTCAGTGGATAAGATGATGCATATGGTAGGTTCATATCCACCAAAAACAGAAGTTCAGTCCTACACTACTCCAACAGAAGATGCGCCAGCTGGAGTAATGGCACGTGGTTCTTATAGTGTAAGCTCCTTGTTTACTGATGATGATAAACATGAACATCTAAAGTGGGAGTGGTCATTTGAAATTAAGAAAGACTGGAAAGAATAAGCTCTTTTTCTTAAAAGGAAGCCCTACAACAATTGCAATTAAAATAAGAATGCCAAAAGGGACTCTAATTTTTATAGATATTCAGTCATACTGCAATGCCATAACTGTATTTTTTAAGTAATAAGAGAAAGAGTAACATTGATATTTATTTAGATATTTTTCCTAAATCATAAACCTTTAAAGTGAACAGTTGAGTACATTAATACACACACACGCGCGCGCGCAACATGCGAAATATGTATATATATATTTATATATGTACATAAATAGATGTGTATGTATACATACATATACTGAATCACGTAGATATTATTTCTTAATCATTTAAATTCTGCACAACAGTCAGTATTTGATTGCCTTTATATTACAGTTATCTATATTCTTTTAATTGTGTCGTTTAAAATCAATGTAAGATTCTTTAGTGTTGCATTCTTAATACAATTTACTAAAGATTACTGCCTTGATTGCGATTTATTAATATATTATGACTAACAAAAACTAATGACAAAAAGATGTTATTATGTTAAGGTACATATCTTTTGTATTATATCTTATTATACAGAAATGAAAAGAATTTAATATTTGAAAATGTCAGGAAATAGGAAGTTACATATTACTAATGTAGAGAATTTAAAGGGTATATTCTAAATGTTTCTTTATTATACATATATGTGTACTGTTACTTTTTATTATATTTATTATATCTATGTTGGTCTTGAATGGTTTGAAACAAAATAATTATCCATGGTTTTAAATAGTTTGAAGTACGAAACAATTATCCATATAACACAAAATTTGTATTCTTGGTCA
Source organism: Tetrapedia diversipes (assembly GCA_033822845.1). Classification (NCBI taxonomy): domain Eukaryota; kingdom Metazoa; phylum Arthropoda; class Insecta; order Hymenoptera; family Apidae; genus Tetrapedia; species Tetrapedia diversipes. The sequence continues at coordinate 559,929 of JAOPTO010000770.1, forward strand.
TTTGTGAATTAAATTTCAAATTATAAGTTTTATTAAATTAATTTTTCTGTTTTATAATTCAGAACACAAATAGTTAATTTATAATATATGCTTGTTTGGAAATGATTTTATAATGTAAATTAATAGAAATTGCAACAAGTGCTGCAATTGTAATTTTAAATAACAATAAAAGACAATTCACATTACCTTTCAAATGAATATTCAGAAAAAACTGATATAGAACATGTTTTTTACTACTTTCTTTTATTATACACAGAAAAAGCTTCTCCAACTCTATAATACAATCTTGCTTTAATTGAAGTGACGAAATGTTTATTACTGAAAAATAGTATTTTAAGGTATTTTTTTATTTTTCTATCTTGTATATTTCTTATAGAAAGAGCAAATAATAAATTAAGATTGTGATGTTTTTACTAATTGATTTGTCAATAATATTGGTAAAACAATGAAGTTAAAAATAAATAAATGAGGAATTAAATAATTTCAGAAGTTAAAAGCGAAATTTTAATTAAGAATATATCGAAAATATATTTATTTCGACTTTAAATTCTTGTTAACCTATAATCTTAGAGTCATAAAAAGTAAATAAAATCATAGCAAATGCAGTAAACGTAAACGTACACTAATTATTTCTTACTATTTTTCTATAAGTTTTAAATTATTGTTATAATTTTATACCATCTTTTATTAAATTTCAATTAATATATGCTCTGTTTAAAAATAAAGTACATGAGTACATATTATCAAAAGAAATTTCATGAAATAATTTCATATTTACATACAGCTGTCAAGAAAAATCATTCTTAATAATTAGTCAATTACAATTTGGTATCAAATTTCGGTAGATTTGACTATAAAATTATACGTATCTTTTTGAGATTTAATTTTTTATTAAATGTTGTCATTAAATTGGTGCCAAAAACATACTAAATCTTGTTGCTGTTACCAAGTTTTTTCAACAACTTGTAACCAATTTGATATCGTTTATGCTGCAAGGCTTGATACGTTTTTGGTCCGAATGCTGATACAAGCACTAACGACATATAGAATAGATGAATGACTATACATTCCATATAGCATGATCGGGGGGCCACCTGGTTCCCTTATCATTTTAGTTGTCACATGTGATCTTACCGCTTCAGAGTAGAGTAAGATAATAGTTCTTTCAAAATAGTAGAAATTGTAACTGAGTATTAAGATAATCAATTGTTTTCGACCTAATAAATCTATAAAAACCAGATTGATTATATAAGATTGTCGATCTTAAGTAGTAACTGCAGTGTATTTAACTATATTGAGGTATTTTTATCATATATTCTAACATTATTATGATATTTTATCAGAAAAATTAATAGTTTTTTATTCCTGTTATATTGTGCAATTACATAACTTTGCTACGTTCCTTGGTTTAATTACTTTTGATAATGAACTATGAGAAATGTAAATTCCATTATAAAAGGTTTGTGTATCCAAATTACGGTTTAGTAAGTCATAATTTAAAGTAGATCACCAAGTTCATTCTTTTTCTGCAAATGAAAAGGACTCGCCAACTGTCATTTAAACGATTTGATGCAAATGATTAATTCTGTATTATAGAAAATATATGTATGTGGTCGATATCTCTTAAAACAATTTTCACCCATTAGGTTTAGTATATTTATGTGAAAGTAATGATAATAATTATACTCAAATTAACATTGAAGTTATGTATGTAGTTCATTAATCTGTACATTCAGTGCACATGGTGATGTGACATTGAGATTCTTTTGTCTACTAAGTTTTAACTGTCACGGTTAACTTTCACAAGTTTCAGGACCCTGAGTAGTACTACTATACTATGTCCTCTATATTTTGTGTAAGAGATAATAGTAATATAAATTTATTATATAAATAAATATAATCTACATTTGTATTATTTTAAACAGAAAAATGTTACGTATGTATTATAAAAAATTGTATAAAAAAAGAATAAAAAATAGAAAATATTTGCCATTGCATTAGCACTGTTCAATATGAATATTCTATTCAGGATCATATTTTATTATTTGGTGACCAGTGTTGCTCACTTTAGGAATGGAATTCAAAACTTCACCTGTGTTAAGGGAAGAGTTGTTTTTTAACAACAATTAACATTTTTATGTTAATTTATACATGTTTAAAAATCAGTAAAGTCCATGATAAATTTACCCACATTTTAAGTTATTTTAATTTTTTTTATAAATTGATCTTCAGTTTGATATTTATAATCATTTCTAAATGAATCCCTTTTATTATCCCTTTTATTACATGTTATAGGCCAATTATAGACTATAAATAATTGAGATATATAATTTATAATTTTCATACATGGCTTTCTTACAAAAATATTCATGAAAGTGTATTATGAAGAAAAATTTTACAACAACAAAAACTTCTTTATAGATAGAGATTCAAAACGATATAAAAGAAAATGATATACTTAAAAATGAATGAAATTTTTAAATTTACATATAAAAAAATACCATTATTCAAAGTCTAATATATGTATATTGTATATTTTTAAAAATAATTTTCTAATAATTGATAATTTTTAAATTATAAATTATATAACATACTTTATTAACAATTTAATTTATTCAAAATGTGTATACTATTATTTTTAATTTTTTAATAGTAGTTGAAACTTTATCAATTATAATTTATAAATTTATTAGTTAAATAAAAATCAGAAATATTGAACTTTTTTGTACTTTTTGAGCAAGCTGAAAAATGTTTATGTTTTAAAATGAATTTTCGAATGTAATCAAAGGAAAGTTAAAAATCCGGTACTGCATCGAGGAAGCCGGATTCGAGTGAAAAGTAACAACAATGCAACAATGTGAGGAACGATGCGATTTTATTGCTATAGCTATTCTTCTTATGTCATTTCCCGGTATGAGACAAAGAAATCAATCATATCATACTGAAAGCAAGTAAAACATGGCTAGAATAATCATACTATTTTAAATTTCAATTAAATCTTTATGAAATTATCCACATTTTTCAGGCTATATCATATAAAAAATAAATTTATAACAAGATTAAGATGCAGTATATGTAAATTCATGTATTTAGACTCATAAAAAATTGTTTGCAAATGAATACATATTATGATAAATGTGCAGTTTACTAATTTTGTCCTAAATGTGTTTTTTTTTTAAACGTTGTATTTTAACATTAAAAAGAAATATAATTCGGAAAAAATAGAAAAAATAATGTTTTTACTACTTTTTAATAAACATAACATTTATTTATTTTTATATTTTTATATTTCTTTTTAATCTTAAAATATATTTATTATTTCTAGCAGCCTCTAACTGTTATCATACGAAAATGTAAATCAGTTAACTTTATTAATTTTGTTGGTTCAATTGAATGTAATTTTTAAACATACCTCTCTAAATAATAGAAAGCCATAATAAGCTTCTGCTTTTTTATACGATCAGTATTTTAGTTTAAGATTTAAGATTTCACCTATAAATGAATGATCTATCTTGTACAAGCCCTGACGTAACAAATCTGATATTAATTTGATAATATTTTAGTGAAGAAACTTGTACTATACAGTTCGGTAAACAGACAACAATTATGGTTGACAGGATATATTTATAAAATAATTTTAATTTATTAAAAATGATTATATAAGTTTTCCGTATTTAAAAATAATATTTAATTAATAAATGTAAAATTATTTTCAAAATTATCCCTTTTAATATTAATTTTGTTATTTAAATACTATTCACATAACTCATAAATACTCTTTCACATAACTTACTTTACTTATTTTTAAATATATAATTACAAAACTTAAAATAGTTCAATAAATTGAACATAAACTAGATATAGTAATATCCTTGCAGCTATCGTTGGCAAATTTTCAAACTACATGAGACATTTTCACCAAAATGTTACTAAACTGATGCCAGATTTGGCATGTAAAATTTTATTACTATTTTGGTAGAAAAAATATATCAAGGCTTGTACTAATGTTCGGACTAAAAACATATTAAGTTTTGCATCAAAGGCAATTAAATTGGTTATATAATCATAGCGAAAAATGTCAATAGTCTTAAAACGATCTGTTTTTGACGTTAAAAATTGATATCAAAATTAGTGTGAAATAATGATACAGATATATATGATTTTATAGCTAAACCTTTAGAAATTTGATGTCAAATTAATAAGCAACTGATTATTGGAGATTATGACAGTTATCACACAACTATAGCTTTGGCAGAAATTATGATCGAATATTATTAAAAATGTGGATTGCTGCAATAATACTTACTTACATTAGTACTCTAGATGACTGGCAATTATAGAATTCCAACAAATAAAATGAAATTCATTCATAATATTTCAGAAAAATTTAATTTTTTGTAGACTGTTGTAAATAATAAAAATCAGAAACATTAATGAGAAAGTCGAATAGAAGAATTCGAAATTAACATTGTATATTGCTAATTGGTGCTCGAAGACGGTTTTTTTAAATCACTGTTCTAATTCTTAAAATATTTGTATATTAATTTTTAAATATTCTAGAATTTGAGTATTATAGAAGATGAGAATATTAGATCCGAGTAGAATGCATAACTTATTCAAGTTTATATATTATCATATTTGTAAAAGATCACAGATAGTGGCGAATGCTTACTTTAAAGTAGTTTTAACAATTGATGGGAATAATCTTGACAGTTAATTAAGAATTGTTGTATTAATTTTAATAGTTTTATCACTTTTTTTCTTTAAAACAAAAAGTTTAATGAAATGTATGAACAATATTCCATTTACGATAGGAACTATAAAATTTTATTAATTTTAATAAAACTGTTAATTTGTTACTGCATTAAAACGTAAAGTACTATTTATCACTGATACGTTAGTCAGTCGGGACGGCATAGCGGCAAGAGAGATGTTTCACTTATACCACTTGATTCCTTTATTGACGTGATTCATTGAGATTATATCGTTCCGATCAATAATGAAAATATGTATATTTTTTTTATCATATTAAAATAGAAGCTATAACCAATCAGACTTGAAATTCTTCTGATTATCAACTTACTGTCAATGCACAGTATTAAGCGTGCCTTACAAGTAGTTCCTCGAGACAACATAGGAGCAAAGATGCCAAACTTGTTTTTTTTTTGTTACGCAATGTTATACGATTTGATTTATCTAATACTAAAAATATATATGCCCTAGTTTGATAATTGTGTTAGAGAGAGCGAACCCTACAGAAATTATATTACTAAGAAGACTCACATTCCTTTCGAGGGATTTCTTGTGAGGCACCCATAGTACCTACTGAATAAAATATTACAAATCAGTTGTCTTGATCACCGTCAGATGGTACTACTAATTCTTTTCAAAATTGTAGATGGACTATCCACATGTATTTTATTTCATATATTTTTGTCAGTATTAAAAAAGTTAAGTTCTAAAATATTTGCCAATTTAAATAGTTTATTCGTATAATGTATCAAATACAGCAGACAGTAGAGGGATTCTTCTATCTCCTTTCGTCGTGGTTGCTCTGAAACAAATCTTTTTTTTAAATTTTAATTAATTTTCTTTTTACAAAACGTTTGGATTAAAAAGATACACTTTGAAACGGCACCGACCAGTTTTCACTTTTACGTTTACCACAACTGTTTTCTTAGTACTCAAAATATGAAAATGCTATTCTTTTTCCTTAATACTTGTTATTTAAAAAAAATGAAAGAACCAGAAATGGCCACAGACAACACTAATTACACAATGATTTGAGCAAGATGAGAAGAATCTTCTTGACAAAACAAAGAAAATCACACCACCAAATTCACGATTAACTTCACGAGAAAACTTGTGTTCAATCCATGCGACTGTATGTGTCAAGCCACAGTATGCATGTTTTTAGTGATATTATTAAAGTTTTCTACGCAATGATCGTTTTTCCTTTTAATACCACTGAAATTAACCAAATATTTCTTCTTGCAAAATTTTCTTTTTCTATTATATAAGTTGTTATATCTTTAAATGCCACTGAAATCATTAAAATCATTTATGTTTCTACTGTTATGATCATTATTTTCATTTGACGCCACTGAAACTTTGGTAGGAGAAGTAAGAATAATGAATGCATTAACTCAGCGTAATGGTCATCTATTTGTTGTTCCGACACTATTGTATTATTAAACCACTGCACCTCAGATTGCGCCATGCTATAACGCACTTTTAAAATAGTGTTTTAAAAGAGCGTCACAGTATTGGTCGCCAAGCACAAACACTTGGATTTTTTTTACATTTCACTGTACACGTTCTGCTTTTTTCTTCTATATTATGAAATAATATTCATCACCAAACACTGTCCTTTCAGATTCTGTCCCTTTACACTGAGAGAAAAGCACAGAAAGATATTTTAGGATGCTGTCCATTCACTTTCTTTAGTTCACTTTTCAGAACACGTCCACACAATTCACTTATATAAGTATCATATGTATATATCACACAAATAATTCTACATAATCATAAAATGCAACTTTACAATTAACTAAACTTAACTGATGTATCAAATATAACTTCAACCAGACCTTTCATATCCCATCTTAATCTTGATTAAGATTTATGTTTTGTTACAAATTATATGTCAAAGAACAGAATCTAAAAAATTTGTGAAAAAATTCACTTGAATATGAAAGAACTGTGTGTACATATATATATATGTGTATGCACGCACACGAATTAGATTATATCATTATAGTACAAATTAAATCTAAGATTCTTATCAATTACCTGCAATAATTGTTTTCTTAGAACTTGATGAATTCTGAATTGTTTTGATATAAAATAATATTTTCTAAGTAATAAGAAAAATAAAGAAGACATACTTAGTAATTCAAAGTATTATAATGGAAATTAATCAGTATATTCAAATCAAAATTAAAATAATTTGTATAGAATTTCTATTATTGTTATTATTGCAACTTAACTTTTTTTTAAGCAATTCAGATTCATGATAATTGTTATGCATATACAGGCTTGTGCATCTAGTGTTCTTTTTAATATCTTTAAAGGTTTATAACTAAAAGAAAAAAAAATTTATTCACAGAAGATTGACTTAATTAAAAAAATGAGTACTTTAATAATAGTTCTTAATATAAATTCATAATTTATATTTCTCTAACATCATTTCATATCTTTCATATTTATTCTGGCATCTTGTTTGAACATTCCTCAAAATATACTAAATTAAATGTTTTACTTAATTTTTTTATTAATAGATCGTTTATTTATAGCTTTTATTTCTGAAATAAAAATTTTCACTTTATATGATGCACAATTTTATCAATGTTATTAATTTTTTTAAAACTCTATTGCAGTAAAAATTTAATGATTTATGGAAACAAAATATATAAAATATTCTTCGTATTAGAAGCTTTTTAAAATTATACATATTTCAAATAAAGCACTTTTTAAAAATTGTAAATAATTTTTAATACGATGGTACTAAACACTCTAGCCAGTATATACATTTATATACCCTAATTATTGATTATAAAGAAAACTTAGGCGCTACCCCCCTTAACAACGACGATTACCAGGTGATCCTCCTTGAGTCCCTCTTCACTGAGGCTTGGACAGGTTCTTTTTAATAATTCTGTGGAGAATGTACAAGGTGGAAACGCATAAAGAACTCCAGTTCCTTCTGTGTCTTTGTTAAGCAATGAAATGACACCAGCTGCTTCTTTTTGTTTTAAATATGACACTAAGTTTCTTAAAGGTCTAGTTTGCACATTAGCATCATCTGTAGATATAACTGTACTTGAACCAGCCAATCCTAAGAAAATAGCATGTGAACTAGAAGTCTGAATTCTTTTTGATACATCATCTAATTTTGGTTGATCTAAACGTAGCCTTTGTGTAATTCTTAACATATGTTTTCCATCTTCATCTTTCATCAAGGCCTCAATTATTTCTGTGTCACCATCAGTTAAATGGAATTTAGCTGGAAACAGAGAATTCTTTAAGATTAATGCTCCTTGCCAAACTGCTATTGATTTTCTTGCAACTTCAGGTAATGTTCTAGAAGTAGAGAGCATTCCACTACGAGTGTTTTCTGAATCAGAATCAGAATCAATTTGTCTTCTACGGGGTGATCTTGATCTCGATCTATCTACACCAGGTTCTCTTGATAAAGATCGACGTAAACTTCTTGGCGTTTCGTATTCTAACTCTGGAGGTGGTCTACGGCTAGACCATTCAGCCTCATCTCTCATATAACTTTCTGGATAAGTTCCACGATAACCTCCTCTTCCTCCACCTCTTCTTTCATGCCAAGGAGCAGACCCTCTACCTCTAAATCCTCGTGGTCCATAGCCAAAATCACTGTCTGGTCCATAAGGATCATAAGAAGGCTCATAATCTACTGGTCTTGGTCTAAATTCTCCACTTTCTTCTGAATAAGGTCTTGGTTTAAATCCAAATCCAGGAGTTACATCTGCAAAGTCTACTCTTAACCTCCTATCTGGACCACCTAAGGGAAATCCTCTCATTTCTTTCACAGCAGCCTGAGCTGCATCAATTGAATCATATAAAATATAAGCATTGCTATCGCCTTTAATATAATCAATCTTTTTTATTGCTCCAAATCGATCAAATTCTCTTTCCAGTTGTGGTACAGATGTCCATGGTCCTAAACCACCTACCCAAATTCTTGTTGTAGGTGTAGCTTTCCCATAACCAATTTTACATTGGAATTTTCCTATGTATTGTCCAGAAAGTTCAACTTTACATCTATGTGCCATATCCAAAGTTTGGAATCTGACAAAAGCATAAGCATTTCCAGTTCCTGGTGGGGGTCTTTTGATATCAATATCATCAACAATTCCATATTTACTAAAAATTCTTCTTAACTCTTCTTCCGTAATATTAATTTCCAAGTTTCCTGCAAAGAGAGTTCTCGTTGCCAGTGGATCATCTTCTGGAGAAACATGATGTAAATAATTAGGGAACTTATCTTTTTTGTTTTCTACACGCTCAAATCCATGAACAGGATGTCGTATCATCATATGCCTTGGAGGACCATAATGATGGGGTGGGCCTGGATGAACATGAGGTGGACCATGATGAATTGGTGGTCTAACAAATTCATGATGAGGAGGAGGAATTGCTTCACGTCTCATTTCTCTATGTGGTGGAGGTAACCCAACTGGAGGTCCATAAACTCTTTCATATCTTTCTAAAGGTCTATGTCTATCTGTTGGACCAGGACTTCTAGCATAATATCTTTCATAATCAGGAGGTGTAATAGATCTTGGACGACGATAAGTATCAGGTCTTTCATAAACTGGTTCAACAAGTGCAACTTTGTCATACATAATAATTCTTGGTTTTGCATGTTTTGCATCTCTAGCATCTTCCGAACTTCTAAAGCAGACATATGCTACACGTTCATCTAATTCATGAGAAATTCTAATAGAAAAATCCCCAAATTTTTTATATTCTCTATAAAGAGTGTCTTTTATCACTTCATCACTTGCTTTTGGGTGAATTGAACTGATACAAAGCACTTTATAACTGTATGGACGTTCTGGAGGTAATTCTCTAGATGCTCTTAAATAATCATCTCTATGAGAACTTGATTCTACATAACGAGCATGAGAAGAGGCACGTGTTGGAGGACTAGGACTTCTTGCACCTCTACTACGTCGACGAATTCTTTCAGGAGTTATTCGTTCATCACTAGAATCATCGTATCTATAAATTAATAAAAGAATTTCTAACTTCTAAGAATTTTTAATGCAATTAAAGTATATCTTTATATCACAGAATGGAAATTTTAACTTTCATAATATATATATATATATATATTATAATTTTAAAAGATTTCTATATAATGCTATAAAATATGTTTAAATATTGCATCATGAAAGATTCTTACCTTCCCATCGATGATCTACTTCTTTTGACGCGCGGAGGCGGAGTATCTCGACTAGAGCTCCTTTTCATATTGTTGCGGATTTTAACCGTAATCTTATGTCGATCGTCACGCGGAATTCCAATCATCAACGCTGCTTATAACGGCAGAGCCGAACGAATGGCGAAGAAAAAAACAAAGTAACAATAATTACTCGAAAATTATTCAGCTTGAATCAAACCGTCATTCACGAAGCCTTTAAGCCTTCTCAACGAGCACAAAATGGCGACTTTCTTCTTTCTTTGCTCGACTTCCGGAATTTCGTTACAAGCTAAAAGAAGTTTCATAAAAATCAAATCAAAATCCCATATTTTGCATTTTCTGAATCCCTTAATTCTTTTTACTTCAGTTCTTTCTAAATTATTTTTATGTTGACTCCTCTGTTCGTATACAGTACTCCTACTTGTATTTGCAAACTATCGATTCGCAAATTGATGACAAGTATATTTCCGTCGACAAAACGAGAAGACTTGCTTTACACTATTCATTGAAGAAATAGCTATGTACTCTGCTTTATAGAGGGCGCTTTAAACGTATCAGTAGTTTCATTACTTTACGAAAGAGTGCGCGCTGTAAAAACTTTCATTACATTAAATATTAATTTTAGTTTTTCTTATAAATAAATAAAATTAATAAAATTATGTAAGTTAAAAATTAGAATACAAAATTCACTTTATGTGAAAATAATTTCTAATAAATTACAGTTGCTTATTATATATATAACGTGACAGGCATATCGGTTGATGTCAGATTTTCGAAATGCATAGTGTATAAGTACAAGTTTTTTTTACCATTTTTGCTATCGAATTAGCATGTTAAGTCATACTGGCGGCAATAGTACATAAAGGCTTGCATCAATGTTTTGATAAAAAACATATACTAACGTTGTAGTATAAATGTCACCAAATTGGTTACAAGACTGTAACACAGCTAAACGATAATAATAGGGTTTAATCTACGTTTAGTACCAATTTGTGTCAAAGTTTAATAAAATATTTGCTGTTAGAATTCATGTGAAATGGCCATTACAAATGGATATTGGTTTGACATCAAATTTTTCGAAATTTTTTTTATACACTGTTGCCAAATGATTAATGGAGTATAAATAAGAAAAAGCTATGAAAAAATACAGCTATTTCTGAACACAATCCATTCATATTTTAGATATTTTCTCTTCATTTTTTATGTATAAAAACGTATTATTTTTGTATAGTCCTAGTTTCTTTTAATGCATTTTTTTGTAATTGATGGCTTATATTAAAATTTGAAACTAAGACTTAAAAAATGTTGTTTTAATGGATGTATATGTATAACGAATGTAGTGAATTTTTGTCACTGTAAAAAAATGTGCAATTAAAAAAGTGAAGTCAAAAATTATAGTAGTCAGAAATACTGAATCTGTATTTCATTAATGTAGAACAATAAAACTTTTGTTTTTGATTATGTTGTTATGAAATTTTTATAAACATTGGTGATTTTTTTGCTAATAATGGAATCAAATAATTTAGACGAATTACAATAATCATATGTTTAAAATATATAATACTTTATTACATATTTGCAATGATATATATAGTTTTATGATAATATAGTCTTCATCCAATTATAAGAAATTATGTTTTGTTTTTTTCCATAAACTCTTTTGCCTTTCTTTCAAATTCTTCCTTGTTATATTTATATTCTTGTGCTATGTCTGCCATTAAAGGATCATCAGGATTTGGATTTCCTAATAAACACTGTATAGCATCCAAAAGATTTCTTAAACTAATAGTTGGTTTCCAATTACCTTTAGGTGGCATATTTAAAAGATCCATACAAATACGGCCTTTAGTATCAATATTTGGATGATAGATAGGTGTTTCAAAAATGATACGCGGAGGTTCAAATGGATATTGTTCAGGAATATCTATTGATAACTCAAAGATGTATCCACTATATGGGCTACCATTTGGTCCAATAATCGTTGCAACAAAGTTTTGAAAATCATCAGATCTTGGATAATAAGAAATACCTTCTGTAGGATTTTGACTGAACTTTTCAAATTCACGTTTTAATCTGATAGACCTCTGCATTATGTCACCTTTAATAAAACAATTTCTTTTTAATAGTATTGAATATTAAATGTATATTTTTAAAGTACATATAAGTTAAATCAATCATGAGATTGATTGAGATGATTTATATGAATAAATACTGCTATTGTTATCGTTTTGTTTAGATTATTTTTCATTTATACAACTACATATGTTCAAAAAATAATTGTTCCTATAGCATTAGTTCTAAAAATACTAAATATAATAGTTTCCCACACAATAAGAATTCATAATATAATGAAAAAATTATAGCAATACTCATTTATCATAGTGAAATTGCGTTTATATAAAATGATAAACGAATTCATATTTTCATACAATTTTTGATGACTTTTACTACTTATAAAATTCTTTATTAAAAATGTTTTTGATGATTAAAGTAATCATGTATTAGTACTATATGTTATTTTGAAATTTATTGAATTGACCGAAACAGCACAACACAGTATTTATTTTAACATTTACATACTAATTAACTAAATTTATTGTCGTTTAACGTTTAGAAATACGAATGTAAATAATATTTTTTGTATCAAATACATATTTAACTTTTGTAATTTATATAGCATGGACGTATTCCTCGTATTATATGAAAATTCATTGTATTTAATTGTTACTTATTAAGTATTACTGAAATCAATATGAAGTTATTACTTGTATATTTTATAGTTTGCTTTCTTCTGAGTGTGTCTATTCTATTCATGTTTCTTACCTATTGAAGTTGAAGTTAACTTTTATACTTCAATTATTGTAAGCACAATATTGTATTACGTTTTTTCTACTTCAATCTATAAATCATCTATAAATCAGTTCAATCTAATAAAACATGATCTTTTGTTAAAAAGTTCTAAATGCTCAATTATCTTCAACTGACAAGCTGTTACTATATAGATATTTTGAAATTATGTACTAGTCATAATTAGAAAACAAATAGAAAGGAAACTTCAATTTGAAATTTATATTACATGTTCTTTTTCGTATTCCTAACAACACTGCACAACAAATTTAAACTTTCTTTTTGTTTCTAATAATCACTGGGTGATTCTTGTAAGTCCCGTTCCCTAATCAAGAATCCGGAAATAGAATTGCTGCAAGTTTAATTTCCGAAAAACAGATTTTATAAAAACATGCAATGTATAACAAGAACGAAGTATTGTATGAAAACCAGAAACGATAGAAAGATCTGTCTTGCCTAAAATGTAACAGGAAAGATTCCTGAATATGCCAATATCAATAGTTACAATGTTTTAGATTTTTAAATAGAACTAAATTATTATACTTATTATAAATAAAATCCTAACAGTATTTAGATAAGAGGGAAATATGGTGCTTAAAAAGAAAGAAGCATAAAAGTTCATAGTTAACTGAAGGAAATGCATTTTTTTATGATTTGAAAATTTGAGTAGTTTATGGACAATGAGACCATCAAGTACAACCATCTAGTGGTGAAAATGTGGTATTAAACGTCCGTATTAGGTTATATGGAAAATAACATATACAGGTTGTCTTGTTTAAATGAGTAGAGTGAAATAACTCGGAAGGAACTGAAGTTATAAAAAAAAAAGTTCGTATAATAGTTATTTGGTAGGATGGGCTATATCATGTAATATTAATGGTTTTTTTGTGGGTGTAGTACTGAAAAAAATTTAAATGTCAATTTAATTTTCTTTAATAGAATGCTATATTTTTTTTCAAAATACAACAGCAAGTACTCAGACACATCCAAAAAGGTGCTACACAATATCATTCCGAGTTCGATAAAGGTAGATAACAATCTATCTTGCTACAAGTAAAGAGTCTTAGCTGTAATAATTTGATACGGAATCGCTGACTGTCAGCTACCGATCGCCGCAATACGTAAACATAAGTTAACAGTTTACCTTTATCGAACTCAGACTGATGTGCAGCATCTTTCTGGATTTATCTGAGTGCATGTTTTCTGTGGAACTTTTGCTGTAAATGTGTTTTTTTTACGAATTAAAAATTTTATCAGTCTATAATCACTATAACTACCTAATAGTGAAAAGGCACTATTAATCGCCTATATACCTATCATACATTGATGCATACATATTCAAATTTCTGCTTTTAGGTAATATTTCGGAACTTTCTCTCATCTTAGATTAAAGGAATGGTCCTTGTAAATCATCTGTATACAATTAACTATTTACTAATTAAAAGCGTTTGTTAAAATGGCTGCAATTTCGGATATTGTTATGCCATTTAGTGGTGCTCAAGTACTATCTGAATTTTAATTTCCGTTGTTCTAACAGAAATCCCAATAAAATTGATATGAGAGGAAAGAGTGTGTCATAATAAAAAAGAAATATGTAAGAAGTTTGTAGGTAGCCACTGATAATAAGTTTGTGAAGCTATTCATTGTAAAAACGAAAACCATAAGTTGTGTAATAAGCACTCACCTCCAATCACTAATAAATTATGCCTGTCATTTACGCAAAAAGAATTAAAAATAAATTGGGTACAGGATTATCAGAATTGTCGACTCTTTAATTTAAGATATGAGTAGTTACAAAATCTGATCTAAAATCTGAGAAATCTGAATATGAATCTGCCTATGTATGTAAGGATACGCGCGATTAGTACCACCTTTTCACTGCTAGGTGGCTATAGTGTTTCATCGTTGTAGCGCGTGGGCATCTCGAGGCAGCTCATAAGAGCGCCATCTCAGGTAGTATACAGCGTTACACACTCCCATCTGATAACAATGTGACCATAGAATAACGTTAAACTAACACGACTCTAGACCTGGATGTCAGACTGGAGAACGGAGTTCTCGAGAACATCCACTTCCATTGCGCATACTACCGCGTAAGCTATGTGAACGTGTTTCGGACGACTTCGGAAAATTGAGAGAATAGACAAAATATTTAAAATCATATAATGTACATTGATAAAATGTAAAACACAGAAATTTAGACTCAAAAGATGTTCTTGGTTAAATCTGAACATGATCAGGTGATTTTAAAACGTGTTTTTCCGAATTTTGTCGAATTTGTTTTCGTTACAAAAGCATCCTTGTATGTCGAAAAATAAGAATAATAGACAGTCTGTGATGAGATTGAAGTTTGATGGTGTCTATAGTTCAGGATTAACTTGGGTAAAATAAATAAAACACATACAGGTTCATCCACCGTGGGTTTAATCGGTACGGGCGGATACAGCAGAAAAAACAATAGAAGAGTACAGGGGCGAAGTGAACGGAACAAAAGAATACCTACAGGATAGAGTTGACAGCGATTACACTGTTACCAACTTAAATCCAACATCCAACCAGTTAAAATCCCGCGTGGCTTGTCCCGCAGTCTTGTTTTCCACATTGGTTGGATTTCAGTGCATCACAAGCGAAAGAGAAAGACTTCCATTTGTTTTCTCTTTCGATTTCCCAAAGTCGTCCGAAATGCTGAACTTACGTATACTCCGGTCCCCAGTCTGGCATTACACCCCTAGACTAGAGATGCCAGTTCGGTACAAATGATACGTTTGGGTAGTTTGTTAATGTGTGCTATTCGTTTTGTTAATAAATAGTTAATTTATCTGTTAGCAGGTTTCTGCTGATATATTTCCTTTTGATTCCTTGTTTGCGAGCTTAATAGTTTGTTGGCAAGAATATCGCCATATCGATTTCAAACCGATGAAATCTTCAGTTCTTACAAAAAACCCATTTATAGTCAAAATTCTTGACCATTTTAGCTTGTCTTTCTCCTGTTACGACCAATACTGCCTTCTCATTTCTCACCATTTAAAAACATAGAGCACCTGTCATTTAGGATTTAACTAATAGAAGACCTATTCACAAAATATGCAACAACGCAAAGAAATATAAAGCAACCTGGCAGGCATGCTTCTAACAATACGGTTCCCTGGCTCATAGAAAGACATTTTTTTGAGAAGAATTGCACCAATAGGTAAAAAAGCAAGACTTCAAAGATGTGTTGTGTGTTCAAAATATAGAAAGAAAAAAGTCAGTATTTATTGGTGCAGAGACGGTGATGTGGGTTTTTGTTTGGATGATTGTTTTGAGGCATACCACACCAAGCTAAATTATTAGGTAAGCTTTACAATGCTATCATAGAAACTCATATACATTCAGTTTCGTCATTCATTACACAATTATATCTTTGAATGTTCACTTTATTATCCCAAGCCACTAATGGAGCAGACTAATATTTCATGTGAGTGAGGGCAGCTATGTTTTGGTGTTGATGTTTCAAGTTGCATGTCTTGTCCTTGACTCTTTTATCACTACTGTATGCATCCTCAGTGAATGAACAGGGGTTATCAAAATATCAAAGGCTGTCCAAAGTTCTTAAAACCAATTTTTGCGATCAAAAATAAGGGTTTTACAGTAAAATTGTTACAACAAAATTTTTTCTAAGACAAAAGAAATAAATGCGTAGTATTTAAGATCATGATAAGGTTTACTGTCTTTTTCTACACAATTCAGTAAAAAAATTATTAAAATCCGTCAATATTTGTCAAAATTATGATAATTTATTTCAAATGTTGCAAAAGAAGTCTTTTAAAACTTAAAAATCCTCCGTCCCGGTGTTAGCGCGGTATTTAAATCTCCTGCGTCGCGGAAGGGTTAAAGTACGATAATGAGATTCTTCAAATGAAAGTAATTAAATATATCGTATTCCATTTGACTCAAAATTAATATGGAAATAACACTTGCGTAAAAAAATACGATAAATTAGAATGGAAAGGCAGGACATGTACTGATTGACAGATTGACAATCAAAACTAAGCGAAGCCATAGTTAAGTCTGTGTAGGTAGATGGCATTCAATTATGTAGTACAGTAGCAAAAAGCCACATCGCTAAAATGGAGACTATGCAATTTATAATATTAGCAACGGTAGAAAATGTACTTTGTTGTATATATAAAAAACTTAAAAACTTCTTCTGTTGAGGAAGAAATTCCTCACATATGCATTTAAATAAATAATGTTTTGTGGGGACGTTAAGAAAAATAAATTTATTTTTGGGTGCTCCGTATAAATATATTACTTTATTTCGCTGATCGTTTCACTCGGACGCTTGAGCCAGGAATGTCCTGCCCAACTCGTTTTCCAGGCCTGACGCCTCGTCGTACAGTGGTCCGGGTCCGATTCGCCCAAAACACGAACTTAATTCATAATGCTTTTATTTTTACATTATTCACTACAAAAGAAGTGGTTTTATAGGTTTTTAGGTCTTAGAATCCGATTTTGATATCCATTTTTATGTAGAAAGCCTAATTTGTATTTTAATTCTTTTCAAAATGATTATACTGGCCTCATATGTGACTCATGATTATTCCTCAGATGGTATCAAGTAAAATTTATTTATAACAATAACCTCATCATCATTGGAGCATTTAAAATGCAAAAAAGAAATATAAATAGTACCAAATTTTGAATTAAACGGCGAAATAGATTGTTTGACTACACCCGCGATATTTTATGAGTATGGTGTTCTCTATAATATTTCATGTATTTGTTGTTTGCGTCTCAAGCTTCTTTGGAAAGCGCTTTACTGAATATGATAGCGTTTTCAATAATATTCAATTCGTGAGTTAGAATTTTAGGTGCAAAGGCCGGCATGTAATTGCAATTATACTATTCTACGTATCTTTCTGCAGTTCGTAAGCAGTATTTTTTAAATTCTTCTGTTTTTATTTCATATCCACTATTAATTATTCGCAAAATCAGTATAATAGTAAGCGGAATAAATGAAAATGGCTTAAAACACGTTTGAAAACCGAAATAATGCGGTGATATCGTAAACCTGACTTAACGGCAAAAATATTAATTTTAAGGTGACTAACCGCATTTCAAAATACTTCAATATAGTTGTACTTTAGTTACCATTCTGATTATAATACGAAAGGAAACATTTTTCACTTAACATCGAAACATAATGACCCGAAGTATAACGATTATCAAGAGATTTCAGTGTTTAACTATATATTTATTGTTATAATTCTTAGGTCTGCAAGGTTCCGCAAGAAATTCCTTTGCAGATATCTTCAATAGGTTCCAACGAATGCTCTCATACAAAATTCGTCGTAACCTCTCGTAACCTCCGCTTTGTAATCGTCAGTAAATGGAAAAAAGCGGAAAAACATAGGGATTCCTTTTAAGATATTTTTCAAAGAGAAAAATAAGTGTATTCCAAAAAATTATACATATTCCTATAGCTGAAAGAACACTCTTCAAAATGACCTACTTGGATTTATCCAAATTCCTACCCCTATAGAGATATAACGACGTAAAATATGAAATTTTAGAAGAAAAGTGTAATGATTCTAGAACCTACATTTTTCTTGGTTTTCAAAGCTCTCTCAAGAAATTCTGAATGACTTATGAGAACTCTCTTGCATGGCAAAAGTTGGTCCATGGATATAAGAATTTATGATTAAAATTTCGTAGATTTCCAACGATCTTGAAAATTTGAATTAAGTTCGTATTTTGGGTGATTCAAACCACTGTGCGTCGTCTTCAGGGGGGGGGGTATACGAGAGGGAGGAAAAGATTCTTCCGAGCTGCATCAGGCCTCGAACTATATCCGATTCGTTTATTACCTCTGGGACCCGAGCGCTCGGATACGGGTACTTCTTCCTCCACTCCGTATTTCCTCTGTGTGGTGTACGCCACAGTTTAATGTAAAAAAAAGTAATCGTTTTATTATTTAAAAGTTCTTTTGTCCGAATGTTTTTATCTCTCCGTTATATCGGACAAAGTTGATTGTACTTACTGTATTCTAAATGGTCGCAGTGTAAGTATTAAAATAAGAATATGGTTTAAGCATTCACTATCTGTATTTCCCAAATATCCACAGAGCATTCCTGTTATGTTAATAAAATCAATGCCTACAGTTTTTCACTTGAACCGTCTATTAACCCTAGTACTCCTGAGCCTCGATTTGTTACGCGAAATTCTATCGGGGGGCGGTCCTCGAACCCATACTTCTTTTTATACATTTATCCTGGGAAAAGTTGTTTTTTGGAAAATTTTTTGTAATGTTAGAGTATGCTATAGTTTGTAAACAAGTTAACATATGTTTTTGCATTCAGTTTGTATTGATTTATATATATTTATGAAATTAAATAATATTATAAAATAGTATACTGACGTGCAACTTGTTTGAACTTGATTCTTGTAATTCTTTTGATAAACGTGAATGGTATTATTATAATAGTATTAAGTGAATGTTTTCTGGGTTTTGTATTTGTAACAACTTTGCTTTGGTTTTGATAAGTTATTATATTTCATGCGTTTGCTCTTAGTCTCCAGTATACACTGATAATATATTCCCTCTTTTGTCGGTTCTGTATTTGTTCATATTTTAATTCGTAGTGTTTTTCCAGTTAAAGTTCCCAATTAGTTACATAGTTTCATTCTTCGTTCTGTAATTGTTATTCTTTGGAAAAAAGGAGAGCGTGAGGATCCACTTCGCGTGATCGTCGCCGTGCCGTGGCGTACCGTCATTAAGGCGTTGCAGTTATATTTCTCTTATGCTTACTGATTTTTTGCACATGGTAGCAGGAACTTGTTAACATATTGTAGGCGGGAAACGCGTAAACTCGTTTGTCAGCTGTTAGTACTGAAGCGCGGGAGACAACAAAACTCGTTTTTTCTTGACTGTGAAAGAGTGTTTTTTTTTCCAGTTTTACCTACGTAATTTTGTTAATAAAAAAAAAAACAGAATAACCTATTTTATACATAAAAAATAAATAGAGCACTCTTTTTCAAGAAATATTTCAAAGTTTTTCTGAAAAACATCAATTAGTTCAAAAGATATAATTATTTTACGCAGACTATTTTGACGCGAAAAAGTCTGAAAAATGCCCGCTTTACGGTGTGATTCGGCGGGAAAGTGGCCCGATTACAAAGTGTTAATATCAAACTTAAATGTGTATACAATAATAAATAATTTTAACAGAATTCTTTATGAAAGGGAAATGATTCTAATTTAAGGTTTTTTAATTGGTGGGTTTGAGGATCCTCCCCCCCCCCAGGACTTATAGGGTTAATAGCTTTAGTAGCTTATACAATATCTACATCTTGATTATATTTGTAAAGCATATAATGGCAGATTCACGGGAGGAGAGGATGGTGTGTGTGTGTGTGTGCGCGCGCGGATCATCCTTCCCGAAAGGAATAAAGTCTTAAAATATTACGCGACGTTGTCAAGAACATATTAGGTATACGTTTAAGGTGTTGTAGTGTGCTTGTTAACGTGAATTTAATTATTTAAGCTATCATGATAAATTGCAGGCAAATTTTAAATCGTATAAACGTAAGTTTGAATATGGCTTCTGGATTCCGCCTCTAAAAACACGAATTGTTTTATATATATTTCATTAACGTTCATTATTTAATATGGAGGTGAATCGGGTTTTTATGGGAAGAGAGATAGGAAATATGTAAAATATACTGCAGCTTAAATAATTAAATTTACATTAGATAGCATAGTTGCTAAACATATAAAAACATCTAATAGATTTTTAAAAACATGACATTTTTAGATTTTATTGCTGCCAGGAGGGAAGGGTTTCTTTGGATTCGACAGTCTTAATGTTATACTAAGACTCAACCGTTACAATTATTATATGTTAATAAATTCGAATAATAAAGAATGGATATGAACAAATAAAACGAACAAGAACTTTTCAAGTGATTTAATACCTTCCTTTAGCATATTTTATTTGTAATTCAAAGTATCTAATTTAATTTAGTATTTAACATATTTTTATAATATACATAAATGTATTCATAATTTTATAAAATATAAAATTACTATTATAATATTGGCAATGTGTAAAATAATGAAAATGCTTCATAATAAATATATATGTAATGCGATACTATTATTAGCACTTCTAGTGGAATGTAGGCAATGAATCACTGTATTGTTTTGACTTAAATCACAAATATTGAGCGAAGAAACACTACAGTGGTGGACATGCTATCGTAAACTTAAAGTTGTTTTGTCTTTGTATCTCTGGTTTTTGCATAGACAAATAATTCGTCACAAATATTCGTTAAAAATATTTCAGTATAAAGTTCAAATCAAATAAAACGAAACACGAAGCGTTCAGAATGAATCGCTGTTCTGCAAAGCTTGAATATGTCTTTAGTAAAATTATGTGTTGCTTGACAAGGAGTTTAAAATATTGTGTAATTACGTATTACATATTAATAACATTGCCGACATTATTGAGCAATGTTAGAGTCGAAATGAATTTTCGATATTGTGAGAAAATGTAGCAAAACATGTCTGATAGTACATGCATTACTCACATTATCGACTGTGAGTCTAGACATTAAAATACTCACAGCGTCGATAACCCTTGGACTAATCTGTTACTGGAAATATCAAAATATTTGTTTGTTCGTACGATGAAAATATTGCAAATAATCATCAGTGTAATCCTATTTATTTTATTCATAGCGTACGATTTTAATTTGTAAAAGCGCACGATTAAGTAAACCGCAGGATCGTTTTGTCTTTAAAACAAAACTTGAATGACCATTAATTCTGATAAAAACAGATAAAACAATTTACGATGATTTTACAGTAAGTCCGTGAAAGAAACAGAAGTACGGTCTGAAGGCGATGACCAGTACGATACTAGTTCGTGTTTTTGCAACATGAATATTCGAAGTGTGGGAAAGTAATATTTTCTTTAACCGCTTTCTCTAGAGAGATAAGGTAATATCAAGCACTGGCTCAGCTTTATATAGGTCTACGGTTGAACGTAACTGCGGTAGTCTCTCTGTTGAGCCGTTACAAAACGTATTATAGATAGAAGAGCGCGGTTTAAATTGTTGCAAAACATGACTTCGAAAAGCCATTCGTTCGATTCGAATTGTATGACATTGACGAGATTCGTACTCGCTGAACAACGAAAAATACCTACTGCTACAGGAGATTTAAGTCAGCTTCTAAACAGCATCCAAACTGCTGTAAAGGCGGTCAGCTCAGCGGTTAGGAAAGCTGGTATTGCAAATATGTGAGTATTCGATGTCAATATATTATAAGTTTTGCCCGCTAATTCATTTGCACGAACGATTAAGACACTGACGACATAAACAATGACTTTAGTTTCTACGGAAGATTGAAATATCACGTATTTGATAATTTGTTTGGTGATTAGGTATTGAAGTGGATACTTATGATCGTTTAAAATGATCATGTATTACACATGTATTATTACAATATACATATGTATAATACAACTCATGTAGAATGTTATTATGTTTCATGAATTTTTATTCGAATGGGGTCATCAAGGGACGAAACTTGAAAATATTGTAGTGCACACAATACAACAGATTTTTACCTCTTATTAATTTCTATAAAGTATTTTAAACCTCAATATATTATAATAGCGATAAAGAGTACATAGTCATAAATAATGATGAAGAGTATTTAGTTCGAAACAGTTATTAACTAGTTTTAAAAATTGAATTTGTAGAGAGTGTATACTAATACAGTGTTTTTTTATGTTTCTTCTGCGTGCCCCAACATATACATAGTATTGTCTAGTTATATAGCCGCGAGTTAGCCCGTTTATATGATCAATTATTCCCTTCAGCACACATGAAAATGAATTTTGTGAGGACAGATGGCTCGATACATACACGCTACAATTTACTATATCTTATTTGCTCTCCATATTCTCATTTTTTGCTCTTGTTATGCTGTTATGCCGTAGAAAAAATCGAAGGTGAATAATCGCGACTATTTGGTGCTTTCTAATAGCAAATTTAGAATGAGTTAGGGCTCGGTTACCTTAGAGTGATTCGAATATTAATGTTTAAGATTTATAAGAGACAAAATAGCTTAGCTAATACTGTTCCATTATCGTTGTATGTGGATAATTTATAGTATGACTTACGCAGTTATTATGTTGGCAAATTCTTTGATGGTTCCTGACTTGATTGTGGTGACAAATTTCATCAGTTTTTGATTCGGTTATACCGATAAATTCCTTGACAGTTCTTGACTTGAAAACGATAATTAATTCTTCCATGATTCTTAACTTGATGCAATAATAAATCATTGAGGTAAAAGATTGAAAATGTATACATTTCGAAAATCTCGACAACGTGAGTCACAGATCAGATGATGATGATCAGTTCCTGAAATAAACCTCTTAGATTCTGAAAGATGGCCATATAACCGGACAGTATTGTATCTGTTTACAATGGTATCGCAGCTAAAATGTTTATAATATAAAAGTTTAAAAAATCTGATATAGTGAAATGGGTATAATATGTGCATTCCACTGTATATTACATAAATAAATAAAATTATGCATATTTGACAGTAATTTTTATATATGGAAAGTAACATTTAATACAGCACTATTCAGAACGATTCAGATAAATTTTTATTTATAACAAATGCTTTACTTTTGTTTTGTATTATAAAAAAATTTAACTGTGAAAAAGTGTAAAACTAATAATTTTGAATAATCAAGCTGTTTCAAAACTATAAAAATCATTGAGGTGGTATGAGTTAAATGTAATAAACGATTAAGTACACTCTTACGTAAGCTACGAACAAAATAATGGAAGATAACACTACACTGATTACATAGTACTGACAATGAGTCAAGAAACTTGATTTCGGATCCGATTCAGCAGCTTGATGTTAACTGTTTCGAGCTAACTATTAACGTGATCTATTAAAAATTCTATACGGCCCAATGATTAGCTGAGAAATGCTATTCCAGCAGACAGAATTTACGCGGCAATTTAATATAGTTGAACCACTGTAAGACTACGATGGAAATCAACTTATGTATACGAATTTTTCGGGGAACAGATTGGGGGCAGGATCAGGACCACTCTTAGAAATTGCGAGGCCTAGGGAAGATAGTAATTCCGGGGTTCACTATATATACATTTTAACATAATTAAGAAATTTCAGGTTTTAATGATAGGGTACAATAGTGAGTCTGTGATTGAATATTAATAAAACAATAATTTCTAGCTTGAGATAGTTCTACAATGTTCTATGTTAAACACTTAAATGTTTCAGTTAATACAATTGTATATATAGTATATGTATTTTTCATAAAATGTAAAAGTAATCTAACAATAATATTGCGGGGTCCCGTGCAAGTGAGCTCTTTGCCCGATACTAAGGGTGGTACTGGGCAGAATCGTTCGTATAATAGTGACAAAAAATGTACTAACGATGAAAGCGATAAGGTAACTTTTTAACTTTGACGGTGGTCCCTCTTCCTTCATTATAAATGCGAAATTCGATACAGATACTTTCGCATTTATTATGAGGATACCGTACACTGTTATTTAACTGCTTGTCAAATGTGCCCATAATTATGAAAGTGGTCTGAGTCATATATTTCTTGTTTCGAGATATTTAATGAATTGCATTTGAATAAATTAAAAAATATTTTTATATTATGCAACATTTTAATTTATAATTTTATTAGTCTTGATTAATGGAAGTTTACTATGAATCTGAAATTTTGTGTGAATTTCATATGAAAATGTTATTTTTAAACTTTAAATTGACTCAGGTCGTTTTCAAAATTAACTGAATGTCCTATGAATGACTTAAAGCAATAAAAAACTACGTGTTTTATTAGAAATAATAATTTTAATGAAATAATTCATGAACGTTTATTAATTATTTTAAAAAAATAATCCATTTTTATCATTTTAGGCTTTTATCATTATGAGTTTTTAGATTCTTGAAATGTTCCTGAAAAACTGGAGGGATGTACGATAGTAAACACATAATATCTTTATGTTTTTCTTCCGTTACTGGAAGAAATTATTTTTCCGCCAATAATTAGTTCGAAAGAACCTAACTGAATTAATGCACTTTCAAAATAGAACTAAATGAATTCCATATATTGTTAGGCAGACCGAAAAGTATTGTCGTTTCTGTTATTGTTTGATTGTCATTTGTCGGTTTATTGTGTAGTTCAGAAACTCGTCAAAGAGGGCAACGCGTCATTTTAAAGTTATGTTCATATAATTACTTTAAATGTTTGACTTAGACCACTTTCATAATTAACACTAAATGACTTCTATATAATGTTAAAATTACAACCACTATCTACAAACCAATCTAATGGTTCATTTTTGACGATATCGTAAAAATTACGTTGATTTAATTTAGTTTAAAATAATGTAGTGTAAAATAACTGATAAAGTCATTCTTTTTAAATTTTGATTTAGACCACTTTCATAATTATGGACACAAATATTTTTATTTATGACCATCGACGCAGGTATGGAATAGCCGGAAGCAAAAACGTCCAGGGGGAGGAAGTGAAAAAGTTAGACGTACTGAGCAACGAGCTGTTCGTGAACATGTTAAAGTCTTCGTACACGACCTGCCTACTCGTAAGCGAGGAAGACACGAACGCGATCGAAGTGGAGACTGAGAAGCGCGGGAAGTACATAGTGTGTTTCGACCCTTTGGACGGGTCATCCAATATCGACTGTTTGGTGTCGGTCGGCTCGATATTTGGTATCTACAAGAAGTTGGACGAACCGAAGGGCTCCATAGTGGCGAACACTCTGCAGCCTGGTAAAAATTTGGTCGCCGCTGGATACGCGCTATACGGATCAGCAACCATGATAGTGCTCTCGATTGGACACGGAGTTAATGGCTTTACCTACGATCCAGCGCTCGGCGAATTTATTTTGACTGAGAAAAATATACGCATACCTTCTAGAGGAGAGATATACAGGTATGAGAAACTTAAATAGCTTTCTTTACGCGACCTGCAGTCACAAAAGTTACCGTACGTTTATCAAATTTTATACACCTGAAACAAAAAAAAGGGTTTGGTGCTTCGAACATTCAACGGGTAATTACTCACAGACAATTTGTTGATAGTAGAATTAAGATAGATTTTTGAAAAGTGACGATGTATCTTAGATTTATGCACAAGAGAATTTAAGTACGTAAACTAAAAGCATATACTTATTATACATTAAGTATGATTACCAAGAGTATACAATTTGTGATTATAATAATTCAGATATTTATATTTTTGATAAACAAATGTGAAAAATACCGTTACTTTTTATATCCTGATTTTAACTAATAATGTCCGCAAAATGTTAACAATTTTCATTACCTTTTTGATATTTCAAATTTTATTAACATACGAAGACTTCTGTAACCAGCTGTACGTAATTACTTTTCGAACTACTGGTTAATTGGAAAAATATTTCAAATAGAATTTACTCTGCTTCGAGGCGAAACTTATATTTCTATTTAGTTAGACGTATCGCTCATTTCAAGAAGAATTCGTTGATCTAATATGTCCGTATTTCAAGGTCATTTACGGTCATTTATGATAATTCAAAGTCTCACTTTGCCGAATGTTCAGAAGACTTCTCTTATCGGTAATACTCGTAAACATGACACGAACTCGTACTATTGATACAATTTATCGTTATTCGTGTATACGAACACAGCACATCAGCAAGGATATTTTACTTCAATTGTTTTGAAGGAATTAGTGTTATTGTAACTTATATTACTATTGCGAAGGGGTAAGGTTCCTTCCTACCAAGATGTCTAGGCTGCTTAAGAAGTAAAGTTTATTAAGAGAAACTGTAGAATTTACAGTACCCTTCAGAAAAGGAAAGAATAGATACAGAATATGGGTTTTAATTAATTTTAACTCTTTCTTTAAACGCAATGGTATAATTTGAAACAAAATATGTAATATAATAAATGTACATATAAAAAAACAGTAGGTAATAACAAAACGATATATTAGAAGAGGAAGATGAGTAAAATTTTCAAAAGTTAAATAAACTGTTTCTACTCGATTTTTTTTTAAAGAATTTAGTTAATTCTAGTTTTTTGATTAAAGAGAATTTGTTTTTGTGAAAAGTTATAATACAGTAGAACCTCTTTTCTCAGAATAGCTGTTATTTGAATATTGCACCTAAATATTTTATTATCCAGGGAGTGTTATCTAATAATATCTTTTTTATTTTAAAAAGTTATCGAACTTAATAGTGAAAAAGATGCAGGGTATAAAAATGATTAAACGAACTGCTAACCTTCTCGTAAGTTTATACATGCAAACCATACAGGTAAACTTTTAAACAATTTTCGAAGACTGTAAATCGTGATAATTAAACATTCTTTTTTCTATACCTTCTTGAATATATAAAAAACTGGGCGTCTTTATCTTCAGTATAAGAGTAATTAATTTTGTAATTGATGAATTTCCACATTTTTCATTATCTTGAAATATTTCTTCAAATCTATCTTATAATTGGAGACCATTTAATATTCGTCCAATTCAAAATTCATTAATCACCGTTTTATTAGGAAATCAATTTTTTGTTCTAAAAATCGCAATTTATGAAAATTAAGTAGAAATTTTTTTTCTTTTACTGTCATTTATGAAATCTTTAATATTGGCTTAACTTTTTTTTACATAAAATGATATATTTCTATGAATGTTAGTTTATTATATACGTTAAGATGTGTTGAATAACATGTATACAATTTTTGTTTGAATACTAAATTAAAGGACATTTTTATGGATATTACCTAGGTGATGAATGTTAGGTACGTTTAATATCTTTCGCTTGTAATATAGCTACAACAACTTAACATTTATTAAACAATGTTTTCAAACGCCCGATAAATTATTTCTCAAACATATATTACGTATATATTGTTGAACACATTTTAAAATGCTTAATAAACTAATAGCAGGATAAGAAACACAATAAAAATTTTAATAATCTATTAAATTATCTGCATCAAATAAAACAAATTTCACATGAAAGATTGTTTTGTATCTTTAACGGTAAAATAATAATACCATACATACAGGGCGTTCCTGAAAGTTTTTTTAAACTTTAGATACATGTACTTCTAGAACTTATCGAAACAAACAAAAAGGTCTTGATAAGCATGGGTCCAAATATCATTGGTTCCGAAGTTATGATATATTTTGTGAATTTTTATGTACCTCTCTTTATACTAGTTTACAGCATATGTTCTGCTTCTCAAGCATTGCAATATGTTATTTCATAGATATGAATTTGTGTAACGAATCATTATCACATGAAGATAAATTGAGAAATTTGAAGTTGGACGCATATGTGGACGATGTAATGTTACAGTTACAATATTCTTTTACTACTCTCGTTGAACGACATCGATACGATTACCCTGTCAGTCGTATCCGTCGATACCAGATTTTCGAAATGCACGATGCAAGGTTTTTCACTAAAATGTTTCTCGAGATTTTCCTTTTAATAGCATAAAATCGAAGAAAATCATACTTTTGCTTTTTAAAAATTCAAGATACCATATAACTTTAAGTGATGTAAGTGAAATGACAATTATTTGCCAATAATAGGATCATTCTTGTAAAATGAAATAGATTGTGCAATTGATAAAAAACAAAATAAGTACTATAGGAGTGATAAAATTCACTACTTGGACAATTTTTATCGTTGTTAATTACTAATAATAAATAAGTATAAACGTGCAAAATTGTTTAAAACATATTGTTAAATAAAAGGAGTGTTCAATTAAATATGTATTAAATATAATATGTATTTAATTAATTAAAAATATGTATTAAAAATAATATTAATTAAATATAATATTAAATATATAATATATTTATAAAAAATGATTATCTTCGTTTTATAACTAACATTTATGAAATGTACGAATACTTTTTATACATTAAATCCTATACTCGATGGCACTTTTGTCTAATTTTTAAGTAACGGCTTATAAAAAAAAGAAGTAATCTTTTTTGGTTTCGTTGTTTATATATTGTATCTTTATTTACTGCTATAAGTTTTTGTTGATTGATACATATTTGCACTACATATAAGCGATAAAAGTCAAAGTACGAATACCTTTTACACTGACAGTATATGTTCATATCTACGATGGATGGTAAATGTGCCGCATAATCTGACATGCCTGATAATCGGAATTCTACTGTATTTTATAACTCCGAAGCTAATAATATTTGAACCCATTCTCACTAAGTTTTTCTTGTTTATTTTGATGAGCACTATGTGTCCATAAGCTGTTGCAGAAATCCTCAGAAATATCCTGTATTCGTTTAACACTAGGTTTACACTTTTCGAACTTCATGAACAAAATTTGCAAAAACAGTTACTATTATTCCTAGTACCTTTTGTTAACCATTATCGATGGGACGATACAAATATTTCCAAATCTATTACCCCCTCAGTTCTGTAATTCTTAATTCTGTTCGATGTATACCTTATTCCTTAGTATATGTATATTGGGAATAGGTACACAAGAAATGTGCTTAAATCTGGTGTTAAAAACCAAACGTACTGTTTGTGTATGACAAAATACTAATAATGATTTCAGTATTAATGAAGGGTACGAGAATGCTTGGAATACATCTATCAAAGAGTATATTCGTTCGAAAAAATATCCTAAGAATGGGAAGCCATACAGCGCAAGATATGTGGGATCTATGGTCGCAGATGTGCATAGGACGATAAAGTATGGGGGTATATTTCTTTATCCAGCGACTAAGAGTAATCCAAATGGCAAAGTATGCGTGGCTTTAAACGTAAATTAAAAACAACCTTGCATGAAAGCAATTGCTCTCACCATGATTATTTGCAGCTGCGACTTCTGTACGAATGCATACCGATGGCTTACATATTAAAAGAAGCTGGCGGCTTGGCATCCAACGGGGAAATTGACATCTTAGACGTTGTACCTGAGCAAATTCACCAGAGATCTCCCATATTTTTGGGATCGCGGGAGGATGTGCAGGAGGTCTTGCAGTATATTCAGAAGCACAAAACCTCCTCGTAAAAAGTGGGGATAACATTTTTTGGAATCAAATTTAAACGCATTTAAAATGTGTCTATGCTGTAAATTGAAATTTTAAGCGACATCTTTTTTTATCGATGCAGTGAGATGCAGTGATTCTTTTTTCAATTTCATATTTACCTCCTTTAAAGTAGAATATAGATGAAAGTGACCGAAGATGGATCCCCACCAATCGGTGTTTCTTGAACAACTTTTTTAATGATGTTAAGAACAATTTTTCAGTATAAAATTGATTTGTTAACTAAAGGTAAAAATTAAATGCGTCTCAAATGGTTTAGGAAAAATTATCCAAAATCGAAGCTCCTATTTCTGGCATACTAAAACTGCATAATATAAATGTATGCATCTATTTTTTAGGTGGAGAATTAAAATAGATTTTGATTATACAATACAATAATTTATTTAAATGCAGGAATATCTCAGAATTTTATAATATTCGAGAAATTGAGTATAACAAGTTTGAATTATAACTATACCACTTTCATACACATTAAATATTCAATTAGATATCTATGATTTGTAAAAATTGAAGTGAAAAGATTGAAAAACTTTTGAGGTACGACTTGGGAAAAGAAAATTATTTTAGAAGTGTGTTCTCATTGATTATTACTTTTATAAGCAATAAAAAATCTATATAATATCTATTGCTACTTCTACTATATTTCTTCAAACTAGAAGTGAGAAACGAATACTTACTAGTTGAAAAGTTGTTGTATCGAAGGGAAGATTTCATTTCGAAGGGAAGAAATTTAGATTTCGAAGGGAAGGGAACAGTTTTATAAATCACAAAAACAGAAATCAACTCATCTAGTACTCAATATCAAATGAGCGACTGTGATTTCATTTGTTTGGTGACATTATCCTAAAGAAGTTGTTTCACTCATTATTACTTTGCAGTATTTATTCAATAAAATAAATTAGTGGTCCTTTCGTGACCTTAAAGTAACTTTGGTCACTTTCGTTGAAACTTTGATGTAAGCTATTTGGATCTGTATCCTTCGTTATTGGTCTATTTCAGATCCCCTTTGAGCGGATCCTGTGGCCTGAATAAGTCTTCATCCCCAGTACCGTACTATTGCCCGATAAATCATCACCACCGACAACGTAGTTGACGATTTGTGTTTTACCGTCTGGTAATAGCACGTAATAAGTTCCAGTTGCTTCATTGTCCTTTCGTGATTTATGATGACCGAAATTTAATCCAACTACTGCATCTTCAACTTCGTATAAGTACTTATAACATGTAGCATTCTATTCAAATAAAACAAAAAGGAGTCAAAGATATGATTTTCATATTCTATAGTCCTATTGTGCTGTATAAATCAATCGAATACAGGTGATTATTTGAGCTGCTCGCACGTTGTTACACTGTTGTGTAAAAACTTAATCATGTCAAACAGGTACACACTTTTTATAAACACTTAGCACGGCATATCGTAGATCTACTTAAAATTTTATGATCAATAATTGATAAATAAAATAAGCGTTCATATCAATTCACATGGTATTTAATGTTATGTAAATGAATCTTTGTTCAGTTGGGGATAATAAGAATTCATTTTTTCACGAAAATGTTTGATCTACTACGAAAATTTCTTTAAACAAAACATTCACTAGCCCATTCATCTGGATGGCCCGTCCCTGCCTCTTCCAGTTCCTCTTCCATATTCGATAGGTGGAAGGTAAGTATATAATAAAGGTAATATTATAGGTGGAAGGTAAATATAATTTAGGTTGGCTCAAAATTTCTATCAACATTGTTGTTATTGACTAGTCAGCTGTGTAGCAGAATGGTAGTATTTTTGTGTCATAACGACTGTATCCGTCATGCGTAGAATTTAGTTACCATTTGCTATTTAAATTGTAATGTTAGCAAAAACTAAAATATATTCGTAAATTTCAATTTGTTTAGAACTTTTAGAGGTCTATCTCAACCAAGATCTAATATTTCGTGCTTCAGCGGAAAACATTTCCCGGATTATATACCGTCGAATTCTGTAACAACAAATGATCCATCACGAAGGTGTGTACTTTGCTATAAAAAAAAGATTAGGAAAGAATCGCGGTATTGGTGTGAGACGTGCAAAGTGCCACTGTGTGTTGTTCCTTGTTTTCGTGTATATAATTCGAGAGAAGCAGTCTGAATTTTTAACTTTTATAAACATTTGATTTGTTCTGAGTTTTACCTTCATTATGTATGTAGTATATGTTTATGTTAAGTAAATGAATAAACATTAATATGAAAATTGTTCGTTTTATAAAATAACGCCGACTTTTTTGATCCATTAGTTTAACAGCGAGACTTACTCTGTGTATCGTATGTATACCGTAAAGAGATATTAAACTATCAATTACTCGAAGAAAATCATTCTGATCAATTCATCAGCGATGCATTCGTGCTAAAATGAACTGATCGAGAGTGCGTGTGAAATAAATTACGCGGTCGATAAAGCGTTAAGAGTGCCTACGTAGAAAAAATCGCTTACATCCTTTAACTTTTCTGAACTCTAGCTGATCAAATTGTTTGGAAACACTTATAAAATTGTGCTTTGATATAACGGATTTAATGTGATGTCTTTCATGTTACGGTAGTAAGATTTAGAGGAAAAGGGGAAGAAAAGTACAAACCTTTTGAATCATCAGCAGTTTAGTATAATTTTGTAAATGTCGGTGATAGAAGACAGCTGACTTAATTCCAGTTTGATTCCGGATGCGATGAAATGAGGATGAAATCATGGTTATTTAGGGGGAAGTTTAATACAAATCAATATGTATAATTATACTTAACAATAAAATCGTATTACCTTTGTGTTATACAGTAACTACGATTCATTCAATGAGCTTGTAACAATTTTTGAAATTCCTGTATCCTTTAGCATGGAGTTATTCAGATTATGTTTTACTTGCAAAAGCACTGTTCAAAATCAAAATCTTTCACGTAAGTAATGCGTGTACTATCGTATAATTATTGGAGACGATTAACAAAGAAGAAAAATTTGTTCGAGTTCCTTTTTATCCGAGACTTCTTGTTTATTTCTCTTATTTTCTGTTATTTCGTATAGGTACGTACAATACAATGTAAGTACAATGTTCTGATGACCTGAATACTTATAGCAATATCGAATACTGTTTAAGTGATGCGACTGACAGTCTTTTAATTATTACGTATACATATAAAAGTGAAAACAGGTTCTCAAACGCGAATGATCCTCTATTTTCAACGTCGTCTCTCCCGTTCCGATGCATCTTTTTATTTTAGATAGAAAAACAGGACAACTATGATATTGTATCTGTTAATCTCTTTCTGCACTATTTCTCTTCTATAAAGCCGCAGAGGCGTACATACAGAGGCGTATAAAACTCTGGTTTCTTTAAACATGTTCTATCTACGATTACCCCTTGTGCGCGTTCATGTAAAACTAAGTTAAATATAATTAAATATAATGATAATAATATCGCGACGTTTGAAGGTGAAATTCAAACATCTATAATACTGTTGCGTTTCTTTTCGACATCGGTTGCATCCAGGTCGTTCCCAAGGCTACCGACTCTCCCCCTAAGACCGATTCCAGGACCAATCTGTCCTGTGGCTTTCAATTTTTCTTGCATTTGCGCGAGCATGTCTTGCATCCGTCGTATCTGCGAGGACACGAAGATTATATTATTTACAAATATCAAAATGAAAGTCATAGGTTTACACAGAGTTGAAAAAATATTAAGTTTTCCTTATTTTTAAGTTACAATGGAACCTCGTTTACATAAACCTTTTAGGGGATAAATAGGATGAAATAACTAGATGGTTCGTACAGTAGGAGCTCAACGATTTCTCGTGCAACTAATAGGAACTCGTATTCCAATGAAACAAGTATTTAATTTTAAAGAGTTCGATTGATTAGATGCTGCTAAAATTTCGTTTGTATAAATGGAGTTCCACTGCATTTGAAATAACAGAAATACTTCGAACGGATTCAGAGAATTTCATGTTTTGAAAGAGTTAATATTATTTTAAGAGTAATTTTAAGAGTATTTCTGCTTAAACTGCTTCAATTATCTCACGGCGATTGGATCATACATTTTCCTTAATGTTTGGAATTTTGTTCAAAATGAAATACGATATAGTCCATGTAAACTTCGGGAAAGTTCAAGTAATTATTTCATTGGTTTCAAATTTTTTCAGAAAATACAGGGTTTTGAATTTTACCCAATGGAATTTTACTTTACTTATTTGACTTTACCTATGAGAACCTCACAAAGTAATTTTTCCAAAAATTTAGTAATGATTGGTTTTAGTTCAACCTAGAGAAACTTATAAATTTTTGAAGAAAAACCTACTTTACAAAAAAATTAAACTTTTGTACATTTGTGAGTTTACAACTTTAGAAATGTGTATTAATGTTAATGAATTATAAGAATTGTAAGGTTTGTTATAAAACGAGTTTTATGATATGTTGATACGCTATGCGCTCATTCAATGAAAAGATTGATCGATTTGGTGTGTTAAAAATTTTCGTTGAATGAGCTTAACCGCTTCGCTCCTGCGGGCGTGTTATGTCGCGACGCCGATACTGTTTGTGTCAGGTCACAGACGAGTCATCTCGCAAAGCAATATCGCTTGTGCGATGCCACAGACGTGTTATGTCGCGATGCGACACTGTTCATGCGTTGCCACGGACGAGTAAACACGCGACTTTTATTTTTCCTCCAATTATTGTCCATTACCTTTCTTCTCCATTGAGCTAGTTAGTTTCTATTTAGCTGTTCACGAGAGTAAGCCACGATGCCAATTATTCTGAATGCAATATTTTTCTTGTCTGATATCGTTTCCAGAATTAAAATTTTTTTCGAATTAACGCTCTTAATGTAATACTGAAACACACGAGATATGTTGTCCGTGGCAATGCATGAACGGTATCACGCCGCGACATAACACGTCAGTAACATCGCACAAGCGGCATTGCTTTGCGAGATGACTCGTCACTGACCTATTACGAGCAGTATCGGCGTCGCGACAAAACACGTCCGCGGGAGCGAAGTGGTTAAATAGCTTAGTTTGACGTCAATTGAAATGATCACGAATATGTGCTATAAGAAAACAATACAGGAGAACAGAATTTCAAAATATATGATATTAATTAGTTATAATCTGTTGTTCCTTCGTTACCTCTTCATCCTTCTGTAAAAGTAGCCTGTCTGTGTCGGATATACTATTTTCAAAGTGAGGGCCCGAATCTCTTTTCAGTTTACTGTGAACCAAAGGAAATAATATTACGTTTAAAGCGACAAAATTGGCGCTGGTTACATTTATAAGACGAAGTTTCATCAATGAAATGAAAGAGTAAACCAAGGTTATACAAAAGCAGGATGAAACTGGTATAAATAGAAACAGATCATAAAGAAACGATAGCAGTAAGGTAGAAAGCAGAAGGAGATAGAGATGGTTGAGAGAAATATACCTACTGAAATGCAATACTTATTTACATGCGTAGATACCTCCGTTCCCGAATTGCTTGCTGTGAAATTTGGGAAATACATTGTGCCCGGTAGTTCTCGTAGTGCACATCCTGAGTGACATCTTTCAGGTCCTGCATATGCGTAGAGATCAGCATTGTCCTTAACTTCACAAAATCGCTGTGCTTTGGATTCTCCACTGTGTTCCATCGAAAGCTGAATTAGTGCTAACTGATACTTGTTCCTTTTTCTCATTCGTACGACTTAATTTGATCGGAACACGTGAAATATAATAATTGTGAATTACCTTCTACCACACCCCAGGGATACTGTCGACCACGGACTTTTTTTCCTGCAACCTCCAACACTGTCGAACTGCCAACCACTGCAAATGGGATACACGCTTTGAGCTCTTTATCTTGTTGCTTAAATTCTTCATCTTCGTCGCTGTCACAATCCGGGAATTGGTATATCTAGATGCAAAATGTTGTACATCTTTTTTTATTATCTTCTCTATTATTCCAGCTTACTTTTTGCGCTTTTTTATTCAGTCAGAATTTTATTGAATAAAAAATAGATAATTGCACACATTAGAACACAGTTCGTCAACTTCAATGACTTTGAAGTACGTTGCGAAGTAATTTCGATAATATAATATTAGGGAGAGTCGTGCAGTACCGACCGCTCTGAGTTTTTTAATTATATTCTGGGTTCGAGCAAATAAAATATAAATTCTAAAACAGTAATTTGTAGTATAAATGGTATTTAATGAAAAGGCGGGAAAATATTTTTATGAAATTTGATGATAAGAATTGGTAGATTACAACAAAAAAGTTGTAGTTTGTAAAAAGTAAGAAATTGTTGTTCAGTATTGAGTAGATATTTAATTTGCAGATTTTTTGGTTTAAACGATTCATAATATTAATAAAAAGATATTTAAATACAACGTAACAAGTGACTTCTTTATTTAAATTTAATTTCCTATTCGTTTAATTATTATATCTTTTTTATATTTATCTCTTTGCCTATCTTTTTTCTTCTTCTAAATTTTCATTGAAAGTTATTTTAACTTTGCCTATTTGAAAAGTCAAGTTTAGCGCTTTTTAGGCTTGAGTTAGATCAAATGCTAGTCATATGACGAATAAAAAGATCTAGGGTATTGATAGGAAAATTAACTTAACCTTAAAAGCACCACCACCACTTCACCTACAAAAAAAACACATTAATAACCACCTAATGTCTCCTCCATTCCAAATAATCTTTGTACAAGCATTTTCCTTTTTATAGATTCAGTCCTTTATGAGATGTTTCAACCCCTCGAATTAAACAAACAACCTGTATATAATGATTTCCACATTAAATGAAAATACTTATTACATACAACGTGTCTTTTTAATTCGAGGAGTTGCAACATCTCACCTTAAACTTTAAGTAGTTTTCCGAATAAGTAATTTACAATTATAGATTAAAATTGAACACCTTACATAGAACCAAAAGTACTTTGTACGTTTATTTCTGAAATTAAAATCTAGTAGCACTTATATGTACTGATAAAATTACCTCGGACGATATTCTTGACACATTTGAGGGTGATTGAAATAGGCGTAATTCTATTAGGTCGAGTCATAAGTAACTTCCGATGCAGCTAAGTAGAATCTATTATTCGTATCTACCCACTATGAGTTACCATAACAAGAAGTTTTTGTTTTCACTATATAGACGAGGCTTTAGTTAGTCTTTTATGAACTGTTTTGAGTGATACACGTTACGTTAAACTGTTTTTTTTTAATCTCTGAAATGGAGAGTTAAAAGGTACATATTCGTCATGTAATGCATTGGGAATTTAAACAAGGCAATAGTGCTAAGGCGACAGCTGAAAAAATATGCAGCGTATATGGTGAAGACTAATAACTGATCGGGCAGTTATAAATTAGTTTATAAAATTCCGATCTGGAGATACGACCTTAAAAGTCGAACCGAGGGCGGGAGGTCCTTCCGACTTTAACGACAACCTTTTAAAAGCAATATTGGAACAAAATCCACGTCAATCAATAAGAGGTATAACAGAAAGGTTGAATACATCACAATCAACTGTTAACCATCACCTGGAGATATTAGGGAAAGTCAGCAAGTTAGGAGTATGGGTAGCTTACAATCTCAATGAACAGAATGAAGAAGATCGCATGTCAATCACAACAAGTCTGCTCTCACGGGTAAAAATTAAGTCTTTTTTAAACAGGATTGAAACAGGCGATGAAAAATGGGTTACCTATGTGGATATAGTCCACAAAAGACAGTAACTTGATAAAGATCAACCATCCCTATCACATCCGAAAGCAAATATCCATGGCAAAAGATTGTATTGTGTGTATGGTGGGATTGCCAAGGAATAATTCACCACGAGCTGTTGAAGTCAAATATAACGATTACTGCAGATAGATACGTTCAGCCGTTGCAAAAAATTTAAGAGAAACTCCATGAAAAGCGTCCTGCACTCGTCAATCGCAAAAACGTCATTCTTTTACACGAGAATGCGCGACCACATACAGCAAGGGTGACTCAAGAAAAAATTCTTCAGCTTGGGTGGTCTATTTTATCACATCCATCTTACTCCCTGGATCTTGCCCCAACAGACTACCACATTTTCAGTTCTTTATAAAACTTTTTGAATGGGAAAACCTTCAATTTTGAAGAGCAAGTCAGACAGGCTGTCAAAAATTTCTTCTAGTCCAAACCAATCACATTTTACAAGGAAGGAATTGATAAACTGCCAAGAAGATGGGATAAGATTATATATAATAGTGGTGAATACATAATAAATTAATATAATTTTGTTATTTAATGAGACCAAAATAAATGTCTGATAAAAAACGGAAGTTACTTATGACTCGACCTACAGTAATATAAGATTACCAAAAATAAGAAGTACAGCAATAAAAGAAGCCTACCTGAATCTCATGTTCGTCAATATCAGCAAGGATACGTTCTTTCAACATTTTCACTTCGTAGGTAGTTAGCGTATCAGCCTTCGCAATTACAGGTACGACATTCACCTTACGATGTAATCGTTTCAGTACTTCCAGATCAATCTGTCTGAGTCTGTAGGAAAGAGGTAACTGGGAAGTAAACGTAATTCAATGTTTCAGATGCAAAACAAAAATTCATATGTACCCGTGACCGTAAGGAGGTATGAAGTATAAGCAACAATGCACTCGATTGTCTTGGATATTCTTCCGATTTAATCCGCTCTCGTCTGTAAAGTACTGCCGAAATTGTTCATCGATATAAGCCGAACATGCTTTCCAGGTGTCCTCACAATTCACTGCATCGCCAAACCCTGAATGTAAAATTTACTTTTTAGTGTTTAATATTCGTAACACTGACCTGTAGCCTTTTGGTTATTATACAAAGGCTACGGTTTTGTCTCAAGAAAAATTTCACGTTATTTAACAAGTTTTTTTATCATATAGTGCTACATTTCTTGCAGTTATTTTAGCGTAGTCTTTTTAAATGAAAGTAGACGAATTAATATATTTTTGAAATATACATCCAACAATTATTTAAATTTTTCACGTATTTTACTCTAAACATTTCTCATACGATCTTTTGGTATTTTTCATTACACTGTCTAGTTACTTAGTATATGTTCACATTTAAAGAATTAAAAATTATAATTTTTCTCTTTAAATCATCTATTGAAACAAAAGACAGCAAATTACCTTATGCGTTAAGTTCCACGAGCAAATATGCTGACCAGGACGTCGGATTGTGGGTGCCAAACTATTTTTGTCTATATGTTTCTGTTAAGTATGTTGTTACGAACCAGGTGTTTTGAGCAGGTGCTCCATCTTGCTAACAGTATTTTAAATTATAGTGTAACTGTAATAGAATGTCATCTAACAGGAAGGGTAATGTAAATTTGGAAGAAATATAAATAAAAGATTCCATACTACATACTGATATCGTATCCTAATTGACATTGTATACGCTCATTATGTCAATTGAACATTTTCTTTGTTAGTAAAAATGCATTCATCTGTTTATAAAATTATTCAAGCCAGATTTGGGTCATCTTCTTTTTGTTATAGAAAAAAAATTGGTAGAATTACAAAATTGACAAAGAATCTCCAGTGTGTAATGTATGTCGTGTAGAGTAATAGATTTTTCGAATTTAAAAATTCGACAGACTGATCTTTTCCTTTGTTGAAGTAGAAGAATTAAGCTCCACGTGTATTAATTGTATTCGTAAATTAATGTTCTCATTTCGTATTATTCACTTTGTACAATTCTTTTTAGTTTATTGATATAAATCCTACTTTCTTAAGTACTTTCTAATGTTTCTGAATTTCTCGCTGCTTTTTATATTCGTTTCAACTGTATTCAATTAGAGTAATTTAATATACCTCTTTAAAACTACAGTTACTATCTGAATAAGATATATACAACACTCAAATGTTAAACAACGTAAACGGAATACAAGAATATGAGAGTTTTGATGGACTGTAACTAATCGTAAGATGTTAGTAAACATGACAGCGACATCGTGAATTAACGTTAGCATGAAATGTAAGTACTATCAGAAATGTTTAGAACATTATTGCTAGAACGTTTGAATAAGTAGTTATTGCAAGTTTTACGAAAGAATGAAATACCTCGAAAAGTGTTAAGTTTCCAAATGCTTTATGTTCTACTTTCTACTGAGAATGATTCTTCTTTGAATTAACATGAGTAAAAAGGTTATACGATTCGTAAGTGCACTGATATGACGATAAAACTTGTTAAACGATATTAAATTTTCCTCTGCGACTTTATTTTAACTTTGCTTCAATCAAAATTGTAACTTGGTCCAGTTGCAGTAGTCACCCTGTATGTGTACAATCACAGTTTACGAAACATTTTTCCAGTTTACTACGTGCTGTTTTTAACATTCGAAAACGAATGAAAACAAATTTGGTTGTCAACTTCTCGAACGTAATCACGAACAATTTTTCACTTACTGTTAATTTCTAACAGAACCACTGTTATATAAGGATTACCAGTATCTAATTTGATCGTGTATATAACGTTCAGGGAAACTGTACCAGGTGTGTCGACAATAGTTAGACGTAGCCTGACCCCACGTTCTTCAATATCCATTGTCTTCTTTTCTATCGTTGTTGTCTTTTCAATGCGTTCTAGAAAGAACTGATTTTGGCAGTGATGTCATATAGATGCATTTTAGTGTATGTTTGTACATGTAGTACCAACCAGCTGCATCAAGGATTCGTCTATCTTTGTAAAGATCTCCGAGGAAAAGGCTGTTTATCAAAGTAGACTTCCCAAGGCCACTTTCTCCTAGCACCATCAGCGTAAATTCGAATCCCCTTTTAACCGATTTTCTGTGCACTTGCTCCGGTAGCGTTGCAAATCCGATATAGTCCCTGTCTTGATGAATAAAACAAAGCGGTAAATAACGTTAAACAGCGTTTCCCATTTTTGCTCCATCTTTTTGTTCCACTATCTCTTTCTGTTTCTCTCTGTTCGAGAACAGCGAAAAAGATAGGACTTAAAGATCAGACACATGTATACGTACCACCGGACATGTTAGCCGCGCGGGATGACACTTGAACAGTGTCAAAGTAGCAGCGCCGAATGGACGATGGAACGGCACTATAACACTGAACGAAATGTGAACGAGGGTAGATTGCTACTGTTTTGCCCTCGGCATTGCGCTGCGCTGGCGCACTAGTGGCCACCGATCAATAATATGCTCGCAGATTCACTTTCTACTACGTTTTGTGCTTATTAGGCATGTGGGACGCGGATTGTTTCAGTGTTCGAGCAATGTTCGCTTTTGCATGTAATGTCTTGTTTTTTTTACTCTTCCTCAGTGGCGTAGCTAGGGGTGGGCGGAGGGGACGGTCCGCCCCGGGCGGCACTTTTCATATGAGATGCAATTTTATTTTTCAACGATTCGATTATTTATGTTAACTTAGTAACTTTTGTTACTTAATTTAAAAATTAATTAATAGAAAAGCCAGAAAAATGACTTTGGAAAATGTTGAAATTAAAGTTCTACTTTAAAAATAAACATAGGATTTTTATTTATTTCCCTATACGCCGTTTTGACTTTTTCTAGTGTTTTTGTGTGTATTGAAGGGGGCAGTAAACTCAGAGACCGCCCCCGGCGGTAAAAGTTCTAGCTACGCCGGTGCCCTGCCTTTATTATCTTGTTTGTTCCATATATCATTTGCAATACGTGCTTTTAACTTGTCGTTTAGGACAATATTTTTATTACTTAAAAGCTTTGTACCAATTTTGCTACTACATAGTATTCTAACGAATTTTTGGCTACTATCATATAGTTCTTTGTTGTTGCGTACTTATCTTGTGATTTTTATGATAAAGTGATTTATTGCTTTGATAGTATTATTGGTGAAGAGATACGAATTGATAGAGTGCGAGAAATAAGTAATAAAGTTTTGTAAACAATTTTTTATCTTGCATAGATTGTTTTAAGTTTAAGTAAACGGCGTTCGATAAGAATATTTTATTTTATAATGTTCTACGTTTTCTTTTATGCATTGGTACTATTATTTATTTAATGCCTTTCACAATATTTTATTTCTATTTTCTAACCTTGGAGTAATCCTGTTTTATTTAAACTTTATACTTTGATTAGTTACATTATAAGTACGTTCAATTCCACAATAACGTATATGGTTTTCAGTACACACGGTTTGAATATAAAATTGCCTAAAAAGGGGTTAGAAGCGAAAAATATTTTCTGCAAATAAATGGCAAGAAGTTTACAAAACATGCAAGCTATATTGTACTATAATTTTCTAGTCCTTAAACTATGTTACTTTTATATTAATCTAATCATTCCTAATTTTTAAACATGGATGTACATCTTCAAAAAGATGATAGAAAAATTAATATTTACTATTGCAAAAAGAAAAAGGAGGCAGTGAAAGAAAAATTTCGATAATTGTGTATAGAATTTTAAGGAATCAATTTAAATCGTCTGCTGATGTAATATGGCACGTATTCTGGTTAAATGCTAATGAGCCCCTGATAGAAAAAGGAGGGAGGATCGAATAGGCGAGAAGATCGAGAGTAAGGGCGATAGTGAATGAAACAGTTCGAAGTCGACTTACGTAATTTCGCGAGAAGGTTGTCGGGCTAGGTCGTTTCTCGAGTTCCGGCGCCACGCCTCGAAATCAACGTTCCCATGGAAAAAGCAAGGAAGGAAGGGGCAAAAGTTGGTGGCCGAAGGTGGACAAACGTAGACGAAGATGCTCGTCGCGCGCAACTTTACAAATTGACAGTCTCGACACGTGGCAATCGCTCTTGTAATACTTGGAACACGAGACGAACCCATCCGGCTTATGTACCACGTTATACTCACAAGCATACACCGTACACGCTTTGCATTATTTCCTCTGAACCATGTTATTCGCTTTCGACTTCTTATACTTGACTCTACTTTGAATTGCCTATCAAACAGGTTAATCTTTCCTTTTGTATTATCTATTTAACAGTAAATAATCAAAATTCATTCAATCCTCAAAGAATGATAAGTTTCTTCATAACGTTGTTAGGTGTATGTTTAAAGCATAGTCGTTAGTGTATTAATTTAAAAATGATTAAGTGGAGTTTCTAAAGAAAATATGTGATTGCTATTTGATTAATTAATCAGATATTTGGGTGAAAAATTAATTCTCGGTAGATATACCGATATATCGATAGTGTATCTAATATAATTGACTTATTTATAACCTGTTAAGGTGTTGTAAGGATAATAATGATAATTTTTGTTATAAATGTGCCACATATCTTTTGTTCGATGATATTTAAACTTTTACGTTGAGGTAGGTATTAAAAAGTATCTTTTATTATTTAACAAGATATTTGTCCTTTTGATGTAAAACTTCGTAAGTATATCTATAGATCAGTTTTGATATTAACAATAA
Source organism: Tetrapedia diversipes (assembly GCA_033822845.1). Classification (NCBI taxonomy): domain Eukaryota; kingdom Metazoa; phylum Arthropoda; class Insecta; order Hymenoptera; family Apidae; genus Tetrapedia; species Tetrapedia diversipes. Next base: position 603,280 of record JAOPTO010000770.1, read on the forward strand.
CATTCTAAAAATTATTTATAAGTGGACTACACGAGAGTAATACGTTTATACAAGTATATAAGATATTGGAATAAGTAACATACCGTTTGAAAAATACAGAGTGAGTTATTTAAGGTTAGAACTCGAAACATCTCTGAAATTGTTAATTATGTCGAGAAAAAAATGTTTTAGACAGCAATTTGTGAAGTTAACATAATTTCATGTAATTAGCTTTTTGTAAACGGACACAGAATACATGCAAAGTCTGAGCTGTTTTTTTAAATAGAATTATATATCTTTTAATACATTATTCGATTCAGTTCGATTTTATTCGATTAAAAAGAGATATTAAGCTATTAATACGAGAAACCATTATTTCAGAAGAAAACAATTGAGAAAAACCAATTTAATTTTATTATTTTAAAATGGTACCGGTACATTTACTTACAACTATGTCTTCGCAATGATTTATAGAAAATTCGTATTTAAAATTATTTGCCCGTTCTTCTACGTAAGTGTATCCATCTTAGGTAAACACACAGATTCAACATCTTATTGAGTAAAATTACCATATTTCTAAGAATGAATATAATATAATATAGTCGATGAGAGAGACGTAGGGAGATTATGTTTTTAAATTTTTTATAAATTACACGTATAAATTGGTTTAGTAAATAAATAAACAATTTCATTTTTAACAGCTCTCGATTGGTTTCCTATCGATTTTTATAAGGTTGAATAAGTAGCAATGAAGAAGTAATCGCATGTTGTTGCCGAAAGTTTGATTCCTAACTATCAGCATGTCTTATTATGAATAAAACTGCGTTAGGGGATGATGCAGAACAAAAATTATAAAAATTCCCTTGTCTAATAATACAATTAGCACATGCATTCAGATTATGTCAGAAGATATTGAAAGTCAGAACAATTGTAACTGAAGCTTTATATCAGGCGAAGTATTTGTACTTCAAATTGATAAATTAACAGGTATTAAAAGTGGAAAAGTTCAATTATTGTCATTTATTAGAATTAAAATTAATGGCAATACGATCAGGCAATTTTTCTTTTGTAAACCACTACACAAAAAACCAACTGAACGTGATATTTTGGAAACAACAAGTAATTACATGAAAATTTTTTTTAGTTTGAAACTTAGTTTAAGCTAAAAATCTTGCATAAGTATTTGTATTGACAAAGCAAAATCTATGACGAGCTGGATACAAGGATTTATTGTCATTGCTAAGGAACGTAATCCTGCTGCTATTAGTACACAATGTTTTCTTTTTTACATAAACAGGCTTTAATTTCTGAATGCCTGACCAAAAATTTACAAACTGTACTTGGGTAAGTCATGAAAATGATGAATTTCATTAAAACTAAACCACAAATCTCTCGCAATTGTACGAATCGCGAGAAGAATTACTTATTCGTTTTTCATTACAGCAAATTAATATAGCGATTATTTAAGGGACGATTTATGGTATTCGAAATCAACGATTTTAGCCGATTTATTTGATCAGTTAAATCAATTAAATTTGAGCATGCAAGGGGAACTGGGAAATATTTTACTTTATCATCCGACAAACTTAATTCTTTGAATAATAAATCAAGTACCAGTGTGAAAAGGAAGAGTAAAAGAAAAGAATTTAAATACGTTTCCACTGATACCAAAAACTACATGCGGCATCAATATTTTACAACTCATTAACAACGCATTAACAATGTTTCAAGAGAAAATTCAACATTACTTTCCTTCCTTAAATGTTCAAAATTATTATAAACTTAATCCAAATCTAACCTAAATCTAATCACCATCTTAACTCATTAAACAGTGGAATGTTGAAGTATGTGGTATTCAGTGGGTGGTATGTGGTGAGATGTGCCGGCAATATTCAATACTATATTATTAATAACTTTTTGTGTATGAACCTTATAGTTAACACTGCAGACGACACACCTCATATGTACAACAGATTTGTTGTATTAGACATATCGATTGCGATATGAAGTGAATATAACGTCAAAGTAAGCTGTAAAATACGAGCTTTCAAATCTCCATGATTTTTAATATGAGTTGCGATCATTAAATTCATTTTTTTAAATCGTATTCCATTAAATATCACAAGATATAATTAGATTGATATTTAATTTGGTGCGTACCTAGATTTTGCTGCTTGACACTTTACACAAACATAAAAGCTTTCGTAAAATTGAAAATTTGAATGGTATGCAGGAAGAGATTAGAAGATCTGTAAAATGCTGTGGTGGAGACAATTTGACAAACCAAATAGGTGTCAGAACTGTTCAATATCGTTTAAATGAATTTGAGACAAGTTACGTAAAAGAAGCCATTCATTTCAGAAAAAATAGACTAGAATTGAATTCGCAAAACCTCATTCAAACTGGACAAGAGAGCACCGATCGAAAGTGATGTTTAAAAATGAATTTCAGTTCTATAAATTCGAGTCCCGTGGAAAAGCATATGTTACACGTTGTATTCGATAAGAATATCGATGAAATCGTATTAAGGCAACGGTAAAAAGATATGATGGATCTGTAATTGTCTGGGGTGCAATGTCCACAAATGGTATTGGCCCGATTCACCGTATAAAGGGTATTATTGGAATCGAGAAACGTGTTCTGGTAATTAAAGATGAAAAGGAAATATAAGAAAAAATAGAGAAGATCTATTATGATCTTCAGACGAGCGGTAATACAGGTACGAAAGTGTACTGTTCTCTAGGAATGGATATTAGAAGGACTGCATGAAGGATGTGACGAACGCTAAGAAGATGAGAGAAAGCGATTCCGACTGTCTCTCGATGTTGCGTCAATGTAATTGCAGAAGCGGTTGAGAGAGGCCCTCCTCATGAAATCGTCCACCCGCGGTTGCATCAGCGCTACAGGTGTTGCAAATTAAAAATTATGCAGGGACTGTATTACTTAATCGTTAATTAGTGTAACTCGAATGTCTTTTTACAATATTTCTTCATTCGAATACTCTTCCTCGATTGTTACTATTTCTTTTTTCACGGTATAACGGTTTGATGCGATAGAAAATAATTTGTCGACAAAGATTTTATTATTACGGTGATTCACCTCGGTTATCCAATAATTTCGCGTTGTCTAATGTAACGCGAAGCGTTAAAGAGTAAGCGACGTAGAATAATGTTCCGGATCGCGGCTAGCTGGCTGTTACAGTTACAAGGAAAGGACGAACAAGGCGAGCTAAAAGAGAAAAGTAATGTTACGTAAGGGAGTATACATCTCGCGTTTCAGGATAACCTTTAGGTCCTGGATCGCGGATCGCGAATCACGAGTTATGAGGAATCACGAGGATTCACGGAGAAAGAACCACGAGCAAAGGATCACGTAAGAGAGGCGTGTGCGCTTTCTGGAATATCAATGCTGCATAGAAGAATTAACATCGTATTCTGTACACCATTGTCTGGTTTTGAGGTGTTCTTTAACCCTCGGTGTATGGTCTCTCGCTGTACGGCAATGGGGTCTTTCGTGACCCATACGGATATTTGTCTAATACAAGAATGCAGTCTTGGACAGACATGTTTACTATTTCTGGCATCCATGGGAGCAAAGGGCATCGATGCTACTTTGTTTCCGACAATACTGTTGTGTTCATCGCTACTAAGTATTATCAACTTTGCTTTCGTGGTAAAATATACGGGTCTCTGGAGACTCTGTCACCGGAACGCGAGGGTTAATCGCGAATAGATAAACACTCGATTCAACGGAAATCGTACCAAAACTTCACCGGTGCTCTACGAAGGAAATTAGCTGTCCTGTGAGTATGTGTAAGTACATATGTATGTAGTCACAGACTGAACGAATGCACCGAGCAACCTCGTAGGTTTATATAATAAAAGAACCAGCTGCGCGTTCGCAGCCGTGTCGCGAATTATCGGCACGCGAATTCTATCGTTACACAACCACCGTACACGGCATTATTCTTGGTTAAATAATATTATGTCACAAGGAAAGCTGCCCTCTACAATCAAACCAGTTCCTGTTTACACGTGTAAAAGTTCTATTTCCATTACCAGTACAAACAGTCGTTGATTCTAGGTGCTATTAAAATTTTTGTTCGAGTCTACAGTCGAGCCTCGACGACTCGTATATCAAGAGGACTTAAAATCTTCGAGTTATAGAGGTTTCGACTTATCGAAGTTTTCGACTAATTATAAGCGAGATTCAATATACGAAACTTCGACTTACAGAGGCTTTGCACAATAGGTGATAACTCTCCGACTGTAATGACTTGAAGAAAGAAAAATTCCATTTTTAAAGGTGAATTATTTATTTTATACATATAAAACATAATCATAAGTAAATTGAAGAGATAGAAGCACGAGAGAGTTTTATGTTCGCCAGCGTTCATTTAATTTCACGATAAAAGTTCAACTCATACAGGTTCGGCGACACTAAATTCGAATTATAGAGGTACAATAATGCATCTAACACGTGTGGCAAATAATTCGAATTTTTGTTTTGTAGAGGTTTTCGCGTTAAAGAGGTTCAACTCAGTGACGTAGCTAAGGATGGGCGGAGAGAGCGGTCCTTTTCGCATGAGATACAATTTTATTTTTCAACGATTCGTTTATTTATGTTAGCTTAATAATTTTTATTATTTAATTAAAAATTAATTAATAGAAAAGCAAGAAAAATAACCTTGCAAAATGTTGAAATTAAAATTGTACTTCAAAAATAAACATAGTATTTCAATTTATTTCCTTATACGTTGTTTTAACTTTTTGTAGCGTTTTTGTGTGTGTTTAGAGGGTTGGTAAACCCAGAAGTCGCCTCGGGCGGTAAAAGTTCTGGCTACGCCAGTGGTTTAACTGCATTCGATGATAATAACCAAAAGTGCTAAAGTGGAAAGAAGGAAAAGATAAGAGAGAATGGTACAGTTTCCTTGTTTCTGTAACTGATGCCATTGAAATGTTCTTTTTCATCGAGTCTGACGTAACTTACAGTCGGAAAACGTGGAATCGGTGTTTTGGAATTTTTCGGCCAAACCACGATAACAGACATTGAAATTTTTCTTTTTTATTTTCCTTTATTATTTGTATCTATTTAAAAAAATATTTACAAATATTTATATAGTAGTTAGTAGCGTTTGACTTCCGTTACTTTTAACGGTAAGTACTACGATTAACTTGGTGACATATATATGATATATTATGGTTCTAATAAGTTTTTTGGATGTTTGCGTTTTAGTCTTCTAGTTGTGTCCGCATTGCAGTTTGCTGTTAGTGGGTTTGGGCGGTTGTTGATTCTAACTTTGTGTTTGTTTATTAGTCGAATAATTTCTTCCTGTACAGAGGGAACATTTAATGTTTTGCGAATGTCATGATTCCTGATGTACCAAGGAACATATATTATTGTGCGATGTATTTTTGCTTGTAAGCTTTCCACTTTTTGGATGTGTGACTTTGCTGCCATTCCCCAGAGCTGGCTTCCATAGGTCCAAATTGGTTTTATTGCACATTTGTATATGAGTAATTTGTTATTTGTATTTAGCTTACTTTTCCGGGATATTAGCCAGTTCATAGATTTGGTTCGTATTTTAATACTTCTAATTTTTTGTTTTATGTGATGGTTCCATGTAAGTTTTTTATCTAAATGAAGTCCCAGATATTTCACCGAGGTTGCTAGTGGTATGATGCTATTGTATAGTTTAAGGTTATTTGTTTGCTCTGTTTTTCGTAGGGTAAAGATGACGTGTACACATTTTGCGGTGTTAACTTTAATTCTGTTAGTATCTAACCAGTTTTCCACTTTCGTAATGTGGTTTTGAAGATTTAATGTAGAAGTTTGTAGGTTATCGTGAATACATTGAAATTGATGACGGAAAGATGAAATGTTATGATCGCTTTCTCTCTTTCTCTCTCTGTCTCTTTCTCTTTGGATCGGACGTCGTTGGTTACGAAGGAATGCTAACGGCTGTGTATACGCACACCTTTTCCGGGATAACGCGAAGCGGTAAGCCCTTTGGGAATAATTCTTCCGCGTACTCGAGGCCGCGAAAAATAAAACCCGATCACGTAGGTGCGCGCATGGGCGTGAGTATGCTCGCGACAACGTGTCCCGTTTTTGAAATCGTCCTCTACGTGATCGAAGTAAATCCACTTGAATTCTTTAGGAGGCACGCGATTAGCAATCGGCTGTACGGAGGCTCTGCCAAAGATTACCAACAAGTTACGACCCGATATTCTTGTGGGTTTTTTAAATTTTCGTTCGATTTGAACACCAAGCGAATACTAATCCACTCGAACTTACATAACGGACATGTACATGGCTGCGAAAGCTAATCGAATTTCTTGGGCACGCTTTTCTTTTTCCTTCCATCCTTTTTTTTTCTTGTTGGAGGAAGTGTTAGCTTGACTACTGGTAATATTAACAGCAGTTTTATCGGTGCTTACTGTTTATTATTTATCATGCAATCTCATAGGGAAATATAAAAGATGTAATACATATTCATGTTGATTGATACAGCAACTATTAATTAATTATTCTGTGCTTATGTAATTCAGTTAATTATTCATTGATTAATCATTGAATTATACAATGTTTCTGTTATTTATTATGTAATAGACAAATTATTGTTTCCTTAGTATTAACGTTCCTTAGACTATATAATAGTATTCTATTAAATAGTCTAAGTTAATTTCTCAAAATTTTTATTAGGTGTTGTGGCCAGTGGGTTTGATTTGAATATAAATTAGGATTACCGATGAGAGTAACACTTTCCACACTTAATACTAATACTAATACTAATACTAATACTTAATACTAAATGAATATTGAAAATTGCTACGTTTGTGTCTTTGAGGTAATCTTTGTCGATATTATTAGTGTTGATAATTATAGTCGTGTCTTAGTTTTTGGCCTCCCCGATATTAAAATAATATGACCGCCTTTACTTATTTTTATTATTTATTTATTACTCTGTCCACACTTTACATTCGGTGTAATATGCAACAAAAACCAATCGAGAAGATGTCAACAAAAAATAAAAAATAATGTACTTTAGACTAATAATAATAAATTACTCGGGTCTATTTAATCAAACTAAAATGCCTGAAATTTTAACCACCATTTCTTTGGTATTCATTACCACTGTTTAATATTGCTGTTTCCTCAAACTCTCTATTATAGATACACAAGTCCTTCATAATCCCTCCTCCCAGAATTTTATTAATTTTTTCTTCTCAATCATTTCTGTTCCCAATACTCTGCACCTATCTCTCACAATCATTCTGTACTTTAGCAATCATTCTGCTACAAACCCACAAATGCTGAAAATTCTCCTCTTCCAAGCCACATACTCTACACATCATCCATTCCTCATTAAATCTTATCGCACATTAAATCTTTCTCACATCTTAATCTGACCTATTGCTCTTTGAAAACCTTCTCTATGTCTTCTTTCCCAATAACCCTCCACACCTATCCCCTTCTTCCTTTTTGCGTATTCTTTGCCATATCTCGACTTGTCAACTCTTGACCAGTCTTTCTGAATGACTTAGTCAATTTTCTTAAGTATACCATTTCTTAGTTTGCCTTCCAGTGTTTCGTATTCAGGTCTTGACGTAGGCAGTTCCCAGTACATACTCTCTCCCACTTCCCTAAGGCTGCTATCACTGCTTTGCTCCTTTTCGAAGGCCTGCTACTTTGTATATTCCTAATCTCTTCCTTCCAACATACCTTGGGCCATCTAGTTTCCTCCATATTTGCTAATTCTAAAAAAATGCGCTGGGCCTCTTTCTCGCCTGAACGGTTAATTTCATTCTACCCGCCTCCAGTCTCTAAATGTAGTCCGGCGTGTTCTTACTGAGTCTCATTACCATTTTCAGATACCTGCTCTGAGTTCTTTCTATTTTTTCCAAATTACTCCAAACCCATACTTCAGCTCCGTACAGAATCATGTCTAAAAAGTGCAGTCTTGTTCACAAGGTGCTAATTCTGGTTCTCCTCCATATGCCCCACGTCGCATTAATTGCTTTTTGTACCTTATGCGCTTGCATCCTTACATGTTTCCTAAAGGAGTTACCTGACGAAAATCACACATCTAGATATTTGTAGCTGCCAACAATTTCCAGTTCTTTCCCCCTGTACACCTATTTCTCTTTCCTGCTTCTTCTTCCTCTACCAAATACCATAATCTTAGTCTTCTTTGCATTAACCTCCAGTAGGTTTTTCGTTGTATATTTCTCATGCGACCAAAAGATCTTTGTAAGGCCCTCTGGATCCTCCGCCACTGCCATTACGTCGTCCGCAAATTTCAAAGCATGGATCTTTAGTCTATCGATTACACTTTCTCCTTAGTTTTTCTTCAGCCATGCTGATCCTAGGTCTTCTATCAACAGAGGGAGTAGCAACGGACTCAGTGGATAGCCCTGTCTAACACCTTCGTTCAATTTGAAAGGCCCCGTCAATCCTTCAGGAGTGCATACCATGTTGCTCGTGTCCTTGTAAATTTCAGCAATCATATCCAGAAATCTGCCTCTCACTCCAACTTTTGCTAATTTCTTTAGAACGAGTCCTCTGTTCACTGAATTAAACACTGCTTTAAAGTAAATATTAATATTATTAATTAGAGCATTAAGTGTAAAAATATGGTCTCTCAAACCCTTACCACTACGAAAGCCCGCTTAACTTTTGCTCAAAATCTTATACTTTTCCAGCCATCTTTTCAACCTCTTGCAAAGTATATTCGCCAACACTTTATACTCCGTATTTAACAAGGAAATTCTTCTAAAATTTATTACGTCCTTCTCATCATCTCCTTTGTTCAAGGGGCAGATAACGGCAACTCTCCAATCCTTCGACATCAACCTCTTATACCACATTTTGTTCAATATTTGACTCCACTCATTCAATACTTCTTCAGGTAACGCTTTAAAAATCTTTACACCTATTCCGTCTTGCCCTGGAGATTTGCCACTTTTCATCCTTCTCAATGCTGCACACACTTCGCTGGCTGTAATTTCCCCGTTTAACTCTTCCCCTCTAGGTTCCACTGTTTCTATTGCTCTCCCATTTCTCGGGTCTTCTCACCTTATTGGTTCCGGTCCTTCGTTCCCTAATAATCTTCTGCAGTGCAGCATCCTCGTTCGTGATACCTTGACCAGGTTTGTTTCTCCTCGGCTTAAATTTCCTTACCTCTTTCCAGAACTATGCCATACTCTTACAGTCCTGTATCGTCTTCCAGATTTCCTCCCTTCTTTTCTGTTTCTTATTTTCATAAAGTTTCTTCAACTTCGTCCGTACTTGAACAAATTATACTCTTCTTGCCGTTGACCGAGACTTGATGAATTCCTTCAGTAGTTTTTGTACCTTTTTCTTTTCCTCTCGGCATTCCTTATCAAATTACGTCACTCCTTTTTCTTGTTTCTTGATCATGTTCCCTTGCCTCGCCGCCTTCTTGATCGTTTTTACCAAAAGGTTTACTCACGCCTCCGCTAGTTCCTCTCGACTACTCTTCCTCCATACTTCCCTCTTCCTTCTGTTTATAATCATGTCGCCAGCAGAGTTTTTCCTCTCTTACCTCTTTTCCTACCCATTGTTCTGTATTTTTTATACTATGGCTCTTTCTCACCATGAGAGGTAAACAATCGGATTTTTCTCTTTCGTTAATCACTAGCTCCTGAATAAGGTCTTCCTCGTTTTCCTTCACTAGCAATAGGTCGATCACCGAAACCCCTTGTTGACCAACATAGATTATTTTACCTTCCTCGTCCCCCTTTGTTGCCTCATTCAGTACTGTCAGGCCATACTCCTTGCACATTCCCAGTGGTTTCCTTCCTTCACTAATGATAACTTTGTGCTGTGAACGTCTCCAACTACTCTCCTCTTCATTCGAGCTAACTTGCTCCTCACCAATCCTACTATTCCATTCTCCAATTAATAAAAGTTCCTGTCCTCATTCTAAACCTTCTTCAATTATCACATCTAAGTTCTTTCTTAAGATGGTTATTCCCACATTATTATAAATCGATATCAATTCCATCTTACCTCTTCCTTTTTTCTCCAATATTATCCTATACTCCCATTCTCTAGCCTTGTATTTGATACTCCCTCTTCTTACTCCTAGTATCTGCCCTCTTTTTGTTCAGCCTCTACTATCCGTTCTAGTTGCTGGCTCACGCCACCATTCAAACTCTTTATCTAACAGTTTGACCATTCTTGTCCATCTATCCTTTTCCAGCCGTTTCCATTAATATTATAGTATCACAGTCTTTTAATATTTCTCCAACACACTCTAGGGTTTTATTGCTTCTGATGTTCCAGACAACAATATTTAAACCCAATTCATTAATTTTGTCGAAAAAGCTCGCTATTTATCAATTTATTATCTCTCTCATTATATCTATACCATCTTCCATCTATCTCCAGTTTCATATACCCAATCCTTATCCTCGTTCCCTCGTTTCGCATTTTATTAGCTAACTCTCTAATCCCACTCTGTGCCTTTTGCTCTTTCCTTGTGAGGTCATCATCAAGATATACTTGAGACCCTTTCAGCTTTCCTTTCCGACTCATAATTCTTCTCTTCACTTCTCTAGATTCCGATTTAATTAACGTTCATCCTGTCATATTGTTATTGCCCTCTCTCAGTTTGAATAAAAGTTCCTTCACTTTCTTTGCTTTATTGGCTGATTTGAAGTCTACTTCCTTTATTATAATATTGTTTCTTTTCTCTTTCAGTTCCATTTTCTTCAACATTTCTTCTATCTTAGACATTTGTTTCTGTGTATTCGTATTTACTTTCCTTGCATTCAGTCCCCTCATTCTTTCTGAGATCTCCTTTCTCCAAGAATCATTTCTTTCATTCTCCACACACACATTTTCTTCAAGATTCACCAGTCTTTCTTCTAATTCTGTTTTTTTTTCCTGTATTCATTTTCATGCGCTTCAAACCTAATTGGATGTGCTACCATTAATTCCTTTATGAAAATTCTTCACTGCAAGCTTACAGACGGCTCCACTCAAAGTGAGGTTAAGATCACTGAAACCGCTGGTACTTACTCACTCATGGGATTTCACACTTATCCTTTTACAATTTATCGTTGTTTAATTACAATCGACTTGTTTCCTCTAGTCTTCATCTCTTCGATCTATTCTATTTTCTTAAAAAATAAAAATTTGCTACCAACACCAAAGAACATGCCAGCACACGAAACGCCCTCATTCCATTTCCTACAGTCGCTCTTATTAATTTAATATTATTTAATGAAAAGTTTGATATGCACGGTGTTTTGGTTTTGGATGTACTGCACATGTGCATAGATTTAAACTGTTATTATGCAAAGAAACATCTTTAAATTCTTATTTTCATCAAACGGAACAGAGATCTTAAAAAGATTGATTTCATTTAAGATGAATATTTTATTCTACATATATTAGTATAAAATTAATACATATTTACAATTAAGTTGATTAATTTGTGCTTATTTAAAAGATTAATAACCATCGAAAAAATATTGATTATTATTATTCTTATTAATCAAAATTTTATATATAGTAATCTGTCTGTAGCTGCTCTAAAGCTCAACCGCTCAGGTGCATCTTTTGCTTCCTCGTCAGGAATCCCAGGAAAGGTGTAAATTATGACTGATTCGTGTACGTGTGTTGTGTACCTTTTTGTGGACCCTGCGGACGGGACAATCGCGGTGCGATTTAAATGCGTGTGGGTGCTTCACTTTTGAGCAGTGTACTATCTGCTTTAAGAGATCATTGATTCTCTTTACTCGAAAATCTCAATGGGCAAGTTTTGACATGCTCTTATGGATTTTGCGAGTAAATAGGTTTAATGTCATTCAACATTCGTTTCATGCTTTTTGGAAAGTGACTGAAGTTTTGATTTTGCATTACCCGTGACAAACAAGTTTTTCTGCGCTCCACGAGGTAAGCGTTGTAACACATGTTGATACGGTCCTGAGTACGCCTGTTCGCGGCTAGCCAAATGAACGGCGGTACAAGGTGGAATGCCTAATTTTGCACAATCTTTAACTGCTAATAAGTAATTAACGAAGTGTTTAACGAAACTTTGTCACTCTAGATTTTCGTCTTATTTCAACGTCTAGAACCCCCCATTTCATTTCGGCCCACAGGTAGATTAACACTCTGTATACTTAACCCTCTTGTAACACCGTTCTCTAAAAACACAGTTTCGATATAAAAAATTACGAAGCTCTCTTATAATACAGTTTCTATATATTCAAATTTCGGAACAAATTTACAAATATGCATCCAATGGGTTAGAATATTTGTAATTTTTTAAATAAATTTCTCTTCTGTAAAACTAAAGATATGAAACTTAAACTGAAATTATGTTTTACCTTGTAACTACCCTCTTAGTAGGTGGTTGATAGAAAGAGTTTTCATTGAACGGCCTATCGATTAATATGCATCAAGTTTGATTTGGTTTGATAACACTTTTATGATGCTTATTTGGCTATGTATAAAGAATCGCAGTGACATCTTGTTACCTCCGAAATAAATAGCTGGCACCGAAAAGTTATTGTCCGTCCTGTATTGTCGGTTGAACGAGGCTGGATCGAATATTGAGTGAGCCCATTTATTTCTTTATGTATCCTATCTATGTAGTACAGTTGTATCTCGCATTTACGTCCAATTAGTTCTAGAGTTACGGATGTAATTCGAAAAAGACGTAAGTCGAGATACGTTTGCAGAGTCTCGACAGTGGACCCAGTTATTCCGACTTTTCTGGAACTATTTTGACCAAGTATTTATATCAAAATAAATACTACATCGACAATGTCAACAATTGATCGTTGTCATTGTTTCTGTTTCACTCAGGTTTATTTATATTTGTATTTCTCACCTATCTTTCTCCTTAGTAACCGCGATGCAAATTCATTGTGTGTCTACTATCGAGACGCTATTACGTGTTGATGTTCTTTTGTTTATTGACAAGTCACAAATACCATTTTGAAACAAAGTGTTTACGAGTAGTTGTGCATTTTTAACATGTTCAAGTCAATCGAGTGGTCCACCGCCTGTGAAGTACGATCTGTTATCCGTTTCTCGAATGCAATAAATGTGAAATCAGCAGACAGACATTCATCGTTAGCTTTGCGATTGCATGGAGAACATGCCATGAGTGATTTGATGTTAAAAAGATGGGTTCGACCTGCGGTAGTACACTAGATCCTCATAACCCCAGCCAAGACGTTGATTTTTATTATTATATGACAAAATAATAACAAGTTCAATATTGAATACTCGAAGTACTCCACTGAACTTCTTCAGAATCTCATGCACGTTCCAAATATAAAAAAGTTATGTAGAACTTTACAGACTCCAGTGTGATACTTAGTAATTCGAAAAAACAGCATATCATTATAGAGTTGATGAAGGTCTTAAAAATGTGCACGATCAGCGAAGTGGTGAGCGATGATTCGATGCGTGCGATCGAAGAAAGAGTTCGTGATATTAGGCTATTCAAAATTTCATGGGTACCGTAAATGACTCCTAAATCGAAGCTATATTTTATAGAACGAAGTTCAAATAGTCCATTTTAAGTCGCAAAATTTTGTGCAGTTTTTTGGACACACGTGGGATTTTGTTAGTTGAATTCTTGACTACAGGCTCAACAATTAACATAGATGTCTCCTGTGAGACATTAAACAAAACAGAAATCCAAAATCCAAAACAGAAGGCGCTGTGTTGTAGTGCTCAAGACGTCATTAAGCTATTTGATTCGAGACAAATCGATCCATCCTCCCTACAGCCTTTTTCATTTATTCCTACATCTGAAAATGTTCCTTGATGGCCAATGTTTCTACCAATATGACGACGTCAAAGACATTGTGAATCTATGTGTGCGCAATTATCCGGCTCGACTGCACCGGAAATGAATGAATGTTTGAAGGATTGCGCCTTATCGCCCGCCAACTTAATCTTGGGCGACTGATTCAAGAGACGTCCGAATGTTGACGCATACAATTCGATTGTATAGATGCGACGTTATGAAGCGCGTATGTAGACTTAGATGTTGCGACAAACGTTATGAAGATACGTCCGAATGCTGATGTTACGATTCGATTGTAGGAACGTGTAGAAGTTGCGAAGAATATTCCGTACAAGCGATACGAAGAATGAACGTTCAGATGTGTTACGAAGAAGCGATATGAAGAATGATATACGAAAATTGTGCGGTGTCGAAGTGACTCGGTTTTTATATGCAGAAGTCCGACTGGTCACTCCTCCATACCTCAAGACGATACGCTAATTGGTTAAAATCAAAAAGTCAAGACTCCAATCGGCGTATGCCCTGAGTGCCACCAACCCCTGTTCTTGTGCTCTTAGCAAGCGTTTCGAGAACGAGGGTAGGGTGAGCCACTCGGAGCGGGAAGGTTTCCTGAATTTCGGCAACGAAGAAGAAATTTCTTTGGGGCCCGTGTACCTCTCGCATGTGGGTACCGGCTGAGCGCCGGGCCTACAGGAAGTCCCTTATTTATGACACGCTCTTGACTATTGAGTAACCACGGTTGACTCGAAAATTAAACTATTGTCCCTCTACGGACGTTAAGAGGGTTCGAAAAAAAAGGCAAAAAGGCTAAAACTGCTTAATCCTCAAAAATAGCATTACCGGCACGTTCATGTCATAAATGCCGATGGAAAGCTTCCCGCTGCTGTTCCGTTAGGACGGAACAGTATGGTTTTCATTTCAGGCAATATCATTGTATGACGCGGGGGCACCAAAATTGGTGCCTCGTTATAACAAGAGCCTTAAGCGTGGTTGGTTATTCTTTATGAAAGTTAGCTATTGTAATGTCCGTTGGATAGATCGTAATACACATAGGAAGAAAAAGCAGTACAGAAATATTGAGTACTTATTTGTGTACAAAGGCTTTTCTCAATGCGAGCGTTTCGAGAAGCGTCGAAGGACTGACGCCAGGGACATTAATTTCTGGCCAATTTCCTGAGAAGTGTTGAGAGAAGGAGAAAGGTGGAAGCATGTGAAAAACTGCGGAAGTTTTCCAGACTCTTTAAAAACTACAACCACACACTTTTAAGCCTTATCATAAATAGATCGACGCAGCTTACCTGAACAGTACCTCTAAATAGCTTAACTCGTTTGCTACCAACCTTCTTTAGAAACGCTTTTTTAGATTGTTCCTGTCGTGTAATAAAACATTGAAACATTTTAAATAAGAAGCTTATTTTATTTAGGTTTAAATAAAGTATAGTTATGAGTATGTTTGTGCTACACGTATGTGGTGTTGTTGTGAGAGTGCAACAGAAGCGAGAAAGAGAAGAGAAGAGAAGAGAGAAAGGAATACATTTTAGTGGCGGTGTAAATTATGACTGATTCGTGCACGTGTGTTGTGTACCTTTTGTGGACACTGCGGACGGGACAATTGCGATTTAAATGCGTGTGGGTGCTTCACTTTTGAGCAGTGTACTATCTGCTTTAAGAGATCATTGATTCTCTTTACTCGAAAATCTCAATGGGCAAGTTTTGACATGCTCTTATGGATTTTGCGAGTAAATAGGTTTAATGTCATTCAACATTCGTTTCATGCTTTTTGGAAAGTGACTGAAGTTTTGATTTTGCATTACCCGTGACAAACAAGTTTTTCTGCGCTCCACGAGGTAAGCGTTGTAACACATGTTGATACGGTCCTGAGTACGCCTGTTCGCGGCTAGCCAAATGAACGGCGGTACAAGGTGGAATGCCTAATTTTGCACAATCTTTAACTGCTAATAAGTAATTAACGAAGTGTTTAACGAAACTTTGTCACTCTAGATTTTCGTCTTATTTCAACGTCTAGAACCCCCCATTTCATTTCGGCCCACAGGTAGATTAACACTCTGTATATGTGACGCATCTACAGGATGTTCGGACAAAGCTGGAAGAAAATCGAAGAAATAGCTCTTATGCAACATTCTAAGACAAAAATCAAAAATAATAATATTGCGTTTGACGCTTTACTTATTAATTATAAGCAATTGAAAAAACGGGCTGTTTTACGCTTGAGAGTAGGCAAATGCGGCAGCGCGGTAGGTAACGTCATTGGGTGCATAGTGATGCTCAGTCGTAACTACAAGCATTTCAGGAGCTGTTCAGAGGTAAGCCATATTTCGCACAATTACTACTGAGCATCACTGCGTAGTCATTGATGTTACCTACTGTGTTGCTCCATTTGCTTACTCTCAGGCGTAAAATAGCCCGTATTTTTAGTTGCTTATAACTAATAAACAAAGCGTCAAATGCAATATTGTTACTCTTTATTTTCGTCTTAGAATGTTGCATAGAGTTACCTCTTCAATTTTCTTTCAGCTTCGTCCGAACAACTTATATATGTGACAGACGTTTTTGGACAATTTACTAAGGCATGCTTAAATGTGTCGTGTATTGAACAAAATTGTTAAGTTCTAAAACGGTAAAATACATGTAGGCTATCCTTGGTCTGCGTTCGCATTATATTATTTAGACTTTATACAGCGATTGAATAGGTGTTCCGTCCCACGAAGCAAAAGCTGGAAGCAAAACCAACAATGGACAACCGATTGGACTGTGCGTTGACAAATGTTTTAAGATTTATCATACAAAATAAAATGAATTTCATTTTGAAAAATTGTATTTATATAATCCTTTTTGTCCTATAATGAATGTCTTCTAATTTAATGTGACACATATATGTGACCCATGGGCTACAAAGTTTAGTTTTTATCTGTAGCTCAGTGTCATATATTTGTGACGGTTTAAAAGAACGTTTATTTTACTTTTTTAGAATGCTCTACGAGGGTGGTCCCATAAGTACCCGGTCTGACCTAGAGAGGGGGGTAGTTGTTTAAAAAATATCACTGTATTAGAAAGCACACAATTTATAAAGCATATGTTTCACGTTTGAAGACGTTACGTTGTTTAGTTTTTGTTTGACAGCCATCAATAGCAAACGTCTGCAGTGAATTTGTGAAAATGGAAAAAATTGGTCATCGTTGTTGCAATGACCAAAATTAATGAATTAAAGTTTGAATTGCTACCTCATGCACCCTATTCGCCAGATTTAGCCCCCTTGGATTATTTTCTGTTCCCAAACTTGAAAAAATGGCTCAGTGGTCAAAAATTTTCCAATGATAAAGAAGTGATGTCGGCAGTTAACGGTTATTTTGAAGAGCAAAACAGTTCTTATTATAAAAAGGGTATAGAGCTGAAAGGAGATTATGTTGAAAAATAAATACACTTTTTTCAAAAATTTCTGTTTTCTATGTCGGGTCAGGTACTTCTGGGATTACCCTCGTAAATACACATACGCAAAGTCTATTCCAATTGATGTCATATAATTACGAAAAAGATCTTGGGATGTGATGGATGTTTTCCCCAGGAGACCCTGGTAGCGAACGGGTTAAGATCTGTAAAATATAACAGACACAAAATATTTTGGAAATATGTTTCTGAATCCTTTTTTTATAATCATTCGGAACTTACTTTTTGGATACACCTCGTATTTAGGTGACCGGTTTACGCATATTTAAATGTCTGACTGATTATTTTATGGCTAGTTAATACTTCGACAATCTTATACTGTTAGTTCTATTACCAAACACATAAGGGATTAAAATGTAAAGTGGAGTTCCAAAAATATTGTTCAATCTCTAAATTAGTCAAACACCAAAAAATTCACAATTCAAGCGCCAAAATAGCATAAGTAATATATTTGATAATGAGGGAAGATGAAGAGGTTTGAAGTGGTATACTTGAGCCGCAGTCGGTGGTGGTGGTGGCGGTGGTGGCGAAATATGCCGTCACTCGATAAGTTAACCTATGAGTAAGCAAAACTTTTGAGTGCGTTAATGTTAACATATTGCCGACCGTACGAAAGGTATCGGTTGTGTAGTATCACATTAAATTTAAGTATTCGTAAATAATAAACTAATGATTATCGCATACGGCGAGCATGGAAATAAAAGTATGTTACATGATTTAATATTCTTTTTCAGATTAATTATTTGTCAAGTTATTATTCCATAATATTTTTACCAGAACTTTCTTACGCTAATTGGATATCATTAATGGTTTGTTATTAAAAACTGCTTCTTCTGAAGGCCAAAGAGACATTTGCTCAGGCATGGACAATTCAATCGTGAATGCTGGTGTTCCCTTCATCTTACGTAGAGGTTCTGTGGTGGGATAATCTGTTCAAGCAGAAACTAAACGTGATGGGATAAGGATGGAATAAAATCCCTACGTATATACTTTTATTTCTCACATGAGACTTACTGCACATTTAATATATCTTGCAGAACTTTATAAAATATTCATCAGTATGACATTTTATTCTGCTTGTTACTGTAAATGTTACCTAAATTCATTAATTATATCTACACTAAAAGAGCATTTTGTGTCGTCAAGCGAAATAGTAAATGTGCTAAAGTATTTGTGCTTTATGTAGTAAAGTATTTACTGGCGTCATTAATCCTTTGCTTTGTGGTTGAATTTGCCTGTACGTTTGACATAGTCAGTGATAAAGTCATTTAATATCTTTTTATCAATAGAATGAAAACCAATAGTATTGTACTAAAAGTTCATGATATATTTATTCTTCTGCAAAACATTTGTTTCTCATAAATTAATTTTTTATATATAAACTTTATAATATTAATCTGAACTACGTCTAACACTGACATTTTTCAGGTTGATTTGTAAATCGTATAAATTTTGACTTTTTAATCGACTTGCTGATTTTAACTTTAATCTTATTTCGCCTTATCTTGAACAGCTTTAATTATGTGGACAAAAATAAAATACAGCTACATAATAAACATAAACTCTTGAGAGAGTGACTACTGAGAGTGTATGATTGTTCAAACATCGTAAACAATGCAGTTTCTTTTAAAGGCATTTACTAACGTAGTCCATCACTTATTTTATCTTCTAAACAATATTGAAACTAATTATATTAAAACTTACTAAACTAACTAATAATATTTTTTAATAAATATTATATTTTTAATATAAATATTATAATGTATTACAATGCAAAAATATTTATTTGTATAGCAATGTTATAGATATTATGTGAATTCCAATCGTAAAAATAATTATTTGTCTTCAGAATTTTTAATTAAAGTCTTTCATGCTTTTTCATCGATTACGAGGTAGGATAAAATTTATCTAAAAGACCCAGTTCATAAATAATTCAACTTTTTTCTATTTTATATATAATTATTTAATTATAATATAAACATAATTATCCATATTTTTATTTCATTCGCATTTTTCGAGTTACTAAAGTAATTTTTTGTAATATTAAAGCATAGATATATATTCTGGAATAGATTTCTGATATTGTAAACATGGCATTAACTAAGCTTTTCTCATTGAAGTAGTGTTTTTGTATAAGTTTGCAAATAATTCAAAAAATAATTTGTCGGTTTCATATATATTATTAGCTTTTAATAACTTTTACATCGAGATCCTGTAAGTTATTGTGCGTTTACGATTTCAGTTTTACATATTTTTATTTGAAGCAAGAATTAAGTTCAAAAATTTCTCTAATGTTTCTTTTAAATTCTTATAGTCTTTCAGAATGTTAAATATCTTAATGTGCACATAAAATCATTCATTATGTTAGATGATTTATTAACAGTGAAGAACCGTGAAATAAACATGCTATCGTTTCTAAGTGAGTCAAAAGCCGAGAGAGGGCAGCACGTATCCGCGATCACAATGCCTCTGATCAATTTTACGTCCACGCCTTTTTGAGTAACGGAAATTCGACGAGTTTAGCTTTCGAAGGTACATATTTACATATGCATTTATGTCAGAGATTCTAAACACGGATGCGTGTGAATAAGCAAAGAACGGGTGATTCTCTTCAAATCGCTTGCGCAACAGTTTGAGCTCATACTCGGTAAGAGCGGATGAACTTTTCCGTATTGGGAATGCTGATGAAATAATCCACGAGAATCGGCCGCACAAAGGTTCACTCGCATCTTTCACCAACCTCAAAGGCTCGAAACGAAGAGAGAAAAAGAATTAAATACTAAATCGTTCGTTTTCATTTTTGTTTCAACGCAAATACACATATATTTCTTGTTCTCAGATCACATGGAATTTTTCAATTTGTTCACAAGCAAACAACTCGATCGGATCGCAATAGTTGCGGAATAGGTTATGTCGCGTAAGCTAAGGCAATCGGGTTGCGCAAAAGATATCGTACAAGTGGATAAGAGGAAGAGATGGTACCTAGAGCTATTGGGATGAAGAGGATCGCCAGAAGAAATTCTCTGGCGTAACGTCGACCTCCGTTCTCTACTCCCTCCCATTCGAGACCGTTCTCCCTTTATACTGTATGATGGTGAAGTGCTCGATCGCGCCTCCATTGCGCGATGTGCTCACGTGCCGCCGCTGCCGTCGCCGCAGCCGCCACGCCGCGAGAAAATGAGACAAACGGCGGAGGAGAAGGGAGAGACCGGGACAGGATGAGAAGAGTTCTTCGAGAGTTCATCGCATATTATGTAAGCAATGTAAGTAACGTAAGCGAGCTAAGCGGGAATCGAAGGTGCAGTAGAAGCACGAACCTTGCGAACCACATAACATATATCAGGTTGACATTTTCTTTATAAATACTAATAGGGAACTAGACCATTCTTGTAGCTTTGGTAATTTGATTTTCTTGCCTAGGTACTACTCCTTCCCTTGTTTTCTCTCAGTTGGCTGCGCGTCCGCTTTTTTTTGTCGACCGTCGCATGCATCCGTGTTCTGTTTCCTCGTGAACTGCATCTTCTTTTCTGACTCCTCGAAGAAATAGGAGAAGAGGCAAAAAGAGCGCGGTGGCTTGGGTGTGGAGGGATCGTTTTTCGTTTCTCTTCGACAAAGTCGACCACCACACGGTTCTTCTTTTTCGTGAGAAAGTTTCGTCCATGGACAAGTGGTAGTGGGGGGGGGGGAGATGATGGTCTCCGGCGTGGCATGCGTAACCGGTATATTGACGTAGGTGCTCAATCCCAGCACATTTCGTTCTCGTTTCTCTCTTTTTGTATTCCGAGTCGTTCCCTCCTGCGTTCACGACACATCTTTTCCTGGTCCGTTTTTATCTTTTCAGTCTCTTCATCTCCGACTATAGAGGTACGAGCAGGTAGCTTCTCTTTTGCGATCCCGGTTTTCTGAACTTCTCCATGGCCGGACGGATACCTCCGAAAAGCACGTATTTCACCCTCACATGGTTATTGTTCGGACGAAAGCCATCATTGTGCGACCGAATCAAAGGGAATTCGAGTGCATTTTCCTTGCATCCCGTTACATGACCGAGTGAGCTCTTCGCATCCCAAGAAGACTCGGTCAATACAATTCGTATGGCAGGCACAAGGTAAGGGGCGAAAAGGCAAAGAGGAATCTCGAAAAGAATCTATACAGCCAGTGGGAGGAGTCGTGGGAAAACCTTCGATAGCTTCCTAAGACGTTTTCGAAGCCGTTTACCTCGACTTATGGTTTGATACGTAACATCTCGTTTTTTCATACCTGTTCCGTTCATTTTTTTCAAACATCTTTTTATCTTTTCCACTACTTTTAGGGAAACGTGAAACATTATATTATCTACCACTACTGCTCGTATTTAAACAAGATTAACAATCAAATAAGAGTATGAAGCTTTATTGCAGATATAAGTATTATAAACGAAGTTCTTCGAAAACAAATATATACGAAAAGGTGAAATTATTAAGGATAGATGGTCGTTGAAGTTAAGGATCGGTACCACCAGGACATTTGGAACAGGTTTCACTCACCCTACAACTTAATTTTCATACGAAATCATATAGAAATGGATCTTCATTCATAGATGCGTGAGATAGAATTCGGTCCTTTTGCAAAAAGACGGATTTTTTAATTTTGCAAAAGCGTTAGGGATAAAATTTTTGAGTTGGAAAAATGTTGTGAATCGTTGTCTTTATGCTGTAATCAGTAATAAAAGGATCTTAGATTTCAAGACATGTTTGAAACATTTAAGGAACTATCGATATTATCTATAATTTTAATATAATTTGTCAGATTATTTTTACTCATTTAAAATTTTATATTTAACAAGAAAAATAACTTTTCTGTTAAATTCTTGACACTTTATGTAAAATGTATGAAATTTTTATCCAACTCTTTGCTGACATGTTTTCATCAGTAAATATTTAAATGAACCTTGTATCGATTAATTTCTTCAGTTATTGATTTTAATTGACGAATCACACGTTTGTAGGTAAATACTTACCTAAACTACTTGCATCTGTTTTGTACAACACTTAGCGAGCTACAACTTCATTAGCAAAGCGATATCATAGGTATTTATTAGACTGTTTGATACATTTTTAATAACCGTCAGAGACATAGTTACTACGAAACGCAAATTTATCCAGTTTTACGAAAAAGGGGATTATTATTGGTAGCCGCATACTTGTACCTACTTTGATGCGTGTTGACCGTTTATTTTGAATTTGTCCTGAGTTCGATGACCGACGACGACGAATGACGGCCATGAAGAAAGGCTATGTCCGCATAAGCATTCCTACATATACGTGTATCACGACGTACAAGTACACGACATGCATTCGCAATTTTTTCTTGTTGAACCCTTATATTCCGATATGAAGGGATTTTCTTAATACAAGCGAGGTTGTAAATAAACCGCCTAAATAAATCGGGGGTGTGGGTTAATGAAATAGAAGAAACTCTGCTTATGCGAACTGTAATCCTTCTCCGTCGAAGCAATGTCATGTGAGGTATAGTATGTATGTATTTTATAAATTTATATTAATCTTTTGTATTAAATTTTAAATAAAATCCAACGCGATACATGTTTCCTGTGTTTGAATTCCTCGTTTTGCGTGGATTTATATA
This sequence comes from Tetrapedia diversipes, assembly GCA_033822845.1. NCBI lineage: Eukaryota > Metazoa > Arthropoda > Insecta > Hymenoptera > Apidae > Tetrapedia > Tetrapedia diversipes. The sequence goes on from JAOPTO010000770.1 coordinate 626,144, forward strand.
ATGTTTTATTTTTCTTCTGCAGCTATGTGTAATTACAATAAAATTTAATAGAACAGATTAGATAATTATCAACAACATTTTTACATGTTTAACCCTTTAATTGCGGGTGTGGTTTATAAACCACATGCTAAAATTATAGTCAGAAGCGGGTGTGGTTTATAAACCACATGCTAAAATTATAATTAGAGGCGGGTGTGGTGTATAAACAACAAGCTAATTTTTCTAATATCAAATAGCAGCTGTGGTTTATGTACCATTAACAATAAAAATAAAATAAATGCAATAAAAAAAATCTTTTAGAATAAAATATCACTTCAGTAATAAAATTAGATCGTAAAACTTATTTTCATTTTATTTTTCTTATCGTTGATTATACAATGTATGCAATTTTGTATAACAACTTGTTAATTTACGCTTTATATATGTAATACTCTCTTTTTTTGTTTACTTTTTGCAATTTATAAATAAAAATTATATTGTCTAGTGTTTGGTTACAGTATCTCAATAAATACTTGACATATATTTTCATTTTTTTTTTGAGTTTAGAGTTGTACTAAAATTACACGAAGTATTGATTTGATTTCTTTTTCTTTGTAAAATATTTTTGTTTCTTCACTGTATAACAATAAATACATGAACTATTTTTTTTTCGCTCCTGGGGCGCTTGGCTTTACAAAAAGTACCCGCAGTTAAAGGGTTAAAAGAAGAAATAACTGACAATGAGTGTGGAAATGGTTTGATAAGAAAAATAAATGAGAATACAAAGAAAGGGGAAATATAAGCTTTGGTGGTCATAGTGGGATTTCGTTAATTATATTCCTAATGCCATTTTCAACTATTTTTCACTTGCTTGTTGAATAATTCAGCAAGAAAACTATTGGCATAACGACAATTAGGAAGCATTGAAAAAGAAGATTATTGAAGTTAAAAATAGTATATATTTGATAAAACGTTGGTAATAAATGAAAGAAATTGAATTATTATAAAACTGAAAATAGTTCACAGAAATAATTATCCTAAAACGGAACTGTCTGTGAAATTCTGAATATCTGCTTCAACACCTTACAATTAGATATGCAATATAAGCAAGTTTTATATTTAATCATGCTCATTTGCCTTATCTACAAAACCTTTTTTTCACATTTTATTTTTACAGTTATGTAATATTTTTACTATTCTCACACCATATTACCCTAAAAAGGAGGATACATTGGAAATACTGTTTTTATTATCCCATAACCTATTATAAACCGTATATATTATAATTTTAGCACAGGTAAAGCAAGCATATTTGGTGTTTTGTTTGTATTTTTCAATTTATTCCTCCAATTATATCCTGTTCTCGTCTCTTCCTCTTTGTCTTTTTAATCCTTCTGACATCCGGGGAATCGATAAGCTTGAGGTTAAGGTGGAACGATAAGCCAATGAAAAATGAAAAACCTGTTTCTCTTCCTGTCTTGAGATGAGACGGCGGTCATTACATACTCGAGTGCACACGGAGATCTCAAATGTAGGTATAACCTGCCACAGGCCCGGAATATTACGAGAGGTTATTTGAAGGATATGAGAAAAACTTCGGGCTGACCGGAAGTTAAATAGTAACCCGATAGAATACCTCGTGTAGAGTACGATCGTTGCGCGCGCGCATGCACTATTTAAAAGGAACCTGTGAGAAGTTTATTAGTAATGAAAATTTGTTAAATATAAAAGAAATTAATTGATGCAGTATTTCTGTACTTTTCAGAATACAATCGAGATTAATGTTTCGTTTATAAATGAATCCTTACTATAACTACTAAAAACAACATGGAAAATAAATGACTTTGACGTAAACTTACAATTAGTTTTTCCAATCTATAATCACAAGTAATTAAACACAAATAGTATCCTCGTTAATTTTTCTTTAATTTGTTTTTGAATTCGCAGAATTTTAGAGTTAAATGCAAAATATAATTTGCACTACCAGCAACTAGGACATGCATGTGCAAGTATAAGCATGTCATAATTTGTAAGTATTTGTAAAATGTACTAATATACCAATTTAAAAATATAGATCTCTTAGTTATTCTATTAATAAAAACGTAATGCACGTATATTTTCAAATGTATACATGTTAATGGTACCAAGAATATTGTTTTTTTGTTTTAGAAAATCTTTTTTAAAAGAATAAGAATAATCGTGGTTTCAATTTGATGTAATGCAAGAGTATGGTATTAAAAAAAAGCTTCATTCACTAGGATATAGAACACTTTATTATTTTATTTTATTTCGGAAATGCTTATTAGTTGCTTTGTACTTTTGTACATTCTGCGAAAAGATCGTTATCATACGTTCTATAGCATACCGTGGCGATTGTTATAATATTTTATTTATACCAACCATTGGCTCGTTCATATTACGCTTGCAAACTTAATACATTCATTCAATCGCGTATTATTAACTGATTTTAAGAAAATGGAGTAAATTGCAGGATAAAGGTTTGAAAGTTGACAGTGATACGAATGTTTTGAAGAGATATTGGACTAGCGGTCAGTTAAAGTAGCATAAATTAGCAGTGCTGGTGCGAGACAGGAGATGAAAGATCCGTGAATAACGGAAGGGAAGAAAATAATGAGAAAAGACGCAACGATAAAGGAGACGGGGAAGTGGGAAGGTGGTCATCAGGGCATTTACAGAGTCGACACTGTGATGTGTCCCCCTCTCCACCCGATATAGATGCTGGCCGATGCACGTGTCTGCACGCACCTTCGGCTATACGTGTTCGTTCGTTCGTTTATGCGTGTACCCGCGTGCTTACGACGAGACGTGGCAACGCAGGTTGGAATGCAGTTTAGGAACGCAAGAGTCGCCCACGAGGCCAGCTCCCCTTCCCCTTCTGAAGGCCTTCTTACAGGAAGAAACCGAGGTTGAGGGGAAGCTCGCTGCTACCAGGAAGGAACTCGTTGGAATTCCCTTGACTCGCCTTCTTTCTTCACGTCCACAGCTCTTCTTTTTCTTCTCCCTTCTTCCTCGTCTTCTTCGCCTTTCTCTGTTCGCTCTTTTCAGACAATAAATTCTGATATACAGGATACATGTAAACACGTTTAAATAGCGTTTACGCGATGCTGTTTACATTCGTTAATAGCAATCGTGTTTTACTTTGTGCTATAACATGATAGCCCATTTCAAAATTGTTATAACAATTCGTGATGGCGAGAAGAGAGATAACATACATATGTAGTAGATAGAATGAGTCCTAAAGACAATTCCGACTTAAAGACTTGCCTCGTCGAGTCTACGAAGTCAACGGCGAAAATAACGGAGCCTGGTATGAGCCGACGATGAGAACGGAGTAGGAGGAGGTCACGGCTACCTGGAAGGAACATCCATGGAATGTCTCCTTTTTTTTTTATTTTCCTTCGTGCGTAGTTTCTTCAAGGAAGGATTAACATTTCCTTCTGGAAGATGTACACTTGAAAAATCGTCCTATAAAACTATTCAATTCATTATAAGATCGTTATTGTAAATTGGGTCACACGACTATATGATAATATAAAAATATCTGATCGCTGACGCATAAAATTGCTCTTTGAATAAATTCCAGCGTAATTAGACGATTTTATTGCCGATCGATCGGGATTATTATGCGAGCGATAAACGTGTTGTATGGATTCGAAAGAGAAGGTTGAGACGTTAGAAGGCACGTTGGTGGTTTTTCCGTGAGTGTTCGTAATCGGAGACTGTAGGTGAGCTTCGACCCGTGTCGAAAAGGAAATATTGCTCAGGCCGCAATAGAAAGCGCGAGGACGGTGAATATCGCTGGTGGATGACGTAATCGGACAAGAGGTCTCTTAATTGGCTCGGCGTCTAGCGCGTTAGGATCAATTGTGGTTGTAATGCGAAGCAGAATGGTGCAGGGTAACTCAGCAGCGTGACGAAGCGCGAGGCAACTAACGCCGACGCAGCTTCCCACACTGACGTATCTCAAGCGCCGCCTTCGACCGGCTTCCGATCTAACAGGTATAACATGGTCCGTCGGAAATGTATCGACATCGACTTTTTTGTTTTAACCGTTTGGTAGTTTAATACGGTACAGATTCAGGGTAAGCTATAAATTACAGTAGGGTAAGTTATATACCTTAATCACCATGATAATGAATAAAATTTATTGTATGGAAATCATTGAAGTTACACATTTCTTTAATCTAATGCAAAAAATATTATAAAATAACAATAGAGTAATTATTTTTTAAACTGCTTCTCGTGTACTGTTCGTCGTTTTATTATATTCCAAAAGGGTATGTAGAAAAGTCGTAATCTCGAGCAAGAGAAACAAATGTTATGCGGTAGACATAACCTTATTCTACGGTCGTCAACAATTTCAAATTTCTACTCTCATTACAGTTTCGATCCTACAATGCTCTTATAAGTGCATGTTTAAGTAACACATTACGAATGTGGTAGAGCTTGTATCAATTTTTGAACAGAAACGGTGTACTTGTGGTTTCATATTACTCTCGAAAGTTTTATCCTATCACACATTTTTTTTTTATTTTTTAAGATATATTAAACTGTTTGAGGTAGTGTATGTTTTCTTAGATATTTCGAAATTCTAAATAGGACATATTTATTTATGAAAACTGCATAGTATTTTCACTTTCTGTTTTCAAGAATAAAAAATCAAGTTCGAGGACGTCGTTTGACAAGTGTAAACAATATTCGATAGATCGTGACTAAAGTACTAAACACGCTGTCAATTGAAGACTTGCAATATTGTTTCCAGAAGTGGGAGCAATGCCTCCGTCGGTGTGCGGCTTCCTAAGGGAACTACTTCGAAGGAGATAAAGTTGATTCGTAGATAAGTTTACGATAAAACTTTCTTCAAGTGACTCTGTACAGTCAGATATAAAAGTCTTCATACACCTACGTATTAAGGTTCAAACGTTTGAGAATTTTGAACGTTTCATAGACATTTATCGGTTTATTACATAAAATTGTACAGATTTTGAAAAAATGACTATAGGTTTTATGTTTACTTATAAGCAAATGTAAGTAATCTGAAAACACAATCCTACGAAAATTTATATAGGGTTATTTTGAGTATAAGGATGTCTTTGAAAGATATGAACAAGTGGGCATAGAAAAATATGGAAAAAATATAATAACTTTTTTTTCATTCTGGGCTTAGTTTTTAGGAAAAATCGAGCTTGAAAATTCGCTCTGTACATAACGCTTATTGTGCTGATGAACAATACTTATACAGCATTTACAAGCTACTGAGTTTAAGAACTTAATTAGAAATGTTACAAGCACGATAGGCATGCGTTGTTTGACGAACTGTATCTTACATTAGTTGAGAGTGCATACATACGAATCATATTTTTCAACTGAATTCTCTCGAAAGTTATGCCTCAAATGAAGAAAAGTTATTTTTTATAAGGAATCATTTGGTTCCCGTTTATAAGTGGCTTTTAAAGATAGATGTATAGTTAGAATAAATAAAACTTGTGATTATAATAATAATTTTTGTATAAAGTATATGTAATTAATTCAAACGTAATATTTTCAAAATCTATCTAATTTTAACTGATAAGTAAGTTAATGTTTGTAAAATGTCAAAAAACTATGTTTCTCTTTAATATTTACAATTTGATAAATGTATGAAAACTTTTTCGACTGATTGTACTGCGAATTACTACTTCGAGCTCGTCCAATTCCTACTTATTTCTAATTAATGTTTCAATTATTTTGTCGTATGACATGGCCAATTATTCACCGTTTACGTGTCAAGTTTCTTTACTCAGTAATATCGAACCCTATCCTGTTTAATCAATTCAAAGTGAAACAATTGATTAATGTAAATAACAGAAAATATGCGAAATTTAGAGTCAATGTTACGTGATATATCAGCGTTTCCTCTTTTAGAACGAGTAGATAAAAAAATGGACGCGAAACAAAGCAAAAAATTTGAAAGGAATTAAAAAAATTAGATTTAAAAGAATCCTTGTTAAATCATCGGCTCCATGATTTACAGGAAACATCATTTTTCCTTCCTTTCAGACGGGTTACCTTGAAACGCAATACAATTTACGACGAACCTATGTATTCGATTTTTAATTTCCATTTAATTATCTGCTTTCGTCGATTAATCGTTTTCAATGATCTTCGAGTGTGTATCATCACACGTTAACAACGAGAAACAGAATTTAGAATAGGAGAATCAAGTTCGTAGCCAATTGTTATTGTTCGTTGTTGTAGATGCAGGCGGTAGAGGCTGTCTGGTTAGGCTCCGAGAGGCTAAAAGGCATCTAATACGATGGCAGACGAGGAGCTAATGCGCCGAGTCGAACGAACTTCCGGGTCTTCGGCGACCCTCGTTTGTCTCGGAAGCCAAAGAAGTCACAAGGAGCCGTTACATAGTAGCATCAAGGCATTAAACCATCAAGGTATTCGAGCCTCTTGATCGCCGTGCCTTTGCTATCATCGGAAAAATAACTTGATCCTTTTTCGCCCCTTTTACTACCGCAGAACCTCCCTTATCCGAATACCTATTATCTGAATATTGTGCTCAGGTATATTATTATCCGAACAATATGACATTTAATAATAGTTCTTTATCTTTAAGAAGCTGTAAAGTTTAACAGTGAAACGGGTATAGGATACACAAATATTTAAACAAAGTGATAATTTTCTTAATGAACATTTAAATAAATTGTTTTAGTATTCAATAAGTACCCATTATCTGAATATTGTATCGAAATGTTTTATTACTCGAACAGTGTAACGTTTGATTATTGTTTTTCATTTCTAAAAAGTTATAAAATTTAGCAGCCGACAAATATTTAAACAAACTGTTAATGTTATTAACAATTATTCAAATAAATCTTTCAGTTGAACACTTTTGTCTCCCGACTAGTTCACATTTGGGGAGGTTCTACTATACACATTTACATATTTGCTATCAACCGTTCTCTCGTAAATTTTCAAAAATCATGAAGTATATAGCCTTGTTTTTTTATTACTTCAGGTAAAAGACAAAAGACACCTGTGTCCTGTCGGCCAAACTTGTCGTTTCCAGATTTTCGGAATGCTTAATATAAGCTTTATCACTGAAGTGTTACCAAATTCATGTGAATATCTGGCATGTCAAGTTTTTTGACCTTAATGACAGCAAAAGTACTTACATCAAGGCTTGTACAAAACGTTTCGTTTTTGGTGTAAATTTGGTAATAAAGTCAAGTTTTTCCCCAATTCCTTCTATTTTATTTTTTTCTGTCTATACTTCTTATACAATCGGTTCACTTTCCTTCCCTCTCTACTACACTCTCTGTTCAATCAATATTTCTGTCCTATCTTCCATTTCTTAACCCTTTGCACTCCGTTGTCCCCTTTCAGGGGACATTAGAATTTATTAGTGATTCTGGGGAATCAACTTATCCCAGCGCAACCTTTTCAGAAATGCATGTTTCTGTGAAGGTTTCTGTTGAAATGGCACAAGATATCAAATCAAAATATGGCACAGTTACCAAGATATATAAAAAAAATAGTGATTTTGAGGACCCGAGGATACGTTCATCCAACACATCCGAAATGACGCGGAGTGCAAAGGATTAAATATGTTTTGACTCAATGGCTTTCTTTTTACCGCCTTTTTTAGATCCTCTCAATCCTCGCTTGTATTTTTCTCGTCCTCAAATATTTTGGCCTCCGTTGTCTCCTTGTACTTCTCCACATTTTCTGGGTTTTAACATACTAACTCTTTTATTCGTTTTCCTCCAAGTAGCTTCCTCCTTTTGTATTCGTAATCAATGACTGTCTCTTCCCGTTTTTCTACGAAGAAAACAATTCTCCATCCTCGTCACCCACTACAATGCCGTTCAGAATGCGTCATCCCTGTTCTGCCGCTATTTTCATCTCCTCCCCCCCCCCGAAATTACTACCTTGTCTTTTGAATTCTAGCTAGGTAAGTACAATGTTTAACGATACAAAATGACGATAAAAATGAGTATGGTTTTGTAGCCAAATTTTACAGAGATTTCAAATAACAAATGTATTACTATTGGGGTGTTAATTGATAGCTAGAAGAAAAGATTGGTAAAAAGGAAGTTTTCTGTAAAGACATTGTATACCAAAGAGAGGAACAGTAGTAGTATGTGATCTGACCTTCCTTGGCACGAAAGGTGATCTGGGATCGCGCCCTCTATTGGAGGTACGGTTATGCGGAGGAGAACGATAACGGAACGTCCTCCTCTTTCTCCACCGTTTTCTTTTTCTTTCTTGACCGTCTTGTACGTCTTGTCGAACGGCATTCAGTGCCGTTGTGAACTAACCGCTTTCGGTGATGTGGAGCGACAACATTCTTAAAACAAGCAAAAGTCGATACATCGTACGATCGGTCATAAAAGAAGCATCGAGAAAAAATCGATCGGACGAGATGTTTCATCAAGATCGTTCGCACAGAGGTGGCCAAGAGGAGACTCTACTACTGTGCACGATGGCTCGTCGATGGGAAGTCAATTTCAAAAATTTTACTCGAATATGCGAGGAACTTATGTAGCGTTATTTTTTTTTATTTCCGTACTTATGAAGTCAAAAGTTGAGAAGAACATCGAAACACCGACTCGTTATTAGTGATTTTTGTATGTTTTAAAGATTCACAAATGTTTACACTGTGGTAGGTTTTCAGGTAGATTTACACCATATTTTCGAATACGTTTCACTCTTGTATCGTCCATTTTTGCGGGGTGGTTAATTGTATTCGAAAGTAGTTGATGATTAATTGATTTTTTTTTAATAGTTTAGTATTAGTTATATATAGTTATATATGAGCCGTTTATTTTGAAAGTGGCCTAAGTCCATTTAAAAAAAAAATCGAGTTAGCTACCTTAATAGTTACATTTTTACATGATATTTTCATTATGAAGAAGATTGTTACTAATATATTTAAGATTTTGTAACACGAAAATTTGCTGGTCAATGAAGTGATCAAAAAGTTTATTTTGAAAGTGGCCTAACTCCATTCTTGATAAGAAAACGCATATTATTCACTTAATAATTGCCACTATTTTAATAGGAACTATAAATTTAACACCCTTAGATACACTTAAGCAGTATCACTCATTAGTATCTTATACGTATATTTTTAAATTCATTGAAACGCAAACCACTAAATATCTCGATTTGAAGATAAATGAAGTTAGGCCACTTTCAAAATAAACGGCTCATATGTATTATAATACATTATAATGTTTAATTAAATATCGATACCTTTTATAGTGTTATTGCATTTGGTAAGGGTTTGTACCGATTTGCAAAACAAAAAAGTTGGTTTCCGATTTGTTCAGAACAAAGTTCTACAGCCAATTTAAGTAGAAACGAATTCTTAGTTTCTTTTGTTATCGCCAGGGCTCACAATGATCCGAATGGGAAATGTAGTGATATTTTATTAAAAAAAATAATTTTCTTGTATTGATGTTTACTTTGTGCTATGACTCAAATCATTATACATGTAATATTAGTCAAATGACATTTAATGTATTAACAACAATATCAGAAAGCATTTTTGACAAAAATTAATTACATTATTATAGTTAAAAAATATTGTTATTAGATTTCTGCTTAAGTTCTGTGTGTTATAATACGAATTTTAAATATTCAATTCTTGAAAATACCTAATGTTTACTTTGGATTACGTACGTATCGTGATTTATTAGAATTTCTCATCTTTACACCTTTTACAAAAATCCTCGAGTACATCGTTAATGAAGAGAAGTCAAATACTTGTTTTATACTTCAGTTCCAGTTAAATACGTAATTGGTGAGATTTTTATTGTAACACTGAATATATGAATTCTTTATAGTTTTAATAATTTCTTAATGATTTTTCCTGAAATGTCTTAATATTTCCGAATGGAATTATACATAAATAAGAAATTTTCTCTAATATCATATGGCCTTTTAGTTTTCATTCTACTATTAGGATACTGTTTAATTTTTTTTTTGTTAAAACATGTCTTCTGTGACTTCCATTTTTAAAAATAAGTAGTACATATTTACTGTGAACTGTTGATTTTCTACTGTAACGTATTATTGTGTTCTTTGTTTGTATCTTGTACAAAAACTTTCGGGTTCATTCTTAAACAACATTTTCTATACCTTTTATGATCTGAAAATTATTAAATTTTTTCACGTTCAAGTTACTCTGTAGCAATGAATAAAAGTTACAAATTTGTTGTATCGTGAAAAAACCTTATATTTGTAGAGCATACTATATTTTTAGGTGGGTTATCCTGATAATTTTTCTCTCCATTTGATGCACTATGATCAAAAGAAAATTTGTGGAACATAAAATGTTCTCCTACAATGGACTATAGGTACTTACACTGTATCGTTTAGCCATTTCAATGGCTACGATATATAATATTTCAACTTTTTTCAAGATCTGAAGTCACTGTTTATGTTGTCAATGTTTGAGTGTCGATTATTTGCATACATAAATGAAGTGTTAGACAAAAGTTATGCGGCAGTCTAATAAAATAGAGATATATTCTCTTATTGAAATGTGTTCTCGTTTGCTTATTGCTCGTTAAAATGATAAATGACCTTAATTTAATGCGATTTGCATGAAAAAGTAATTCTCGACGGAGAGCAAACCTTCGGAGAGACTTTGGCGTCGCAGCCGCAATCGCGTGTCGGCCGCTCGTTACGACGGCCGGAAGTTGTCATCGAGTCGATCGAATACCTCACTCGTGAGCAACCGGCCAACCGAGCAAAGTGAACCTGCTCGTTAACTTATTATCGATTACTCGACGCTTTTAATGCTCTCCAGTCGGTTAGAATATCACTTCGTAACTCATCGAGGTTCCTTTACGCTTCTCTTATGAAACAAAAATGGATGGCTAGTATTGGAAATCAGATTTAAAATCTGCAACAATTCTAATAAAGGAAATTCTCCTATGTACATGTGAGCTAACAGGATGATAGAAGTCGAAGATGAAAAAATTTTCGAATAATGAAACAAAACTTCGTGTATTTAAATGGCATTAAGAAGGTTAACAGTTTGCTCTGAGTTATGTGTATGTATTTTATTAACGGGTGTCGCCTAACAGAGGTACTACTGTATCGAAATCTTATAACGATTTTTATCTAAAACGCTACAATTTTTGAGGAAAAAGGTGATTTATTTTCTTACATGACGAGTTTACTTGCTGTTATCCATCCCAGTTAGTGGTTTGTGATTTGAACGTTTTATGATTTGTTACCAGCGGAATTCATTGAGACAGAAATATTACCCTTCTTACTTAAAATTGATAATGTCATCGTTAAGATAGCAGCTAAGACAAATGAAGTACCTTTACAAAGCCTATGTTTATTTGGAAGATATAAAAACGTGTGGAGCTTTGAATATTTCAGTGCATCTTAAAACATGAAGAAATGCAAGAAAGATAAACCTACCAATTATTCCACTCACCTTGTTGATCATCCAAACTGTTTAGTTACACAGTTAACGCTTTAACGGTGTTTCATGAGTATACCTGTCACAAGAAAATGATCACATTTGGGATGAGAACAACTATAAAACATGTAAAAACATAAATTACTTTTTCTTATAAAAATCGAAATTTTAGTAAGATTTTAGTATTTTCTTTTATTAAAAAATAGAATTCATTTTTTACATTTTTATGAAAATATTGTCATATAGGATGGAAATAAATTAATATTCCATGGAATTGAAGTCATTTCTTGTAAAAATTATGGTGTTTTTTGTGCTAATTATTTTTTCACTTGTATCTGAATTACAAATAACGTGTTGGTTACTATACAATATCATTTTGGAGGTTAAATTACAATTTCAACAGTACAAAATGTAAATCTGAAGTGATTATATGTCTGATTTAATTGCGAATTTTTCAAGTTGTCTTAATAATATTCGTTACGTTAATGAATTTTGAAACAATAGAATTATTAATTTTAAATAAACTTACTCATAGTATTTATCATTTCCCTATAACTTGATTTAAATTACACTAAGCGCATTTACAGTAATTCGACGGGTATACTTGATATATGGACCGTTTATTTTTAAAGTGGTGTAAGTCCATTTTTTTGTGTTTCGAGAAAATTAAAGGTTAGCATATTTCTTAATAAAAAAATATAGATTAATTATATCAAGTCTGGTAATGTTTTTACTGATTTATCAATCTGTAATTTGCTTATAGAAATTTGTATCAGACGAATTTAACTAAAATAATGTATATTTACGGGCTGTAAATGGACTTACACCACTTTCAAAATTAGTCAATTGTAAAAATCGTTTAATTTCAACTTTAAAAAATCAGATATCATTTAAACTATTTTATACTAATGCAATTCTATTTACAAATAATAACAAGATATAAAGTAGAAGTAGTATTTTTAATTTTAAACGTTAATTATATTGTTAAAATTAACATATCATTCTTGTAGCTGTGTTTTAAAATATCCATGATACATAGGAAGTATATACGGTAATAAGTGATCTATATCCTTATATTTTTCGTAAGTAATAGGCCTAGCATCGTGATATAAAGGCGCCAGGTGATTTTTTCAAATTTTTGCTGTCTTTCCGGACGTGTAATAAACTTAAAGTCTTAAATTTTTTGTTCTCCATCGATGTTTTGAATAAAATAGTATGTGGTGCACTTTTGAGAAACCTCATCCAACATATTTGCAGCCAATTTACTTTTTCTGCATTAGTGTTTCTGCTTATCTGTTTTTTGATTGCGTTCTGTAGATTTTTTGTTGAAACGAAATCCTCTCGTTTCATTTCATGTAAAATGAATTCATTATGTTGTCTACATTCTTTTATGATATCATGATAATCCTGTGGTGTGTACAGGAAATTCTTTTTTCGTAATTCCTGATACCTGTCTATGGAAATTGGACTTATAATCAACGGTTACGCAATTTCTTTTATCGGTCAATTTTACATTGGACAAAGCATGGGAATTTTTTTAGAACTTGAATACTAAGTAGTTATGAATAAGAAGTTTACACTGAATTAAGCATACATTACGTGATATTTTATTTATTTTTAAATGAACTTGAACCACTTTTAAAATAAACGGTCCATATGTAGCTTGATTTTAATTAGGTACGTCGATAAATATTTCCAAAACAAAATTTCAAAAGACCTAGAATTAAGTGCAGAATAGATTCTAAGGAATTAACTGTCTGTAACTGAAGTTACTTTCCACAACCTGTACCATGTCAGCCTAAGTATTTAGAATTTTCTACGAGGATTGGTTGCAATCGATCCAAACAAAAAAGAGCTTGCAGGACAAAGCTTTGCTGGCCTTCTCGAATGTTTGTTACTCGCAACAACACAGTTCCGTGAGAATCTTCAGGGAGGTCGAAACGATCATAAGAGAAGTGGAATTCGATCTTCGAGCTGGATCAAGGGATACACGCGGGAACTTGCGATATTAGCCATTCTGCTTCTCAAATTTTAAATCGAATTTATTTCATAACAGGGCCATAGTCGCAGCAATTGTTGTTAAAACGATAGAGGATTTCATATAATAATCATAGCTACTTTTTATACATTGCTTTGTTTTACCTGTATATTGTACTACAATATTATACTTCTTTCATGATCTTCTTTGTACTTAATAAAAGAATGTGTTTTCAAAGTTTTGTTATCGAGTGAAATCGTGAATAGTTATTTAACAGCAATTATATATTATAGCAATTGTCATTGAAATGTTCCCCAAATTTTTTATTTTAGGGCTACTTTTGGCCTATTGTCATATTAAGCTTACATAACTTTTAAAGAGAATCGCTTATCAATAATTTATGGACAAAGTGAATGTTCTAATCCATTCGTAAAAACTTAAAAAGCTGTGATCTAATATAAAGCCATGATAATATTTAATGAAACTCTTTAGAGCTAATTCGGCAACTCTACATCGATACTTCATTTGTTCCAATAAATTATTTATGCTCTATTATGTATACTTCAAAAACGTTTAACAGACTTACCTGTAACTTCGATAGAAAAAGATGTTATGGATAATTGAAACTTAAGTGAATTAATTAAGAAATTTTGTGGCAATGAAAGCATGAAAGGTACAAATTCTACAATTTTATAAACTTTTTTTCTTAAGTAACAATTAATATATGTATAGTGTTATTTTGTTATGCACATATAATTACATATTCTTTTTGTAATGACTGATTAAATTTTTTAGGGTTTAGGGGTTAAAGTTCGTACAAGGGCAACTTATATACAGTAGCAGATAAAAGTTTAAGACCAAAGTGTCAACGAAAGTAAATTGATTAGTTCATAAGAAATAATAGTACGATAAACGAAATTCGTATTTTATGCTAATCAATAAATAGTGTTCTACCGTAATAACAGTAAAAATGAGTATGTAGACAACATTTGCAAACCATAAAACTATGTTTTACATTGTACTCTCGTCTTAAACTTTTGTCCGCTACTGTATACGCGAAAACTTCAACTATTATGATATTGTTCTTTCAAAGTTGTAATTACGCAGTTCATTATGCCTATTGAATACCTATAAGGCAAGATTATTTATAGATTGTAATATTGATAGTAGGTACAAGTTTTGTTAGCCCTCTATATTCCAAATTTTTTTCGGGGCTGTTGAAAAATTCATATAACCGTGAAATCAATAAATATCAACCTCTACATACAAATTAACAATAAATTTAGTAGTTCAAGTGATTTTATTACAACAAATGTACTCTGTAATTTTGCGGTTATAATTACAATTTGATGTATAAAAACATAAGTATGGAATTCCATAAAAGATACCTTATCTTGCGATAAAGAATTGAATAAATTACTAAGATATATCAGGTTAAATTATGGATAAATATTCGCGCGTTGTGAAGAATTATTTTAAAAAAGTTAGTAAGTATTGACAATTTTAAAAGAGTTACACCAAGTATTAATCGATTTCGCATAACTATTCATGTTTATCTATAAATTACATGCTCGTTTTTCTAAATTTCTTAAAATACAAAGGCGTTCATTCATTCGTGATTTTAATTATTTACATCTACTTTATCCGGGATTCATATCCCTAGAACGAAAAATCTGTGGCGACTTTAAAGAATCAAATTTGCGGGTCGCTGTATCCATCGGTTAACATGGTTTGGTGGTTCAAAGAAAAGGGGAAGGAAGAAAAGAGAGGAGAAGGAGAAGGTTGATCGCGTACACGCCCTCCTCGTTTCTCGTGAAGGAAAAGGGCGAGGCTCTTCCTCGATCGAGCCCACCTCGTTCTCGATAATCACCAAGATCCTCGAGAGAATGACCACTTTCATTCGTTTCTTTTTTGTTGACCAAAAAAAGAACGTGGAACGTGTGTCCGGTAACCGCTTACGAATATTTTTCAAAATCTTTTCCAATTTTTGTTCAGACACTCCGTGGCTCAAATTGCAAGACAGCTAACTTAGGAACTAGGTTAATACCCAATTGCGTTTAATTGCCTGTTTCTAGACACTCGTTCGCTTGCAATTATCAGGGGTTACCTTCCGAACTCTCTTTAACCTTTTCTACACAAATTTACAGTCTTCTCGTGGGAGAGAAGCGAATGTTTTGAAACTTAACTCGTAAAGGTTTATTTATTAAAGTTAATTTATCCTTTGATCGAATACCAAATGGTACTTTAGGAATTGGAAAGAAATTTTTTAATTATTTCAAGTAATCGTAAACGAACTTATGTTAGTAATACATTAGAGATATTAAATTTAAAGTATTAAATATAAGTTCGTTGAAAAAGCAATGCTACAAATAGGTGACTTTTTGTATTCTATAAGAGTGTAAAATTCTTTCACAGAATCATCCGGCACATTCTTATTTTTGATCGATTATGGTTGTATTTTATAATTATAACTTGTTCAACTCAGGTTCCCCTTAAGTTAAGAATTATTTACAAAAGGTATGGTAAATTATTGTTTAGTAAAGACAAAAAATAATAAAGAATAATGGATGGTAAAAATTAAAATGTCCTGGAAATCATTAATAAGAAAAAATACTTCTATAATTAAATGGGTGTATTTTAAGAAATTAAGAACCAATAATTACTTATTTTAAGTTGTAATAAACTAGCAGAAATGACACGAAGTAATTATGGAAATTACTGAACTGTGAATTGTACGCGTTTATGCAGAATTTAAATTTGTAAAAACATACAGAAAGCATATAGTTCGTAAAAATGTGCAAAATATTTAGAGTAGAGGGTGATAAAATTTATATTTAGATCCTATTTTTTAGAGTAATTTGTAATAACATAAGTTTGCATAAAAATTTGCAGTCTAATTTTGACTTACTTATAGTTAAGTAGTAATACGTAAAGTAAAGTAATACTAAAAGTAATACGTAAAGTAATACGTAAAGTAAAGTAATACTTTACAGTTTGTTACATAAAAAATTCTATCAACCAAGTTATACTTTATTATTACACATAACTAATATTTTATGTAAAATCTTATCGAATTTTACATTTGCTCTTTTTTCTATACTTTTCACTGTTTAAAAAGAGCAATTGAATCTTTAATGAAAGACTGTTGCAAACGTTCATTTCAATTTGATATTCCTAACTTGTGTTAAAGTCATAATTTATACACTGCTTAAAATAATTAGAGGACCGCTAGCATGAATCAGTGTGACATTAGAATGATACTGTGAAAAAAGTTAAGCTTATACATACATATTTGCTTTCAACACAAAATTCTACTTTGACAAAAGCAGTTCGTATTGACAAGGACCATGATTGCAGTGGCTGATCCTTTAACTCAGTGATTCTCAATACTTTCCTCTTTTTCGAATCATGTTCCATTTCAACATCTCACAGATTTGGATGCTCCTTGTCGTATGTAAGTATGATAAGGAACCAGATTTTGAAGAAGTACAATATAAATAAGCTTTTCATATAAGAGGAGAAATATAGGTAAAATCATTTTTAATTTGAATATAAATTTTATATTATCTTTACATGTTACACAAATTTTTTAAATATATATACATATATCGTTGGTGAAGTTAATGAACGGAGTTTTCTGATTTAATTATTCGATAAAAACTATTGTTTTGAAAAGTGTAATTTTTGAAAATTTAACAGGATGTTGGAATCCATAAATTTAATAACTTTATAGCACCATATGTGTAATTGAACATAAAATTTATTTAATATTTTAGATTATGTTTTTGAGAATTTTTGTATCAACTCCATTTTGTTGATAATACAATGTACTATTATTGTTAGTTGACGTTTAATATAGCTTTACAAATATTTAATTAAGCTTAAATCTAAGGATTGATATAAACACTTGATTATACTTAACATCTTTTATTAATTTTTGACTCAGATGCTTAGATTTTTATTTGTTGCTTTGTTGCAAATAATGCTTCTAAAATTTAAATTACTACAAATTAGTTCGAAAAAGTTAGATTATTATACTTATTATATAAGTGATATTTCATATACACCTAAAGTAATTATGTACATATATATGTATATATTTATACACCAAAGTTTGTAAACCATTTTG